>OZ022389.1:15661645-16877982 GCA_963989295.1 Ametastegia equiseti | reverse complement strand
CGATCAAACTTTCCCACTTCTGATCATTTATATACACGTAGAAAATCCGGGTCTGCTGCACCTTAACAATACATATCTGATTTAAAAAATCAACCGTAACGATGAAATAGAACGAAAATAAAACGCAAAGCGACCGCAGAATCGAAGGTAGTATATAAGTAATATAAGGAAGAATACCGAGAAGCGTGCGACACGATGAATTGCGAGTGCAAATTGACTCAGTGTTTCGCATATTTGTGATAATGAGTTTATGAATGCCTGTCGCATGATGGATTTTTCGGCGGTATTGAAATAGGAAAACAAACCGCAATATAGCCATGATAAATCAATAACAATATAGTGAGTTAGCAACGTTCAGGGAATTTTTATTGAATTTTATTCACCATTCAACTGACTTGTGTGTTATACCGCTGATCGCCAATGTTGTGTCAAAGAACATGAATCCAATACAGTAATCGAACGTTAAATTAGCCAGAGAAACCAGAAGACATCGATACGATTGATCAGACACAAGGAGTAATTACTAACCATCTGGAAAGCCTCTTCTTCCAAAGTAAATACCAATTTCGCAACTAATTATATCGCGATTCAAGACGGTTGGAGGTGGTAACGAGTGTAAGAAATGAACTAACCAGGTTACCCAACGAGAAACAAGCCATCTTGTACCGTGTGTATATACCAGCTTCTTGTTGGTACTCTAAAACGGTGATTTCAACTACTGTATAGTAAAAGATCAGTTTAACTATCAGAGACACGAATAGGTGTGGTATATATAAAATATACCTAAATATATATATATATAAATATAAACGTCCAAAGTGCAACGAAAGCTGAATATATAGAGGTATTTCGTTGAGTCAAGGTTGCACAAGCTTGGCAGAAGGTCGAGTGATTGTAATCTCGTAGCGGAGACTGGGAAATATTTTTGGATAAAAACTGACCAACCGTCAGTGAACTTTGGTACCTTATACAGCCTCGGAGTTATAATATATTATAATAATTAGTAAGAATCGGCGGTTATAATCACGACTTCGATTTCACGTCGCATATACGTATGTGGCGTTACGTGTACCAGGACTGCAAATTTAGTTGCTACAACGAAGTTGACCTCCTTCAGACGAGCGTTAATTAAGAAATCATAATATGAAATCAAGAATTCTGAAAGCAATCGGGCAAAATCTCATCTCGAATCATTTCGTTCGCTTGATTTCGTCGTGAAAGTATTTTTATTAATTCTTTTTTTCTCATCAAAAAATGATTCGACCCACGGTTACAGTTTCTCTAAATTTCTCAGGAAATTGAACACACGTCGACACACATAATATTGCCATGTGTATCCAAAACTAATGCTACCAACAAACGGGCTGAGAGACAAACAGTTTTATTTAACTTTGGATCTACTTTCTAAAAGCCAGTGCTGAAACTATACCTATGACTGGCGCACATGTTTGTGTTATAAAACCCCGGGCTATCGGGCTGTTAAAAAATAGTCTATGGAATCGAGTGCAGGTTTATGTTGAATCCGAATGATGAGCATCGACGCGACGCTGAAAACCCCTGATCATCGATCGATAAGATTCATCGTTATTTTCCATCTGGAAAAACTTTGTGATGGTTCAGAAATCGATGACTTTATGGCGATAACATCCTCGGACCGTGCGTCAAACTGTTTTCGATAATCGAGAGCCTAGATTTTGGACAAAGAATTCTCGAAATATTCCACCGCAGATAATTTTCTACAAGTTTGTGGAAAAATATAGGAGAAAATCATCGTGAATCGTATAATATCGAGTAAAAGGATAGTGACTATGACTAAAGGAGGAATCTCTGATCGTCAGGCACGCTTGTTAGTCGTTACACGCAAGTCAGCCTTGGCGGAATGCAGCTAGTATATATGTATATGGTATATATGTACTACACCGCAACACGCATGGATATACTTGAATAAAAGACATATATGTATGTTGGTACGCGATGGATATACGTAAGCGAATATCGCAGGCGACTGATGGCGGTTCTTCTTCTTTTTTGTAGTAAATTGACCAATCGCGCTAGTCAAGCAATTCTTTATTACTGCCTGTAAGCCATCGTTGGGAATCAACGCAGGAGTTTGGGTCCAAAAACTGATGTGGAAATTTACCAGGATTCGATGTCCCTCTATCTGGGCATTCATTCGTTTATACGAATTGCATATTTCGTATTATAGTTAATCGATTAGACGAGAGACGAGAGGGTAAGATTTTTAGGTTCCTCTCCCTGGAGGGGTGGGATTTAAGTTCGGAATTGTAAAAATTTATTTGAGACGTGATTCTGATTTTTTAGAAACGTTAGGAGTCAAAAACTTGCAAATTCCGACAGGTTGAAATGCAGACGGTTCAAAGATCCGAAAGTTAGAAATTCAGAAAGTCCGAAAATCCGCAAATTTAAGGGAAGCTCATGACAAAACTGTGAAATAAACGACGTCGCATCTCACGAATAATTCCGAAATTCGGAGTTTTGGCCTTTAGGAACTTTAGCTTTCGGAATTTTGAACCCTCGGTGCTTTTCCATTCGGAGTTTTTTAAATGACCTACATAGACTTCCGGGGAAATAATCTTTCAAGAAACTGTGAATCGGTAGTAGAAAAATTCAGGATTTTTACTTTTCGCAGTATTGAAATTCGGAATTTCAATCCAGCCTGTCTCCCCTGATCCGTTCGGATGAAAGATTATGTTGGTTCTTTTGCGTGATTGGACTTTGCACCTCAGACAAGTTGGCCGTTTTCAATTCATGAAGCTGAAGCTAGCAGCCAGAATTATATAGCAGCCCAAAGATTCTTAGTTAATGAAAATGAGGCAGCAAAATTCGAAAAACCTAAAGTTTGCTGTGCTCCATAAAAAGTGAATGAATTTTCCCCAAAAAGTCATAAATCTCTACACCATCATCCTATTTGGAAAACGATCAGCTCGTTTGGCTGCTAACTCTGGCTGCTAGCTTCAGCTTCATTTTCCATTCCCAGACCTTTGGACTCCAAAGTTTAGGAGTATATGTATTGAAAACTGTTTCGAATCCGGGATATAATATATAAGTTAGTATGCGCTTAATTAGGTAAAGATATCACAATGCCACGATGTGGTTTTTCGTATGAATCAATTCTTGGTATATATTTATCTCTTAACCGGAGCTCGTAAAATTTGTTCTTTCATTCTGTAGAGAAGTATCGGAAAAATCGACAAACACGGTCAAATTCTCACGATCAATATAATAATTTATCGAGACTGGTTTTCGCCTGACTGCAGGAACCGCGTGCGGCAAATTGTATAACGACTCATACGCAATTCGTGAACTTAATTCACATCGCTGTGTCGTAAAACCTCGATGTGAACATCGCCTTTTTCTTTTAAATTTTAATCCTACACGTAGGTGAATGTGAATCGTACTGCTATACCGATTTCTATAACTTATTAATTTAAAACGAATTTCTATGTATATTGTATATAGGCAACAAAAAAAAACCACCCCAAACCCAAACTCCGTTCGAAAAAAGTTCGTTTCTTTCCAAACTCTATACTATGATGATTTTACCCTCAGATGATGAAGAATAACGACTGTTTTTACTTGAATAAAAGGAATAAGATGAAAAGGAGAGCATTAGTCGATGATTTAGAACCCACAGACTCCTTATTTTGGGGTAGATATTTTTTCCTGTTTGAAGATGGAATTTGGTAAAATATCGGGATAAACTTACACCATCGTCTGAGATATCCGCCCTGAAGCTTAGCGCATATTCCTCTGTGCACCCTCATTGCTCTAGTCTAGTCTAGTCCTTCTTCTTAAAAATCACCGAAGGGGGGCCACTTAGCGTTTCCACTGATCCGTAAGCCAGGGGAACTGGGGGGGTCTGTCGGTCACTTAATCGAGGGCCCCTCGGCAGCACCTCGAACGTAATACTCCACCGTTACTCCGAAGACATTTACCGGCTCCCCAGGTCTCTGGAGAAAGTCGACGACTACCTCTACTGCAGCAAGTGTGTCGCGAAGGTGTTCTCCGATGCCTAAGCCTCACTGGCTCGTAAATGGATGTAGGTAGACGTGTATACGCGATCCGATAGTTTTACAAATCGAAATCGGCACCTCGGAGGATCTCTGTTCTATTAATTTTTATTTTATTTTATATTTTGTATCCTTCTCTTATATGATTAGCGGATCATGAATTTTTCACGAATAAGAGAGAGGGGGCTGGCGATTCCAAATTGAAAGTATCTTGTGGTTTATATACATACAAGTTTTCTTTTTCGAGGTATATGAAACTTGGTCGGTTAAGTTTTGTCTTTTTTCTGGTATTTCAACAAAATCTCTTCTTGGTTCTCGTTGATTTTTACTCTATTTTGATGAAATATCAGAATTTTTCGGAAATACTATATCGAGTAATAAGAATTTTAATAAATAAGGCAACACGCGGTCATGGAATTTCTTCTTGATTTATTTGCGGGTTTATTTATTAGATCGGCTCGCGGTTATCTGTCAATTTATTTATTTGTTCCTCTTGCAGAATGTTTTTGTTCTTTATTTGTTTATTTGACACCCACGATTGGCGCTAAGGGCTTCTCGGGCAACCAAAAGCGAGCGATCGGAACGAAGGTGGCCCGGACACTAGCCAGCCCCGTAGCTGCGTGCGCCCGCGTTGCTCAGGTGAGCAATTTACAATTCCCCCCACCTGAAATATACCTGTTTCTTTCTCTTTCTCTTACTCTTCATACATACGCTAGCTAGGCTATGTCCTATACTCAGACATACATTTCTTGCCTTCTTGCTTACGGTTGTTCGTTCCTTCCTTCCTACTTTTCTTATTCTATCATTCTATCATTCGTTCATTCGGCTCCTTACTCGTGTTCACCTTTTTACTCCTATACTCATAATTGTTCGGTGAGCCTAGAGACACCCAAGTAAAGGGTGACGATTGATTGATAGAAATTCCTGGGCGCATGCCCGAGATACTTATCGGTCATTTCGTTAGACAAAAATTGGGTCAAGTATCATCATTCCATTGTTGTCACCGGTTTTTATCTACTATTTGTCTATCTTTCTATTTTTTGGTTGTTTTGTCTTCTTCATTTACGGAGCCAAAATTTGCAACCACTTTCTCTTAGCTAGTTTATTTTTTTCACAGATGAAAAGTCACGGTTGGAATTGAAAAGTTGCTCAGAATTAAATAACATTCCGAATGAAAGGGTCTTAGCAATTTTGTAGAATTCCATGATACTAGGGAGATCATGAATCGCACAGAAGTTTGAATTTTTAGTTGTTTCTCTACCAAACAGAACAAAAAATATTGCAGCAGGCAAATTCCAATCTTACATATTACGAGATTGAAATGTGATTCCTTGCAATAAATTATTGATACAAGCACTAAAAACAGCTTGTAAACAGCAATCGAAGTCTTTGAAAATCTTTGAAGATTTTTGAGAATTGTTCGAATGAATGGAACATTTTTTTTTTTTTACTTGGAATTGAATATTTTTCATGCGGAATCGGTGAACGCGGTGTGATGAACGACGTGGTACGTTGTCGAGATGATAGGCAACCCAGAAACCTGAAGTGAATCTAGGTCCGCACTGAAATGTTGAGTAGCCAACAGCAGCGGAGGCACTTAGAAGCTGCAGTGATCTGTTTATTCCTTATAGAAAGGATTCGTCCCGCAGATCAATGGAGGCTGCAACAGTAAACGAGAAGAAGATTCTCAGCGTTAAGTACATAGCTTGTCGGATATCTCGGAGGTGTCTAAGCTGCAATTTCCCATGGGATTGAAAAATACGGAAATCGGGTAACGACTGCGTCTCTATAATATCCAGCCAAGCGAATGATATCTGTGGTAGTAATTATTATCATCATGGAGGGGGAAACCGAGTAGTTGACTTATATTTTAGATGTTTAATCCGAAAGGCAAAGACTCAACGTACAGCCGTAGGTAGCTTCTTTCTTTAATAATAAATGTAGAGATAAGATCGCACTCGGCACCTCGCAGTATGTAGGCACTGTTCTTGGTTTTTAAGGTGGCGTGGTATACCGTGCAGCTTTCATCGGTGACGCAACTTCCGCCCCACACGCCTGGGAAAAACTCTCACTTACACCTAGAGTAGCGAGTTGTGGAAATCTGCGTTCGATTGATCATTTGGAAGAGACTTTTTTTTCACAAACAACGAGATACCCTGCACCACATCAGATACACTCCTTTCGTTCGAAGCAGAGAAATCAAAAACCATTTTCCGACCGTGGAGAATCTTATCGCATTTGATCGTACAAACTTCCCAAATCTTTCCACTGCAGATTTTGTCCAGCATATGATATGAATTTCTCCACAACCGACGATCTTAATTTCAAGTTACTTTTTTCCTGCAGGTTTTCTTATCGGAAAGACATCTTCAGTTTTTTTAAATCTCGCGAACTATTTGACGAAGCAGGAATTCCGTAATGCTCAATATTTCAGGAATTTTCTTTATTCGAGTTATACGTTAGAGTTTTGCGAATGTGTTGCTATTGGGGAAATTCGATCATCGTAATTTCTCAATCGAAAGAAGCTATTTTTTCAAAGATAAAATTTGTTCAAAACTCGAAAATTCAGGGTACTCTGTAAAAAATTGTAACTTTTCCTAATATCTACCGATTACGAAAATCAAAACTAGCCAATAGAGTGGAATGAAAATACTTTCGCAACAAAACTATGATTTTATTGTACTAAAATTTAGTCTTCATTTTTCCAAGGAGCCAAATCGACTGATTTTCAATTTCGATTCTTTTATCATTTCGTGGTTCAAGAAATATTTAGTGATATTTCTCCGGCTATATTGATGGTTTTTAATTGTGCTGTGCGTTTATATAATAATTGAACGTATTCGGTTGAATTTTTGCCCTATTATAATGAGAAGCGAAATACACAGGCAAATTCTAATTGCACAAATTTTGAACAAAAACAGTTGTATTATTTAACAACCGGGTAAATTGGCTCACCGCAATGAGCCAGCCCTGAAACTTCCAGCGCAGGTATTTCGAGTTCGAATACAAAACTACTGCATCGATCTATTCAAAAATTTAGTCATTCCTAAAATGGATCGAACGCTATCGATGTAATAAAAATCATAAAAATCCGCCCACTTGTTATCGATATATGACTATTTGAAATTTTTGGAACAAAATTTTGTTCGCTCGATTACCCAAAAACTAGTCGACTGATTGAATCTAAAATCTAATCAGCTCTGAGTTACGAGGAACCGCATTGATTGAGACTAAATTATTGAAATCCTTTAATTAGTTCACAAGATATCGTTGGACATAAAATTGATCACACACACAGACACACGCCCTGACATCCATAAGAATGGTCGGAAATGATTATTTGGACCTGAAACGTGGAAATCTGGTGAAAACTCACCCTTTCATTTGCGGGGTGATTATAATAAATTCCTTTTTTTTCAGCGGGGAGTTAAAAAAATTAAAGGAATCCTACATTGCGCGGGAAAATAATTTACGTGGTTAGCAACTTCAATTGAAGACAAAATACACTTACTCTGCTTCTAAGAACGCGCTTACTACACCGGGTCCCACGGACCCGGTAAATTCTATTTTACTGTTTACAGGCCGAGTACGATCAACGAACTGAGACTGGATACTGACCTAGTCTGTCAAGGAGACTGTAGAATTTTTTTCAGAAAATTGTCGATCGTCAAATGATTCATTCACGAGAGTTACAAGTGTTTGGAATCTTTGCAAAGTTCCACTAGACTCTGGTGTAGTGAATTTATGATAAATCTGGAATTATAGAAATGCCAATTTCACGCCGAGTATTTGTTCTTGCTGAAGCAGTCGTTTGTAGCGATCATTCAAGCGAGTTGCGTGAATACATCGCAGAGAAATGTTCAACAAAAATGTAGAATGAAAAGCAAAAAAAAAATCGAAAGCGATGGAATTTACGAAAGAGCAAGAGTAAGAGAGACTAATTAACTAGCTAACTAACTAGCAACGAGGAACGCAGACTGTATTGCAGTGACGTGGACCTATGCCAGCAATAACCGCGAAAAAGCACTTGTTTGAAATAAGCTTAGTTGATCCAAGTGTCCCGAATGGGTTGGCTCAGCAACAAAGCTTTAATTAATAATCTGCAACGGACGGTTGTGAATAAAATAAAATGAAATTTCATTGCGTGGTATTATACTCATGGATAGAAGAGAGGAAACCCACAACCGACGCAAAACCATTCGTTAAATATTCATGAAACGTGGCACATACCTACCTATCGTGGCAATTGCCGCGCGTTAGGTACATATGCACTTAATTACGACAAGAAACAGAATACAAGATAATCCCATAGATCTAGCCTACCGGCTACAAAAGAATTGCGAAAACCAGTGCAATCATCAGTGCAAATTAGCTTCTGGGATGCTATTCTCTACAGTATCCCTACACAGCCCACACGGTACCACTTCGATCTCGATATCCCTGCAGAAATGAAAAGTTCACGCTATCTTGGTGGACGTTTTTACTCCTACAAATTTTTATTAATTTTTGGGGGAATTCCGAACATCACAGAATTGTAGGTTCTCCATCACGGCTTGTGATTATTTATCGCGAAAAATTGTAGATCTTCGGTGCTTTACATATTTTCAATCGATGTATTCAGAGATATTCGAAAAAGTACTTCACTTCCTAAGTTGCCATTCAAATGAGACTGTTAAGTATCGAGTCCATTTCTCACAATATATTAGATCGTTCAAAGTATTATACACAGGGCGTTGAAAATTCCGTTTCGATAAGCTCAGCATAATTCCAACATTTTCGTTCGTAGCCATTTTCTACTGAAATTGACACAATCTAAGTATTTGTTCGCAAGCGAGATACTTGCTACGAAAAATGTTCATTCGAGATCAATTCATGGAGATGAAATGCTCAAACTCCTCCAGAAAATAATTCAAAAAATCGGAAGCCTACTCACGTTTCGGTCGCAAAATAATACGAAACTAATTCTGTGATGTTTTTATGAGAAATCATAAAAATTGCGTTCTTGAGACAGATTTATTTCTTTCCGTGTTTTTTTAAAAGTAAGAACTACCGTCTAAAGAAATATCAAACAAAATGTGAAATTGTGACTGTCGAGGCTGAGCGACTTGGCATGAAATGCCTCATACGTATACTTTACTATTGCAGCTTTTACTATGAATTTCTCTCCGGGTAATTGCATACATATGTACCTCTCGTATATGAAACGTAATTCGTAGCTGATAATTTGCGTAGTCAATTGCCTTTCCACCACTGATGAGGAAATGTGACGTGAATGTGAGGCGAAATTGGGTACTGAACCCGAAGCTGCAGATCACCAACGATTTCGCCTTGATCGTGTTCAAGCTTCTCATGTGTGTTACAGTATCGTATACGTATATTAATGTATGCGGTATAGGAATTCGGGAATTGAGAGGGCCAATCGAATCCCCACAATCCACATGATACAGCTCCAGGGCATTACACAATCGGCGGACAAGTTTAAAGCAGAATATTTAAAATGACGCTTGCTTAACGAAGCGATCGAGCGTCCCAGCTAAAATTCAGGATCGAAACCTGATGTGTGTATTTCTTAAGGCTTCAAGATTAGTTCGAAATATTGCAAGCCGCGTTGGTAATTATGCAATATCAATAATTTCACGATCGAGTACTTCCAATTGAATTTCCGACTCGATTTTATCTCAAATAGAATACATCAACCCCAAATAACCATATCTGACCAAAAAAAAGAAGAGAGGAAGAATTCCGATTCATAAAACTTTGCATCCGATGTAAAAATTAAAAAGAACGAAAAAAACCTCTTTTCAATTGATTACCTTGCAGCATTTCGATCTCATGTGAACCACCTTGATCATCGACGAGATCGGCGGAGAGGATTTTACAAGGCTCACTTGCACGGTCGAATTAATTAAAATCTGAGAGATCGGCAAGGCTATATGCATATACATAATCTAAGATGTTACTATGTGACTCGGTATCACAGGATAATTTTTTGCTAATGAAGGTAAAGAACAACGCACACACATACACATTCGGCATCATGTACACGTTGATTAAAAATTATCTCTGACAGTTGGAATGGAGTTTTTCCTGTCATGAAGGTTCATTAATCTCTCAATTCTCCGAAGTAAATTCGTACGAGATAAACGAGCTGTTTTATTAATCACATGTTGAACAAAAAAAAAAAGGAAACATGTCAGAGAGAAATATGTCCAATACTTGGAAGGTTTCTAGATTCAACTATACGAAAAAGTAACGTTCGATTTCCATTGAAAATTATCAAGAGGACCAGAACGGCTTGAATTTGAAAAAATCGGTTTTCTATTTTTTTTTTTTTTTTTTTGAGACTTCGTCGCCTAATTTCTAACAATCAACTTCAATTGCGATTAGTACAGAACTATATTTTGAAGCACATAATATATAAGGTTTCACGAGCACCGTGCATCCAATTCAGCTTCTCGTGGTTTCAATCCATCCGAGAAACATGCCCTCAACTTTTCCAAGCAAAAGAACAGAAAATATCAAATTCTTTGTAAAACTATTTGCAGATGAGCGGAAATCTGTATTAAAATTTTCATCAATCGATCATATTTCCTGCAACGAATTCGTTGTCACACATTATCTGTATTTAATAAAATACCAGGCTGTGCCCTGCAATAACAAACTAGATCTGATCCCTAGACGGTCCTAATTTGTTGATCAATCATTTGATTAGAGTTAGGGTTCAGTAAGCTCATAGAAGCGGTATTGATTATGAATTTTTCAAGAACTCCAGAATGTACGTTTTTTTTTTCCAAAAAGAATGGCACATATTTCAGGAATTCGAGCCGTACTATGGTCCGTTCAATTTAAGTCTGAGGCAAAAGCACACGATGATTACGCAGAGAATGGACGTTGGGTTGGGGAGTCCTTGATGTATCGGTTACATTCGAACCGATGCGATGTGACGAGATTGAACAATAATTGGTACATCACGACGTAGGAATTCGACAAACACTTGCTATCACCACCATATGCTCGACCATTGTTCTCTTATTGAAGAATTGCGGTATATTTATAGACCTCACAATGCCAGGTCTCGAAACACATACCATAAATACCGAGGTTTCGTTTACATGCATGTACATACATAAGGCTCAGTTCGTAGCTCGGATACCAGTAATAATAATTATCGTTACATTTACTGGCCTCGTTCGTCTCCCATGCACCAAGCTGCGGAGTCGTACGTATGTACTTGTTAACTTGAGCCTTCTACATACTTCTATACTACGACAGTCAGTCTACACTTGCGATTTATGAAATTACATAGCCAGCTAATCCCGATGTTCCGATCTTCCGGTTAATATTATCATCTTACAATTTCACCTCGAGATATCTTCTCATTCTAATAATCTTTAGGCTCGAAATGTATATACACAGCGAGAAACTCTTCGAACGACTAAACAACAGACTTAACTTGAATTATTATGTAACGACGTATTATGCTATTGTGCACTTATACCTTTGCTTGTCCGATCGGTTTACCTTGTCCCGTCGCTCATATGTAGATACATATAGGTACGTACAGCCACGTATCACAGGCAAAAAATAAACAGACAGTGGGAAAAAAGAGGGGGACAAAAAAAAGTACTTGATCGGTATGCTGCGTTGATTTACATAGCTAGTTTATCAGGATGTTAATTATCGCGTGCTGTATAGATACTCGTATTGGTGAAAAGAAACAAAAATCTTACAATACTTTTCGACACCTGAACTATGTACAGCGAAAATCATCGCTGAAATGAAATTCACTGCGTAGGTATACCTACGCTCGATGGTATCGCAATGAACCAGAAATTTCATCGTGGGAACACGTTTCAGTCCTTCTTCTTCAGCAGAGAAATTCTAAGACCTGATCAAATCGGGATTCTGTATACGCAATTGCGGTCCTTATAGTCAAATCTTAGTTCTCTCAAACTTTTATCTAAAGGATCCTTAAATTTTTTTATACAGCTGCCTTGGTGAGAATAGTTCTATGGATTCCTTTTACAGAATTACATATAAATTTTTATTTTATGAACGTTTTGAATGAAAAGCAACGAAAATCTACAATTTTTCACGATAAACTACAATTTTTAATGCAGAACTAAATGTCACAAGGTTCACTTCTACAAAGTTGAAGTGAAGTGATGGATAAGTATGTACCTCATTATCTTACGCATTGCATTGTCAAAAATCTATATTTATTCTTTCCATATCTGTACATAAGTAGATTGACTATCGAATGCAAAACAGTTTCCGCATTTCCGATAAATAGTACAACTGTTTGGAAAAATGAGGAAAGAATAATTGTAGATCAAATTTCAAGTTAATCCGCGAGTAAATTTGCCTGTGAATGAAAGTAAGATCATTCATCGATAATGATGTTATTCTACCATTCAAGAATTTGGGAATGCGGAATTTACCATTCATCGCGACGAAAAAATCGAGGAAAAAAGCAGAAAAAAAACGGAATATAAATATAATTCCTAATTTAGAAGGAACGGTTTTATAGACCAGAACCGTAGAATTTGGCGATTAGAATTTCATTTGCATGATACTCAATTGAAAAACTTGATGTCTGGAGCAAAATCTTGCAGCTGCGCGCTTCGATTACGTAAGAAATATAATTTCGACTGGCCTCATGTTTTCCGTCACGATGCGTTAAATTATATAGCCACAAACTCTGGGCTGCACTCCTAATGAGATATACTCAAGCTCTTTTGTTGCTAAACACTCCTCGCACCCCACGATCACGATTTACTACATGACGAGTAATTAATTCGCAGGCAGGATCGCGTGCTCGTGCATGTAGGTATATACCCATGGTTGCGAATACTTAAACCACGCCCGTATATTAGAAAGGCGTTGAAGTGGCTAAATGCATCACTCGACGCATACTTTTCATGGAAAAGGTTGTGACACGGCGCAATTGTCTTTATAAATATGGAATTTTTAGGGAAATTTGGACTTCTGGTAAGTTTTCATAAGCAATTATACTTTTTTTTACTTAAAAAAAAAAAAGAAAAAAAAGGAAGTTATTATACAATCATCAGAAAAATGAAAAGTGGAGTTTTCGCCAGATCTTCACGTTTTCAATTCCACAGAATCATTCTCCGATGGTTTTTGAATGGACATCTGCGCGTGTTGAAATTTTTGACCGACGATATCTCGAGAACAAATCTATGAATTTTTCTGATTTTGGTCCTAATCGATGCTGTTTTTCCTTACCAAGAACTGATTATATATTGGAATCGGTTCTTCTGCTTGTTGTGAGCTGCACGTTTTCGCAGTTTCATCAACAAATAGTTGCAATTCTTTGTGAAAAACTACGAAAATCTACAATTTTTGTTATCAAAATCTATGAAATGTTCGAAATTCCGTAAAAATTCGTAAATATTCATAGGAATAGAAATTTTCACGAGGAGTGCGAGATTTCGATCTTCTGATTAAAGAATCGACTCCGCGAAACTCAAAACAAATAAATATGAATAAATAAAACGTGATCCATCGTCGTGTGGGTATTGAAAGCAGTCATCGATATTTTTGTACCAATTAAAGAACATTTTTGCACTCGATATTTACCACTAATTACTACACTATACCGGAGACAGGGGAAGGGGGGGACGGGGGGGGGGGGGGGGGGGGGGGGGGGGTCGGTGAAAAAGCGATGTTTCTATACACTGGCAAAAATTTAACCAATTGATACACCTGCAGTGGAGGTTGCAGGTGTGTATAACGAAAACCACCTAGGGCGAGAGAAAACCTTGATTAATTCGACTGTATCATAGTGTAAAATTATTCTCAGGACCTTGTCATATTCACTGGTCTTATAACGTGAGCCTCTTGCCTAACAAAGACCATGTGCAAGTTTTCAAAGGTCTGCTCACACCGAAAGTTGTATACCATATACATAGATAATATATGTATATATGTAATAGATGGACATGCGATTGATTGTTTGTTATTTGATGAACAGCATATTAAGCAAGTTGGAATTATACACATGGGACAAGGAGAGAATGAAACAAAGTGCAGATAGTGATGACCAAGCGATTGAATTTTGTAAATAACACCTATATGTACATACATGAGTATAATTGTAAACGAAACTATAATGTGAGAGAAAAATGAAATTGTTTTGTTATAAAGACTTGCGAAATGGTATACTGTTGAAAGGTATAGAATTTTGAACGTAACCTTAGATCGTGTAGATGGCTAGCAGGTAGAATACTCGTATGTATGCGTTTTACAGAGCGCAAACTGCTTTGGTAAACGCGGTTGTGAGTATAAATATGGTGTTACGACCCCGACCCAGGAGACGAACTTGGAACGAATGGCCTGTACGCCTTGTGACCATCCGCTCATTCGTCCTTTGCTAGTCAGCCATAAAAGCAATATGTATGTAGGTACTTCGAGTACATGTACAGAGTTTCTTTATAGCATTGATCAAAGGGTATTGAGAAATTAAAGTTGCATCAATGACGTGTGTTAACAAATCGAAATCATGCTTCTGGCATTGTACATTGTTATTTGTTATCGTTCAAGGTACTATACGTTCATTCCGAAACGTTGTGTATTGAAGCTAGAATTTTTGCCACTCAAAATCTGCTTCCCAAGTGAGCGAGGGGTTTCAAAATTCATACAGGAAACCTTTGGCTACGGCATTTTTCAAGCCTCTCTGCGGACACCCGGGTTCGAAATTTATACTCCACATTTCTAACTTGGGCATAGATTCAACAATTCTTGAGAAAAAATAAATCAATCAAGACATGATTATCCTTATTTTTGTTTTCTACTCTTAAGTAGACCCTCTTCAGATTTCCGAATAGAATATCTTTCCTGAAACACTCGCTATGAATTTATTCTCTTTCTAAAAGTGTCATATCTGAAGAGTAATCCCCATGAATTTGATGTGAAAAACTTCCACAAATTAGATAGTCACGAATTTTTTCAGTCAAACACCCCATTTTCAGTGTTACGCTTTCTAACGTTTTATTCTACGATTTTGTTATTCGATTCCATACGTAAAATCGGTAGTTTTTTGGTCTAGAATGCCCAATGTATGATCCAAAATTTTCCCAACTCAATTAGATGGATACTGTTCGTATAGCAGCGGTCCAAAACAGTTGGGTTCATCTTGAGAGCATATGAACAAAAGGGTTGCAATTAGTTGAATTGACTGTCAATTGCGAATGTCTAAATTGTGCATTTCTGTATTGAGATTGTTCTATAGTTCCATGAAACCACAGAGAAAAAATCAGTTCCGAAGAAACATGAGTAATAATTATATTGGCGTGAAAAATGTATATTCAACACAAATAAAGTTTCGTGAAACGTAAACAAGTAGGTGGCAATATTTGATTCAAATATACAAATTAATTTGGTACATTTAAATTAATGCCAGATTTCAAGGTAAAAACGAATGTAGAATTTATTTTAGGCAAATATCCTTGCAGAATATTCTCCGAATATAAATAATTTATATTGATTATTAATTAATAATACATTTGTGTATCAAGTAAGTCAGTGTCCAAATAATTCCGTCAAACACAAAAAATTTGCATACATTTTTACCGTCGCGTTTCTTCGGATGAGTAGCTTTTGAAGCGGAAATAATATTTTTTCAAAATTCTACTACATATAAGTAGATACTCAAACTCTCATTGTCAACCAACATGATCAGTCAATGTAATGTCGTGAATTTCGGCGAAGCCAAGGAGACAGTATTTAGCGTGTACAGTTTCAAAATAATAAAAAAAAAATTTCGAAGGCTTTTCGCAGGGCATCGAACTGCTACATGCATGTACAGAAAGATAATCGTAAAAACATATCTTTCCTATATTTCAAATTCATTGTCACTGAACAACCAACATACATCCTGCTCCTAATTGAGATGAATTGACTCAACTTCTTCACAATGAACAAAAAAGGTTGACGAATTTTTCTGAACAGTAAGAATAGAAACCTGAATCACCTTCACGCAATTAATTGCCCAATTTTCAAAAGAGAAATGAATTACGATGTTCAAAAACTATTTTCTAGGCAAAAACATATCCGATCAATATGTGAAATTGATAATAACGATAAAGAATAGAATAGAACAAAGGGCATGATATTCTTCGATTTCCAAAAGTCAGTCAAAAGTTTTACAGATTATTTATTAAAAGTTGGATTCTTTTGAACTTTTACTTGATCTCTGAAAATCGAAGAGTATCATGCCCTTCGTTCTATTTTTCTTCATATGGCTGTTATCAATTTCACATTGATCGAATATGTTTTAGCTTAGAAAATAGCTTTGAAAAATTCCAAGTGAAAAATCGTGTTACATATCCCCTCGCAGGGTCATATAGATAAGCAATTTTTATTCTCTCCAATTTTTTGCAACCATTCGATTACACATGGCGTGACGTCAAGTTCTACTGGACCAAATTGAGCAAAGCAAATGTAACGGCCTGTGGAAAGGATTATATAAAAGTTATAGTTCTGAAAAGCATATAGCTATAATTATTATGTTATACTTGCTATATGATTATTACCACACGTAACACATATATGTATACATATATTCGCTCGGTTTACAGTAACGTGATGATCCTCAAATGACGTATGTACACGATACACCAAGCTCCATCTGACTAGTTGTGCAAACGTTGGCAAACAGAATTCCCGCATTAGAATGCCACGTGCGTATATATGATTCGCGGGCCACAGGTAGGTAGGCAGGTAGCTGGTATAGCTGTATAGGTTAAAAAAAATCGTGCATATATAACATAAAAGACTCATCTGGAAAGAAAATGAGTAACTTAATGCATCCAGTATAGGACGAAGGTTCATTGCTTGGACAATCTTTGGCCTCCACGCAGAAGCGAAAACACGATCTATCTCACGTGCAGAAAAAAATTCTGCACAAACAGATGTGGCTTTTGTCACGTATGTACCGTAAGATTTTTTTTATTTACTCACATTCTTTCTCATCTTATCTTTATCTCGTTGTCAGCCAAGCCATTCTCCACTTTTTTTACGAGCCGTAGCGAGCTTTTTATACCAAAATCCGAGTATATAAGTGCTGTGTTTAGCCCTAGGTGTAATTTCTGCTCTATTTGACCTATTTTTAATATATATATACTATAATCCAGCTAGTCCTGCGATCTTTGTATACAGCAACGGTACTCCACAAGGCGTGCTCTGAAGCCGCGTGCATTGCAAATTACATTTCAGGGTTAACGGGTTGTGTTATGTTACAATATCGATTAAATATTCGGGACGAAATTCTTTTCGCAATAACTAAATTACACCATATGTATTTGCGCTTCTCTTTGTCAGTCAGGTATAGTACCTACCTATACACGACGTGTTACCGCAGTCGTTTGGAATCTAAACATCACGGTAAGTCGCGGAAAAATATTTCGCGATGTTTTATTGAACAGTTAAACTGCTCATAAGCTGACAGAACGTCAACGCGATTCGCAGAACGATCAAACCGAAAAACAATGATTTTATATCAAGGTATGTACGTCATAATTACGAGTTACGACATAGATTCGCTACGGCTATGATGAAAATGAATTTTTTATTTCAGGCTGAAAAAGCCGTGTGTGACCCTTCCCAAATCTTGGAAATTTCTGCTGTACCATTATCTGCTCGGATATGAAACACGATTTTCCACTCGGGATTTTTCAAAGCTATTTTCTCAGCAAGGACATATCCAATCAATGTGAAATTGATAACAGCGATGAAGAAGAATTGAACGAAGAGCATGATACTCTTGGATTTTCAAAAATCGAGAAAAATTTCAAGAGATTTCAACTTTTGATAAGTGTAATCCATAAAACTTTTGACTGGCTTTTGGGAATCGAAGAGTATCATGTGCTTTGTTCAATTCTTCGTTATCGGTTTTATCAATTTCACATTGATCGGATGTGTTTCTGCCGAGAAAACAGTTTTTGAACATCGTGTTTCATTTCCCCTCAAAGCGTGAAATCACATTAAGTGATCCAGTGATCGTATATAAATTGATACAATCTACCGGAGAGAAATAAATATGCGGAACGCGCGTTCGCGCACGTCATCCTCCCATAAACGTGTCATTTTATTTAATTGTCCCCTTTTAACCCCTGAATCATACCTTGGAAGGTGTCGCGGACAAGACACATGCTCAGATCACTTGCTATGCGTGTGTCGTATGTATGTGTGTGTGTGTAATGAAATACAATACGCGTTAGTCAAACCAGCAAAGATCAAGGCGAATCAGATTTGAGAGCAGATTTGCAGGGATAATTAACTACGAAGTCGAGCGACGATTATCCATTTTTATAAAAAAAAAAATAATCCTTCGTTAAGTCACACATCCCGAAAGTTCCGCGCTGGTCACACTTGGCCAAATCGACTGCAGCAGCATTTGAACGGTTGGCACATGACAGCTACCGATCCAATCGCAACGAAAAAATTCATGAATATAATTTGAACATTACATAATGTGTGAGAAAAGTTCCTGTCCAGAAAATCAAACTACAACATATTCAAAAAAAAATTATAAAGAAGTCGATTGGCAAAAAAAAAAAGCTTTTTCACTAAAAAATTCATAACTTTTGCATTTTTAAAAATTCTTTCATAAAATTTCTGGATAATACTCTTTCAGGAAAGAATTAGCTCGATAGTGAGCAATCCAAAAAAAAGCACTGGCGTGGTGAGCGTGATCACATCCCATGCTCACTATGCACAGGAAAATACTCGAAATACTCGATACACTTTAGATGGCCACCAAAAATTTTTAAATGAAAAAAAAATAATCATAAGACGTTGGGGGGAGGATTCGATGACACTTTAACTAAATTTCAATGGTTTTTGATTTCTGATAATTTCCGACGGAGATATAGTGAACACCGCAAATTGTTATTTTTCTAAGACGTTCTGGGGCAAGCTCTGTCACCGGCTTGTTTTTCAATATTTCCGCATAAAAAAATCACAGAATATTGTTGAAAGTATACTCAATAAAGTGCAAAAGGTTTGAATGAATTTGCTCAATCCATACTTTTAAAAAAAATTCACAAAAAAAGTGGTTTTTTTACGCTGAAACCCTTACCCCCCCCCCCCCCCCCCCCCCTCCCCCTTAAAGTTCGCCGTCCCTTTTTGGGTCAGTGTATCTGTCAAGTACAGTAAAAATCATATGTATGTACCTCTCAGCGGTTAAAACCACCAATTTTTTACAGTGTCTCTGAGGAAGATTGATCATAATAGAAATTTCGAACTCTCGGTACGCAAATACACACAATTATGATAACCACTACTTCGACGTAACGCAAGTCGTTAAATCAGACATCGTGGTGTGAATTATGACGTTGTAAATATCAGATGTAAACGTGATTCGAGGCTGTATATTGAGCATCGAATAGCATAATTTTATTGGCAACGAGTGAAAGCAAGTAATATGTTCGACCCGAATGTAAACTTTGAATATTGGATTACTTAGAAACAAATTGCAATTGCAAGCCTGAAGTCGACTCTGCAGATACATTCGCCCTACTTAAATAAGATCCAAAAGTTTTCTCGACAGAAGTAAAATCTTGTACATGTCTGATTCAGCTCCTAGGTAAAAGTATTCATTCTCATTTTTGTTATTTATATGTAATTTATTATATGAATATGTATTTTTAGTTCACATAGATCATTGAACTTCGTGATGTGGGCCACTTCCACTGCGTGGGCCGATACCAAAACGGTTTTCAATCAACATTCCGTGTAGACTTCCACGGATGGAACAAGCAGTTTTGCAATATAACGCGGAAGCTGTGAGTGGCGGAGAGAATGAACAACAGTCGTCACTCAGTTTGAATAAAGATTGAAAAAAAAGGAATAAATAATTTAAAAAAAAAGTCGTGTAGATCGTCGCTTTATCGCTAGTTTCTCCACCAACGTGCAATAATTCTCTAGTTATTCTTTCAATTTATGTGCATACAGATCAACGTCGACAGTCATAACGTACACAGGCATTGCATACTTATATACTCCGAGCTGACGGGGTCCAGAGATTTGCAACTCTGACGCATTGGGCATAATTTGTAAATCAAAGAGGGATCCCTGTTTCTTTTTTTGCTTATTTTGTCCTGTAAATCGAATAATTAGGAAAAACCCCCAAATGACGTAACGGAAAATTGATGCAGGGGTCATTCGGGATTGAGGGCATTCTGACAGACAGAATATAAGAGATAATCTGAAGTACTTGAGTCGGTCCCGGTCTCCTCGGACTTCGTTATCATTTTTCAAATGCCTTCGAGCGCGTTTCTTTGGGTCTGACGTATGAAAATTCAATAAAAAGTGCGATTAGCATACGTCGGTTAAGAATATGCAAAGATCATAATCTGCCGTTTTCTATACATAGTATGGATACAAAGTTACACACACATACACATATGTGCACGAGATAATTTGCTTTTCGTGATAAAAGAGACTCCCATTTCCATTTTCAAGTTCCTGACATTTGCAATAATTAATCAGGAAGAATACCTATAACTCTCCAGAAAATCCTTGGTCGACGAAGTTCGAAGCGTTTTGAAGCACAGCAAACATACGAGATATTATTTGAGGTCGACAAGTAACAAGAGATTTTACGAACGATACTAGCGTGTAATCTACTCAGAGAATTATGGAGCCTATTAATTGAGCAGTTATTATAACTTTTTGCCATTAAAAGACCCCGATTGAAAATTAAAACACTGATGTGGTACAGAATCAGTCAAGGAGCTAATTCGGCAGTAAATTTAGTTCCAGTATTTTTTTCCAGCTGCCTGGTAATCAAAATATTAGGCCAATTCTACATGTTGAATGATTAGGTCTACTAACTTGATTGAACTGATTGTAAGCGGAATCGATTCTGTACTAAATCGAAGGTAATTGACTAAGCGACGTTTTCTGATTTCTTTTTCTAAATTTCTGGGACCATTTTGCTACAAATCACTTTACATTCGTCATTTTTCACCCACGCTATAAATTCTGGCTCAAACTGCCACCTGCATAACATAGTCGCGAATAAATCTTCCAAAAATAGATTAGGTATAAAAGAGGCAAGTTTTCTTTCGTCCTGGGCCCTAAAATTCATTAACATAACCACGTCCACGCATTACAGAAGCACGTGATCGAGATGACTTTGAGATTCTACTCGAGATCAGACCATTTCGTCGAGTCGCTAGAAATATACATATTACATTTCATTTTTTTTACTCCAGCTGTATAAACCTTCGTCAGTTTTGCAATAAGTGTTTGTGTGTCCTCTAAGGTTTATCAGATTTCTCAGAAGTCAGAACAGAATAGCCAGATGAAGTAGGGTATAATTTCTTAGATCGTTTGCGAAGAATCCGTTGATTTTTCGATACCAAGTAAAAGTTTGTGGTTTGAACTTTTTGTGAAAATTGATTATTCATTAAATTTGATTTGGTAATTGACTAATTCGCGCAATCCTGTTTACATTTTAATTACCATTTAACCACGAAATCTAAAAAAAATTGTCAAAAACTAGTTCAGACTATCACCTCGAGCAATAGTAGTATTAATTGTTTCTTTATACGTTGATTTCGAATACATACATATAACACGTGTTTACCGTCTACATGAGATTGTTATCCTGATAGTTCACGGCCAATTGGCTGTATCACTTTTGGAATTAAAGTATATCTTCCTTTTTTGAAATCAGAATACATTTTTGTAGCAATAAAAGTCCGACAATTCGTATACCCAAGTAGAAAGTACGCGGTCATTTCAAATCAATCGCGCGAGATACTATTGACAACTCAATTAATTAAGTTCACGCCACATTTTTCGCAAATCCGATTGGTCGTTGCGGAATTGCATCGACGATAATTGATAGGTATGGTTTTTGGATAAGCGATGGGTAAAGAGTCAGAGGTCGCAATGAATTGATTTAATTTTTATAAGCAATTGTGAAAGTGCATATGTATATCAGATACGAAATGAAATAAACGTAGTGCAAAAACGATGTTGTATAATTCGACCCCTACAATCTACGGTTATTTTTAATTGGCAATCGAGAATAAATGAAAAAAAAAAAAAAAAGGAACGGTGATAGCGGAATTGATGCTTTTTAATCGTTTATCAGATATAATTTTAATTCAACGTTCACGCGGATGGCAGTAAAAACAAAATGTATATGAAATCATTGGGGTTTTTACGGAGATCGCGAAACTTGTTCGTATATAATGTATGATATGTATTGCCGGGGGAGCCAGAGATCATTAGCAATTAGCATATCGCGCTAAGAAAATTATTTTTGGAATGATTAAATGAAGACATTTTGTTCTAAGAACCGCAAGTCCCGCGAGAATGATAAACTATAAAGAAAATAATCATAATAAGCCTGCATCGCGGATGATTTTTATCTCCCGCGACTCTGAGAGGACTTATGGAAATTACCATTCTATCTTCTGAAACCTTCGCTACTATAAAACCAGTTCACGAATGACTCTGGTAGAAAAAAAAAGACTTGTGCGCAAAATTCGCTGCAACCTGTTATTCCAAATAGTTACAAATTATCGCGGATATGGTATGTATACTCGTCAGTGACTACTGACTCTCGTAGTTATTATCTCCCATCCAGTGCAGCAAATGTTTATCAATTTTAATTCAATTCTATGTAGGAATTTTACTGACGTATAATAATTAATTAATGACCGGTATATCCACTTCGAGATTTCTGTTCATGTAATTCTCATAGCATGCACGATGGTTATGCATCTGTGTATTATGTATATATTCACCGATCACAAGGAATATACAGAATAGAGAGATTCTGTGAATGCCAGAATCCTATAAATTATAATAATATATACTGTTTAAAATTCTATCTATTACCGAAAGAATGACTATTTATATGGAATATCTGATCCTCATTTACCCGGGAAACGATTTAAAATTGAAAGTTGAAACGTTGTTTCAGGATCTTTTGGTAAAAAGAATCATTGGGATAATGTTATGCAAGAACGAAAAAGACGAAACACAGAATAACTTTAACCAGCAATGGTAATTTTTCTCGAGGTTGTCGTTGATACATATGATCTTGATAGCAATCTTTGATATATTGATGTGCGATTTGGAAAACAAACGATGACAATGTTCGAAGTACTGTGTTTGAGATTCTGAAGATGCAAAAATACGAGTTCAAAAAACTTACGCTTCGCGCCCTTAGATTTGAATTGCTGGTCAAACAAAATCCAAGTAGTTCGGCCAGTCGCCGCGAACGACGACAGTGGCAGCACCGTACGGTCGAAGACCGCGCGGAAAATCGAATCGACAAACTTGATCAATATTAAAAATCAAGATTGAAAATCTGAACGGGATTCTATATCCAATGGAGATCAAAAATATTAAATCAGGAAACTTTATTAAACGGCACAACGATTTTATGATCAGTTTTAATGATGAAAATCTCGTAATTTTCAGAACTTGATCTGTTGTTCATATTTTGTAGTATGTATACTTACAATGAATAGTTGATACGCAAATTTTGTTTCAATTCAAGGTATTCCTTCCTCCTCTCTAAAGAATATAGAATAGAACAAATTATCATACTTAATCTTTCAATTATCGCGGCCTCGATATTCAGAATTTAAAAACTCCGGGTGTCTTGGCTAAATTTTCAAATTTTCCAATTCCAATGGAAGCATAAAGTGAAATTGAATGAATAAATTTCTCCAAAATTACGGCCACATATTTGATAATTGCATTAAATTTTATTAAATCTACTTTTATACATTGATTTTAAATCGAATGAAACATCTTCTTACTATTTCTTTATCGATCTATTTCCGACAGTAAAAAACTGATCAAAATTTGTTAGAAAACATAATTGACCAATCGCGGAATAGGTAATAACATATTCGAAAAAAAAACATAAGGAGAGATGATAATACATGAGCAATATATATATAATATGTAAAATATCAAAAAAATTCTACCAACGTTTTCTTAATTTATTCATTGATCATTACTTGTAATTTTTCCAAGTACATAAATTACACGTCCACTGTATCGATCTATATACAACTGCTTTATGAGTAAACTCATCGATCGATTTCCCCGAATACTACATCCAGAGTACCGATAATAGCCACAATATCTGCCAGCATGTGTTTCTTTCCAATCATATCTAGAGCAGCTAAATGAGCGAAACCAGGAGCCTTAATCTTGCAGCGATATGGTTTGCTGCTTCCGTCGCTGACCAAATATACACCAAATTCTCCCTTCGGAGCTTCGATAGCTGTGTAAGTAGCACCCGGTGGAACTTGGTACCCCTGACTGAAGAGTTTGAAGTGATGAATCAACGCTTCCATGCTAGTTTTCATCTCGGAACGTGTAGGAGGCGCGATTTTAGCATCATCTGTACGGATTTCACCCGGCGGCATGTTGTTCAAACATTGATGAATGATTCTCAGGGACTGTCTCATCTCCTCCAAACGGCAGAGATATCTGTAATTGAAAAAATGCCAATATCATTCAAGATTCTGGTTGTCATTTATATCCGAGGCTCTTTAACTACCTCGATTACACAATGAAAAAGGACAAATCTATAGCTGCAGCCACTTTTTTCTTTCCAATCGATTATAAAATGAATTTTCAAGCAACAGCGAGTGAAATTCTTAACAATTCTCACCGAATTTCCCCCAAAAAAAACATTGCGGACTAAATATTGCTGCAGAGCAGAGCAGCCTTTGGAAACAAAATCAAATAAATATTCCTACTTATACACCTCGACGAAGTGATCTTGGATATTTTACCTATCGTAACAATCTCCTTTGGTTCCGATGGGTACGTCAAAATCGACTAAATGATAAGCGTCGTATGGCTGAGACTTGCGAAGATCCCACTTGATTCCTGACCCACGCAACATTACACCGCTGAATCCATAGTCCAAAGCATCTTGGTAGGAAACTGTGCCGACGTCTTTAGTACGAGCAATCCAAATCCTGTTCTCTGTTAAAAGATCTTCAACCTCATCTAAACGCCCAGCAAATTTGGTGCTGAACTCATAGATGTCATCCATCAGACCCAACGGCATATCCAGAGCAACTCCGCCTGGTCGGACATAAGCGGCGTGCATTCGAGCACCGCTTACACGCTCATAAAATTCCATCATTTTCTCACGCTCTTCGAATAACCAGAAGAATGGCGTCAGAGCTCCGACGTCCAACGCGTGCGTACCGATTCCCATGATGTGATTCAATATGCGTGTTATCTCAGCGAACAAAACTAAGGGACAATAAAATTTGTATTCAACTACTGCTTCAGAGTGTTTATGTTTTTGATTAAGTAATTGGAAATAGAGATAGTAAATTCTGTTTAAAAAGTGCGATTAATAGTTCGAGAACCATCAGGGTGTCTACAGAGTTCTGCTTTCCAAATTCCAGGCCTTTTTGCAGGATTTCCAGGGATATTTTTATGAAAATTCAAGACTACTCAAGAGTATGCCGCAATGTAACTGCAGGATTCTATGAAAGTCGAAGTATTTTTTCACCCGAATCAGTCAAGTTATTCGACCTTTTACCTATTTGCGAATCACGTATTGCATGATATGATTGGACCACTATTTCAGCTAGTATTCCCAATGCGGATAATAATTGGAGAATCAAATATCATGTGAAAAAAAAAGAAAAATTCTTGAATTTGAAAAAAATCAAGTATTTCGAAAAAGTTCCAGGCAATTTCCAGGATTTCAAGACACTTGAACATCCCAGGCTAATTCCAGGATCTCCAGGATTTCAAGAAGCTGTAGACGCTGTGACCATAGTGAGTGCAGATATCAGAAGAAATTCAGGAAATTTCAATTTGGTATAAGGGTAGTTTACGGAGAGACGACAACGTGAGTATATTGGAAAATGTAAATGTTGTTATCAGGTTTCAGGAAAAACTTTTAATCAGCATCTGCTACGAATAACAATCGAAGCGCTTCATTTATGCTGTTATATTCTATCAAGTAACTAGCATGGCTATTATTGAAAAATTACATTTCGTCGATAAGTTTTGATCAGACTTTCATGGACATCCATAATACTACAATGGTCCGCAATGAAGCAGGGGGAGTTGAACATTTTTTTAAAGTAATAAGTATTGCCTCTAGCCTTTCACTGTTCATTTTTAGAAACTAAATGAGCAATAACATATTTATGAATTTGAAGTATCATATGAACAGTAATTCACGTTAAAGCCATAAGCGAAAGTGAGTTTATACGAGTATAATAGTCAACAGCAATTAGATAACGTGTTTCACTGCTTCACGAGCTGCTGTACCCTCTGAAAATAAGAAAAATGAAAATATGAAAGATATGCTCACCGCGAATCCACTTGGCTCGAATTGGAACGTCGATGTTGAGTAATTTCTCAACAGCGAGAGAGTAAGCCTGTTCGTTACACATCATAGATACGTAATCGAGACGATCGAAGTAAGGCAAAGCCTGAGTGTAGGTTTTATATTCGATCAGTTTCTCTGTTCCGCGATGAAGAAGTCCGATGTGAGGATCTGATCTTATAACAGTTTCTCCGTCGAGCTCAAGAACCAGACGCAATACGCCGTGAGCTGCCGGATGCTGCGGTCCAAAATTCAAGAATGAATTTTGTACTTTTTTTTCTAGCGGCGGTGCCAATTCCGCCTTATAAGTAATCGGGTATTGCGATGTATACACATCGGGATGCATCACCGGACCGTTGTACTGCTTCAGCCATTCAAGATCAACAGACCATTGGTGACCATCTCGTCTCTGACTGTTCAATTATAAAGTTATCCAATTAAGATTATCCTTACGTTGACAAAATCGTAAAACAAAAATAAAGAATACAGGATATCAAATGCAGTGCCATGAGATAATCAAGTTTATTCAGAAATTGAAGGATTTTTTTTTTCAACTGTTCAGCTACGAGGAAAAGGGTTTTAGTTACGGCTGTTACGCATGTGACAAACTTTTATGACGATGTTATGAAAACGAAAGAGACTTTCAAATCTGCGGAAGCCCTGGTGTTATGCATGTAGCTGATTACTTTGACAATTAAAAAAGTGTTTAGGCAAGAATGTTCGATTTAGGAAATGATGTGAAACGGGTAGTGGGAAATAGAAGAAAAAGCTAAATGAATGGAATTAAGTTGAGAATCTCGAAGTTCTGGATGAATGAGAAATATAGAAAGAAGTGAAAAGCGTAGTGATCACAAATGGAGTCATATAGGTTATAATGAGGTTACGTAACGGTTTGTGGGAATTAGGAGTAAATGGAGTTAATCAATAGCTAAATCTTACTTTATTGAATTCAGAGCAGCCCCATTTTTAAGCAGGACCTTCCCGGTCAGGGGAAATCCTGCAGATTTTCTTAAGACAGTCCCCAATACCGCAGCGGCCATGTTTGTCGAGGTCCTGCGGCTGTCTGCATCGTTCGAGCTTCGATTAGCGTCTGCTAATTGCACTCGATGCTCGATTCGATACGATTTCGACGTGCGACCTTCCGAATACGAATTTGAATGATCAAATCAAAAACACTAGAACTTATCACATCATTTGTCGGCATTTAACGTCTTGAAACGTCGAAAAATATACTTCTCGATCATGTGTTACGTAGAAATTAGTATTTCATGAGCAGCACCTGCACACGAGCAACTTCGGGGGCCTTGGTCGTCGCTTGTTTACCTCGAAAAAGCGATTTGTAGAATCCACTGATATATAGTCTATATATCAGTGGTAGAATCCAATGCTGAAAAAATAGCTTTCGATGCGAAACAAACAACGATCGAATGAGAACAAAGAAACGGGAGGATGGACACAAACATCGGAATGTCGGTGAAATGAAATTCGGTTGTTTGAAGTTGATTCGCAGCTCGATGATAGATTAGGGTTACCATGGGGATACTCTGGTGTTGTTTAGAGCATTTGACCGCGAGTATTTATCTCGGAAAATCAAGTTTCTGGAATTGAGATATTTGAAGATATTTGATTGATCGAAAAGAATGTCGCTGGACGGGACTGCATCGGTGAATTCAACCGGAACGATAGTGCATCAAGAATGCGTCCCGGAATGGGATCAAAACAGTACAACGACATTGATACAAATGTACAAAGGAAGAAAATGCCTGTGGGACACAACCCACGAGTTTTATAAAAACCGAAGATTTCGACGTGAGGCGCTAACCGAAATGGCTAATCATTTCAATTGCTCTCTTGCCGATGTCGAAAAGAAATTATACATGCTGAGAAGTTCGTTCAGAAAAGAATATCGCCGATGGAATTACGCGAAACTATCTGCTGGACCAAATAACGCGAATTTAGTGAGAAAACCGCAGTGGTTCGCGTTGGATTTGCTAATGTTTTTGAAGGACGATGTCGCTAAGAAATCATTAACTCCGTTGAATCCTAACGAACCGTTCGAAAACAACGTTAATCATCATAATATGGACATAGCCAACACGGTACATCCTCACGAAAATGGCCAAATATCACGAGCTGCATCATCTTCGTCGACGTTCCAGGATATTCAAAACGTGTTTTACTACGACAGTGAAAATAGCACTTTGACACCTTTGGAGCCAGGAGAAGTAGCGCTGGATTACAATTTGCAGCAAATCACGATGCCAGGTGAAACTTTAAAGGAATCGCCGGGATCGTCGACGAAGAGAAACAATCCTGGAGGAGAATCAACTCTGTTGGAATTAACGAGTAAAAAACCTAGGACTACGCGAGACATCGATGATTCGAGAATACGAGTAATTAGAACAAGCGATGTTCAGGAAAAGGACGGCTTTTACGCTTTTGGTAACTTCGTTGCTGAGGAACTTAAGAACATAAAGGACAGTAACCAGGTCCAGTTGGCCAAACTGAGAATTCATCAAATACTCTTCGATGCTACACGCAGTTTTTTGAAAGTCCCCATTCCCAGATTATAATGAATTACTAATTATACCTACTACTTAAATGTGATTTATGCAATTTCAAAATCTATTCATTCCTCTCGGCTTATTATCTGCGTTTGTATCATTTTGCTCATCGCATGCGACTCATCATATAGCTCAACAGAGCTTGTGTAAGTTCGAAGATCTATCAATAAATTATTTTACTGTACACCATGCCTACGTGTCAAATTTGAAAAATTGCGAACAATTTGCAATTTCACTTCCTCATCATCTGGATTTCACAGAAGCTAGACAAATTTCAACCGATTGGAACCCGCGTTCTTGATTTAAGATTATAGAAATAAAATTCTATGCTACAAATAGGTACGTAATTACATATACCTGGATACCGATATATGGCCTTGGCACAAGTAACCGTCTGTTTCCAGCAAGTTTGAAATTTCTCGAGCCAAATATTTTTTTTCGCCATCCCTAGCGTAGCGAGCGTTCTATTTTTAGGTAAATTATAAAACGTGCGGAACATTAGGCGTTTTTCTACTTCGTAGAGTAAATTATAATATTACAATTAATCCCGATTGTGTATTGCATCGTTATGGAACTTCATTTCTTGAAAGAATTGATAAACTCGCCAATCAATAAATAAAGGAAACACACGAATGGACATATGAAGCACAGGAGGAAAACATTTTGTATAATTGATGGACGAAAGTTACGTAACGTTTATCCAAATTGGACGAAAAATAAATATGACATATGCGAATTAATCAGCGATATAAACGAACTGCTGCAGTTCCGCATGGACGCCCACGACATACGAACGGCATCAAGATATACTCATGGGCGATTTCGCGTTTCTTAACCGGTTGCAATTCGGTGCCAAAAGTTTGACGTAAGCTACGGTATTGGGGCTGCTATTTCTAGGTGGAAAAGAACATTGTCGCGTACTAGTTTAACGATATTTTACTCGCTACAAGCTGGTGGCCTATACTAAAATTCGATTAAGACAAGCAAAAAAAAAAAAAAATAGGAAAAATAAGATCACTCCCACGAAATCGTTTGAAAGAGACTAAAAAAAATTGCAAACGAATTTGATGAGATGTATCGGCAAGTTTTGCTTACAAATAACGGATAGATGATAGACGAATGCAAAGCCATACTTTAAAAATTCTTAGACGGTCATTCGTCCAAAACGTTATTATAATGCTTTGTCATTTTTTTTGAAAATCTGCCAATCATATTTCAACACTGAGTCAGATTCTTTGTTAGAAGATTAGAGCATCGAAATGATAATTATAACAGAAAATTGGTAAGTACTTTTTTTTTCTTTCTTTCTTTTCGTTTTTTTATTATTCTTCATTACATGTATTATGTAAATTATATAATACTAATTATTTGCGGTGTATACAAATACAAAGGTACAAAATTAAATAGATTCGTTAACGTCACGATATTGAATCAGCAAAATTGAATCGCAGTTCGAATACTATTCGTATAGTTATTTGGATACAAAACAATAAATGTATCGCTGTACGAATACCGTATATTAATTATTCAACAATTCTCATTATTAAAAATACGCTTAATTGCTATTCAAATAAATGTATAGGTATATCACTATCGATCATGTTTGAGAAAACTACATATAGCATAATCTGCATGTCTACGAACATATATAAGAACATAATACTATGCGTATGTATAAACAATACGCAATAGATAATCAAGCAGTCGCTGCTCTTCAATTAGTAAGGTATAACTCCATTGGGAATTTACTTCGAGAAAAATTCTGGAAATATGTATTATAGGTATGACACATGTTCCTATAACGTGAGGTATACGATATGGCATAACCAGAATAGTTCTAGTAGCAAAGTTATTATACTTACGATTAGGAAAAGTTGATCAAAAGTTCCAAGTCCACCAAAAATGTAGTGAGTCAAAAGTAATTGTGTACTGCAGTGTAATGTCTCAATTTTGATATTCATTCACGTAATATTGATTAGTTTAATCTCTGAATAATACCAAATTTTTATTCAGTTTTTTTATTTCAAGCTTTTTATTCTGGGGGACTCGTTTTTACTAAAAAATTGAAACGTTTTTGTTCTATTGTGTTACGGAAACGACGCCAATATGTATCTATGATGTTAATTTATTTTTAAGTTCACAAAGTTTAGAAATATTTATTTTCCAAATCATTCAAAAAACTCTTGTCTGATCCCTTTCCTGATTATCTCAGCATTGATCTTCGGATCGATATGCAATTAGAGAAGTTTGTCTCACTCGATTCTTATAACTGACCAAAAAGGATTACAGAACGGGGGGGGAAAAAAATTAATATTGACGGTCTAACACAGCCTTATTTAAACTTTATTCTCAAAATTTTGAGAAAACTGAGCTTGCGGTATTAATCGTTTACTATTATGAAAAGTCGTCACTATTGCACTCCTGTACGATGGTGCAAGCTCAAGCTATCGTCATATGCGTATAGAAAAAAGTCCGATAAAATATAGCAGAACCGAAAAATCCTACTATATAAAGAAAAGATAAAAAATAAAATTAATAAACTGCGAACATGTGAGAAGTATAGAGAAAAATAAATCTCTATGCAGTCAAATTCTCATCTAAAATAAAATACCACTTCCTTCCCCGATTTGATAAAAACCGAGAATTCGAGCTCGATCCGCATTCATCTTCAGTAAAAATCGTATAACAAATAACGATGAAGTGACTGTGGAAGCTGTAGTCTACGAACTACTTTTGGCAAACCGGGTCCACATAATTTTCGAACGATTAAACGAGCTTGATGAGTCAAGGGAAGAGGAGTTTGAGCAGCTTCCATTACCAGAGCCCTTTGAGCATCGGTCAAGCTGCTAGATCTGCGAATCATGCAAGGATCAAAGCTTTCGGCAGCTTCAAGAAGGGCTCGAAGAAGCAACGGTTTATCAGCTGTATTTTGGAGGGAATTCAATATTCCATGGGGATCGCGATACTGGGTTTTTATCACAACTCTGGCACCGTATTTCAAGAGTAAAGCGACAACCTCCACCGAAGGATTCTCATTCGAGGCAACGTATTCGGCGAGAACTGGACGTAGTGCTGGACCCTCGTCGCTTCTGATTACCAAATTCGGATCCGCTCCACGCTCCAATAACATACACAAAATTTCTAAACGATTTGGGATATTGTCTGCACAGGCAACGTGCAAAGGAGATCCGATTATTGGCGAAGATGCGTTGACGTTTGCTCCTGAAAAAATAAAAAATAAAATTATTCAGAGATTTTAGATACTTCATACCTATGTCCGTATTTATTTGTATATAGAAATATTCGCAGCGGAATTGATTCTAGCAAAATAATTATGTAATGTCAACAAATAGGTGTTCTATACAAGACGATACGTAGTACTGATATTTTAGCTAAAGGATCATGATCTAGAAAAAAATTCAGATAAATGACATGAAAGATGAAAATTCAGTGAAATGATTTCTATATAAAAGTTGATGAAACCACGTGAACATGACGAGGTTGATAATTCTGTTGAATTTAGTTTAGACGGATCATCAGTCAAGATTGGATTGTCAACCCGAATAAAGCTTTGTCAAAATCGATTCGACCTCGCCAAGTACATGGAAAATTAATCGGAAAATGAGATAAAATATTTAGACTCGGTTATCCTGTCTTGTTCATTCACAAAAGACAAAAAAATGGCCCACAGTTTCATATCAAGATGAAGATGAAGGGTAGAAAGTGAGATGTAGATTCATGCAAGATGAATATCATGATAATTATTATTGCCATTATTATTATTATTTATTTATTTATTTTCGGCACCACGTGGCGTATACGTTGTTCTTGCCGGTGCTGCCTTATTATTTCAGTTGGCCATTAGCTTCTCGCAGGAAGGATGTAAAAGTGAAGTATGAGTACAAATGGAGGGAGGAATACGTATTTTTAGAAAAATAGTCTTGACTCGTTTCTGTCAGCTGGTTAAATCGCCAAACGATGTATCTTATTTTGAGGATGTATTACGTGTTAAAATCCCATTTAATTATATGAGCGAAGAATAATAAATTTGTTAATGACGTTGCAAAAACGATTTGAATATAAATCAACATGTTATAGATCATTTGACTTTCGAAAGCTGGATAAGAGTTATCGTTAATTAATCTCCTCTAATGTGGCATTTGGCAGTTTCGAAGCCAATCTAATGCCGAAAATTATACAAAGAACAACTGCCAGCAGATAAATCTTTGGCCGAATAAGAATAATAAATTGAAAACAGCTATTCCCAGACGTAGTGCGTATCGTTGAAAGCTTACCTGCATTCAAAAGCATCTCTACTATGCTCGGGTCTCCCTTAAGTATCGCGAGGTCCAAGGCTGATGGCTTCTGATAATCAGCACCCAAGTCTAGACTGGCACCTTGCTTCAATAGGAGATTTATCACATCTGGATCACCTCCAAGAATGGCGTAATGCAAAACAGTACGATAGTCGTGCCTGGCATCAGCGTGATCATTCACGTTTGCGCCGTAGCTTAGCAGTAGTAACACCGAGGTCACACCCTAAAAATCAAGCAAAAGGTTCAGGGTATCAATCAGAACTTTACACGATAATAATGAATACTGGTTAAATGAAAAGTCCAGTAACTGCCTCATTGATAAATACCAAAAGATCTTACCTGCGGTAATCTCGCAGCTTTCATCAACGGCGTTAGTCCAGCTCGGTCTCTGGTGTTTGGTAAAGCACCAAAGGCTAACAGAAGTTCAAGACACTCTAGATCAATCGGAGAAACAAGATTGATCTCAGAACCAAAGAAGTATCGTTTGTTTGGATTTGCACCAGCTTCAAGAAGCACCCTGGCCACTTCGATGTGGCGGTTCCTCAAAGCCAGTCTGAGCGGTTCATCGCAAAGCATAGTCCTTGGAAAAAGTTCTCCAGTATCAGCCCGATGATCAACTTTGGCACCATGTTTCAATAGGAGCTTCACCAGGTCCAAATAGCCATGTTCGGCTGCTAGATGAAGAGCCGAATAGCCACATTCGTCTATGGCGTCGATGTCCGCACCTCTTACTAGAAGAAGCTGTGCAGCTTCCTCGTATCTTTGCCAAACAGCATAGTGCAAAGGTCGAAGACCCTGGGTTACGGGCTCGTTTGGCTTAGCACCACACGCGAGAAGTATCCTAATCTCATCTAGCGTCTGCATTCGAATTATCGAGTCGGCTAACTCGCGTTGCAAAGGGTTGGCTATGCACTCCGCCGGCATCTGTGGAGATTGCGAAAATAATATTTCGTCATTGAATATAGATCGACAATTAATAGCTAGATGCGATTAGAATAGCTATGAGGCCGTCGCGATGATTGTTAACACCTTATTTGGGCACCCGCAATGTGTTATACGGTATTTAGGCGGTTGGGCCCGAATGCTGATCGTCACATACATTCTGAAGACATTTATTACGAACATTTTACAATGCAGCATTTGTTAAATGATATACATTTTCCAATCAGCAACAGACAGTGAAATGATATTGTGTAAACTTATTATATGTTCCATGAATAAGATTTGACGAACAATTAGGCTTCCCTGATGGAAATTTTGACTGCTACAAATTTCCAGGCAAATTCTAACAGCTTGTAGTTGTTCCATTAAGAATCGTCATGTCAAAAAATAAATAAAAAATCGCATAGTTCGGTAGTTGATAATGAAAAATTATCGTGGGTTTCCGTAAGAAAATCGTTATTCCCGTCGAAGAAACTAGAAAAAAAACAAATAATGAAAAGTTTCTTGAGTAACTTCGAGAGTTAGAATTTATCTGGAAATTTGTAGAAATTTGTAGAATTATTTTCACCTGCATGAATTGTTAGTTACTTTCTAGTAACACCTGGACGATTTATAATGATCATGAAACAAGCGTTTTTTTTGTGAAAACAATTACTTAGGTCTATAAGCTCTGGAATATTTCTAGTCCCTTGCTGTGTCTGTGGAACGTCGAAATACTGGATGTGCAGTTTTCGCATAGATATGGTAATTGATAAATGAATGTATGCATATATAAATAGGCGAGACATGTAACGATGATGCAGTATAAGTGCAAACAAAGTGATGAACTTTCAGCGTCGTCAGAATTTTGTGATTGGAATCAATTTGGTCTCGTTGGGGCGATGATTGGTAATTTTGAATTAATTTTTTTTTTTCTATCTTGGGACGATTTTGATTAATTTATACAGATTTCCAATTCGATCACATAGGTATACTGTTTATTTGTAGTAAATAGAATTGAAAATGTTCGATTCCAGAGTGAGTATCTAAATATGAATATGATATCGAATGATTTCGACAGCATGCGGAAATATTGCGTGCAATAACAGATCCATTATTATTATACTTATATACGCACTTTGATACTTATGTATTCTTTATCGCGTATTCACGTATTAAAACCAAAAGATCTGTAAAAGCAAAGAAAAATTATGATTAGAATAATAAGCTTTATTATACTACAAAACCCAGGTAAAATCGATTAGTTTCTAATATCTGATCTAAAAAAAAAACTATGATACAGAAATCCACACGTCTTCGAACAAAATCGTCTTTTCATTGTGTTCGAAAATATTACACGATAGAGGAAAATCCTATAAAAGCTCGAGGGAATCCCCCAGAATGATCAAATAATTCGCGAGACGTAGAGACATACTACTGCGTTGAAGAAGAATGAATCTTTATTTAAACGCAGGCATGCTCGAGTGTCTAATTCAAATATAGAATCTAAACTAGACAAAGAAGCACCGAGATTTTGTAAGAAAATTCAATTGCGCATTTCGGGTGCAATTCTTTCCTAATCTGAATATAAATCCTGTATTGCAGATCAGAGGGAATCCCCAAAACGCGTAGTTTTACACGCGCACGTCACGTGGGTGGTTATAATACACGGGGAATATATATTTATAAATTATTGTTTATAGATATATTGTATGTACTAGACCATGTATTACCCTATCTATACATACATATTTGTATATATTTATACCGAAGAAGCGCGCGTCTTGCACTCGGCGAAAGCGAACGAAGGCGCTCCTTGACCCTTGTTCTAAATATAAAATTTGTATTCGCGGGAAGTAAAAGACGCGGATAGCAATTGCCGTGTCTCTGGGAAGTCGAAAGCTTTAAAGTCACAACAGAATCAGCTGCCAAAAGTATCGTCGAGGGCCAAAAAGACACCCTGATGAAAAACTAAAAGAGCAACGCACGGTCTGAATATATACCTACATACTATAGCGCTGCGCTACAAATTCGCGCCCAATTCAATTGCCTAAGATTTTTTCATTACCCCCGATTAACGGTGGATGAAATTTTTGGATTTCATAGATCCGCTACGTATACAGCATACAGTCGAGCCCGTTCTACCCTGCCAAAAACACATATCCATTTCGCTTCGATCGACCTACGGCACCAATGCAACCCTCATTTCACTATATGCACCTAATGAGGTCAATGACGAGGTTGCGCAGTGCCTGCGATACACTTTTGCAAGTAATTTTTGTACGCAAAGTAGAAAAGTTGCATTTTAAGAAAAAATCGCAGCCTAAATTTTTGTCGTATATTATTTTGAATTCGGTTGAATTTCATAAAAAAATTAAGCCAAGCAACTCTCATTCTGCTATTTTCTATATGCACCCAACGAGGTCAATGACGAGATTGCGCAGTGCGTCGGAGGCGTACTTTTGTTAATAACTTTTCATCTACAGAGGCGAAGAAGATAGATGGGGAAAAATTTGCATTACGGATCTTCAGTATCTAACAATTAGTTTAAATTGGGTTTTACCTCTTATCTAACGGACAAATTTGTTTGAATTCGTTTCGATTGCTACACCGAGAAAAAAATATAGTTATTTTGACTATGCAAATAGTTCCCTCAGGGTATAAGGATATTTTATAGTCAGAATAACTGCATTTTTAGTCTTTGATACAATAATATCGTATAAGAAACAATAATTTTGGTTTAATTGAACTATAAAATAGTCTTATCCCCTTTGTCCCCGATCTTTTTTCTCAGTGTAAGCTTCGTGGGTAATTCGCGTGTATATTAAAATAGCTTTGTGATATTTTCGTAGAATATTTATTAAAATAGTTTATGCGAATAAATGCCAAACTTTAATTCCAAATCGTATACATCAGCGTGTTTTATATATATATTTGTGTTCTGACACTCCAACTGTCATCCTAATTCAGCACAAAGTAGAAAAATATGATCATCCGCGTCACATGTGTTTCCACGTTCATGTTGATCTACTTGTATACAAAAATTGTTCAACTTTGCTGTCGCATGTGGGAAGTAGTCGCAGTTATGTTATAAATTGTCGAATTAGAAGAAACCCACGAATTAATTATTCGTCGAATAGATAACTATTGAATCTAAACAGTGCGGCGATGTATTGAGGCGAATATGAAATTCAAACTTTCGCTATCGAAAATAAAAACCTCATAGAAACTAGATCAAGGCGGTTTTAATTATTGACAAATTCTTTATTCCATTAGTTATCTTTGCAATAGCAATTACGAATTTATAGCTATACTTGGAGCGAAAATAAAAGAAAATAATAAATAAGTCATTCCATTTGTCGAAATTTTTTAATTCACCTATCATAGATGTTGAATGCATCCAGTTTCTGAACATAGAGTTTCCTATGTGATTACCAATCGCTGTTAATCATATCCCACTTTCATAACAGCACTGTCACCTTACATATTCGCGTTGCTTATAATCTGTCATTTTCACGGACAGGAGACCGACGTCTCAAACACGAGTATAAACGAAAAGCTAAGACCCACTTGTCACAACAAGGGAAACAATTAAGATTTACAAACAAGAATTGCCGGAAAGAATGTGAAAACCAAAAATGTGGTTTTAGATAAATATCTAGCCATAGACCAAAAAAACGATTATCAAACGTTCGAAATAGCAATTTCTCTCTCACATTTTTGCCAATTCACGACAAATTTCACTGAACCAAATCCATTGCAATGACACTCGAACATTTGACGCGATAATCATACTCATGTTCATAGTTGCGCACGGTTTTCCTTTGTGAATGTGATAATATCCAAACTAGAGCTAGACGAACGTCAAATCGTAAGAAACAAGTTGCGATTTTGGTGAAAACACTGGAGCAGTAAATCTGGATTGATTTTAAAATGTTGGGGTAGCAACGCGCGGGAATATAACGATCCGGGTGTGTATTATAACTTGAGTTATTAAATATAATTGATGTCTATTGTTTACTCACATCAAAGATAGTGCGATGTTCCAGCATGTAGAATTAATATTGTGAACTGCCTTCTTGGTCGGAAAGTCGCTCCTATTTAAAGCTTTGAACGGCTATTCATCCGAAAATAACACAAAGGGATCACGAGGGCTCCGTTCGGAGTCTGCGCCGCGGCGCGCACACGCGTCGCGACGCCCCTGATACGCAATTTTCCGCGCGCAGTGCCTTTCGGCTTTACGCGCCACGCTGGCTCTATTGGTTCATCGTCTATTCACGTGAACTTGTTATTATTTTCGAATATACATAGAATGGTAAACATTGATAGAACACACGCCGCGTGTCACTCTATGGAAATTGCGCACAATCAAATCCCTTTCTGTTATTATATTCTCATGTTTACTTAAATATATATATATCCTGCAGGGATTTATTGAGTTTTGTAAATGATATACAGTTAAACACGAGTTTATCAGATCTCAGGGTCTCACCGGAAAAATCCGATACATCCTTTCACTCTGACGAGTGCGGAAATGTTGCGGAAAAAAATTTGATACAAACGGGATAATTGTCCGTTATAGAGGCGAGCTTTCCTTTACTTGTTCGGAAAATATAACCTCATCCGGTATACAGATATTCCGCGAATCAAACGTCAACACCACGTGGATATACTATCGATATACTATATACACCTTTTTCCTATCCGTGACAATTTTTACTCAAACAAATTTCTACGAATTTTTAGAGAAATGAAAACATTTTGTAATGAAAAAAATAAAACAAAAATCGGTATTCTTATCGACGAGACTAGAAAAAAGTAAAATATAGTTGAACACTGGATGAATGGCAAAAATGCGTAGAATTATATTGTCACTAGAATGTTCACTGTGGTATTAGTGGTTCTTGAATTTAAACTTTTCCTTCAAGTCTGATAGATATTTATAAATACGTGTCTTGTTATTATTTTCGAATGCATATAACAGTAATGTGAAAGTAAAATGAATGTTGTGAAATTCCTAATGGATATTTAATATACATACATAATTCCAAATTTTTTCAAATGATATTGGAATAAACATTATAGTTGAGAAGAATTCCGAAACTTGAAAATCAATTATCCAATCACGAGAATCCAAATTATAAATTACATACGGTGTTAAAATTCCTATTTCAATTTATTCATTTATTTTTTTTTTTTAACTTTCCGCGAATACTATCATCAGATATATATGGGATGATATTCTGGTTGGTTCTTTTTCACGGTATAGCTCTTGGTCAATATTTTTTCTTACCTTTGCCAAATGTGTAATAATAAATATGGTTCACCACAAATCAGGGTGTTAACAGCAATACATCGGAAAACTGTTTGCTTGATTCAAATTCTCGCAGCTTCTTCCATACGTCGTATATATAATGTATTAACTTATATGATGCACATATTCGTATTTCATGTAGGTATACACAAAAAAAAAGACCGTTTTTACAGTAGGTACATATTGCGCATCAAACAAAGATGTTTGTTTTACTTTTCCAGAAATTCTAGCATATAATAGCTTTTCTGTTGACATTCCATTTGATCGAAAACTGCACTGTTTTTGTACAGCCGCATTTCTACAGACACTTACTTATTCTCTTGTTTCTAAAAAAAATTTATTTGTGCTTACAAATATTTAGAAAGTTTCTTATATTTACGCATAGTCGTCTGTTGAACTTGAAAATTCCGTTGAGCAATCTGCAGGTGATTCAGAAGTTGAGATCAACGTATTCACTTCTTTTTCCTCAATAATTTTAATGAGAATGTATATATATGCATACATGTCTAGAGAGAATGACGAGCAATAAGACTCAATCACCGATCGTGGACCCATAATTTGTTTGGATTAAACCTTCGTTAAATGTTGTGTAATGATGAGGGTTCGAAGAAAAGGACGTATGGCTGCGACAGACACAAGTTAAACCACTTAAAGTTAATTTATCGTGTTGTATGTATAACTGCACAGTCGGTATAATTACTAAAATAATATATTGCGGTTTGTATTTTAGATGCAATTAAATTGCGGCCAATAATCAAATGCATATGGACTCTGAGCGTAATTCTTACTCTAAAATATATGTATAATATTTTGTGTTTAATGTAATTCAAACACACCAGGCGATAAATATTTAAGCTTATACATAGTCTAAAACCAGACCATCGGATCTCATCGTATCTCAGCTTCTTTTGAACTCTCAAGGCCGCCAAGGTCGTCATACCTCTTAGCGAAAATGCACGTTCATGTATACACGTGTTGAAAATGCATATATACATGAAGCATACATTATTAAACCTCGCTTTGTTTAAGATCAAACAGAACATGTGAGTCTGTCACGATCCCATCTCGAGGTCGTTTTCGATTTACCATTCAATATAATTCACATCTCGTATAGCTGGTCTATAATTCATTGTCAGATAAAACTGTGCAATATTCACCAAGTTTTGATGGAAACCTTTTTTATTTCTAATTTTGTTGTTCGCTCGATAATATTGTTAATCGATTTCCTATCAAATCTGTTCACAAATATATTACGACACTATATTTCCGAAGCTCAATTGCTCAATAGAAATCATTCAAAGTCGCTGGAAAGTGATCACGTGAGCAAAAACGCTTTTGATTGGTCATGACGTCAGTATATACTATTCAAGATGGCGGTGTAGGGAAAGCATTGTATGGTTTCGGAGGTTAGGTTAATAGACGTTGCAAAGTGACGTCATGAATGGCGCGAGTTTCAAATGATATTGAATTTCGAATCGAAAGTATTTTCCATATGGGCATTTTGATGATCTATGACTATTTTATGAATTGGTATTAATCAAGTGAATGATCGTTTGGAGAACAACAAAAGAGAAAATAAAAAATCGTAATGAATAAAAAAGACGAGAGGATGAAAAGGGGGAAAGAAAAAAAGAAATTATTTGTAAATGTGTTGTTTTTGTGATTACTTTTATTAAGAAATACTTTGCACTTAATAAATGCCTTATTTTATAATTAATAATAACCATCATTATCAGCATTATCATTATCATCATCATTATCATCATGTTCATTATCATTATTAATATTATTATTAATATTATTATCATAACTATACTGCTGCTCTAAGTTTTTTTTTTTTTTTTTCTCTAATTAGAAGCATGCTTCACTAACACATCTTACACGTCCTTAAAATTAAGTAATATATTCTTAAAACATGAATCATTTTGTAAAAATGGAAGGAAAAAAAAAAGGAAAAAATTAGAACGAAATACTTAGATTTTAAGAACCTGGCAGATTTTTGTTTTCTTTTATAATATTTTTCTTTGTTTTGTTTCTCATGTTATTTAGCTGCTAAACAAACCTCGCTGGCAACTTATATGGCTAATAATAATCTAAAGAAAGGTATCTCCTATGTTTATTATATTTAAATTTATCTCGAGATATCAGTTTAAACAAATACGCAATATATTCATGTAGGTATATATCTAATTCAGGATTCGTATGTAATGGCTGATGTTAATAAAAACCCATTATTGAGTCATAGATTATGCCTAGAATCATTTCTGATGCAATAACGAATACAATAAGCTGGCTAATTCTTTTCATAGTCACACAACAAATCGCAAAGATTTCAAGCTGTTTCCTCAAACGTGGGCGAACAATAGTGATACGATATTAATCATAATCATAATAATATTATTGTTATTATCATTACGTGGGATAACCATGATTTTTTAGGACTCAAAGAATAATCGATATCATATTATATGTATGTACAGGTAATCAATATAATTACAACGAGGAAATGAACAATGATGTATAGAAATCAGCGAAAGCATTTTCAACTAACTATGACTTGAACCATTTATGAAATGCGATTTTTTTTTATGATCAATGATTAATATACAGCGCGTAGGACTTCCTTAAGATCTGTGAGTACACAATTTCTCTCTATAAGTCAAACGATTTATTCGGGCGAGTAAAAAAAGTGAAGAGTTATTGGAATTTAACAGGATTTCAGTAAATTACTGAATTCTTCTGCTAGAAATCCTTAGGGGTGAAATTTCAGTCATTAGAAGATTTGGTTTTGGAGTAGATAGTTCAGTTGGATTCTTTGCTTTCGAGTTCATAATGGAAATCGATAAGTGCAGAAGATGTTCGGAAATATAAACGAGAGCATCGATCTACAATTTTGAGCTGCCGAAAATAAAAATAAAAATAAAAAAAACTATATACTTATATATTTATGTATAGAAATAATAATACGTCGGCAGAAAATTAATTGGTGACAATAGATAAATAATAAATGGTAAAAATTAAATATAAATCGCACGAAAATATGCCTATGTAGTAAATGCTAATAGTGGCTAAGACGATAATAATTAATTGTTAAGTATTCTTCACGCTTGTTTGATTGTTGTTTAGTTAGATGTTTAGTTATGAAATATTATAATACACATGAGTATGACACGGCTTTTTTCCGCTAAAAAATAAAGTTACAAACACTGATACAGCCTTAATGGCCATTTTTTGTTTCTTTTCTGTTTTAAACACTTCGGCTAATCTTACAAACGCATTGTTTATTATTCAAGAATTCATTATATTCTTCATTGGTGTGAAATACTGGGTTTATTAATCTGTATAAAACCTTTGTTGTCTGGAAGCTTACGACAATAATTTGTACCTAAGAGTATACAGCACAAATGACTGAACATCATAACACGAATCACTGTAAATTCTAATCTATTCTGCGATAACTGATCACAAAATATAATCATATTATATTCACTTACAATACAGTTCAATTGTCTATAAGAATTTCTCTTTGTATGTAAGATTGGAAATGAAACTGGAGTAAACTTTGTCCCATAAAAGGATTTGATCTAAGTTTTGAATTCAGTTTAAGATGATGAAATTCAATGATCTGTTTTAATGAGAAGTGTAAAAATGATAGATAATTTGATGCTCGTTGTTAAGTTGTTCAGCGCTGATGTCCGTAAATCACTCTCAGTTTATACGGTTCAATTTTTATTGCATAGTATGGAAAAATATGATTCTATCAAAATGTTATTTAACAAAGGCAATACATCGCTCGACTACATTATATATATAATATAATATATATGTATGTATATGTATAGTCATTATTGTTGTCTATCAGACAAAACTTCTCTGAAAGGCCAAACCAATTCTAACAAAAATGACAATAAAAAGAAGTAATCATTTTATTTCATCATTTTCATTAAAAGTGGTAAAAAATGTTTTTTTTTTTTTAATCATTTTATCTTTATTTTTGTATTTTTTTTCCCCCATTTTCTTTTCTTTCTTTCTTTCTTATCTTTCATCATCTATTTAAAACTTTATTACGTTTGTACACTATTGCGTAATAAGCATTATTATTTAATTCACTATTATAGTATATGTATGTCATGATTTCTCATTCTTTGTGTGTGATGCCTATCGAAGCTACAACAGTTATCTCTGAAAGTATTATACACATACACTCGGTCTAATTAATCGTTAATTTAATGTTTATATTTTAATATTTATCCGTGTATTATTTATACCATAGTTTTTACGACGAATGGCCAGAAAGAACTCACTTTTCATCATGATAAAGTGCCTACAAAAATATCTGTATAAGGATAGACGGGGCTGCGGTTTACTAAAGTTATCACTAGATAATTAAGTATTGCCAGTTACACTCCAGTCTCGAACTTAGTAATCTTGATCGATAACGTACGGTCTTTGAATCATCAGCGTAAGAATTTATCAATCACTTCTTTTCTATACTGTACAGAATTGCTAGTTTTACTTTTTTTCAGCTGCTTTTCTCCTTTAATTTTCTTTTTCTTTACATTTCTTCTTTTCTCTACATGATTCCACGTGTTTCTTCGACCGAGTAGTTATCCTATTGTTAATTCAACTCTAATCCTGCGAACTAAGTTCAAGAATGAAACTTGGCAAAGATATACCATAGAAGTATTTTTCAGATTGATCATAAACCTGATGAACCTAGTAGAAGGTACTATTTTTACGCTAAGAGTTCAACGCGACAGGCACCTCGGTGTCATGAAGTGGATATCGATATGATCTGTGAAACAATCAAATCTAAATACAAATTGAATTGTAAGAAGTTAGACGGTTTCACATGGAACTCAAAGCAGTGAATTGAGAAATCTGAAAAACCATTCTGCGATAATTATTTACATAGTCGAGCTGTTCGAGACTCGAAATAAAAATTGAGGCATATTATTTTCAACTATTCTCGCTATGTATATTCCAAGCACGAAGTATCGATCGAGTAATAAAATTGTCATCTGCGCTGGGAACTCTGCTTTTCTTTTCTTATTTTTTTGTTTATTTTTTTTCCATATTCTATGTAGAATTATCTAGTAGTTTCATGCGTTGTTGTGCCTCAAATTTTACTAAGGTATAATAATATAATCCTGCCTGTATAGGTACAGCGGGATTACGGCTTTTTTACTTGCGAATAGTAACTCATTTGATAAGGCAATATATCCTAGGCAAAGAGAAAGAGACAGAAATAAAGCGAAAAATAATTAGATATCAGAATAGAGAAAGAAAGAAAAAAAAAAGGACTGATTCATTATGACGCCAAGTTATAAAATATAAAAAACCTAGGATCTCTAAAAAATAATAGTATACATTGTGAAAATCTTGTTCATTTGAAAATTCATTATCTTGGCAAAGTAATTTACAATTTGAAACAGGAAGAAAAAGAAGAAAAAAATACAGAAAGAGATCCGCGACACGTAAGATGGTCATGATCTAAGTAAGTAAGTAAGTAAGTAAGTAAGTACATGGCATAAAGAGTTTTGTGTTCGGGGATAAAAGTATAAAAAATTCAATATCGAAATAGGAATAAACTTGTTACCATGTGTAGCAAAGAGAACTTTTTAAGAAGCAATGAAATTCGAGCTGAAATAGGATTGTTTTAAACACGAAAGGCAGTCGTAGACCTAAAAAAAAAAATGCGTCAATAAACCCTGAAATTAATCAGTTTTGATTAAATCTACAAAATCTTGAGCTTCAGTAAACTCTGATTTCAGCTACCTATTATTTCTTCTGACTCGTATGAAGATCGAAGGTAATCAACGGTTCTAGTAAAAACCTGCGTTTTGTTCAAAAATAACATAGCCTGTGCCTGATCCATAGTCGCACAATATTCCTTCATCTCTCATAAGATTATCCATACAAGATTTGCAACCGTACCTCACGCTACTCTTCTTCGCAACTCTAAACTCATTGTATTCCTTCTTTAAACGATCTTAGATTTTCTTTACCATCTTAACTGCTTACAACTGGTTAACTAAAGTAAATGAAGCTCGAAATAATGAAAAAAATGAAAAAAAAAATCACAAAAAACAATGATAAATTGATTATTAATTAATTACCACCTATAATAATTAGTCTGGAACAGCTCTAAGATGGTGCGAATTCAATTGATTTCACTTAACTGTAATCTAAGATCTCACTACTTTTTATGATAGCACTACGGTAAACTGGTATTCAGGCTCTCGGGCAATCGGTAGTTCATCATGTGGAAAGGTGGGCTCGCTGGACTACCAGGTTGGCTGTTTAAACCAAGACTGTTTGACCCACGCCCGCGTTTTCTCCTTTGTAAAATACCTTTGCGTACCATGTAGAAGCGAATCGTACTTATTGGGATATTGTACTTTTCAGAAGCAACTTGAAACGTCATACCACGCGCAACCATGTCCGAGGCTTGCTTCAACTCTTCTTCAGAACGGCGCTGTCGTCTTTGGTAGCCTGAAGCAAATAACGAAGCATTAGAGTAAATTATATCATCACGGTTGCTAAAAATCGAGTTCTTGTATTTGATAATAAAACCGAAAGATATTTGCTTCTCTTGTTCGAATTATTGGATAATTAGAATTACTTGTGTGTATGAACTTCACACAGTTTCACTTTACTCAATGAAGCTTTTGGTGTCGTTGAGCTTTAGAATTTTCTATTCGATATGAATGTTGAGAATTGTTTCTCCGATAATAAATTTCTCCTTCAGGGTGTCCGGCAACTGAACATTTCACAATTTCCTGATAATTCCGCAGTTTTTCCAGGGCAACATTTGCCATTTCTCCAGAGTAAAAATCTTATTATATCGCTCCACGCTTATAAAATACGAATGTTTATCCAAGAATATTCGTCTTGTTACTGGCTTATTGTTATTGATGTTTAATCATGTACTCATGTAGGTAATAGGTAATGAAAAGTAAAAGTTGAAGAAAAGACAACTATTTCTTTAGCGAAATTCCCTGAGAATTCTAGGTTTTCCAAGTTTTTCGTGTAACTGGACACCCTGTCCATTCAACTTTGGAATAACATGTTGAAAAACGTTCACCTTCAAACAATGGGAACGATTACCTCGTTTTTTGGTATTTACATTAGAATCCTGCCTACTTTACTGAATTGCATAGATCATTAGAATAAAAGAAACTCTCAATCGAACTTGTTTAACTAAAAAATCTCAAATTTCAAAAAATTGCCAATCTTCAATGCATAGTATCAACTGTTAAGAATATAGCAGTTCTAAAAAAGGAATGATTCTATTCAATCATATTCTTCTAGTTTCTGAATACTAAAAAAAGTATATTTTCTTCACTGACCTTCAATAGCTGGAAAAGGGCTTCCCGGTGTACAATTGGTACTGCGAACCATACTAATGGTAAACGGTTTAGGATCATGATTGAACTGTTCATCCGGTTCCATTTTGACCAGACCCTGAGTCTCGGTAAGAGTAGCTTCGCAAGCGCTCAATGCTTTTTCAAGATGATGCAACGCCTCGGTGTGTTCCATGTTCACCGAACTTTGAGTATTTTGTGTAGCGCTAGGAGCGGCAGAGGAAGGAGTTGTTTGCGGGGATCCAATGGTTGGTGTACACTCTAGGAAGTTTGTATTGTTTGCATCGATCAAAAGCGCTCCTTCGGATTTGATATTCTGGTTCAACAAAGTTTGCTGTTTTGTCGGTGTTGTCGGCGTCACAGGAGTAGTCGATTGTTGGGAACTTGATTCTGGACTAGAATCCACGCTGTCTTTTCCTTGATTCGATAGGCCGCGAACCTACATACAGTGATTCAAATGTATATCATTTCATACCATTATAAAATATTCCGTTTTCATTAAATAGACTGATTCAAACTTCATCGAGGAGTTTACGGTTTCTATTATCTGCTTTTTGGAGTTAGAAAATTCTAGAGACTAATAAAGACTTCTAGTTGAGAAATTAATGATAATGTGTAGAAGTGTATACAATAATATTGATTCTCTGGCATTGAAAAAGGCCCAGCAATGCTATATTGTGTCCTCAACAGCTTGAGAATTTTAATTGAATTATTGTTATTGAAAGAAAGAGAAAGACACAAATAACAAGCGGAGTGAATTGCCTGTTTGATTGTTATTATTTCAACAAAAGGGATTATCCAAAAATGTTATGCTAGAAACGGAAATTCAATTTTTAAGAAAAATAATATTTGGCATTCTTATGTTCCAGTCGTGAAAAACAAATCTTTGAATATTTTTGTGATTTACCAATCGTCTGGAACTTTTTATCAACACATTGAAATACATGGTCAAATATTTCTATAAGACAAGAACACAAATGAATGACAAATGGTTGAATATTATTTGTCAATATTTAATTCTGGAAGAAGGAATTCTATCAAAACTGGTTAGATCAACTGGATTTGAACTTCCAAGAACAATTCGAAAAGGATTGAAAATTATTTATATAGTTTCTCTTTGTATGTCTGAAGGAAACGAAGTGATTTGAACCTGTGATAACAAACAATAGTTAGATTTCCTACCTGCAAAGCTTCTGCGGCTTGCATAAGTTTGGCCAACTGTTGTTGTTCGACGTAAACCTCTCCTCGATACATGAATTCGACGAGTGCCTGAAGTTCCCACATTCTCATATCCCTCAGAAAAATGATGGGATGTGTGCAAGGAATATCCAGTAGTAAACGTTCAAGATAATCGCTACAGGCGGACAGTACGACCTTGTGGCATTTAATGGACCCGCCGTCGCAAGCCAATGTGACGTCAACAAATTGTTCAGAACTCAACAATTTTGGAAATGCATTGTGCATGTTAGACTGATGAGAAGTCCACGACACGCAAAATTGCTGTCGATCCCCGCCGGGATAATTACCCGCGGTGGGTAAATTGTTTCCAGCTATTGATTCCATAGCTTGTATCTTTATTCCTGTTTCTTTTTTTGTTGTATATTTTGTTCTATTTGTTATTCAGCTGCCTTTTTTTTTTTCTATTTTGGAGCGGAATTTGTCTTTATTCCGTAAGTCACGTCACGTCTGGTAAAAAATAAGAAAAAACAACTCACATCTTTTCTAATGTATATTTATTAAATGTTCATTTTTCTATATACTTTATTTATACCCTTTTTCATATATTTAATTATAGAGATACAATGTACTACATATACCACTACCGATAACATCGCAACCAAAGATACTAATAGACAAATAATAATAAGAGCCTGTTTAGCAAAAAGGGGTTTTACGTGAGGAATTAGAATCAGAGCTGATTGTTATTTTTCAGAGGAATTGTTCTCTGGTATTATTCTTTTCAATGAATCGAAAGAAATTTCGAAATACAAAACAAAATCTATTTGTTCTATTTTTTGTTAAAGAATGTATGAGAAAGTAAAAACAAGATAAATATTCTAACTTTCGACGGAGGACAGTCTGATTATATTTACATATAGAAATGTTTGTCTCTAAAGAATTTATAATTGATGGTGTGATTTGGTTACGGTTCGACCAGCTTGTTACTAAACAGAGTTTTTAATGTATTACGTTAAGCATTCTAAGCACTGCAATGTTTGCTGTAATTCTCAGAACAGATTTATGGAAAACGATATTTTCAACAAACAAACGAATCCACGTGTCAATTTGATTATTATTTTATTTATTTTTTTCATTACGTAAGAAAATTCCAAGATTTGATTTAGTTTGTGAAAAAAATATTTATAAATTTTTGTATAAAGTTGTAAATTGCATCATACGATTTATTATGAAATCGAATAAATCGAACAGACGTTATTGTTCTTGGACGATTTTCGTTGGTTAGTTGTTATAATCACAGCAGATTTTGCTATCTACTTTTTCAACATAACATGCATAGGTAGATGCTAATCTCTAATCTAAGTAGTCTTAACTCAAATAAATACGATAAAGTATGAAGATTTGTTTAATTAATAAAATGGCTTACCTATGCCGTGTGTAATAAAGAACGATTGTTACTCGACTGTGTAAGAATGAATAAGGCGGGATGATTAATAAATAGATGACAATAAAATGAAGAGGAACAAAGTAAAGGAAATGATAATATTAACAATAGCGCGTATAATAATTTATAGAATTGAATAATAACTCACGATGTTGAAAATAACGCGAGTTTTATAAAACCGATGATAATTCATACCGGATAATTGATGACTCAAAACACAATCGTGTCGGTTTAAAATTTTTACAATATGGCTGTCACGATATAAGATGCCTCGCTTCTAACAAACAAATTGGTATATAAGCACATGAAATCGTGTTGGGGGATTAAGCGTGATATTCGGGTTTCGATTAACAGAAAAGCGATAACCAATGCGATAATCTATAACTAATTAATGATTGTTCGTATTTCAGATGATATTTATTAACCGTACGTTGACCGTTTAAGCGTCTAAGAAAAATCTATAAGAACAAACAAAATGAACGTGCAACAAAACAAATGACTCCACAAAGGTACTACACACAACGACGACGGATACACACAATACCGACGACTGTATATACGCGAGACCAGTAACAACTACCTACTCGAGCGCGTATTTACCATCCGAAAATAATCTCCCATGCAAAATAACTAAACAATCACGTGCTAGGCAATGTGTGCGAACAGGTTAGTCGGAAGTGAACTGACATCTTTTATACAGAAGACAAAACATTTTAATTTATAGAAAAATGGTGAAATCTTTGCGGGAGACGCTGTCGGCATGAAAGCCATCACCCCCCTCCCTCCCGCCCTCCCTCTCGACGTTCCTTCCCCCTACCCCCCTCTTTCCCTCCCCCAGTAACGCCTTGAACACAAGTTTCACATTTCTCATTTAATTAATACACGATACACCACAAGCACCAAATTTTATAGGATAAATCATAGTAACAGGCTTTGGATAATGATTTGTCACTCACAAATTTCCTCTCTTATTTATTCTCGCCAAGTATTCTCACGTTTTAGTCGGCAAGAATCCCTTAAGAAAACATGCGTCCGTCGAGATTTGCACTGGCTAGGGGAGCTGGGATGAAAGGGTGGGGGTAGTAAGGCTGGGGGTAGCTAAGGGGAACACCAACGCCCTGCCTCGGATTCTTAATGAACTATAAATCGACATTGAACTCATCATAACCGCATATTTTCGTTACGTCAAATTTACGAACCCTTGATTTTTGTCGAGTTTCATCCGATTTTCAACGGGTATACAGCCACTCACTGTTCCTTTTCAATTTCCGTCTACTTTCGACCAGGTAATCTGTTATTATTCAATAACAATCACCTTTTATATCTTCACCGACAACTATCGCGCGTCAAGTTCTGCGCAACTAGTTAAGTTAATCCTAACAGATTATAGCATAAATAAGATGGTTCATTCAAGACTTCGAAGCTTATGACAGGAAGTACTTTGCTTCCTAGGTTGGTTGAAAGCTTACTACGCAGATCTCGAAACGATTTTATTGATTCGACGCTATTTCATTTCGTTAGATTGTTAATTCAAAACTGTGGTATAAAATCGTAACAGGGAATTGAATTCTCTCCGTTTTTCTATCTATATTATAACAAATGCACTGTAAATTTCCATAAAATAAAAAGAAAACGTTCGATCATTCGAAAACTTTTATTCCAATATTTGTGTATTCATGTGTGCATTCCCATTTCCCTTTCCAACGACATTTGACAAACTAGTTAGTCGCTGACTATAAACTTGGACAAATTCGAAATCCAACATGGCGGGGAATTATTTTCGCTTGGTTAGGATAATAAAAACAAATTTATAACCGCAGATAAAGATCGCGCGAAAATTCTGCCGCATAAAGTTATAAACGCAGAAACAGCTTCTGAACTATCGAGTATAATGCAGGTTAACATTGTGAATTTAATTGCGTCGTTCACTCTTGTTTAGAAAAGCTAACCTACCACGTAGCCAATCATATTCACAAGGTTTATTTGCATCCTGAGCACTGATATATTATATCAGTGATCCTGAGTGAACCGGGCGAAATTTTCGAACAAATCCACGCGATCTCGTTTCAAATTTCACCTTTTAAATAAAGCGGCATGTATCCTCAACATTCAGGTTCGTAAATAACCTTTATTCACATTTTATACAGCAATCTGGAAATTGCGGCGTAATTATTTACGTTGATTCTGTCAAAGTGATCCAGTGAATCAGAGCCAAATTTAGCTATAATTTACAGATTAGGGAATCGAACGGGTAACACGAATTAGAATCATGGCTGGAGTTCAAGAAATGGAGATAATCGAGCTAGTCTCCGACGACGAGCAGCCAGCTGCTAAATCCAAGAAGAACAAATCCCCCAAAAGTTGCAGCACCAATTGCATCAACTTTAAATGCAAATCTGGGGTGAACATGAAAATCGCACCTTCGTTTGCGTGCATTTTTTACGGATCGGCTTCCTCCAAGAAAAAGAAACGGCTCATATGCGACGCCTGCTTTGACGCAGCACTAAGACATCAGGAGGTCAGTCGAAAATCTTTACCGCTGATTAGATTTCAGGAGATGCTCCAAATTCCATGATGAATTCATATGGATTGAAAATTTCAGGCATCAATTCAATTTGCCACTCGTTATTTAGCTCAATTAGAATCAATAAGCAACGGTCCGAAGACTTGTTTTCAATATGTTTAAAAAGGGACGATTTAAATTATATTCTACTTGCGTCGGATGTTCTAATAGCGAAATTATAGTTGCTTCTGCTCTTCAGGATCTAGTAGAATGCCTAGTAAATCGCAAGCCGCTTTTGGGCTGTGAATTTCCAGACCATACTATGGAAGTGGAAATATCGGACAGCGATGATTCAGATCAAGAAGATTTCAACGGATGCAAAGAAGAAGGTGGAGAAAGCTTTGGAATCTTTCATCTAGTCGAATTTTATTCTCAAAACTCAAGCAAACATTGTAGGCTTAATCTTTTATCCTAACTGAATGTCCCATTTCTCATTATTTAGACGATTACGTTCCCGAGGATGTCCTGCTAGACATAGAAGAAAAAATGGACACTACATTGTCTATGATTTTCAAGAAATATGACATCAAGTATCAAATTGAACAGGCAGGCGCCGTTCTCAAGCAACAATGGGATAAAATAGACGGTATGTCCCAAATGTTGTGTGCAGAGAATGAAAATTATCAAGAATTCTGTGAATTTTTTCATTCGACATTGATACACCTCTTCAGTTGACTTTAATCTACTTGATTAATATCCATGAGTTGAATGGCTTCTAGAATGTAACATGGAAATGGACAAGAGTTTGACAAAAATGATGTCAGAGATGGACAAATTGCGTAACAGTTTATACGAGGACTTTAAACCACAAATTAAAATGCTTCCGGAGCTGGACATGGACAGAGGATCAGTGGAGAATTTAAATTCACCGCTTGTCGCGACGAAGAAAGTCACCCAAATGCGGAGTCCTCCTACTAATACGGCTGATAGTCAGCCAGAGATATTGCCTCTTGATGGAATTGAGACTAAATTAGTTGTCGTTGATCTTCCACCATCTGGTCCGCTGATAAAACCTTCACCTGAAGTCGGGGACTTAGTTTATGTTATGAAACATCCTCTGAGTCCCTGGGTCAAAGCAAGAGTAAGTGAATGAAGGGGAATTATAATTTCATTTCATGAATTGTTTGCTGTAATAAATACAATAAGGTATACTTCTTATAATTTATATTTGATGGTTTTATAGGTCCAGACTATCCAGTCGCGATCTCCGTCTCAGTACAGAGTGAAAATTCTAACAAAGAAGAATAATTCTGTATTGAAATCGGTTTCCGGTACACAGTTAGCGCTGGCTACTCCTAGTTCGGTACTGTTACCAGTAGGTACTCGAATTGTAGCCATTTTCAAAGATGTTAATGACTGCGGGTACTACAGCGGAGTCATCGCGGAACAACCCAAGTCAATAAATAAATACAGGTAGAGCTGGAATTCAACGTCAAGTGTTGGAAAATTTTTTCCCAGTTCTGTCACAAGGTCGAAATCATTTTGCGAATTTTTAGGCAGAATGCGAAGTAAATTATCTGAGAAAACAGCTTTTCAAAGCTCTTCGTGGAATATTTTTACAATCTTTGTTTCTCATGTTCAACATAATTTGAAAAAAAAAACAGGTAGAAATCTATTATTTTCTCTGTTATTTCGTTTGATTTCCGGGAAATGATCATGAAAAAAGATACCTCCATTCCAAAACTATCGATTTTTTCAAAGAGTATTGAAATTAAAGAAAGTTTGACTCTCTTATTTCATATGATTGTGAATGTTTTCGGGATTTTTTGGAAACTTTTTGGAATATTCTGGCCACAGAATTATAGACAATAATATCAATTTCTTGATCTCAAGCTATTTTTTGTTATCTAATTGATCGACTTACAGGTACTTGGTGTTCTTCGACGACGGATACGCTCAATATGTTGTGCACAAACATATTTTAATAGTAAACGAATGGTCGTCGCGTGTTTGGGAAGATATACCAAAAGAATCTCGAGAGTTTGTAAAAAAGTACATGGAATCCTACCCCGAAAGACCGATGGTCAAATTGCAGCCTGGTCAAGTAGTGAAAACCGAATGGAACGCCAAGTGGTGGATAGCAAAAGTCTTGCAAATCGATGCTAGCCTAGTCCAAATGTATTTCAATGCTGATAAGCGGACCGAGTGGATTTACAGAGGATCTGCAAGACTTGGCCCTCTCTTTGACGAACTGCTAAAAGCAAACGCCAGACAACAGGGCCATCACGCTTCGCTCAACAATGCGAGTCATCGTTTCCCAGCAGTAATAAACGTGGGTAATTTTGAATAATTGTGTTTCATTATCATTTATCGGTGAGCTTCTCTCTCTTCCAGTTTTGGGCTGTCCGAAGGAGCTGCAAAATGAGTTTTGTTTGATTCAATTTCGACATTGAATACCAAACACACATACACACATGGTGGCGACAATTTAGCTCAAATGAAATTCCCTGACTTTGCTCTCCAGATAATGCTTTGGTCCTTTCTCTATTTCCACCAAATCCAGATATGAGACGTTTCGGTGAATGAGAAGTAAAAAATAGTCTTCCTTGCTTCTGTTCAATAGAATTATTTCCAAAAAAGACAAGACTGACTGAAAAAAATTCTTTCTGCGAGTTTATGAAATTTCCTGACTTTTCCCGGTCTGTCGTCACTATTACGTATAATTTAAGAGAAGGTCTCCTAGCTTATTCAGCTAAATAATGACGAACTCTGCCAAACGCTAAATTCTTTTTTTCAGCGCAATAGTCTTCCCTATGTGGAATATACCTCGCTGAATGCAGAACCAGAGGAGGGAACTCCTTCCCCAGTCGAAATAAAATCAGAAAAAATTGTAGAGATACAAACGAGCGCTGGAACAACAACTATTTCTACGAGCAACGGGGCTGTGGTACCAGTCGCACCTCAGACAAGAGCAGTGGCTAGAAAAAGTACCAGTAAAAAACAAATCCCTGTTGAAAGTAGCCCTATTACTGCTAGTAGTTTAAATACAGGGAGTAATACCAAGCCTTCGCACAGTATTGTCGTAAGTTACAATGAAGATTATCCAAATTCGAGGAAGGTGTTCGGTGAAATTTTGACAAAAATGATTTTCTTGATCTAATAAATTTTATCAAACATGTCTGCAACAAGATAATGTCAGCAGTCAGAAGCTAGAATGTCTATCATCACAGAACATCTATATTCTTTTTCAACACAAATGCTACCCAAATGTGGTTTAGTCGAATCTTTGATTAGATTTGCTACAATAATCATAGAATAGAAAATTGTATTTGATCAAAATTTCGCTGAAATCTTACCTGAAATTAATATCAAAGTTTTCGTATCTTGATTATCATGTGAAATAACCATCCCACAGTATTTTCAAACGCAAAACAAGATTCCGACGCGTGAATACGTTCCTCATAAATGTGGATCGAGATGCGTCGAAGGAATATCTTTCACCCCTGATAATCTCCGTGGTTATTCTCCGCTTTCCATCCCGTTACTTTGTGGCTGGAATCGACAGTTGTGTAAATTTCCAAAAATGAAAAAAGTGATACTGTATCAAGCTCCGTGTGGAATTCGCCTTCGTACTATAGAAGAGTTGCATCAATACTTGCGAGTCACCGGCAGTCCCATGTCTGTAGATTTATTCGATTTTGATTGCTGGGTACATTGTCTGGCCGAATTTGTCCTCGATAAATGCTTCGTTAATATCAAGGTGAGAATATATCGACTGTAAATACAACTTCGGCAAGTTATTTACTCCAAAATTAATATCTGCTCTGTGTTTCAGGATCTTAGCTACGGCGTTGAAAACGTGTTAATACCATGTGTAAACGAATTAGATCATGCTTTGCCTGATGCTATTAGATACAGCACACAAAGAGAACCGACCGAAGGTGTTCATCTCAATTTAGATCCGGAATTTTTATGCGGATGCGATTGCGAAGACGATTGTCAAGTGAGTTGAAAAACAGATGTAGTAAAGTTGTTGTTTTTTTACGTCTAAGACTACCTAGGATTACTTAAAATATACCAAAAATAAGAGCATTGTCGTTTTTTGCAAAGAATCGACATGGCTTGCTGGCTCATGTATCCAAAACGATGAGCATTCGATTACAAAATGATTAAAAAATAATTGGAGTTTATGTTTTGGGAGACTGTGGATTTTAGTATTTGGTTTCTCTTAATATTCTGGAGAATAATTCGATGTGATATTCAGGAAAGTAATGTGCTTCAAATTGAAATACTATTTTCAGGACAAAGAGAAATGCGCTTGTTGGCAATTGACCATACGAGGAGCTACTTTGGGTGGCAGAGTTCCCGACTCCGCTGTCGGATATGTTTACAAAAGATTGCCCGAAGCAGTTGCGACTGGCATCTACGAATGTAACTCTAGGTGTAAATGCTCGGTGAAAACTTGTCTGAATAGGGTCGTTCAACACCCTCTCACTCTAAAGTTACAGGTATTTAAAACAGGTCCTAGAGGCTGGGGAATTAGGTGTCTAAACGACATTCCACACGGATCGTTCATCTGTATTTACGCAGGCACGCTGCTCACGGAACAGGTAAAGAAAACTGCCGGGAAATATCGAGACATTGATGTCGACGAATCAATTTCTTATCAACTCTTCTTCTTAAGGGAGCTAACGAAGGGGGAAAAAATTACGGAGACGAATATCTGGCCGAATTAGATTACGTGGAAGCGGTAGAAGGAATCAAAGACGGGTACGAAAGTGATGTTGTCGATCCTGAGGTACAAACAGACGCAGGTGACGATGCTACTGAAAAATCAACAGCGGCTAGCGAAGAAGAAGAGGATACCGCTAGAGAAACTCTTGATTCTGATGAAGATTTTAATATTGGAAAGAATATCAATTTGAATATGGATCCAGCTTCGTCTATCAGGTGAGAAAATTCGTGTACCTTAAATCAAAGATGACTTGAGGATCTGAATCATTTGATATACAATTCCACACAATGTAAACTATCTGTTTAGAAAACGATTACGAAAACGAAAAAAAGACGAAGCAGAGGATAGGGGTGGTTCGGAAGAAACCAGCGAAGACGGCAGCACTACTAAAGACTCTGAAAATTCTTCTACAAAACCTACACCTCCCGCTCAGGAGGAACAACGAGCAGATTGTGATTTAATAACTATAAGCGACGACGAAGATGACACGAATATCAGGAGAGAACCGAGCAGATTTGAACCAAGCGTAAAACCTGCTCAGCTAGGTTCAAATCAATCGAAATCCGTTAGAGAATATTTTGGGGAAGATGAGGCTGTGTATATTATGGATGCAAAAACAACTGGGAACATCGGACGCTACCTTAACGTGAGTTAATTTTTTCATCAAATATTCAAGGGATACATACACCTTGAAAAACGTTTTGCAGAAATATTTCATTGGTTTAGTTCATTTACGGCTGTTTAGTGACGTACTGGGTATTTGAGAGAAGATATCTTTGAGGTGTATGTATCCCCTATCTTGATTCTGAATGGAAAATGTGTTATCGGATTACTGTATCTAATTTTCAGCATTCTTGCGACCCGAATGTGTTTGTTCAAAACGTTTTCGTGGATACCCACGACGTTCGGTTTCCATGGGTAGCATTTTTCGCTCTACATTATATCAGGTCCGGCCAAGAACTTACCTGGAATTATAATTACGACGTAGGAAGTATTCCGGGCAAAGTGATTCTTTGCAAATGTGGTAGTTCAAATTGCAGGGGTAGACTTTTGTAAATTTCATTGAATTTAGAATAATAGATTAAAGATCTCGATACTTAATTACCTATTATTATTCGTAAGTTTTCTTTTATTCATCGCTCAACTATTGGTCATAATAACAAGACTTTTTCTCTGCAGTAAATTTGGTACCGTAAAAAATTATGAACTTCATCTATAGTTCGTATTTCTTATGTATAAATTATTAGGTCTCAGTTTATAACGTTAGTCGTTTTGTGTGGGTCATTATTGTTTTTCACTTCTGTGATTTGTTTACAAACTACTATTGGATATATAATTCAGTCAATATTAAATGGGAATTTATAAATAAATAAAATCTTAAATACAATTAGATCTCGATTTATCGATTACCTCCTTTCAAATAATCCTAGGCTTTATAATTCAATTACGTATTCAATATTATAGCGCAAATATCTTTTTTATTATTAAAAATACAGAGTACATCATTGAAGCGTACTATCATAACTTGTCCACGTAGCTAATTTTCATTTTTATTCTTAAGCTACCGGTGGTGAATAGAAAAAAGAAAATAATATTATCATAATGCAACAACAAGTTCAAAACAACTTGCACGATCAAACGGATAAAAAACTCTAGTTTCGTTCAACAATAATATGTATTATTAATGCAAATAAAATTTACCATTGGTAAAAGCCCATTGATAGTGAGTTAAGAGCGCAAGATAAAATAATGTTAAAATTTCATTTCTTTACTAACATTACTCAATGTATTTAGAGAATTTATATATATACCAAAATAATTGAGAACTTTTAAACGTTCGTTGTGGAGTCTTTCAATTTAAATAAACTCTACAATACAATAGCGTGAAATAATATATTATATAATAATTCTACCATTAGCGCTCGTCTACTTTGTTATTTTTCTCTTCATTTTTCATTGTTTTTTTTTCTTTTTGTTCTTTTCTTTCGTTTTTAGAATACATGAAGTAATCTATGAATTGACATGCAAAGAAAGTGAATAAAAGCAATGGTAAAAATCTCCTATGAGGAACATATAAAGGGCTAAAATTAAAGCTTTACAATGGGTACTTTTGATTCAATGCTAGCGAGATTTAAGCAACTGTTTAATTTCATCCTTCTCCGCTGCGTCCAAATAACTCGTACCGTCCGGCGTCGAACCATCTGGATTCGCCCCTCTTTCCAATAACAATTTTACACAATTTGTGTGACCTTCCCAAATTGCTGCTAAAAGAGTCGTTATTCCGTGTTTGTCTGTTGCCTGCGTATAATTTATTACCATATTATCAAGATTACATCTTACACAGTCACACACACGTGCGATACAACTCAATTATCGTAACTAATAATAATCAACATCGATTCAGCGATACTGAGAAAAAAATATCATTATTATCAACAGATATTTCTGACTCTGGATGATTTCTTTTATTCCATTTCAATGGATGATGATTTTTACATGAAATATCAGTGTTTGATTAATTTAGAATTGTATGCAAAAATGTTGGATTTCTTCATCAGATCTGAGAAAGTAGCGTTTTGAAATATATAAAATAACAATAAGCATGAAATGAATGATCGAATACTGGGAATAATCAAAATTGCCGAAGCCGAATGCGGGTAAGTTTGAATATTTGTTTTCTATCCGTTGAATAGAAAATCTAGGATCCTTGTCGATGTGAAATCGATTCAAACTCACATTTGCATTTGCTCCTTTTTCCAAAAGATATCGGAGCACGTCACCCTGACCGTAATCGGCTGCGTAATGCAACGGCGTTCTTCCGTCGATGGATTGGTTCACGTCTATATTCTGTCGTAATTAACATCACGTTATCATTTCAAGATAAATAATATCATTATAAAGATTTAATTAATGTCAGGAATATTTCACGTGATAAATTTCTGCAAACAATCAAACTCGAATTAAAAATTTCTACTTCAGTTGTAAAAAAAAAAAAAAAGGATAAATCGCCGATCTTTTGAATAATCAACTCAATACAAGTACATCTATAAATTGGCCATGATCAATTGATACAAAAATCAGTTTCTAGAGTTATTTGAAAAAGTTTTATCCTCTGGTTTTCCTGTGAAAAAAAATGGAACTCGTTTTTTTTCTCCTGCTAATCTTGATAAGTATTTACACGCGAATTCAAAAGAACGATTTGAATTACCCCGCAGGGAAAAACCGCCGATCTTATAAACGTCACGGTATAGAGGATTCATGCGATCGGTGCAGGTATAATTTGGAGAAGCGATTTGTAATATCGCTGGAAGATGAGAGATGAATGAATGTCCGAATTCGTTGTTTTCAGAGGGATGATTTATATCCGTGAATAATCAATACGCGGAAAAGATATGTCAAATTCAAAACACGAGGCGAAATTGACAGTTGAAATATTGGTGGAATGAAACTGATGGATAGAGAGATAGTGATAAATATCGCAGACACGTACCTTGTTCTCGACAATATCTCGCACTTGGTCAAGATCCCCGTTTTTAATTCCCCAAACCAGTTCGCTCATTTTAACTTTAGTTTTATAACGACTCTTCGGAATATGGCAAGTATTATCGGAAAAGTTACGCTTTTCCGCAAGTTCTCGCCTGCCGTCCAATAACGAATTGGTTAAGCGTTGACTTCCACTGTGAACTTCGCTACGAGTCGCGAAGGTCGTTCGGTGACAGTTGCCAATCCAGCAACTTGAAAAAACTAGAGTAAATTACACCATGTATTTTGTAACCAATGGTACGCCTGTCTCGAAGTCTATATCGATAGTCGATTACAAACATCGTAGCGCGCGATGATTTTCAAACTGACTGACTTATTAGACATTAATATCAAAGTAATAATAATGAAAATAATACCAATTGATAGAATTTTCGATGAGACTTGAATTCAATATTTGTTCTTCACTCAATTTCCTATTACGTGCCATTTTCTTTTGTATATTTTTTATAGCTTAGGTTTCCAATCGATTTAAGATTTAAGTATGCGAAATTTGGCCTTATTTTTGCCATAGAATTTTTTCGCTTCATTATTATATTGCAAAAAAATGTATGACTACTCCTGCGCCGCTTTATCATCACATGGAACTGATTTCACTAACTATTCACTTGATAAAATTGCATGTAGTTAAACCGTAAAGATTCGATTGATTTCTTGTCGTTTTTTTAGGTCAGACATGAACCTGAGATTGATAATTGTCACAGATTGGTACAGTAATATTCAACCTTCATTGTTGGCAAAGAATTTTCACCAACTCACTCTTTGCTGCATGTAAGTAGTTACAAGGATCTAATGAAAAGCTGATTTTCATCGCAGCATGAAGAAGTATAAGCATATAGAAGTAAAAGTGTATCAATATTATACATCGGGAAAGTACATTTATTTTTATCTTGGAAATTAAAAAAAGTTCAAATTAGAACATGAAATTGCAGCAACGATATGAATCATATCGGACTTTATTCGAAGCATAGCCGATTTTGAAAAGAAGTATTTGTTCGTTTATTGTTGTTTCAAATTAAAAAGAAAAAAACTACGAAGAACGACGACCTCCTACACATTGTTACGAATTCAGTCTTTTCCGGATTTTTTCATGGAAATTATTTGATAAATTATAATTTCGAAGCCTTTTATTTATTTTCAATGAATTCGTATACAACAACCTAGCGGAAAATCAAATTTGTAACTAAAGTTTAAGCAGTTGTTCTTGGTAGCTCTTTCTTTTCATGAAAAAACCACGAGATTAGATTTGAGAAGAAAAATAAACAGGAAGAACTACAGTTCCATATAATAAACTACGAAAAGTTGGGATTTCTCTAAAAATTTGTAGGTATTGTGTAAGCAATAGATGATTCGCATTATAGGGTATATAGTCGAGGTAAAATATTAGAAATTCGCAACGTGATGTGTGCGCGGATATAGCGATCAGGCTTTCTAAAGGAATTTCTTAGGCGGAAGGAACTGATCTCGACAGAGGGAAATCTATACGACGCGACATAAAATGATCACTTCTCGTTTTAGTAATGACTAACGTAATCAATCAAGGTTCAGCCTTGATCTGACCAACTAAAGGAATCAGTACGACGTTCCTTGGCCGCGTAGAAGTAGATAACAAAGAGGTGTGGTCTGCAACTGAGAGAATGAGGTTGAAGTGAATGCTGCTCTACCGGTGACTGGCTCACAGTCATTAATAAACAAAACATAAAAACCGTCAAGTTTTTCTGCTTCTTTATTTTGAATTTTTTTTCTCTTCTCTTCTCGCCACGATTGCGGCTAATACGTCCCCGCAGAGTAGTCCCACTTGGCGATCTGATAAAATCAATTGAAATCATTTTTTGTCCCCGCATTTTTATACTTCCTTATATTATATATTTATCTGACAAACAATATCAGAGATTATATCGATCGAATCCTAGGAACCGAATGTGCAATAGCCCTAAGCTTATATAGGTATATACATCGGACTTATGGTCTTGTGACTCTTAGCTTTCGATATTTTATACATGTAGGTATTTGATCTGCTGCAAATCATTCCTCTGATCAGACACAATTACTGTGTCTGTGTTGAGATTCATGTTCGTAAAATATTATAATAAATTATAGCCATGGCATTTCAGATGCAAATGCGATTTTAGATGGCACATTTTTTCAATTAATTTCTTATACGATTTTCGACGCTTGTCACTATATAGCCTGCAGTTCTGATATACGAAGTAGAAATAGACGTCCTTCTAGAAAGACGGATATTTTTTCTAAATACATAATATAATATACGATCGCATAATATGCGAGATCACAGAAGGAGTGACAATTATACGAATGTTATGAATATTTTATGCATTTTTTTGAACCACTGGATATAAACGATAGTATGTACAACAACTTGTGAAGTTGTAACGTCGAGATGCGTTGTATTACATACAAGTACTCGCGATATGATTATACATCTGCATTCTATAATTAATAATCTCAACTCTTCGACGATTTACAAATATAGTATTACAATATGATTACGCGCGCACATATTGCGCTAATGACGTCTGAGCAGAGCACTTTACCTAATCTAGTAAGTGGCGAGCTGCAGCTGTAGTAAGTTTCTCTCGAATAGATCGACGGTCATTTGAATTACAACGACTCGCGGTAATTTCTTACGCTTAACTTAACCACTGACTGTAACACCGCGGACATTATAATAACGGTACCAGCTATATTAATTCAAATGGAACTGCAGCTAGCTGCGGTATTTTTTAATTATTTTATCTTTCGTTTTTTTTTTTTTCTTTTTTCTTTTCACGTGAATTATTGTCGATAATTATCGAATGGAAAGCGTCAGCAGTATATTGTAGCCGATTGATCTCGGAGAAAAGTATAAACATCGTCTGATTAATGGCATGGTTTTTAAGCCCCGGAAGAGGAACTGTTCGAAAAATGGATAACTCGAGGAAACCTGAGCTTGTGTATTATGCGGAGTTAGCCGATTAATTGAAGCGCAAGTTTCGCTTTCGGTATTATTATTTCTCCAGCAAAAAGATTATATCTATAGATCTGTATAGTTTATATATAGGTATAATATATGTATTGGTATACTCGGTGAGTGTGGAATATTACTCGATGGATGTTTTCACCTCGTTATACCGATCTCTCTCACACATTTTGATTCCCGGCTCATTCCATTCTACTTCCACACCTGTGATATTTCGCGCGCGAATTTCATCCGCGCGGTTCTGATCTCATATAGTATATGCATGCCGTCAGCCGCTCACTTTCAAAAACGTCCAAGCCTCTTCCAAGACTTTGTTCTCAAAGATGGACAAACCGTTTATCCAATGCATGTTCGAGGTAAAACGATTCTCCCGTTTGCTTTTGTTGTAGTTTTTCCTCAAGTCATAATAAATTGGCAAAACCAAATCTCGTTGTGTTTTAAATTATACACATGGACGCGAATGCCAGCTGTGAACAGCTTGTAGCAAAAAGGTACAAGATTATTTTATGGAAATTTTGAAAAACTTAGAAAACAACTGTACCGTTCGCACATTTAGTGACGTAATTTAACTATATGTTAGATAACAGGCTGATTTATCAGATTTCGGGAAAAAATGGTTCTAGGTTTCCGTACCCAAGTCAGGAAGTTTGTTGCCGGAGTTTCTCTTCGTTTCTGGAATGAAATTTGAAGCTAATATTTTAAGTGAAATCAAGTCCGAAACGAATTGCAATAAGAGGATGTAGTATGGCATGATCGTCTCACTCTTATATATGGAACATGTAATAGATTTGAAACAAATCGCAGAATATTTTCAAATTTTTATTCATCGCGACTTGGGTCGAAGCGATACACATCAGATGTAGAAAATCATATGTCAAATAGTGTACCGCAGTGCTCTGGACGTTGCCTGCAGTAACACCTTCGGGGTCCAGCTAACTCAGTTCCTTTGTGTGCCAAATGGTGGCTTGACACGAGTGCTTTTAAGACCCTGCTAATATGTAGCCTTAGGCCCTTTTTTGCAACTAACAGTTCGATCATGGGTACCTCTACAAAGTGGATGTGTATATAATTGCCATCTGACTCATACTCTGCATAAATATAAAGCATTAACGTGTTCGGTATTCTTGAGTCTTGAATGACTCCCACTTGTCAGTAGCGGTGTAGGTGTTGCCCCCGTTTCCAACATAAAGAATATTTTCGAGTCAGCACTCAGCAAAGACGTGAACCTATGTTGACTATATACATCCGTAAAAAAGACTTTCACGCGAAAGTACGTACATATACATATACGCATATACATGCCTAGAGAGGTAAGTATACGACATGGATCATGTTGGACAAGTGGCGAGAGCGTAAAGGTGCTTTTGCGAAAGGTAGATTATAATTGTATTTACACGGTGCATGTCGGTATACTTTCGTGTTGATTATTTTCAAGACTCGCGTTTGTACACACGTATGAGTTGCTGTTTATTTTCGTGTTAAAACCAAGCATGAAACAGTCCCGGGAACGTATATATGCACAATACCGTACAATATATAGTATACCGCGAGTAGAACTTTTACTTGCCCATCGAAAGGCAAGGCGAAGAGAAAATTCGTTCAACTATACGCTGCAACACTTTCGATCGCCCAGAGCAGCAGCTACTAGCTCGAATAACGAAGTAAAACAACTTGCGAGCCTTGTACTTATACTTATATATGTATACATTATATTGTTCAAACCAACGATAGGTTTTACTTTCATGGCCTATTTTTCCATCTTACCATAAAACTGTTTGCGTAATTTGACTAATAACTATTTCGAAATCTATTGTGTATACCTGGCTTCGGTCAATCAACACTCAACGATCAACAGTCTCCTATAGATCCAAGCAATAAAGAAGGACGCCTTCCAAAACGCCGATCTCAAAACAAAAGTTCAGTTTTCCTTTTTCTGTATTAACCCTCAGTAGTCACATCTCTCAATCTCTGTATAGAATCACGTGGTAGTCACACTGGGTCAAATTGACCCGGCTGATTTTCAATTGGCTGCCATACAAAAAGTATCCGTCCGATTGTTTTTTCCAAAAATTATGGAACTTACTTCGAATATTGCAGAATACGTACCAAAAGTCAATTTGACCAAAATTAAATGTTAATGGGTCTGAAAAAATTCGCGAAGGTGTGAATGTACGAAAAATGCATTTTTTCACTGAAATATTCATAGCTTTTTCATTTTTTCCATTTTTCCTAGCAACTTTCTAGGATCATACTCACCAGACATGGTACTTTTATTAAAAAAATATAGCTATAATAGTGAAAGTTCCAGAGAAGATATTCATTTTGACATCTAACGAGGATCTATTTTGGAGTTGAAATAAAAAGTATTACGCATTCTGCATGGTTAGCAGAACCCCATCTGACAATGAAGCCATCCCCATACAGATATTCAGCCCCAAAATTGGAAAGTGGATCAATTTGACCCACAGTGACTACGGAAGGTTAACTTAACGCTTATATCTAATGGGGTTGTTCCCAATAATTTCGTGCCTTCTTTGCCAAGATAATAAAATTTAATCGCTGCTTAGGCTCGCAATATCGTTTCAATGGATCACATTGCAGCAAACCAACCGTGATGCCCGAAATTGCGATGGGAAATCAGTGAGAATGAAAAAAAAATTGTTTTTGGAGCAAGTCTTAGACCTAGAATGATCGATATTATCATCGGTTGAAGTCGCTGGAGCTAAAAACTAGTGATTCGAAGCTGGCGAGTATATTTTTCTATACTATACTATTATTTTGTTGAGGCGCAATGGCGCGCGACCGTGACCATGACTGGTAAAGATTTTGTCGCAGTGCGTTCTAGTCATTCAATTCGTGATCGATTTTCATCCGTTTTGGTAGAGAAAACAACGAATAAGGACAGCGACACAATCACCAACAAATTACAGGCTATATAGTATAGCTTAAAACCTAATGGTTATAATATTGTGTACCACGATCAGGATGTTCGATTTCCTTTGTGGACGTTTCTGTACGCGTGATTCACGATTGCGTAACTCGGGAGTGAGCGTTTCTGTTTTTTGTTCTATTTCTATCTTTCTTCTTTTTTTTTTTTCTTTTTCATTATCTTCTGTGCGCAGGAATATAAATATGACAGCGTTGTCCTCGTTCGCGAATTAAGGTGGTATGATCATGGGATCTGAAGTAGTAAAAGAAATAGAATAAACTGATAATAAACTAAGAGCGAAAACGCTAAGGTTGTTTTCAGTGTGTTAATATAAGCCACTGATTTATTCAATCGCATGATTTAGGCACAATTACACATGTTTATACATGATTCACAGACGCGCATGTTGCTCGTAAACAAACAGAAACAGGATTTCAATTATTTCAATTACCAAAAGTAATTACCCCCGAACTCGCATCGTGTGATGAAAATATCAAATAATAATCAATTGTATGTACAATGGACGAGGTCAAATAACAACGATTTTCCTCACACGTAACGGATTCTGCGAAATAATAACATGAAAAAAGGTGAAAAAAGCATTATTTGACTTTGGAGATTAACAATATTAAGTTTCAAACGGTATAGGTGCAAACTTTATTGTCTATAATATTATAATATTAGACTGGCAAGTCCGATAATTTTTCACCGCTAAAAACAGAGAAATATATGACTCGCCAAGTCTTTTCTATGGAATAATCAGAGGCAAGTTTAGGAATAATTTAGGCTTTGGGGGTTGTTGTTGAAGGGCCAGCTGCAGGGCGGACTGGTGGCATTGTTGGAATTCGTGGATACTCGAGTTCAGCTCCATCTTCGCACTCAAATATCGGACAACAGTCGGGGAAACTTGCAGATTTGTTCGTTTTTTCAGAGATTTTACACTTCGGATTTGGCTTTGGAGGCGGTCCGCAGTCCTCGACAAGTTCCAGAAGAATACCGGTGTTATCTTCGGGAGCTACGCAGGTGGAACGACCGCAGAACGGCGCCAATTCCCATGAGTCTCCTGGGGTGATTTTTTCGCAACGGGTCGAGGCGAAACACTTGCCCGGGAAATCTGCGAAAAATTTTTTAAAATAATTGTTCGACTGTCTGCACAAATTTTCAAGTTCAGAATAGCGAAAAGTTCCTTCGTTCGGGGGCGATATGTAATTCGAATTTCAAATTAACTGCGAAAGGTGCAAAATTCAGAATTGTTTTACTACCGGCTGACAGTTTTTAGAAAAATTATTTCCCCGAGAGTCTACGTATAGCCAATTTGAAAAACTTCGAATCGAAAAACACTGAAGGTTCAAAATTCTAACAGCTAAAGATGCGGAAGGCAGGAACTCCTTTATTTGACAGCTTTGTCATGAGCTTCCCTCAAATTTGAGAATCTTTGGACTTTCTGAGTTTTTAACTTCCAGACCCTTGAGCTGTCCGATTTTCAACTTTCCGGAATTTGGAAGTTCTGAACTCTAACGTTTCTATAGAAACTTAGAATCGCGTCTCAAATAAATTCGGAACTTTGGATCGTTCGTAACTTTTGGAATTCGGAACTTCATCGGGCCCCATCCTTTGTACGAGTTGACATCAAGCAATAAAAAGTAATTCTACGTGCGCAATGAATGAGATACTTGAGAAACTAGGTCTGACCTTAAATATAAGTATCGTTTGTACCGACGACAACGACTATAGTCACAACTGGGTCAATGCAAATTAAGGATTCCTCAGGTGCAAACGTCCTCTGGAATCACACGGGGCTATTTATAACGAATCTAGTTCGTTGACAAACGCGCTTTATCCAACCATGAGATAAGTGGGCTCTTACAATCACACCACCACAACTTTTCACATTATATGGTCATTAATCACCTTTGATTATAGGGAATGCTAAAAGCTTCATGAAATACGAGATACTTTACTCCGCGATGTGGCTCTAAGCTGACGGGAATTATAGTGGCGTGAATCAAGTTTGATATTCTTCTTTAACGTCAGAAGAGATGGTTGACAGATTTTATTCCAAAGAAACGATACAGTGATCTATAGTTACACCTCGAGCCTGCGACTATCAAACATTGATGAATATTTCTGTATCGATTCATTCAAGCTAGAGGCGATTTCTTGTATGTAAAATATTCATTCAATTCAGTTTCTCAGGAATCTAATTCCCACATAAAAAATTTGAAATCATCTAGATGTTGAGATTTGTGCTCATGGTGTTGCAAAACAAAAATCAAATTATTTGGAATTTGACGATTTTCTATCAAAACAGTTGAATATCAATTGAACAGTTGATTTGTTCAATTGCTCCACAATGAATTCATCATGGATGTCAAGTTTTGATATGAAGCATGTTTCAGTAATTTTTACCAACTTTGAGCAGAAATTATTTTTCGAGTATAAGTGCAATCGGTTTATCTTATTTACGGCTGTCTGAGAAAAGTTATTCTATGCAATTTAGGCAAGCAAAAGATTCGAGAAGAACGGGTCTGTATATGCACGATGCAGTTATTTCCTCATATCATTTTCCTCGAGAAAAATCCTATTTTCGTAAGCACTAATGATCGTTAATGTGGCAATTTTGTTCGAAGATTTTTCAAAATCGTTTTTTGTATCTCTAATCAAACAATGTTCCGATATAGTACCTACAATTTCCTATTGTCGAAATACATACCACGGAGAACATCGGCGGGGATGTACCTTCGCGAGGTCTTAGGACGACCCTCGTCCTTTTCATCTTCAGCGGACGCGTAAATAACCGCGACAATTAGAATGACAGCAGCAACGAACTTCATGATTCAAGCTAATCTACGTTCGAGAGATTGAGGAACAAACGGACGGGACAAAGATCGAAATTCAAAAACGATCTTCGTAATTGGCGCAAGGATTGTGACTGGACGATGGATGTGCATCCTGAAGCTTTATACTCTTGATGCCACAGCTGTTTGTTTTTATTTTTCAATTTCATTCTTATTTTTCTGACAATTTTTGTCTGAATTCTGGCACGAGTTCATACCTACGAGGATAAATATTTATTATTCATCGGGGCACGCGCGGTTTTTTCTTTCTTATAACTCAAGTTTATTGCTGAGAAGGTATAGGTATGGTGTTTTGCTTGATCCAATCATATAGTTATGATCGTGTTATCGCAATTCAGTTGGAAGCTAGAAATGGACATCATGTCTGATGTCTCAAAGACGTAATTGTAATCATCTGACATTCGACGTCCATTCAATACTGGCCAGGATAATTGCTTCCAGTTGATGTTTGAAGACCCTTGATAGTTGCACAACCCTTTACTTACAAAAAATTGTGCAATTAGTGAGACACGACTGGACTTGAAGCTAATATGTACGACGATTTTCCATCAAAATTTTAACTATGAAAAAAAATACATCAGAACATAATCAGGGATTAATTCCACGAAGATCAGATAGGTTGAAAAAAATGTTGCATCCAGATTAAAGTCACTCGTAAGTCATTACGTCAGAAGTACGAAGTTTCTGTTCATCTTGATGAGAGGATCGGTACAGGAAATCTGGATGGAATTACGGGTTACTGTACTCAAGCTGGAGTATTAGACTGGAGTAGTAATCAGTCTAATTCATGAATAATTCCTACTTAATCTAGTCTGATAATTTTTCAGTCATAGTGCTGCACTTTGAATCACTTTCTTCGAACGTTTTGAAATCCTGGATTTTGATGTAGCAATTCCAAAAGACACACTCATGCATAATGATATACTCGTCCCATTCTGGATCTCAAACGATATTATAAATCACTCAACGCGTTAGCCGAAGAACATACATAGCTGTGTGATGCAAATTAAAATCAACTATGGAAAGAGTGATTCATATACACGCTTATGCGTGTTTTACGTAATGGCTGGTAATGCCTCGCTCTTCCGAATCCGAAGATGAAGATCTTTCGCATTTATCACACGTCGAAGAAAGTGGGACACGACTTACAATTAGCTAATGAAGGATTCAAAAATCCATTGTTAAATATTTATAACACTCAAGCCTCACATGTTAATAAACTAATCAACCGTTCTATACCGCCTTGCGGAGTCGCAGAGGGCATTTCATATCCTGTAACCTGAAGAAAACGATCGTGGAGATGGTGAAAGTAAATCGAATGGGAAGATCATCGAATATCTCTTTGACATCGAGGAATATGGATCTTACATTCTCCCGCAAATCTCACCCGGTGATAACCAGTTGATTCCTTTCAGACCAAATTCGTACTGCCATGGTCCTTGAAAATATCCGTTGTATTTTTCTTCTTTCTTTAACCTTTTCTTCTTTTGCTAAATCCGCATGCAAATAACAAAGTTCGTCATTAACGGCATCGAACACGGAATCAAAATCTATCCTCAAATTTGTTTATGAAGATGGTATTCTTACGAAGAGAATTCGCACATAATTACAAGTCTCGCTTTTCTGGTCACAACGCAATTGCGAACACCCCGAATGTCGAAGCAACTTTTAAATAATCTTATATCATTATAATTGATCAATTTGCGGAAATGGACAGGCATGAATGCTTTTCAGAATAATGTTGACATATTCCTGATAAGGCCTGCGTGATAGTTGGAAACGAAACAAAGTGTGAAGCATGATTGTAAGCAAATCAGTATTCATTGATCATATTTTTTTCGATTTGGATTTTACTCACTTTATTGGGACAGGAAATTGGCGGAAATTTAGTGGACTGATGTGGGTAATCATGAATATATACCTATACAAGTGCATACATAGCAGCGTCACGTGACGTGGGAAAATATACGTGAGACTGCCACTTGAAAAACATATTTTTACCACTTGCTTTGAATGCAAATAACCATCTCCGTTGTTACTTACTAGTGATCACCCGTATACCACGTCGAGGTACATACATACACACTCTATACACTGTAAAGCGTGTGAAAGCAGCATTATTCTTATTCACTGACAGACTATGGAGATGGAACAACATCTGAAAAGTAATCTGCGGTCTCTATCTCCATATCACCATCCCTGCTAAACATGTACTGGAATTGATAAGTTATCTAGAACATCATGGGATCTCGTGTAGATCTTAAGGCGATATCAATAGCGTGTAACTACCGAGGGTTTTGGGTGAGCACAGAACACGAACCTATGGAATCCAATGCCACTCTCCAGAGAGGAAAAAAAAAGATTTGTTATGAATTACTTCGTATGTTACATTGCTAAACCATTATTGAACACAATTTATCTTCGCAATTTAAGAAGATTTGAATAAAATGCATAACTTTTGAGAAATTATACCGAATTAATTGTATGCCAAATGGTGGCTAGACACGAGTGCTTTCAAGACCCTGATGCTAAAACATATAGCCTTATAGGTCCCTCTTGACAACGAGCAGTTCGATCATGGGTACCTCTACAAAGTGGATGTGTAATTGCCATCTGATTCAGACTCTGCCTTAATATGAAGCATTAACGTGTTCGGTATTCTTCAGTCTTGAATGGCTCCCACTGGTCAGTATCGAAGTAGCTGCATCACCCGGTTTCTAGCATCAAGAATATTTCCAAGTTTCGTGGCAAAGAGTAAGCCAATGTTGACTATACATCCGTAAAAAAGACTTTCGCATACGAAAGTACGTTCTGATAGATAATAATTGTATGTACGACATCTATCACCAGAACAAAAAATAAAAGGAGACAAAAACGCAACGGTTTCATACAACGGTATTAAATAAGTATTAATTTAATCAATCACATATAGTTACAATCACACATGTTTACAGTACAGTACAGTGCAGCGCTAATTCTTTCACGCTGCATACAAAACAAAAAAAAAAAACAGAAAACAAAAAAAAATAAGACGGAGAAAAAGGATTTCGATTACTGCGATACTATAATTACCTCCGAATACGCAGATCTTTCAGGTTCGTAATATAATATATAAAATAATGATCAATTTTACAATGGACTCTGTACCCCAGGCCAATTATTGATCATATACCTTAGGTACACAGGAGATGAAAGTTGCACCTGGGGAATCCCTGCGGTAAATACGTATAAACCATTCGAAAGAAGACAACAGTATATATGGATGATAATAATAATAATCATATTATCTTGGACGGATCGTGAGTCATGTTTAGTCAAAATCCGCCCGGAGGTCTGCAGGTAATCGACTGTTACATAATTAGTATGAATTGTCACTGGGCTAATGACTTTGTAGGATTTTGGGGCAAGGTCGAAGCGCGAATTTTATTTACACGCAACGGGTTCTGGGATAAGAAAAAAAAATAAAAAAGATAAAAAAAAAAACAGCATGATTTCATTCTCGAGACGGTGACAAGTCTCGGTTACTTTTCCGTTCGTTTTTCACGGATCCTATGCAAATCCCTTCGATTGACGCTACAATATGGAGAAACAATACGCACACCGAAAGCTTAATTCTGCCTTTAATATCTATGTAGAGTCAAGTTCTTCATAGGAAAATTTTTGAAGAATAGTTTAAGCTTTGGGGGTTGTTGACGAAGCGTCGGTTTTCTCTGCAGCTGCAGCTTCTTCTTCTGTGATTGGTGCGATTGTGGGAATTTCTGGGTACTCGAGCTTTGCTCCTTCCTCGCATTCGAAAACTGGACAACAGTCGGGGAAGCTTGCAGTCTTGTTGGTCTTTTCAGAGAGCTTGCACTTGGGATTTGCCTTAGGTAGGGGCCCACAGTCCTCGACAAGTTCCAAAAGGATTCCAGTGTTATCTTCGGCTGCTACGCAAGTCGAACGACCGCAGAATGGAGCCAATTCCCATGCCTCACCTGGAGCGTATGTCTTGCAACGGGTTGAGGCGAAACAGGTTCCAGGGAAATCTGCAAAAAGGCAAAAAAAAAAAAAAAATCACCTCAATTAGAATTTTTCCAAAGAAAATCCATCGTCATGATTGATCTTTTGGTTCGGTTCATCTAAATTAATCAAACTGCGAATTGGTTTATTATCGATCATTGATCATTGATCGATGCATGTGTGCGAGACTTGGATCAGGTTACGCAGGTTGAAAAGGAAGGTAAAGATCCAGACACGATGCAGTTGCACTAGAAACTCAAGGAGAGACACTTTCACTGCCATGCAAACGTTTGTGCAACTATAACTTGCCCACTCGCCACGATCGAGAGTGTATAAATGTATAGAGTCTGGTGCACGTCTGACCGCAGATTACGCACTACTACTTATTATCGATACACCGGGGTTCTTTGCTTTTATCATGTGAACCTCATAAACTCGATGTAAAAAATATAAATTATTTAAAAAATGAGAAACAAGTGATCCTTATTCGGCGATATATAGGCGAGAATAAAATCCATCACTGACATAATTAGATACGAATATATCATTCTGCAAAAAGATTTACATATGTAATGGACATTGCGGATTCGCATATACTTCGGGATCGAGGTCACCTGCGGTTTCTGTTGAAATAAAAATAAAAAATATGCGTTTTTATCGTCGTTTTTTGTCTTGCGCAAATTAACTTTCAAGTTGTAGAGCAATAAACGGAGCGAAGAACGAATCTAACGTTCGTACTACATGTATCAGAGATTGGAAAGTTAATCATTCGAACTAATTTTTATTTTTTTTTTCCAAGCTTGAAATTGAACATGGAGAATTCTATACACTATTCAAAGAACCGCAACACCTGAATGCTTGATGAGATAATAATTCTAAGAAATAAGTCAGAGTCTCATAGCGTTGATTAAGATTCAGTCACCGTTTCAGGAATTGAATAATCATGTAAAGTCTCAAAGCGTCCACACGGAATGAAGAGTATGCCTATGTATGTTAAAAAGGTGTGAGTTATATACGGCAAATAGAACATAATCAGTAGCTGATTGAATCGGAATGTAATTCAAAGAGTAAAACAGATCGTCGTATACGAAAAACAGGGAAAGTCGGTCGTGACTCTATGCATTGCAGAAGGAGAAAATAAATGGTCATTATTTGCGATGAGTGTATGGAACGGTATTATTATTTTTTTTTTTTCTTATTTTCTCTTCACCTACACACGCCTATTGGAAATTATATCTACCCGCCAACTTTCACGTTTAAAAAAGTGAAAACTTGATTCGGCCAATTGTCGTTTGTCTGAATTGACATCACGCGATGATTTCACGTGCGCAATGAGATACTTGAGAAACTAGGTCTGACCTCAAGTGTAAGTATCATGTACCGACGACAACGGAGACGATGACAACGACTAATTACAACTGGGTCATTGCAATTTAAGGTTTTCTCAAGAGCAAACTTCCACTGGAATGACAAGCATCTAATTTGATGACAAATCCACCTAATCAGACGCATTTCATTCGACCACGAGATCAAAATGCGTCTAGCACGTATCGTTCTACACAGGGAACTCGACGTACAACAATTATTAAAATCGCAGAAAGTCATTTTTACGCGCAGTCATTCGGATTGAGAGAAAAAACGGATGGATTTACGGTTATCATGTGACAATCGAAATTGTTTTTTGTATTCTTGCGCCGGAACAGCTTAGCTTGTTATAGTTTTTAATGCCCTTCAATTATAGGGGATGCTATTCAAAACGTCATGGAATTCGTATTCATTTACTCGAAAATGACTCTAAGCCGATAGAAAATAGTCGTGTGAAACAAATTTTATAGTTTTAGAGTTCCACGCGAGACAGCTGAGGAATTTTACTTCAAAGAGACGAAAAAGTAATCCCGTTATACCCCGAGCCCGCGGCTGTCAAACATCGAATACATAGTTCGTAAAATTATTTCGGCTAGAGGCCATCTCTTCTAAATATTTCTCAGCAACAATACAGTTTGTCAGAAATTTAAACCGTGCAAAAAATTCAAAAATATCTAAACAGCTTCGATTTCGAAGGATCGAATCGAATTTTACTGAATCGAACCAGTTGTAGTATGCTTGAATAATTGAATACTGAAACGTCGAGTCGTGGAATTCATCGACAATAAATTCACTGTGACCAGTTTCGATGTAAAAAAAAAAAAAAATTTGAGTAATCCTGACTGATTGGAAAAATGTGTTCCGAGTATAAATGCATTCGGTTTATCTTGTCCACGGCTTTCTCACGGCATTAATTCAAACTGGTTTAACGAAGCTGGTCGTTATCCCGGTCAAAAATCCGTTAAAAGAATCCAAAAAACGGATCTCAGTACCCGAGGCTCAGTTATTTCCTAATTATTTTTCTACCCACTGGACAATCATCAATTTTTTTTTTTTTCATTGTTTTCTATTTTTTTTTTTCTTATAGTTTACTAAACGTTTTGGTATTACGAATCTAACAAATCAGGGTTGTGAGTGTTCGATTCTTTTTCCGTTATCCGATGAGGAATATATTCGAGTGTCCAATTACGTTTGTAATGTCCTGCATAGTATAACTGAACTCATTTGAAATATATAATGATAATTGAAAATGTAATTAGATGAAATTTTGATAACGACATTTTTCACAACCCTGAAACATTAATACCGTTTGACAATATCAATGGAATTCATCTAAATACGTACCACGAAGAACATCAGCGGGGATGAGCCTGCGGAAAGTCTTGGGCCGTTCTTCCTCCTTCTTTTCTTCGGCTGCGGTCGCGTAAAATACCGCAACTACGAGGGTGACAGCAACGACGAACTTCATGATTTAAGCTATTCTGCGTGCAATTGCGAGCGAGAAAGAAGCTGGAGACGCGAAGGCCCGAAGTCAAAAACGATCTCTCTAGGTACACCGATTAAGACTGGTGGGCCCGATCGGCGTCCCGACGTTTTATACTCGTGCCCTGGGCGACGCCTCGACGCCTCGACGCCCCCCAAGAATCCCCACCGAAAGTATAATCCTCTGCCCTACCCCCAAGACCGCGAAACTGTCCCGGAGACGTCTCCTTCGTAAAGTAAACGCAAACGAGCTGACCTCGCGCTGCGGGTATTCCGTCACGGAATATTGTATGTACATATCGATCATTGTTCGTGGCTTAATATCTTTCCGATCGGCAAGAAGGGTAGAGGTCAAAATATCGAGAGATCCAAAATTTCGAATTGGGTAAAATGCGATTTCTGAAATAGCGAGGAGTAAAAATATGAAGAAGCTGTGCGGGAAGTGTCCCGATTACTGAACCTTTGAGACCCAATTATTGACCCTTATATTTGCTTGAATTTTAAATCGATGATAAAAATTCGGAATATTTCCATCACACAAATCAGTTGCTAGAGACTCAGAGAATACGAATTAATTTTTTCGATAATTTGAGAGCTCACGGATAAAAAGGAACATTGAAAAAGGTCAATAATTGTAGGGATCACAGGGTCAGTAACTGGGACACTTACTTAACTAAAGAAATGCTTTGAAATATAGCACATACTCTAAAAAATTATACATATACGCATAGAAGCATTTTCAAAATTCGAAATATTGTACGTAAATTCTACGTATTGGCCGTTCAAAATTTTCGACCCCACCCGGTAAAAAAAATGAAAATAGAACACGAATCGTGTGTTTATTTTTTATTCAAACGTCGTATTCGGTCCAATTAATTTGCGTGTTACCGCAGCATCAGCATCAGCCGAAGGCTGGAAGTGCAGACGGGATATCCCCGAGATAATTACAACTGTTTGATTATCATGTAGGTATAGTTCTCCCATGTGATTATTATTGCTTTGTTGGAAATTTTTTATCCATTCGGGAACTCGTCAATGTTCGTCAGGATTTTTTCGAACCGCCACGATTACTCTGCGGTGATTATGATTTTACGCATTAATTCTGTACACATTTTTTTCGGAAATTAGAACATTTCGCAGTTTTTGAGTGAAAAAATTTTGATATTGTCCAAATTTTATCAACAAAAATTACAATTATTCATGAAAACCCACAAAATTTACTACTTTTATCTAATGATGAACTACAGAAATCTATTATAATTCATCCTGAGCCATCGGAACCTAAAGTTTTACGTGATGAACTGGAAGAAACAAAAAAAAAAAGACTAGAAAAATATCGCAATTCTTCGAAAATTCGTTAAGATTCGCAAGAGTAGAGATTTCTACCGGATTATCTCGGCTTGATGAATGTCACTTGACTGACATACTCAAAAGTCTTCAGAGTTGAACAAATCTTTGGTCGAATTGTGTAACCGGCAAGCCAGACTGCAGTGATGAAGAGATAAATATTTGCACCCTGTTTCCATCCGAAATTAAAATCTTATCGTTTCTCTCTTGTGGGAATTATCCTTTCTGTTTGACCCTAACTATATATAGGTATATATAGTATTTGGTCAGTTAAATTTCGAGAATTCGATATCGACGAGGCTCGAAGATGAATTTAGGGACATCGAATGGCTTAAAAAGATAAGAAATCGAATTCAGATTAATAAGGCGCCTGAATATAGATGAAAAATAAATTATTACTATTGATCCGAATGTTGTGGCTTTATACAAGATAAATAGAATTATTGTTCAACTCGGAGCTTTCGATTGAACTGGCAATCGGCCCAATCGATCAATAACTTCTAAACCCAAGTAAAAGTAGGTCGATGATGTTAGCAAAATGATGATAATAATAATAATAATAATAATAATAAATTGTCGCCAATTTTCTATATTATTACTCGATCTTACGTCTAGCTCTGCGATGCGAGTCGTGATTTCACACCTTATACGAGATATATATTTCTCAATACTTTCTTTTCACCTATTCTGCATACATATGTTCATCCATTATAATAATAAATTTTCATAAAAACGGAGCGATCGAAACGTCTCGAATTATGCCAGAAGGATAGTTTCGCAATCGTGACAAACGATCTGCACTGGCATTATAATTAAAACGGCGCTTTATAATTTTTCATCAAAATGTCATAGATCCTCCTAACAGACTTAACCGAGACTGTAATAAACGGGTTCTTGTACATATTAACAAACTGTTGCACAGCTATTCCTTCTGTCTCACATCAGACAACCAGGCGTTTCTTATTACCATTTAGACTCTGGTTCTCGCTTCTTGAGATCAACGTGAAAGTCTATACCATATACCTTGGATCGCTCTTTGTCCGTATTGAGCTTCTATCTTGCCGCAGGGATACCAAAACATTAAAGATGAGTCACTCGATCAATTACAATATCGCCGGATGGCTGAGGCGTTCAAAAGTCAATGACTTCAAACCGAAGAAGAAGATGATAATTTTTTGCCGTACATTATTACCTGCATCATTTGTATAGAAACTCGAACAGTTGTGCATCGGTTGCATTATCAGTTGAAAAAATAATGACAAACAAGATATAATCAAGAGTCATTGGAATTCTGGATTCGTTAGGAGAATTGATCGAGATAATCTTCATCTCGCGGATTCTCATATTATACGGATGTATTTATCCGATCCAAATGTTTTCATAATCATTGTTTGAAATAGTCTATTGCGTGACTCTTGACGCGGCTCATGAGTAGTTCTTTCACTAGACTCGTGGACCATCACTCAGACGTTTCGTTTATGCTTAGAAACACTTTCTTCGCATATTAATATCCTGATTTTTGGTACAGCCATTCTAAGAAATACACACCCACTTGATTCTCATCCCATTTTCAAACTTCGACGGTGAAGGAATAAGAAACCAGAATTATCAATCACAGAACGTGAATGTATAGCATTCGTATCATATGCATGACATATACTCACTTTTGCTCCATTTCAATTACAAGACGAAACTCTAATCACGTTCTTTGGGGTAGACAAAATAAGGTAAGTGTACCAATTACTGACCCTTCAAGACCCAATTATTGACCCAAATATTTTCTTGAATTTCAAATCGATGATAAGAATTCCGAATGTTTCCCTTACACAAATCAGTTGCTAGAGACTCGGAGGATACGACTTAATTTTTTTGATCATTTCAGAGCTCACGGATAAAAAGAAATCATCGAAAAAGGTCAATAATTGGGACAGGGTCAGTAACTGGCATACTTACCCTACTTATGCTCATCACTGTTTCTACTAGTTTCTTCTGCATACATCAAAGAGTTTTTACGCCTCAAATTCCCCGGTATCCCAATTTCGGTGATCTGATTTAGCGAGCGAAAGTTTTAGGTTCGTAGAGTGAATTAAAAGTGTGAGGATCATAAAACGGAAATCGCCAATGCCAGGAAATTTATATCGCGTGAACTATTTGTGATGAAATTTCCTGAAAGAATATTGAGTATTCCCGAGCTTTTAACTCAGGATATAACATGTGATATAGCAAATCAATGAAGAAATCGAAAGGGGTATACTATATAAGGGTCAGATGTAAGTCGATTCGGCATTGAATTGCCCATGATTTGTTACACGCCTACATCTGAACTTCACGATGAAAAGAATGGTGATTCATACATGTGCTCGCAAATTTTGCGTAATGCGGCATATCGCTACCTCGCTCTTGCGAGTCTTATATTGAGATAAAGATACTTCGCGTTTGTCATTCGTCCAAGAAAGTAGGACACCACTTTGCGGATGAAGTATTCAATAATTCGTTGCCAAATGTGCATCACATGTGAATAAACTAATTTTTATACCTCCTCATGTGTGTAATTATATACTGTATACATGTAGAGGGCATCTCGTCTTCTGTGACCTGGTCAACATACGATCGTGGAGAAGGTGAAAGCAGATCGGAGAGAAAGATCATCAAATCGCCTTCCTTATACTCCGACCAATATAGCCTGAATCTTACATTCTCCTGTATATTTCTTGCCAGCTTAATAATACAGTCGCTCGGTTTTTAGGCAACTACTAAATACTCACGTCGCGGTCCTTGAAAATCTTTATTTATTTTTTGATATTTTTTTTCCGCCGATGCAATCTTGCACCGATGAATAATTCAAACAATCATAATGCAATTCAAGATCATATGTATCTATTCCCAAAGTTGTTAACGACGATAATTGAATCGTGTGAATAATTAGTCTCAATTTTTTGACCACATGATTGTAAATTCTGATTCAGCGGTTGAATAATCATCCATTGTTTGCTGATCAAGTGCAAGGATTTGGCATGTAAAAATACCTACCCATACTTGAATAATATCGATATCATTAAAGCCTGCAGAATGGGTCATACCATGTGAGAAGACTTCTGAGGCGTGATCATGGGCAATGTTTACTTTATTTCTTTTTCCAAGTACTCCGGCTCTTTTTCATTCCATAATTGTGAGAGGAGATGGTGGAAAAATTTGTGTAACGGATTGAGATACCGTTGTAAATATACTTACAATACAATTATGTACATTATACATACCAATGTTTCACAGATGTGTGAAAATATCTTGACGAAGATCGTTTGCTTGCGTAAAATGAGATTGCTACTAAAGAAAAAAAAAAGGTATTTTTACAACTTGCTTTACATGAAAATTAGCATGATCGTTATTACCTCTCGAGTAAACATCGCCGTATACCATGTCGTGTTACACTGTCGATAGTTTGAAATCAGTTTCGATCTTCTTCGCTGATCGCTAATAACGAAGATGATATAAAATTTGAGCGATGAAGTGCCAACTAGTTCCGTATAATATTTTCAATCGGTGAGATGTTATGGAATAATATTGACGAATTGTGTAACGTTATAGGAACTTGTACACGGATTCTGAATTTTATACTTAGTTGTGCAATGGTTTTAATTGATTTTAGTTAGCTGTATACAGATATAAGTTTTGCCTGTATGTTTTATACGTATACTCACACATCAGACGAGAAAGTAAGAGTGAAACTTCGCAATTCATTTCTTCGATTTGCTCTTTCCTGCTCCTTCTTCTTCTTCTTACTCTTCTTCTTCATCTTCTTCTTCTTCTTCTTCTTCTTCTTCTTCTTCTTCTTCTTCTTCTTCTTCTTCTTCTTCTTCTTCTTCGCAAACTCACGATCATAGCTTATCTGATCCGTGGAATAATTAACTACGAGCATCTCTCGTTTAGTATAGTGAAAACTGGAAAGTCGTATCATTCAACACTTTTATACAAATAAAAATTAACTAAAATTAGAAAAAAAGAAAAATGGTACATAAAAATCTGGTCAAACGTGTTGAGTAGCTCAGTTTTGATTTTTTTTCTTTCCTCCAAATTCAGTCACATTGATCGAAAAATATTTCTCACGCTTCTATTACGCAAACATCTCGGTTCAAACCATATAATAGAATCCTAAACCTGCCTCGAAGGTGAATTCTTTCCTCGTCACTGGACTTGGAATTAGTTTAAGACGATTAAAAAAAAAATATATATATCGAAACTGACGACGATCGTACTGAAATCCTATCTATACCTACGTAAAGTCGTCAAACCTCAGTGAGCATTAGAGAAAGGATTTTACCCAGGAACACGCTTTTGTCAGTATAATTATACATCCTTCTGTCTAGATCGGTACATTGTTAACAGTCAATAACAGCCTTGCACCAACCCATAACATTCTCCGGCTGCATGTGTTGCGACAGAACCGACACAACTTGATTAAGTCCATGCCCATCCTCTTCCTGTTCTCTCGCTGTATGTTAGCAGTCGGTCGGGTTCTATCAATTCTGGTTTTAAGTCGCTGTTAGAACCCTCGAAAATTGTGGTTTGATCCTTACAGACGAATTTCGAGAGAAGCAAAGGAGAAACATAAATCTTACCAGAAACATATGCGGGATGCTCAGGAGCTCTACAGGCCGCATCACATCGAACTGATCCATAAGCCATAAGCCATAAGTAAAATGAAATGAAAATTAATGCGCATGCGCAACGGCATATGCCTCCTGCTTATGGCTTGTGGAGTTCCAATGTGCTTCGGACTTACAAATGAATGAAATCTTGCTGCAGCCGCGCTAATGCCTTAGATTTTCTCCTCGTTAACGTGGGCTTTATTTTACGTCACGCTAGCTATTTCACTTTTCGTAATCGTCGTATTATGGATAATTACAGTTACTGCAGGAAGAGCGTATACCCACTTTGTTGACAAACTAAGGAAATGTTCTTACGATATACATATGTATTATGTATATGATGTACGCATGGTTATATTATGGCCAACGGCCACTCCTAGGTATACATACACTGCCTACGCGCAGCAGTATAAGGTGATTTGAAATTAAACTCTTTGCAGGTATGCCTCATCCGCGCAGTACAGTACAGGGCGATTTTCAGTTTTCCAACAATCGGACAATAAGAACGATTATCTCACGCCCATAATAATTATTCGCTCGAGTGAATACTAGCCGAGGCTATTTAGTTTCGTTAGTAATGATGAGACAATGAACGTGTCCAGGTATACCTAGATACATAAAGGGGGGATAATTACCTGCGGAGGTTTTAATTATCAACTATTAATTATACTTTGAGAGGTTTTCATCGCTGTAATACAACCCGCCCTTGGCATAATAATTTTTAATTGGAAGATATTAACTCATGTGTGTATTATATACCTAAAGGCATACGACGCCTCAATTGACAAACTTCATAGTATGAGAATTTTCCTCCATGTCTGTAGTATCAATGAAGAAACACTCATGTGCAGCGACCACATCACCGGCGTTGCATAAGAACCCAGAAGTTTTCAGAGATTAGTTTTGTCTGAAATTCGTCATTAATCCGTCTAACCATATCTGTCATTATCTGACACTTATTCTCCTGCTATTATACTTCCGGTTTTGCAAAAATCGGCTTACAGACAATCGCAGTGTAGTATCAGATACATCGCAATTTGACTTATTGAGCAAAAAGTACGATTAGAATTCAAACGATCTAAATTCAAAGTCATAATGAACGATGATGAATGGCTTAATGTGCTCGCTGATCGTGAAAGCGAAAATCTTTTGACTTAATTATACAATATGATGTAGCTAGAGCGTAGTTAAGTAGTATTATAGGTACGCACAGATTTACATTTCAAAGTCAATTAGCAATGAACGTGTAAATTTGTGGCTTTCTGCAAATCGTTTTATTTTTCATTACAGCGACAGTTTTCTATTCTATGAATCGACGCAAACAGGAACAGCAAATAATGGCTATAACTTAATTGCGCAGACGGGTATGCAGTTCGGCAGAGGTTTCGCAACAATATAGGTATAATACGTATTCAAGAAGAAAGAGTTTTTTTGCTCACGTCACGTTGATGCGAAATCTGTTGACTTTGGCCTCTGGAAAATAACAAAATATTTATGAAATAGATAATTGAGGAGGAAAACTTGCGTTTAAATTCACCAATACACCTACGATCGAATTATAGTTTTCTGCGTAAAAAATAAAATGCGTGTAGCATGGTCATCAAGTAATTCTATACATTGCAGTTATCGAAGATGATATAACACTTATAAGATTTTTCTTCGTAACCTGATGCGCGTAAGGGATTCACTGCAATATGCTTGGGATTCACATGAATGATAAAATAATCCTCTAAGCAGCTTAAAATTGCCAGGAAGTGACGCAGAGAACAATATAATACTCGGTCACGTATATTATACTACGTAAGGAATTGAATATGAGAAACGATAAGAGCAAACACATGAGACGAATCAAAATTAGTATGGAGGGTGGTGACCTCAGGAATTTTTATTTCCTAGTAATCGGGGACACCATGATTATATCGCTGCCTTGTACTGCAATTATTATTTATAAGGAGTCAATTATAAAAGAACATATGTCCAGCATTGGTTTTCACTATAGTTTGTCACGGTGATCCTAATCTTAAACAGCTATTGTTATATGTTATATATGTATGTTCCTCTTGTGGAAGCAGGAATCCTTCACCTCAAAAGAAACCTTGAACGAAACACTCGATTACATGTTTCTATTCAAGTAAAAAAGGAAACGATACATACTAGATCTAAGTCTGTAGCCTATTATTTCCAATTGTTGGTAAAAAGGAGCATTATTGTCGGCCACAACGACCTTCTTGCATTCTTACAGCATGTACACGTACATACCTATAGAAGTTCGATCTATGAAAAAGAAAAGTATTGTTGTAATTTTCTCAGAAACCGCAAAACTGTGAATTATGTGAAAAAAAAAGAAAAAAAAAACTATGTTACCAGAAAACGTGTGAAATTGCTCTCGGTGCAGATGATTTGACAAAGACAGTATGAAATATCGTTCTTACTCCGACGTGAAGGAAGAATAAACATAATTGTTATCAATATAGCCAGCACGATTGCTGGGATTTACCTCCAATTGCAAACACGACGGGCATTGAATTATGAAATAATAGAATGAATCATTGGGAATTCGCTGCTGCAGGGTTGTATACGTTTTATGTAATGTAAATACATACGTATAAGTACTTTTTATTATGGCATGCCCATGACGTGGACAGTGTGGAAATGGGTCCTCAAAAGTAATTTTCATTATAAAATCAAATAAAATTGATCAACTGACGTAATAGATATCCTGTTTCTTTTTCTAACAGTAAAGATGGCGCTGCGGCACCGACAGACACTTTCATGTGCAGTTTGCGGTCTTGTAACTGTTGAAAAATTGAATATACGACCCTATTTCAATCGTGCCATCACCAAAATAGTTAGTAAACCCAACAGTCCGGTAAAATAAGCAAGTTATCAATAAAATGCCTCGAGCAAAGTAGCGACGTGGATCGTTGATCAAGATTGGGCGGACATCTTTGTTTACTGACTCGAACCTGATTTTGGAATATCTATATTACTGTAACTCGGTACATATTCGCTGTTTTTTCTATAACTTATTGCTTTTAAGGCCGTATTATTCTTCTCTCCTTTACCGAAAAAGTCATACGACCATGAGATGAGTTCCAAAGAAAATCTCCTCGCTTATGACATGACGTCACAACGCCATCTCTGTGAATGCGTCATAGAATCGACGGTATGCTAAAGGATTGGTTTATTCGAAATCGTAAAATACACATTTTTGTTCAGAATATATATATTATTATGTATTATAATTTTAGTTTTTTTTTTTTTACCTATATGATATATAATTCGTTATTTCCATGCACAATTATATTATCAATTACATTAACTTTTACGTACTTACAGCAATAACAGAACCTGTGCAAATAATCTACAGCAATATCGAAGATAATTCGAACAAATACATCTGTAGCTAACGGTTTATCTTCAGTTGTTTTTTTTTTTTTCAATATGTTTTCATCCTATTATGATTCCATTCTCGAATAACAACCGATATCAATATGATACACCTCAATCTGTATTCCAGAGTCTAAACGGATATAGTACACCTATGAATAACAATTTTTCATGTATATGTACATACAAGCTGCTTGAAGAAAAACCTCAGTTTATTATATTATTTGAAAAACTCAAATTATTCCTAAATATTTACAAGAAACTTAAATAACTTTGAAATGCTGAGCAATGATATTTGCAATAATTCGTTTATCGCTGTAGCTTACTTTTATATTTTACATGTATGTATTATAAAATCACTAACTATACATATATATATATTTTTATATACTCATTACTCATATATTGCATTGAACACTTGCTCCAAGTTTGGTAATTTCTTATCAAAACTAAATCGGAACTAACACACAAGTGTTTTTTTTCTTTCAGGTATGTAATTGAATAAAATCATACCCACCTAAACCATGGGCACAGTATAATAAAACAATCCGGGCTCAGCTAAAGGCTGATGCGACCGAAGATGCAAATAACACGTTAATTCTGATGCTGAACATTTTATGTACTTCACATTCTGTGTTTAAGTATTATACTTCACACTATTTGTGCATGACACTTTTCGTTACATATATGAGGGTTTCTTCGTCAAACGGGCCACCCGTTCAATCCGAGGTCTCCGAAAATTCTGTAAAATTTTCTACACGTTATTGGGGATGAGAAAAAATTTTGGGAATTATTTCAGATTTTTTGGTCATTGCTTTCCAAAAATCATTTTTTTCAGTCATTTTCACGTAGCGTGAGAAATAAGCGCCGGAGCGAAAAATTGTTGGGATGAAATTTATATGTCTTTTTCTCAGCTTTGCGGTAAAATTGAAAGAAAATAAATTCCGACCCATTTGAACCCCCTTTTCCCCCAAAAACGCTTGGAAATGTGCTTTTTCCAAATTTGGACAGTTTTTTTTTTCATGAAAAAAATGTCGAAGAAGGGTATTCATAAAAGAGTTTTGGAAAAAAAAATTTGGAGTGGAGACTTTGATACTCTCCCAGAAAAAAATTATTGAGTAGCTTTTATTCAATTCCGAAAATTCATAACATCTATGTAGTAATTTTTTTCTGGGAGAGCATTCAAGTCTCCACTCCAAAATTTTTTTCCCAAAACTCTCTCATAAATACCCTTTTTTGACATTTTTTTCAAGAAAAAAAAAATTGTCCAAATTTGGAAAATGCACATTTCCAAGCGTTTTTGGGGGAAAAGGGGGTTCAAATGGGTCGGAATTTTTTTTCTTTCAATTTTACCGCAAAGCTGAGAAAAAGACATATAAATTTCATCCCAACAATTTTTCGCTCCGGCGCTTATTTCTCACGCTACGTGAAAATGATTGAAAAAAATGATTTTTGGAATGCAATGACCAAAAAATCTGAAAAAATTCCCAAAATTTTTTCTCATCCCCAATAACGTGTAGAAACTTTTACAGAATTTTCGGAGACCTCGGATTAAACGGGTGGCCCGTTTGACGAAGAAACCCTCATATATATGATACAGCATTAGAATATCCATAATTTTGTTACTCTAATTATATGTATAATAGAAATAAAAACATCGTGTTAGGCAAAAGAGAAAAGCATCTTGCTGATATTCCAAATCGTGATTCTGACACAGGCGAAAAAAAAAAGAAAAAAAAAAACTAAAAAAACCTCGTATGAGAAAACGCAGATTGGGTATATGATCGATCAACGCTTAAGAAATCAAATCACGTTTAAGAAAATGTTCATAAAAGCAAAGAGACGTAATCGAAGAGAAAAAGTCGCTTCATTTATGTACAGAATTGTATAATAATGATAATATGGTATAAGTAGCTCTCTATACTAGTCATTTAAATATTTCATGAATATATTATATGGTATTGCACGTAAATTGATACGCTCAAACGCCGAATAACTGGAATTCATCCATACCTAGAATTATATCTCTTAATAGATATCCATTAACTTTAGTCAACCTCACTCGTGTCTGTGAAATAAAAGTGCTAGTCATACCCTGAATATATTGATTTACGTACGAGAGTTAAATCCCCCCACCCAAATCTTTGGTACAAAGTAACAAGAAAAAGGGCGATTATCTCAAATCATATACCCTAATCTCAAACACGAGTAACTGGAAAGCAGCCAAATGTTTAAAAGCGAAATTTAAAATAAACCTATGCACGTATGTTGTATGTATCTATTACTTGTACAAAATAACCAATTCAAAATATTTTCTACAAGTGTGATGGTCATAAACAAGACGAACTTCCATGAGTTTTTTTAGCAGAAAATGAATACAGAAAAAAATAAAATGAAAATAAGACTAAACTCGAATGCAGCAACTTGAACTAAAATTGGAACCAGACAATATTTGAATCCTGAAGAAACTAGATAGTTATCGTCGTCTTTTACAAATTCTATATTTCGAAAACTGATAGATTTTTATAAATATCATATGAAATGAATCAGAGATTTTCAAAACTAACGTTTTCCAAACATTTTGATAAATATTGCTGCTCAGCCTCATGTGGAAAAGTAATTCATACATCAATGATGAACTATGAGAGTATATTAATTAACACAACGTTTGAAATAATTAAAAGCCCGTTCACAAAGAGTAGAATGTCGTATTATCCGTTTCTCTTAGTCATTACATTCGAAATGAACAAAGAACCAAAACTAAAACATTTATTTTCATATTGTTTCCTAGCCTACGCTTGCTGTTTGTAAAATTATCATATTTCTACACCATAATCAACAACCCTGCTATATCTCGAGAGCAAAACGGTGCTGCCAAATTTCACTGCGATGTTGAGGCACTAGAATAGGATCGAGTACTCGCGCGATGCAGTTTATCCGGTATTTAAACCGCTCTCTGTCTCTAGCCATTTCTTCCCATGGACCTCTTCGAGCAGCTCGATATGCATAGTCCCACGTTATCATCGTGTGGATTATTGGGTGTGGTGAAAATCGAACCTGAAAATAATAAAACAACTTAATATTTTCGATCTTTGACAAATAAAATCATGACATGAACAAAATTATCCAACTTCTGTTCACTTCCTGAATCATAATTATCCTTATTTTTACTTATCGTCAAGAAAATGAATGAAACAGACGTAAACATGATTGAATTCTCATTTTTGAAATTGCTGTTAATATGGCATTCAAAGTATTTGAAATAATTGAACGACGCTAGGATAATGAGATTCAAGATGAGGTTGAGTTCGTAACATCATACGCGATAGAATATTTGGGAGAAAATGAACTAATTCAGGATGAAAATGTTGTTGGGTCACAAAATCTGTAAGGTACATTTGCTAAATGCTACATTTGGTAAATTGTATCCTATACTTTGCTGTTTTTGGAACATTCAGATCCTTGAATAGAGAATCTTTGCCAATTACTCGGTTGCGTCAATGTCACGAACCTCAACCCTAGGATTGAAAAAGTAATCACTCTTCAGAAGACCTCAAATTCATGTTGCGCAATCACGATCGGCTCCGACCGACACAATTGTCTGGGTTGTTACGAAATCTCAATTTCGAAATGCTCTAACACTTCCAGATTCTCTAGATTGAAATCCCAAGTGAAGTTATAAAAACGTAACGTTTTGGATAGACCCATTTTGATAATTTTAATATAACAGATGCTGCTTTGAAATTTTTGTTGATTACGATAAAGATATTTGTTCCTGACATAGTAGTAATGTTACAGATCTTGGTATGATATGAAGGACAAAAATGTTGAAAAACGTGAGTATGGATATTCTACCGATGTGTATCAACATTTTGTACTGAATTTCAGGTTTCTCATGAAACTTTCCAACTTCCCACAAGTGTGAAGTTCATAACGTTAATGCAAAGAGATCTTGCGACTGAAAGTCACTAATTCAGGACTAAAATATTTTAAAAAACAGGAAAATTTGGTGCATAATCATCCGTTCGTAATAATTTGTTTACTCGCTTTTTCAAAGAATGTACAATTTTCATTTCTTTATCAACTCGTATCCTATTTTTTGGAAACACCGCGAGTCCAACTGAAATTAAACTTTCGACTAAAACTCGAAAATTATCTAAATGATCAGGAAATTTCCAAGCTGTTCGAAACTCTTGGGTTTTCCAGATTACGCAACGACCCAGTCTAAAATCTGAAACTCTTTCCCACGATATTTCCTTTAATTAAACCTACAAGCTTCAATCATGTGGCTTTTACTCGACTTTTCGAATTCGTATAAAACTGCCTGACGTTTCCTGACTCGCCAGGTCTGTAACAATCCTGGAGAATCAAGTCAACCAAGGCTCATGTTCGTGTTATGTGCAATTCATCCAAATTCACCTTCAACTCTGACCCACGCTCAGCAGCGTCGTCATCATCCTCATCTTCGTCGTCGGTTGTAGTGTAATCGTAATCAGTCTCAAAGTCCGATTCTGAGCCAGTTTCAAAGACAATACAACAGCTGTCTTCGGAATCAACCGACCTATCGGACTGCAGCCTTTTCCTGTTCATTCTAACGTCCGATTGAACCTCCTCAACAACGTCTTTCCCACACTCTACACGCCCTACATCGGCAACAGGGCATTCAGGTATGTACCTGACCTTGCAGTTGTTACTAATCGACATTCTCTCCCTATTCCCGTTCTTATTCTGCTGTTTTCTTTTCCTCTTTTTCATGTCGCAATACCCGAAGAAAAATGGGAATCTCGAGGACCCCGTTGTGTCAGTTTCAACGCCGTTAGCGCCGTATCGAATTCTCCTGCCATTTTCATCGGCGCAAGGTGTGCTAGGCATTTCTTCAACTAGATCTTTGTGCTCGTCAAATTCTCGGAGCCCTTTTAAATCGTCTTGAATGTCGGCTGACAGTCTTTGCCTGATACGCTCTTGGCGATGTCGCGTCTGACTCACTCCCGACCTACGAAGTTGAGAGCGACCCCTGCCTCTGCCTCGACCTCTCGCTACGTCAGTAGGGGTTTGTTTCATGTTGTGATGAGGTCTGGGGGAATAAGGCCTCTTGGCTGGTATTTCAGAGTCAGGTGAGTTTGACTGGAAATTAAGAAGGTCCGATACGCCGTTCATGATTTTAAGGGGGAGTTCCATGAGAATAGATATGCCGTTACGGCAGTTTGGTATTATCGCGTCGAATTGGCTCGGTTCGGTATCGTTCTCTGTACAAATTTGCTCGCTTTTATAAGGTCGAGGAGGATCAGGGTCCGAAAATTTATCCGTCGTCGTATCATTCGAGAGGTATAAATCTCCGAGTTTAATCTCCTGGTGTAGATCAATTGGCCCGTCATCTACGTGCCGGTTTTTATCCCTAAGTGGAATTTCCGTAATCATTTCAGCTTGTTATTTATCGCCCTGTTTTACAAGGACAAACCAACAATATACCGTCGTTCTCTTTTGCGTTTTCGTCCGCGTGACAGTAGCAGCAGCAGCAGCAGTGGCAGATATCACAAAGTCTATCTTTTCTCCCGTATGAACTTTCGTTTCTCGAATATAAATCGATGTGCTTTTCTAACGGATATTCGAACTTACTCTCGTTTAATTCGCTCACTGATTCATCGACTTTTTTCACGTTTATTACAAGGGATTCCATCGTTGAGATACACATTTTAACGACACTGATTAACACGTACAACTATTAGGCGGCCATTTTTTTCTCGGAAAATATATTTTACGTCATGCTTCGGTGCTCGCGCATGTATCGACGTCAGAGAATCGCGATTCATCACGCAAAACGTATATCGATAGTTCGTCCGCGCTTTGAGAATTTTCAGATACTTCAAGAATTTTTATAACAAACTCCTGAAAATAGAGGATATTCACTTGTTTGTTTCTCTTGGAAAAAAATTCTTTCGAGTAACAATAGACAGAAGAATTAGTTCGTCACTTTTCTTTCGAATTGCATCATGCTTCGAGAAATATTGTAAAAATAATAGTCATTCCCCGATGAACAACAATCTGCGATAATGTTTGTTCTGCACTCGACTTCAAGACCCTATCTCTTATATTTCTGGCCAATCAGCACTCGAGTCTAGCTGAAAGAACCAATGACAGAGGTGGAAAATTTCAAAGATAGGCTCTTAAAGCGCGTGTGTAGAACAGGCATAAGAAGTCAACGGAAGAATTCAAATGATCTATAGATCGATTTTCATCACACAAGATGTAATTCTTGTTTCACTGTATGTACTATGCTCTACGGACGAGTATAGCTGTATGCTCAAAACTTCGCTGATGAATAACGTATTCGGTTGTTCCTCTTGTTGTACATACATTATACTATATGTATGTATACACTGAAGATTTATTGTTGCATGACTCACTGTACCGTTCGTCGACCAAATGCACTTTTCACCCTACGCAATTCTCGCACGCGTTAAGCAATCCGATGAATTCAATCAAAGTACAGAACACTGTAATCTTATCTTGTCAAAACTTTAACGTGCGTTTCGTTTTACGACTTTACAAGCTTCATTTCTAGTGCTCATTCTTCTTATGAATTCGAATTACTTCGATTCTTCTTATAGATCTCCTGTGCGATCAAAATGAGTTCCTTTGCGAACTCGAGTTGCATCATGTAACTGCAGAATCACTTTGTGACCTGAATATACCGTTTTATCTATCAATCGCAATGCTAATTCAATATGATCAATTATGTAATCATATGTATCTCATCCCTAAGCACTGGTTTTTATCTTCCAATTGCGTAACATCCATACTCACACAGGGATCTATTAAGTATCTAATCATCGTTGATAGAATCTCCCGCCGAAAATTTGTAGATTAACAATCGATTGCTATAAATAAACTACAAATCTTATTTTCGACCATTCATACATTGCCTTATACATATTTGTTTACCAAACACCAATCATGCTATTGGTAATTTGAATTAGGTATTTTATTCGAGTTATATTCATGTATGAGGATAGAACAGGGAACTTTCAGAGCGAAATAAATAATGAGCAATGAAACGAGAAGTTGAATAAATAATTGAATATTATTGATTGTATCTCAATAATAACTGTAGCTAGTGTATTTCAAAAACTATACAGACATAATATCTTGCCAATATTCGCTACGAAATATTGAAAAGATCGGTAAAATTACGCTATGCGATTACAGTTATTACGATTATCTCGACGTTGAACGTTAGAGAAATAGTAAGTGGATGTCCGGGGATTTAAATGCTATGAATTAATAACAATGTACAACACTATTTGCAATATCGGAAAAACAGACAATTATTTGGCTATTTTTCAAAAATAGAACAAAAGTAAAGATCTGTCTAAAGATAGTGTAATCCGATGCCGAATTGAAATTGTTGTAGCAAATCGCTCCTAGCAAAGAGCAAAGGCATTATTAAATTCAATTCAACTCTAGCAACGTTTCCTAGTTTCATTGCTATTCCAGCGCCAGTTGTACATCGAACATTATTTGTGAATATTTTTAAATTGTCTTTGAAGTCGCCATCTGAAAAATACAATGAATCATAAGGCATTAGTCACGGACATCATTCATTGTAATATCACAATAAATGAAAGGAGAAAAACAACTTACCGAATTTGAAACTGAAATTCGCTAAGTTGCCACCATTCACAAAACCGTGTAGCCTGAAAAGATCTCCAAAGCTATGTTTTCCCGGTCTGAATGGCAGCGGAGTATATAAATGCAGAGCTAAAGCCCAGTACACATCTCCACCTACGGAATTGCCTTCGACGCGAGGACCGCAGCCCCTCATATCGAATCCTCTAAGGTTTAGCGGTCCACCCAAGAAGAAGTTGTCGCAAATGCTAATCTGCATGTCGTTGCCTATACCACGTAACAAGCCAGACTGGAATCCTAATTGGAAAGTCTGAAAAATCGAAGGATTTGTCAAATGAAGTAAATGTTTCAAGAAATGTTGTCCCATATTTCAAATCTGATAAAAATTACACACAGCGAATTCGTGCGGCGACCAATTGCTCTGCATAACAAATTCGTTTTTGACAAATCCAATATTTCCACCTAGTCCAGCGACTTCGGTAGTAAATTGTATGAGAGAGCCTCTAGTTGGAAATATTAGACCATCTCTTTTGTCGATAGCGCAAATATGCCTCAGTGCAGACTTGAGACTTGGTCCTGACTGCTCTCGAACTCTGAATGTTACTTGCTTCTGGGCACTTATATCTCTGTAAGTTGCCTCGTACTGAAAGTTGTGCTTTAAAGTACCAGTGCCACCCGGATTCAGACCTAAATCCAGCAAGAGACCCGTATCAGATTGCTTGTAGCCAGACCACGGCAAGTCGCTAACAGTGCTGAAGACCGACGCTGTTAATCTATGCAAAAAAACAAACAATCTTCAATATTATTACGAGAATATTATCACAATGATGAGGAAAGCAAGTCCAAAACTGTGCATATACCGCGAAATTTAAAGTCTAAATATTATTACGGCAAAGAAGCTGCTGAAATAACATTTTCTAAGTTAGGATTCCGAAAGTTTTGATAAAATGGTATACATCACCGAGGCAAACAAAATATTTCTTTGATAATACGGCATTGCAAACCAGATTAACGAATGCTCCGATTCAATTATAATCGAGTACAATAATTGTCCGGAGTATTACGCCACTCACACTTTATGCAACCAACTATCGACGAACGGTTTAACAGCGGAAACGTTGATGTTTGATGAGCTCTTGTGGCCATAAGAATATTCCATTTGGAGCCGTTCGCCTCTGCCGAAAATATTTGGAGCTCTGGCTCCGATAATTAAAGAGCCCTCGTTGTTACCAACCATGGTATTAATTCCTCCCATTATTCGCTTCATTTCACGTACGTTGAATGTTACCTAGAAACCAGAACTTGAAGTTCATTAGCATTTTGAATAGTTTCTTGTATCAAATAACGTTCCTCAATCAATTCAAGATACGAATTACTTTTGTTTCCTTCACTCATATCAGGAATTACAAAAGTGACCTCCAAAAGTGACCTCCAAAAGTGACCTCACCTCAACACCCTCGGGAGTTGCACCAGGGCCGTTACTGGTGTCGATATAAACTCCGATGTTCCCAAAGCAGCCAAGTGCTTCCAGTTTACCACGAACCTTGTGAGCGCGGACAATAACATCTTGGAAATCCTCCGCCTTGAACAATTCTGTTACCTGAGCCTTGACAATGTCGTCTTTTGTTCTTACCAGGCCGTCAACATGTACTTTGTCAACTCGGGCCTATAAAAATTGATAAAATAAGAGCAAGAAGAATCTGAGGCTGAATGTAAATAGGAATCTGTGAATGTAACGACTTCAGTTTTGTGTTTTCGGTAATGCTTATTTATAATTTACAATGATACACCGTTTTAATCGATATTTGAATCCTCTGTGTAATTATTACCTTAACTCTCTGCAGATTGACTGGTTTTGGTTCAGTTAGAGGCGGTTTTCTTGGCAGTCTATCACGTTCTTGGTCAAAATGAGTAGTTGACTGTAAATGGGAAAATAGTTGCTAGAGATACTTGAATATATTTGAGCGCTAGTCTAAGGAATATTTTCTAGGACTTGTTACCGAATCAACAAACTTGTATATTAAAAACGAGCTATCAGTAAACTTACATGATCGTAATCTCTTGTATAATCATTTCGTTTTTCATTTGGTCGATCGGGTTGAGGCGTCGCAAAATCGCGAGGCGCGTTTGGCTCCTACAAGAATGAAAAACAGTAAAGAAAAGAGAGAGACAGAACAGAAATAGAATAACTAAATAAAAAAGCAAAATTCTTGGAAATCATATCGTTATTATAATTATTATTAATATTATTGCTATGAAATGTTTGAGAATAACAAAATTTATTTCGAGCAGTTTTACTTCTTGACAAGACACGATTCTTGTTGTAAAAAATATCTCGAGCTATGATTACAAGAGTCAAATTTGGAAATGACAACAGTCTAAATCCAGGTTTATGTCACGATTATATTTTCATCTGAAAAGTTGCGAGGCGGTTACATATACTGCGATAGGATATTGTTGAAGATTGCGTGAGCCGCATCATTCATTTGGGTATAAGTATTGAATGGAGTGAGTAAGTAAAAGCTAGGTTATCTCATCCAGCATGTATGTTGAGCTTCGTTCTTACCTTTGCGAGCACCGTACCCATTGTCTCTTATAAATGTAAAATATGTTAAATTTTATTAGGTTTTTTATGCCGAATCAGGTGTCTGTCATGCCGAATTTAGATCCTCAGATTCACTTTGATTTTTCTCTATTTTTCTTCTTTATTCTTCTCTCGATACAGAATTGTAGTCAAAATTTTGTACGCCGATGTAAAAAAAAATAATATCATGTGTGTGTGTAAGCATGTGTGTATATCAGTGATGTGTAACAAACGAGAATTGCATCAGTGAGAATTGCCCACAGAGATATTGCCCGACTTTGAATGAGGACTTTAACCAATCACAGCTCGAGCCGAGCGGAAAGGACTAATGGCAAGCCGAAAGACACTCACTTGAAGTCGTGTGAAGAACAGGCAATAAGGCAGACTCTCGATACCGCCGGCAATTCGGCACACGCTGCTGCCAACTTCAGCTGCCTCGCATTCGAACGAAAATTCGAAACACACAAACGCGATATCGAATAATCAAATTATCAAAAGACTCGGTAGAGTTTTGCGCCAAATACCATGTATAATGGTAGATTGCAACAATATGTACTTTTTTAAATTGATTTTCAGGCTCGATTTCAACGAATCTCTTGTCATTTCATAAAATATGAGCAAATTGTAAATACGTAAGGGTGAATGAGATTATAGAGTTGGATAGTCAATTAATAGTCTTATCAATATTTTATTGATTGTATACATACCAATATATCAGAGGATAAGACATTGTTATTAAAAATAGGTATACATGTATATAAAACTTATTTGAATATGTATGATTGAATCACGTAACATGCAAACACGTACACATTATTTTTCATGTATACGAAATTTGAGTACACTTTGTGTGGAGGTATATTGATATTTGAACGTTTTGGATTTCAGTAAAAGATCGTAGTATAGTGAACGAACATACATATTTCTAACAAATTGTAATATTATATGAAACTTAACAAGTTGGATACATCAATAATGCTATTTAAATACGTAAATTTTACATAATCAGCTACAACAATTGATATAATTCTATTATCTACTAGTCAACTTTCACCCGTATCATTCTACGTATAACAATTACAGAGCAAGATATGCGAGAGTTTATCAATATCAGCAGGTCTTACCTGCGACTTGACACTGATTAAAATTAAATTATCAGTAAGAATAAATTATCACAAATTTGTGTACATGGGTATAAAACGTTCGATATTACCGTTGATTCATAAACAACTAGCAAAAGTACAATATAAATAAATATAAACTCCTGCCGTATAACAAATATTATCAAAAATCGGTGAAACGGTATAGTGAAGCATAAAATCACTGTTATAAATAATCCTGTCATGAAAAAAAATTGTCGGCTTTAAGTACGCAAAAGTCTTGTATAAATGCATATCTCCGAGTATATAATACGATGGCAGTGATAATATCTGCAGACGATTAGGAAGCCTTGAATTTTTCTAAACTATCCTACACGCTAAACATGCATATCTGAACTATCCATTGAATACTTTCATTTGAGAATTCTAATCTTAATAATATGTCCTAATAGCATCATTGCACCAATATCAAGAAGCAGTCTTTGGTCTACTCTGAAAGTTCAAGCGTTTACATTATTTGTAGTTGAATATTTCGAAGGTCGATTACTACACGGACTGCCGTGAATTTCTAAGTCAAAATCTGCATTCGATAAAGTACTTTGTATAACTCTATTCCATCTTTCACTATTCACATTCGGTCTGTTATTATCTTCGGATAGATCTTCTTCAGAGGCACGCGGCATACAAGCTCGCAACGCTTCTTGCTGAATTATTATTTCATTTGTAACGTATATTTCACGTCGAATTTGATCACGTAATTTCTGAGGCATGTTCGGGATGCACCAACGCATCAGGATCATCACCACAGCTACTACGTTCTGAAATGATTTTTTCAAAACCATCAATTAATCTTCAGTTATCCATTTAAGAGATAATGTTATAGTAAATGCAACAACGTTGATGTTACTAGGTTAGTTTCTTGGGTGAAAAATTATCTGAATATCTATGATAATAAAGTTAGGATAAATTCAGGCACATGGGTTCGAATAATGCAAATATAACGTACCTCAAATACAACAACGAAAGCTAATCTTGCAGCGAGAACATGCCAATACATACTGCTGAGTTTATACGCGTCTTTTCCTGCCTCTGGTGGCTCTCTGTAATCAGTATACCTACAAACAGCCGGTCTGTTTGTATGCGTATCGTTTTTAAACTCGCTAGTATTAAATTTGGACAATGAATGCTCGAGGAATCCGTCCAAAGTGTGATTTGTTGAAACAGTCATGACGTAAACTAAGCGTGGAATAAAGTTGGAAGTAAAGGCGATGATGAAAGCCTGAAAAAACAAATATTATCGGATAACAAGATTCATTTATCGTTCTTTTCAAGTCAATACTCACATTTGTCATGATGGATAATTTGGATACAGAATCAAGAATCCTGTACCAAACTCCGATATCTGTTACTCGATAACTGACCGGTCTCCGATACATAACTATCAGTTTCTTAGCGTCTAGTCTCATTTCAAGCACATTATTCAAAAGTGCAAAGAATGGTGCAAGGGGAAAAGCGGCAACAAAAATTGTCACGAATCCATACTGTAACACTGTTTAATAAATTTCTTTATGATTTCTGGAATGTTTACAGCCTGGTTGAATAGATTGGAGGATTTCGAGGATTTCAGACTCACCCATTTCTAAATATTCAGGAAACAAACTCCTGGGACCCCATTGTACTAGTTTGTAGTCCCTTACCCACTGAAGAAACATTCTAGACGTTGATTTACGTTTATTTTTTTCCTTTTTAGATCCGACGTGGACTTTGAGGGTATTCAACCACTTGTAAAACAGTGGAAAAAGCATTTCCAATACAGTATTCATTGCCTGTTTGCCAACCATGATAATACTAAGCTGTATGCATAGCTCCATCAGACATCCTCCTGGGCCGCATTCTTCTTGTCGATAGCCAAAAAACCGTCTATATCCCCCTGGATGTCCGACAAAATTACCTTTGAAAAAGGCTATATAAAATATGGAAGCGTAATAGTTTACGAACTGTAATAAATATATTTTTAGCGTTAAACTGTCGTCAAATTCTGTTTCCGTTCGAAGAAGTTCAATCTGTTAACAAAAAAACACGAACAATTAATTTCACACGTTCAAAGAATTAGGCAAGTTCATTATGAATTTTGTCAATCCGCCATCGATTACCTCCGTTAAATATTCGGCAAGCCAAACGTACATCCAATTGAACACGAAGATGAGGCATAAGTTAATACAAGCAGCGGTAGCAGTTGTAAATAGTATCGCGTAACCGTGGGCGTAATCTGTTAGCCAATCTGCTGTTAAAACAGACATTCTGTATAAAACAACAGCCAGAACTGCCGCCATCGCAACAGCTATCTGTGAAAATATAACTGTGCGTAAGATACCAGAGTAATTAGGATAGCGATTCTTGAACAGCTACTTTGTAGAGGTTTTTTACTGGATTCTACAATTTTGTTGGATGTGCATTGTACTACTTTGAATTATGAGCGAGGCATAGCTTACCAATAATATAACAACTGATGAACTTATGAGAATTGCTGGAAACTTTATTTTCCAAAATGAAACAGACGGCTCATGAACCCTAGGAAGCTTGTCGACACCTTGATGATTTTCATCCGCTACAAAAGACGAATTTTTTGATCATGCAATGAACAGAATATGTTATTAGAATTGAGTATGTATTCATGATCTCCGTCAAGAGATAATATTATTATTTGAAATTGTATGTTGATTTGTGGTTCGTTACTTAATTCAACATAAATTTTGTGACCGGGTTTGTAAAAGAACGTCAAAAGATCCTACTCAATATTGAAATTCTACATAATTGTTCCAAAATTGAAATTGGGATGAGATTTCGTTATTTCCAAGCGTAATTAACATGATTCAAATCCATATTCAACAAACAAGTAAGAGGATACAAAATTCGCACATTCGATAGGTGTTTCCCGTAAGAGAAACTCAAATAATAGACAGAATTGGGTCAGAAATACCCCAACCAATAGTACCTATGTTTGCATCTTCGGGTTTTTTTTTCATGCGAGCAAGACGAGCTAAATATTGAGGTCTAGGATGTTCCTCTTGAGCATCGAGCCCAGTCAAATCCCAACGATGAGTTATTTCAGCCGAATATCGTTTCCAAAGTTCTAAGAACAACGTGGCTAAAGAAAGAAAAAGAACAGATTTCAGAACTCGTTATTATTCGATCCCTACCAAATTATTTCCATCTCAATAATGCAAAATTGATGAATTCAATCACAAGTCTGCCTGCGATTCTAAAAGTAAAACACAAATAATTAAATAATCACATATACTCACCCCAAAAGCACATGAATATGGCAAAAAAAACTGTAGATGGATTATCGGAGAGATATGTGATTCTAGCGTGAACGCAAGTGCTGTTGAGGTTCCAGTAATCGCAGCGCTGATCGCATGCTGGACACATTTGAATAGTCATATCCCTGCTGCAAATATCTTCGCTAGGTTGATTGGAGTACAAAGTGAGACAACTATAGAGGAAGCAAAGAAGGCCAACTATGCTAGGTGGAATTAGCATATTTGTGTAAAAACCCAGCCAAGCAAAATAAAGAGCAATTTTGACTCCAAAGTATTCTTTGACGTAATCCAACGGCTGATAGTGCAAACATTTCCTCACGCTTGCCCATTCTGTGTACAATAAATATCGCATACAGTCTGGCGTCTTGAGATCACCCTGGAAAATGGAACGTTTTTTTAAAGTCTGAATTGTAAAGATGAAATGATACGCACGATATTGAAATTTCGAAACTCATACATCGATAGTAAATTGATCAGATAATTAGATTTATGGATAGTATCATTAAAATAACGTAAGATATTGACGAACTTTGGTACTGAGCATTATATTTCAGAGAATTGGAGAAGTTTGCAAAGTACAAGAGGATTCTGAGATTGCAGGATCAATGTAGAATGAATAATTGTATAAGGTGGATGTTCTGGTGTAAATGATACCTTTGTTTAAAGAAAGGTAGGTAGATAGGTGCTCCAATTTGGGGAATTAGACTACCTGTGATAGGCAGGTAGTAGAGAGAATAAATGCGACCAGTTAACCCTGGGACATGTACCTGTATTTGTAACACCTATCAATTAAATCTCTTTATACAATACAAGAACATCTGACTTGAATTCTTCGAATGACTACTGAATGCAATGTACCGGCAGGTGACCATATCGGCAGGTGCAGAATATTCCTATTGTTCAAGAGAATACCTGCCGGTGTGACACCTCTGAATTGAATTTGAAACAATAGGTGCAAGCCCAAATTAAATCTGGATATAATATGAAGAACAGCTGCCAATTACATTTTGTTCTTATTAAATCTATATACAGATACGAGAATATTTAAACAACCGATAACAATAAACTTAGAACCAGAAAACAATAATCCAAAAATTTATACTCACATCGTGTAACGGATATGCGGCGATGTATGCATTTTCTGCGACTAATCGTTCGATACCGAAAGCGAAATTGTCTTCTATATCATCGGTGAATCTTGTTCTGTCTAATATGAATTGAACAATTCTAGAATGAATGGCGGATGTGAAGAATTCAGGTGTGTCTAAATCAAAGAGGTATTCCTTGTCCCTGCTGTAAACGGCAGTCAGCCGATGGCTCATAGTCGGAAATATCTGAGTGTTGACATAATATTTGCTCAAAACACGTCGAAAAAAAGAATTCACTTCTTTGACAATAATGTTACTAGAATCATGAGAGACTTGGTATCCGGGCATCGCCTTCATCGGCATTCGCAGCTTCAATATCTCTGCGTAACGCCGTAAAACTTCAAGAGGTGTATGGATCTTGACAAAGCGTAATCCGTTTGGCTCTGGTCTTTCATATTCTAACTCGAGACCTTCGAGTTCCAAGTTTTTCTCAAACTTCTGCAAGCATTAGACGTGAAGCTGTGTGAGAACAGGGCGTGATAATTTTCAATTTGTATAGAAAAATAACAGAAGAATAAACCTACCCTTCTCATTTCCACGCTCTTGAGACCCACCGCTACTGCGTCATGCTCGTCCCATACGAGCACAAAATCAATGGATCTCAATTCATCCCGAAAATACAAGCTGGATGCTAAGTTGTAATGAGATTCCTGCAGAGACCAACAAATTCTCGTCAATAATTGTTGATTCCTCAATGATCCTCTTGATTTCTGCATCTGCATTGTTCAACTTTTGCAAGCCGTGGCTCCGGAATGGTCAATTATAGAAAAAACTTTGTAAGACGTTTTTTGTTACCCAATCAATTATTTAGATACCCACTTTTATTTTTTTTTATTTTGTCATTTTCCCACTATGGTGGAGCTACGGATCGCCAAAGCCTAAATTTAGCAAAAAGTAGCTTAGAATGGATGGTTGAAAAAAAATTGAAAATACGTATCTAGATAATTGATAGAGCGACAAAAAACATTTTACAAATTTGTCTCTGCGATTGACCATTTCGCAGGTACGGCTTGCAAAAGTTAAAAAATGCAGATGCAGAAATCTTGAGGATCCTGATTCTTGACAAATATTTATGCAATTGTATTATTGTTATTTATGTATTAATTTTATCCTGCTGTTGCTTAACAATAATCTTATCTTTTATCACATCCACATACAATATTAATATCAGACGATGACCGACTGAGAGTTTTCAACATTATTTTTTTTTTTCTAACTCAGTAAACAAGAATTACGTCTATGCGAAGATCTTATCTTTCACAAACTGATGAACAGGTTCCATTATCTACCACAATGCGATGAAAGGAAAGTTAATAGGAAACTAAGATAACATGATTACTCATGGTCGATTAGTCCCAGTAGTCGAGTCGGTCAAGAAATAACCAATACCAATTGACTAGCTATCTCAATGTTGATGAAAGTAAATATGGACAAAATTATTATTAAAATTTCAAGTCACGTTCTCCTTCCTGACTAGGTTTAAATCCCAGGTGTGTTGACGATGATAATTACCGATCTGATTCCACGGCCGGCTTCATCTTCTCCCAAATCCTCGCTTTCCCCATTCATTATTTTATTATTTGGAACTCTGATGGTGACTGAATCGCCGCTGTAAGCGGAATGAAGGCTTTTAGTTGATGCGGCTGTTTCTAGGCTGTTCATACTGATAGCGCTCTGATATATCGTGCCTGGTATGCTGTGGTAAAAGCTTAGCTGTGAATTTCTGTTCAAATTTCTTTCCGTCGATCTGTATATACTTGGCTGAGAGCCGCCGAATCCACGGCTCGGCGTCAGAGTAGCTAATTCTTCATCCTCTTCTTCCATGGTGAATTTCAACAATCAAGCTTATCTCACAGCCTCTAGTTTAATTCAAACGAAATAATAAAAGAAAAACTTAAAAAGCATGCTTTTTAAAATAAATTAACTTATAATTACGTAAGAAAAAATAACACGTTAACAATAATAATTACAGACATTTTGTTAGACTTTCAATATTTATAAATATTTCCTCATTATCGTCACATTTTATATGCGATATGCCGGTAGTAGGAGGGAAGGGGGTTCGGTTCTTTATCATTATCTAATTATAATCAGTACCGGGAGTGCAAATAAACCACAGAACAATAACTGGGATGCAATTATGCTTAATTAGGAGTCGAGTGAATGAAGTGTAACGTGATATGTGCACATTGATAGCCGATAGAAGATATGTATGCTGCGAAATAATATGACAGATAGATGCAACAATTAGAATAGCGGTACTATAGTTATTTTTATGTTACCTGACTAGTATATCTGGTTTCAGTTCGGTATATACACGCGATAACGTTACCGTGGAAACGACTCGTTATCATCAATGCGACTGTGGTACGCCTTGAAATCTACAAACCGGTCCCAAATTGTACCGCGACTTATTAGTCACTGTCAAATCGGTTGTATCATTGTCGTGTCATATGTTATAAGTTTTCACGTGGGATGTGCAGCTAGGTGAAAAAATTTCTGCTACTCGCACAGGTTGATTGCGCGATCGATTTGCGCAAACGCGAACGTTCGTCGTCTGCTAGATGCACAAGACGCGGACGACGGACGAGAAATTGACGAGATATTCGAACGGGAGTTAATCTTCAGGGTTCAAGGTCGTTTTTTTCGAGGAAAATTTTCTCCCAGACATTCATTTCGATCTCTATGTAGTTCTAGCGCTATGAAAAACTAGTAATTTGATTACGTAACTGTTTCCTCTACGAGATAGTTGCGGGGCATTTTATAACCTCGTCGGCGGACAGTCACGGAACGTGAATATCTTCTGTTCTCGTACTGTCGGCAATAAATGCCGCTCCAAAACTGTAACAAATCGTACTCCCACCCATACCTCGACGTACACGATTATGGCCTTAATCTGAAAACGTGGATACCAATTACCACGCGGCGTGCGTGTCAACAGATGATAGCCTTGCACGTGGTGCGAGGACGTTTTGCTATAAGTAGTTTGATAATACGGCGCTGTTACAACGACCGGCAATTGTTCAATACGAATGAAAAGTTGCATTCAACACATATCTAGCAGAATTGTGCTGACGCTTTTATGCTATTTCAAGCGGAAAGTAGCAAAATACGAATTCCTGAAAAAAGGACAGCTTTTGTTCCTTTCTGGATTTGAATCGAGAATACTATAATATCATTGTCTGATAACAATTTGAATAATTCAAAAGTTTATTTGATTTATTGAAAACTTCGCCATAAAAACTATACTATACAAATTGCATATTGAAAACTATTAAATACTCGACCAAATACGTGTTGATCGTAGTAGTTACGACGTGATTATTATAGTTTACCTCACTATACCTCACGCACGTGAGCAATATTATCTCGAGCGTTTCCTTTATTGAATGTGTGAACTATTTTAATCAAATTAAATGTGTATTTATTATCGTATCGCGATTGTGCTATCACACCCGGACGTCCATTGACTCCGCATAGTCACACCGCAATGAAATTACGATGAAATATATGCATTCGATAATTTACAAACATCTATACATATATGTAGTACGTCAAGTAGCCGGAATGAAATATTTAAATCCTTTTCATTTCCGTTCTTATATATAGTTTCTTGCGGGTATATACATCGTGTACAATGTGCGTACATATATAGTATATACACATTTACCGATGTACATACGTGCCTCGGGTGCACGCGGCCGAAGGGGCGGGATGGGGGCGGTAAAGGGTGAGCAGGTGTGCCTGGGGTTTACCTTGAAAACCCCTAGGCGATGTCGTACATTTATTGTATCAGGCATCTATACTCGGAGTTATCAAGCGGTAATGTCATGTTGAAATAAGAGGGGATGTATTATTTCGTTTTCATAAATACAATCCTTGTATCTTACGTCATATGCTTCGTACATATATATATTCATTCAAAATTGTGTTGCAAACATTGAAGTAAGGGGGGAAATTTTATACGCAAAATTTATACCATCGCGTGCATATAGTAAAGTTTAAAAGGACGGTTGTAGGTTTGGCAGCAGCTGTTTCGGTTTATGACACCTAAGCGAGAGATTTAAACGCGTATAAGGCGCATTACTACGGCTTTCCTGGAAACTAGAACAATCGGGAGAGGAGCTTATAGTCTGTGTGCGTAGAAGTTGTTAGAATGGAATGTATTTTTAAGTAGGGCTCAAGAAATAATCTAGAAAATACAATGGGGCTCGAGTCTGACCGCAATAAAACTATTTCTCGTTTACTCAACACCCGTCTATGTCTATCCCAAGTCTATATTCGATTGTTTCGAAGGAATCGAGAATTCTACCTGGAACTGTATGACAATTAAGAGACGTTTAATGTTTTAACAGAAATTGGGTAGATTTGTGTAATGACACACAAAGAATGCGCGCAATTCCATAATATCTATACATATACTGACAATAACAATTATTCTCGTATACATAAAGCGAAAATTAAGGGTTTGCAGGAATGTTCTTTCGGAATTTCCGGAACGTTTAAAACTGCAGGGAACAGAGCCGCGGAGGCAATGGCGAAGAGGACTTCTACGGAAAATACGCGTTCGTCTCTCGTCTCGAAACCCTTGTCTTTTTTTTTCTCTCGGAGCTATGCCTCGCGATCGCAGCATGCACCAAAAGTATACTACGCTCCGCCCACTTGAATTCCCCTCGTCCTTCGGACTGGGCTGCAGAGGGGTAATCTTACGCACGCTACAGGTTGTAGCCCAGCGTGGCTGCAGCTGTCCCTACAAAAATTCTTTTATTGCCCAAAGCCCGTGACAAAAACGAAGATCTTCCTATTCTCGATTCTTCGTTCTTTAACAACGGCTTCTTTTAATTTTAGGAGAACGGAAAAGTTCGATGCCTCGTTCCCCCGCTATAATATTATTCTCAACATGTTTATGATTGTCTAGGATACTCTCCGATATATACGATGAGTTCATAACTGAGAATGTAATCAATTCTATGATTCATTCAATGAATAAAATAAACGCATTAGTAAATATAGCCTCTCGATTTTTTGTCCTGTGCATTAAATTTTAACGATGAGGCGAGAGAGAAAGCGAAAACGATAGAACGACGGAAAAATAACGAGAATATAGCGTTAATACGTTCGGATTTTCGGTGGTTTTCCTCATTTTTGTTTCTCGAATGGGAAATCATTTGATTATTATGCAGTCGGAAACAAAGATAAGCCGACTGCATCCTTGTTGGAAATACGAAATGCCCAAAAGCCCAGGGCCAGACCCGAGAGAATAAAGGACACAGATGACGCCACGATCCGGATTGCGATTCGGAGTGGGGAGCCAATGGGGTGGCTCGTTATATTACGAGATTGGGGTATCCGTTTGCAAGGGCGGCTCTGATTGGCCGTGAACTACCTCCCCATGATGCACCGTGCCACCCGCCATAACGACATAGCGTGGTGCGAGTAATTGCATTTGAATGGACGTGCGGTACTTGAATAAGGGAAACTTGTTAATTATCATCAGTATCGCGTGAAGTTATCGAGGTTTAAGAGTGCCAATTTGTTCCTCGGTGTCTAATGGTGGAAATTTGAAACAATGGAGATCGCTCAAAAGCTGAATTTCGACGCTTGCGACATCGAGGACGAGGAGCTGAACATCAGCTGTCGCACCAACAGTTCGGGTTGTGATGTTGACGACGTATTGAATTCCTCAGCCGAGGATTTCGAATGCTCTCCTTTTCATCAACCAAGAAAATTATCATTTACTGCTGCCATGGATTGCAGCGATACGGAATCCAGACACAAAACTCCAACGCTTACGGTTACAGGTTAGACGAAAATTTAACCAAATATTTACAACGTTTCAAAGACTCAATTAACAATAGAGTTTCATTTTAACTATTTTATAACAGGAATTTTTTCTCTGAAAATCTCGACCATTGAAGCGTATGGAAGTTATCAAAAACAAATAATTGAAATTACATAACGCGATATTATTAAATACACAACATTCCGCAGGTCACGATAATTCACTTTGTATTCACGCTCAAAGTTTCGAAATATTTCAACAACAAATCAAAGGATTTGCATTTCTGAACTTTGGTCTTATCGATAGTTACATGATCTGCGGTGAATGATATTGTCTATTTTTTTAAACCGTAGAGAAAGTAGCTCAACGAGTCTTTGAAAGGTTTCGTATGAATTTATTGACGAAATAATTGTTGGACCAATTGATTCATACCTTAAATAATTTTAGTCTTGTAAACAAAGGGTAAAAACTTCTGTCATATTTTCAATTGATATTTCGTAGCCAGACGAGCTGCGTAAGTCGAACAATGAGAAATCTAAACCATGTTTTGAGTTTCGTGTAAAAGAATTGATGACAAAATAATTGAGCCAACTTTTGCACAATCATATCAAAGCATAAATATATTCAAATTTAATAAAAGGATGAAATTTTTCAGGCATTGATTCAAAAGAAAAATATTTGCAAATGAACATTCGCCAAAACAATGCCGTAATTCTCCCCACTTAGGTATCACTGGAAATTGTCGACAATTGTTTTGTACCTTTCAATCTATACACAAAACCTGTTATGTATTATTGCTCATTATTAAGTATCAAGAATACAAGTAACATTATGCAAACTTTGGATGATGTAAACGCCACTTTGTCATCCGATGCCCTCTGTTATTTTTGTTAAAAATTTGAACAAAAAAATAATAAACATAATGCTGACAATGTGTTGAAACTGTGTATTTTTATGAAATTCTTCACATTAAATTAGTTCTATACGAGCAAACTGTCACTAAATTTCTATGAATAACACAATAGAGACAAAGATACACATTCTTTGAACTGAAATCTTTGTATTTGAGCTCGTATTGAAATTATCCAGAGAGACAAACCTTCGTCAATAATACAAATACTGTAAAACAAATTTGAAATTATAAAAGATTTTCAATAAAGTAACACATTACTTTCAACATGCTGATTAATTTTTGATTCCCATGTGAAATATACAAATAAATATCTACAACCCTCTAGTATTAATTAATAGACCACCTTTTTATTATATCTGAGCTACATGATTCAAAAAGCGTTGTGAAACAGCTCGAGACAACAGAATGACTAGTTTTCTCTTTCAGACACAAAAATTACAAAGATCACTGACTAAAATACACGACAACATTTTTTTGAGTCGTTTATTTTTATCGGATAATATGGATCTGGCAGTTTCACGGAGTTGATCAATGTAGAATGGGAATAATGTAGATTGGAGAAGTACATGACGTGTGATTATTGTGTAATTCAGGTACTACCGGAATGAAAATCCCTCCTCGTGAAGGAGGAGGACCTCCGGCGAGGATGGCGCTGGCTGGTAGTCCTCCTTACAAACGTGTACGAGCATTGAGACTATTCGATTCACCAGCTACTCCAAAAACTCTAATTGAAAAAAGCATCACACATACTCCATTGCCATCGAGATGCTCCAGGCTATTTCATCTAGAAAAACCGAGAGCAGTAGCCTCCTGTTATCCAATTAAATCCGATAAACCTACGGCTAACGTCAATCCTTTTACACCTAATGGAATGTTACTCACCGCCAGAAAGAGAACTCGGTCCAAACGCAGCCTCAATGGGTTAGTATCTTAGAAATAAGCATAGAAATAAGTCTAGAAAGAAAAAAGAATGTCTTGTTAGCAAGCTACATCAGTTTTTGAACATAATTTGGTAAATTCAAACAGTTTCCTTAAATATTTATCTCTTTTAAAACAGTTCTCCCGACATCAGAATCCCAAAGTTTGATCTAGTCGATTCCGAAGACTCAGACAACGAGGTGGAACAACCGACTAAGCGGGTCGCACTTCACGAATCAAACATCTCTAGATACCACGAAGAATTTCACGAATTAGAATTAATTGGCGTCGGAGAATTTGGTTCAGTTTACAAATGTATCAACAGACTAGACGGCTGCATATACGCTGTGAAAAAAAGCATTAAACCCGTAGCTGGAAGCGTGAATGAAAAGAATGCCTTAAACGAAGTATACGCTCATGCTGTACTCGGCAAACATCAGCACGTAGTTCGATACTATTCAGCATGGGCAGAAGATAATCATATGATTATTCAGAACGAGTATTGTAACGGGGGCAGTTTGGCTGATGTTATTTCAAACTTACCAGCAGACAAGAGGCATTTGTCTGAGGCGGAAATGCGACAACTTTTATTACACGTCGCCGAGGGTCTCAGATACATACATTCCATGCAACTAGTCCACATGGACATTAAGCCTGGGAATATATTCATTTCTAAAGAGAAAAGGTTGCACGCCGTCAACTACGATTCTGCTGATGACGGGTTTGATGAAGAGGAGACTGTCGAGGAAGAGATTACTTATAAGATTGGAGATCTGGGCCACGTTACTTCGATCAGTAACCCGCAAGTTGAAGAAGGCGATTGTAGATATTTACCAGCAGAAATTCTCCACGAAGATTTCACGCATTTACCTAAGGCCGATATCTTCGCATTAGGATTAACTGTTTATGAGGCTGGCGGCGGCGGCGCTTTACCTAAAAATGGACCAGAGTGGCACGAAATCAGAAATGGAAACCTGAAAGAGTTGCCACATTATAGCAGGGACCTAAACGAACTGTTGAAGGTAATTATCGGTACTATAAGCCCAAGTTGTCTATTTTACATTGCTCGAGTTCGATATTTATGATACCTATTTTGATTCTTGTAGAATTTATCATTTCACATTCCACGATAAATTTATTGACGGTATTGGTCAATATCCTGATTTATGAATTAGGTTTACTCTTCAAATTTCAATCCTGGCCTTTCAGTCGGTCTCAGATTTCTCTAAAAACATCTTTTGTGTCTTGTATTTCTACAGAGACATTGAAGCTGAGGCTATTTCCTGAGTAGATACGTGAATAAAATAATTTCTGATGAAAAGGACTTATTCTCAGCAGATTGTTTATTAAAAAAATATCAAATCCTTCTTGTCCTTATTTTTGCAAGTTAGTAGAATAGACATTCAAATTTCTTTACTTAACGCCAAATAATTGACCACACTGTTTACAGTTGAAAGTTGTATATTTTATTCCTAAGCTTAAAAGACAAGGTTTTTATTGAACAAACAATTATCAGTATTTTTAGTTCAGCAAAGAAATTCTAGGGTAACACAAAGAGTTGAGAAAGGTGGCTCAAAGTAATGCCGCTCTATGCAATCTCTTCTTTCTCGATAGAAAGCCAGATTACTCGGTACTCTAGGAATCCTTATTTATTCGCACATGTTTCCTTATAATCTCGACTGTCTTATGCGAAAACATCACATTTTTTTCAAGTTCCTGGATACTTTAAATACATCATTCTCATATTTATTTGTGGTGTTTTTTTTGTTTTGTTTTTTTGCAGCTCATGATTCATCCAAATCCTGAAATGAGGCCATCGGCAGTGTCTCTAATTCAACATAGAGTCTTGTGTCCATTCGGGAACAAGACCAAGGCGCAACTTCGTCGAGAATTGAATGCAGAGAAGCTTAAGAACGAAATATTACTAAAGCAACTTCAAGAAGCTGCCAAATGCCTCAAGACAATCGCTCCTAACATGGGGGCTATTAATCTTTCTGCAAATTCTGGGGGATATAGACTGAGGCCGACAACGACTAGAACCTCTTCAAGGGCAATTGGCAAAAAGGTTAATCGTAGTAATAGTACGACGAATTTTTGATAATGAATCATTACAAGAATGAAAGGAAGGAAATAAAAAAGTCAATGCACGCTTAAAGCAAGCATGGCATCAGACGTGGTGCCTCGATATTGTGATATCCAAGTAATCTTAGTTAGTAGGTGATAATAAAATGAATTTTTAACACTAAATAATCAGTATGCAGAGTTAAAATCGTATGTGCCACTAATTAAGGACGGATAAATTGCTTGTCATAAATTAATCAGTTTCAATGTCAAGGATTTATTTGTAATAAAATACATTTTAACAGGTCAGAGACTGGATCTTATGTTTCATAATCTTGGATTTTTCACCTTGAACATTTTCCTCTTTTTATTAATCTAGTGAAAAGTTTAGTCTTTTTTTGCCGGATGACTGGTAAAATGAAGGAATTTACGAATTACGAATTCATTCATTTTTCCCAAAAGGCAGGACTATAATAAAATCAACTAGTTTCCTAGATTCGATTTTGGCAATACGTCGGTCCTTGTATTCCTTCCTCATCATAACGAGCTACTATTTGACTCTGCATACCGTGTAGCAAGCCATAAAATAACTCAAGAAACTGAGTTTTGTTGATTGAGTTATCCATGAATTAAAGTATTTTCTACACTGAATTATTTTCATCATTTTTTTTTGTTTTTTTTTTGTTTTTTGTTTTTTATAATAACTATACTCTTCAGCATGCGTTGAATATCCTATTATATATAAAAATATATATATAAATATTATATAGAATAAATATAACTGTATAGCAATTAGGAAACGGGCGACGTTTATTTGATTTTATTTCTATTTTTTTTCCTTTTTTTTCCGATTTTTCTTCTCTACATTAATTTGAGATGTTGAGTGAAAATTTCTTCGCTTTCTCATTATTATTTAAGTTTTGCTCATTTTGTTTTATCAGAAATTCGACCCAGTTCAATTTCGTAACAGCATGTTCTATCCCAGTTCTAAGTTACCCAGAAAATTTGGATTTTGTATTTATATATATGTATACATAGATATACACGTACATGTATATAAATATAAAAAATCATACCTAATAGTGGCTGTAAAATTTTTCACTAATATACAAAGCATGATTATTATAAAAATCTTCGTAACGAGTCAAGGAATACAATTGGAAGAAAAAACTCAATTGTGATTATTCCTATCGTATTCTTCATGCATGAATCAGCAGCGGACATAGCAGCTACTGGGCATAGTTTATTTATTAGTATTAGTTTACCTCTTTTTTTTTAACTATAATACATAATTCATTTCCATCGTGTAATTAATATTTTTTCTTTGCCCATAGTTGTTGGAATGTTTGAAGATAATAATGTTTATCGTTAAAATTAGCCAATAAATTTTTATTATTTTCTGACTGAAATTTCCAAATTTGTGAAAAAGAGAATACAAACATTTGGGTAGAATTTTTTTTTCTTTTTGTTTTTTTTCAGGGAATTTTGGCAAAATTATTTTGAAGAATTTGTTAGTATGTTTAATTTCTAGTACTTACTAACCGTTACGTAGATCAACTGTGGAATATATAGTCTTTACGTTTTAATCAGTCGTAATCGTTGAATAACTAATTGTTAAGCAGATTGACCACGAGTAAAGATAAGTGTCATTATTACCTACTGTGGAGATGGTTTTTCCTGTTTTCACCAAAAACAGATAAAACGTGTGTATGAGTGTGACGAAATGATTTTCTCACAATACTGTGATTTACTTTACATAGTAAAATAACAAACTCGGTAGATTTTACAATCGTTATTATTATTATTATCCTATTTCTTCACATTATCTTTTTCTCTCTCTTTCTTTCTCTCTTTCTCTTTGTTACTACTTTCCTCATGCTCTATAATATTTTCTAAGCTATTATTTCAGATAATTCTTTATATTTGTACATTATAATTATTACCTATAACATAATACGGACGGATATACATATGTAACGATAAAATTTGTATAGTTGCTAAAAAATTTACAGGCAACTATGTTATAGATAGATATAGGTATGTATGTACATACATCTCGGAAAAACGAGCCCTCGTTGTAATTTCAGGCTTAATAATATGATATTGATAAAATTTCAACCATGTATAGAAAAAAAAAAAAAAAACTAGTAAGAAACAACGTTTATTGAATCAATATTGAAAAAAATAAAGAAATTCAATAAGATGATTAAACCTCATAACTATACAAACTAAAAATAATTGACTGACATATTCACATACGATAGATTAATTAGGTATTATACGCATCCTAACATAGTTTAAATTTTATTTATCTAATAATTATTATTGTGTTTATTATTATCTACAAGTTAATAATCTTATACATTTGATATCATTAGTGGAATTTAACTTTTAAAAATGTAACAAATCATTGTACGTAATATTGTTTGATGTAAGAAAAGAAAAAAAAATTGTTATACGTACCCTAAAACAATCACGTTTTCGCTTCATTTTGACCCATTCATTTCTAATCTTTTTCTGTTTTCAATTTCGAATTTTCCGCCAGTTATTTTCGATTCGTTGGTTTGAATTTGAATCAAATATAGTTAGGCAACGGCGTTTGTTTCTCATTTTCTTTTTTTTTTTTTTTTTTGCGGACGCTTATCTTGAGTGACATTTGCTACTCTATGATTGAAGAGTTTCGTGCAACAGGGCGACATCTGTGAAATTTTTCAGCAAGCGAGGTTTCCTATCTGTGTAAACAATATTGTCTATGTGGTAGTGTAGCGAGATTTCATAATGGCGACCGTCTCTACTTAGGAGAGCACGCATTCCCGCCGAGAAATCGTGTAATTTTGGAGTTTTTTTGACAATTTCTATGTGGTTAGCGTCGCGCATTTAACGATAATGATTATAGAGAATCCTGATCAGTTTAAGGCGTGGCTCACTGCTGTCCTGGAGCCACTGTAAGTAGGCCAGCTTGTCTCACAGTAGATTTATCAGTGTGTGTGAATCTGATATCGTAAATTACCGTACATGTGGTATACATTATCGTTGATGTGTGTGGGGTGATAATTACATGTGTTGTGTCCAGCGGCCCTCCATTTGACCCCCCCGAGGCCCCCTGGTCTGGAGGAAATTTTCATTTTCAAAAATTCACTTTACTACCTCAAATCACCTACGATTCTTCACAATGTCGATATATCCAACCCGGAATCCACTTTACCGTCTTATATGTCAAAATTAAACTTTTACCCAGCATATTTCACCCTCTAAACTCACCCCTCACCATTATTCTCTGCCTGTTTCAACTCCGGAAATTTTACCTTTCACTTACTTACACGATTATTGTTATATCAAGAGGAAGAGAGAGAGAGAGAGAGAGCAAAAGAGAGGGAGAGGGAGAAAGTATCCATTTGCTATCTCGTATTTATTGTATTGGGCTTTTTTTACACCATTCCAACAAACACATAACCTGGTGTCGGGCTTGTTCTTCTTTAACAAAACCACTATCTTTGCCATTTTTTCATCGGCTAACTACTATAAAAAATGAAGAATTGCGTTCGACTTATCGCTGAGCCGAGAAGTAACTCCTGGTTTTTTTTTTTTACCCTGCGGATCGCAAGATCCAATCTCAATTATACGCAATTCATATTACTTACAACATTTGCACAACTTTAAGATTCTTGAGTACAGATATCTATGCGTATGTTTGGACAGTAACAAACATCACGATGTACCCATAATGATTATTGATTACCCATGAAAAACTCTTTTCGTGAATCTAGAAATATTCTTGAGCAAGAATTTCATAGTAATATTACTTTTTTGATCGCTTGGAATTTGTTTGAAAAGTAGAATGACTGCCTGAACCTCTAAGACTTTGATTGAACGATCCAAACATAATACGTGAGATTATCCGCTACTCCAGATTTGAAATGATATTCATTTATTCTGAAGATCGCATTTGATTTGGAAATGTGAAGCTTATGCCCGGCGAGAATAATATTGCCGTCTGGATTCTATGTATGTATTCTTTACACAGATGCGACGCAGATCCAGCTGCTCTGGCTAAATACGTCTATGCTTTAGTCAAGAAAGACAAAACACTAGAGGAGCTGCGCGGAGGCATGGTTGAGCAGCTCGATGTATTCTTACAACAGGGTGCGTCTTCTCGTTATTATTTATTGTTGGACGAATGCTAATTTTTCAATCTTTGTTCGTAAATTACTCTAATCTGCACTAGTCATTTTCCGAGTTATTGGAACACTTTATTGATGCTTTGAAAATCAAAATCAGCAAAGAATTACGACGAAGAAAAGAAAAAATACTCAAAAAGACTAAAAATTGTAGCTAATTTCAAATATCAATGTTTGATACTTTGCAAGAAGTTGTCTATTCCTACGTTGCCGAAAACTGTGATATGATTTTGATGTAAGTTTTTTGTTTTTTCCACAGAAACGAAGAATTTTGTTGAACTTTTATTCAAAACATTGGAAACGCAAGAGTATACATTACCTCCACCTAAAGGTGTGCCAGAGGGTGGCGGAACGCCACCCAGTATAATCCCAGTACCTCCTATTGAAAAGCCGGTAGATATAGTAATTCCACCACCCCCACCTGCCGCCAGCCCTCCTCAAACAGCTCAAGTCAATGGAGCTACACCTGCAATTGTGATCAAAAGAGAACCTAGGAAGTCAGACTCGGAGAAAGATGTACAAGAGAAAGAGAAGCGCTCGCGAAGCAGGTACGGATCCTTGCTATTAACTTACGTTCTCATTCTTTCTGTATAATTCTACGGATGTCTAGAACATGAAATTTGCAATTTCCATCTGAATTTACTCTCAATTTCCAAAGATTTGCAGTAATTAAGAGAATTCAATCACTACTATCTTCTTTTCAAATTAAAGAAGCGGGAGGATGAGATCAAGAACGAGGTCGCGGTCACGATCTTGGGAACGTGATCGCAGGAGATCCAGGAGTCGAGAACACATCCGACGGGACAGAGAACGGGACAGGAGTCGTCCGTGGAGGAACAAGTCCCCGCCTCCTAACACCAGGAGACACGACAGGAGGTGAAAAGCAATTTTCCTCAATAACCATCAACGAGAATACCTAAAATTCACTTGCGAAAATATCGTCAAGACTTATTAACACGTCTTTCCTTCTAAAACTCGCTAAAAAAAATTCATTCTACCCCTAAAAATTTTGACAATCTGTTACATTCATACTTTTTAATTCTCTTATAGGCGCAGTAGAAGTCGCAGCACATCACCATTGCGTACGCGAATTAGGGAGGGACCTGATACCAGGGATCATAGAGCTCGGTTCCGGAACAGATCTCCTACTCCTCTTCGTTCTCGGTCCAGATCACGGTCTGTTGATCGTAAAAAAGTGGATAGATCTGAGAGGAATGAAACTGGCAGATTAGAACGTGGCGATGGAAGTCCCGGTGGTGGTACTCCTACGCAAGATAGTAATCACGGAGATGTAGACATGAGGCTTTCTACAACAAGTCAATCTATCCAAAGCGTTGTAGCTGTAGCTGCAAACCCACCAAATAGTCAGCCTGGTAGTTTTCAACCTAAGAGACGGTGCAGAGATTTTGATGGTGGGTTTTAATATTTGCTATCAAGTCGTCGCAATGATTATTTTGTCATTTTTACTCATTCGTTGGAAGTCTTAATCACATTTCCACCGTACAAATTCACATGTAAGATAAAATATCAAATGAAAGCCAAAATTGTTCCAAGCTTGAGAGTTTAAGAATTTGTAGCAGTCCCAAAATTGTCATTGGATTGAAATAGTTCGAATAATTTCGATATTGTTTTATTGTACTAGTTTTTCGTCTAGCAACTTCGAAAGTATTGATTTTCCATCCATTCAGCAAAATCGATGTAATCGATTGGTAGAAAAATTTCCTCAAACATTTAAACTCTAATTTTTATAGAGAAAGGATACTGCATGAGAGGAGATCTCTGTCCGTATGATCACGGTACAGACCCTGTAGTCTTGGAAGATGTTGCGTTGAGTCGTGTGTTAACATTTGGGCCTCACGGACCTCAAGCCCCAGGCACGGTACCTGTTTCCTCAATACCCGAGCCCCCTCCAGGACCTAATGGAAATGCACCGCCGCCCCATTTACCATTGGCGAGTCTACCTCCGCCACATCTTAGGAATCAGCATCATTCTAATATGGGTAAATATCACAAATACTAATATAGGTATATATTATTCCAAAGGTTTTATCAAGGCATACATTATAAATAAATTATTTCAGTTGCATTCGCAGAGTATAATCCAGATGCTCCGAGTATGGAACCCCGCATGGCGTGGGGTCGACATCCTCCACCTGGTCCAGGATTGTACGGACGTGGACAACGCGAATTAATCAGTGTACCGGTTATACCGCATTCAAATCCTACCGAAATGCCACACGTGCAGAATAATCCACTTAAACGTAAACAGGCGTTTGATTTCAATCGCTTGGGACCTAAACAACGAGTCGTACATAATCCTGCTAATTGTTCTCTTGAATTGAAAAAAGTTCCGCGAAGCTTAAACAATATAACTCAATTGAACAATCACTTTTCTCGTTTTGGTAAAATTGTTAATATTCAAGTTAATTTCGCCGGCGATCCTGAGGCTGCTTTAGTCACCTTCCAGATACCCTCGGAGGCCAAAGCTGCTTATCGAAGCACCGAAGCTGTTTTAAATAATAGATTTATCAAAGTTTTCTGGCACAATAATCTTAACAATAATACTACAAGCGGAGCCATAGAAAACGTACCTCCCGGTAAGAATTTTAATCGGTATTTACTTTTTATATTCTCGGATCTGGTTGCAAAGTAATCAATTGTTGGGAAAAATGAAAGGATATCGAAAAAAGAAATCATATAACAACCTTTATTTTCATTCATTTGAGCAGGTAGTCGTCCTTCGGTTAAGGAGAGACTAGGCGCAGCTATTACGCAGCCAATAAAAGCTGAGGAAAATGAATACGTTCCAACACGTCGTTCGACAGAAGAAGCAGCGACACCAACCCCTGTACCTGCGTCACCTAAAGCACCGCTGCCACCATCTAGAGAAGACAAAGTCCTGGCGATAAAAAAGTCTCAAGAAATGTTGGCTGCGAAAGAAACGTTGAAAAAAAAACAAGAAGAAAAGCGAAAGGAAGCTATCAAACTAACAGCAGATCTGCGCAAAAGGAAACAGGAGTTACTCGATAAACAAATTGTTGAAATTCGTTCTTTGATCGAAAAAGCTGAAAAAAATCCAGATCAAAAAGACGCTATCATGATTACTATAAAAACTGTGCAGCAATCTATCGACGGTTTGCGGAAAGATCTTGCCGCTAATGGACAAGTCGGAGCTAGTAAGTCTCAAGTTAAAACTAGGGAACAAACTCAGAAGGAAATATTAGATGCTGAATTAGATCTAATGACCGCACAACAAGAGGGTCAAGATCCAGGCGAATTACAGAAGAGATTGAATGAATTAAAAGCCCAGGCTGCTGCCTTAGGACTCAACGCAGGCATCGCAGTCGGAAGAGGTGTCAGGCCTGCTAAGGTCACTCGAGGCAGTCACGTTTTGTCTTATCGGGGGCGAGGGAGAGGAAGCTATGCTCATGTTTCTGTTGATCATAGACCTACTAGTCTTCTCATTTCTGGCTATGAAACGGAAGAAAAGGAGGAGGTCTTAGCGCACTTTCAAGTTAGTTCAGCTATCATTACACTTCAAAAGACTCATACTTACTGTACCATTTACAAATTCGAAATCACTTTGTAAATTTCAAAGCAGGACAATGTATCATTGGAAGAAATTATAAACACAGAATTGAAGTTTTTTTCTTCTACATGATAATACTTCTGCTGTTCTTGCGATCTACGCAATCACTAATTAGAAATATGTACAACGTTGGAGAGATTGAAGAGAGTACTGAGAACCACCCGTTTTGGAAATAATATGCAAGTCAAGACGAAAATTGTAGAAACATTTTACGAAGAGTTTTTGAAAGCTTGTTTCCTACTTGTTGTCTACTTTGAAAATCCTCTTTGAAGATTTTCTATGATGTGTTTCCATTGAAACACCAAATTTATTTCTTTCATCTTCGGATTCGCAAAGCGTTTTCGAGCATTCGAATGGATTGATTTTGGAAACTCATCAACGACATACTAAAGTAATTTGTTTTTTATGTATTTTCCAGCAATACGGTGAAATAGTTAATCAAATGGTAGACGACGCTACTCCTTCAATCGTGATAAACTTCAAATCGAGGAAAGAGGCGGAAGTGGCGCTGATAAAGGGTCGCACATTTCAGGACAGATTGTTGTCTGTGACTTGGGTCACAGGTCACCACCTTCATCGCGGAGGAGGTGGAGGTACTGCCAGCAGCAATATACCCCAACCGGCACGTTCTGAACAAGCACCAGCCACAGCTGACGAAGAGCTTGAACTAGAAGTGGGTACTTTCTCGAATCTGAACATTGCTGATAGTAATGTAAGATTTCGATGAACTTTTACCTGATTTTTTTTCCATTCCGAGCAGAGCTAAGGTCAAGTTCATTGTTACAGGGGGCGGCGGAGGCTCTACTTTTAGAGGAGAACGAAGAAGAGGAGGAGGAGGATGGCGAGCCTCGTAGTTGGAGGCGATAGCAGCGTCAATTTCCTCTGTGACGAGATGTCCATACCAGCTATAGTCACAGCGGAGTCGTAAGGCAGAGTCAGTGTATGTTCAGCACTCGCGCTACAACTGCACCGAGAATTTGATGTACTCGATACCTTGATTTTGGCCAAAAAAATCAGGCTCCAGACATTATTGAGTGTTATACTATTTGTTATATTAAATATACCGTGCGCACCGTTACAGTATTCAATGTTACTGTAAAACAGGCGCACCCAAATAGACTACCACTATGCAAGTTTTCAGAAAACGACTAACCAAAATTATCCCATTATTTGTAGAATAAAATCGCTATGTTTTGTATGGGAAACTCTAAACGGTGTTGTGATTTTTATTCTTTATCTTTGTACCTCACGTCCAACTTTTATCGGGCATAACTATTAGTTTTATAATCAAAAAAACAGATCAGTCACCACGAACTTATACGTTTTATCTATTATTCATCCATTATTACTATACTCAAATTAATGCAGCATGTCAGCTTAACCAGCCATGCATAAAGTTACATTTCATTATTGATTCATTCGTATCATCTGCGTTCATTTTTGTGATGAATTCGTCCTGCGGAGATTTATTATTTATTTATTTACCTATTAGAGGTATAATATGGAGTTTTGTTTCCATACATAAACTTCAAGTGAATTCTTCAGACTATTATTCTTTTTGAGTTTGAAGTGGTAGTTGGAGTTAGGAATATTTCGGAATAAAGGTAAGCATAAATAATGTAAGTACGATGTTAGATGAGGTATACATGATTTATTTTTCAAATCTAAAACTATGTTATTGAAAAAATATCACAAGGGGATTTACGACTGAAGTTTGAGATTTCACCTCAATAATTATCTAATTACTAGAATACCTGTATTTAAAATTTATCTTTCAACAGATTATTTCATATCCTAGTATTTGCTTTTAAGGGTAAATAGTGCTACAAAATTCTCAACATTGTAAGGATCTTTGGAAACAGGTTTCGGACTCTGTTTCTGCTCAACTCTCTGTCTGAGATCATCTTTCATATTTGTTTCATAAATTATTCTAAAATTACACCAGCATTACATATCCAATGCACCATTTTGGTCCTTCAAATTCTTCGTTCGCACCGATACTTTCTCGCCGATCATTCGATAAACTGTTTGCACAGATCCTTAATCAGCAGTCCTATCTAAGTGACTACCTAATTAGTTCCTACCTAAGATGTGAATTATAAAATCTCAAAATTGCAATACACTAGCCTTGAGGAATAAGTTAGTTAAAATCGTTGAACCTCTACCTGAATTGCATACACATGCTATAAATTGTCTATTTAAACGTGGTAAATTGTTTTCGTAAATTATACATTCGATCTCTAGCAGTATTAGTTTATCATCATGTATACTTGTTCCTGCTTCAGCTTTATCGATAATATTAAATAAGCAAAGCTGTGTTGTAATATACTGTCTAAGAGATTTATAAAATTGTAACAATTACTTGGGCAAATAGCAGTGCATTAGGTATTCACTGTTTAAAAATATCTAACGATGTTATCTCTGAGCACTCTGAGTGCAAGATCTGCTGAAATTACGACAAAAGGTCTTGTAATTGATGTACTATTTAATTTTATCAACCTGGTACTATGATTCTTGCTATTAATCATTAATATAATATCTCTATCATGAAAACGGCTGACCAAACGATGACTTATTTTTTCCAAATAAGAACTAGCACTAGACTAAAAATTGTGAACTTTAACAATTTCTGGAAGAATAATAAATGAGGGTAACAATATCATATCCTCATATTGTGAAGACTCAGCCTGGACCTGCGTTATCAGTTTTAACTGTTACAACTTGGAGAGGTTCTGGAATAACGCAGATCTGCACAGGGGCAAAGGAAGGCGGCGGCATGTCCAATCCTCTACCTTTCAACGTTCGTCAGGGTGCCATCCAGTTGGCCAAGAGACTACCGAGCAGGAGTTGTGCTACGGGTAAAACCGATAGCGGCAAAGTAATGGAAGGTCCGTGAGCAGATCCGTGATAAGCACCTCTGAGGAGCCATCCTCCTAGTCCAACTGACTTGTGCGTTGTTGTGAACAAAGCAGCGAGAAGAACCCCGCGTGGCAACCAACGAGAACATAGTACCCAACATAGCCAGGCGACTATGAGCTGTTCGATGCATGCTGAAATAGAAAAAAGTAATCAAAATAATCCCGGGATCTTATATTCCCTGCTAAATGAAGCAGCAACTTCCCGCTAACTATGAAAGATCACCTATTAGCACACAGAGCAGTATGTCTACTGCCTGAAGAGAAGACGCGTCCGCTGATAGAGCATCGCAGAACCAGTGATACGCAGTTAACAACAATAATCCCTGCGGAAGCCATGCTATTCGAGGTCCGATACATATGTGTAGCTTCGTGGTTGCTGGCTGCAGAATACCGCCTAGTGCCAAGGGTATTAACGTGCTCAACAATAGCTCTCTGACGTTTACACCAACAAATGGTGCAGTCGATGCACCTAGCTGAACATCAGGAATTCATTTATTGTGTTCATCGAGTGCTTGTCTAGATACTCGGCACACTCTCTTACCATTATGTATAGCAGAAACGGAGAGAGAAATAATCCTACAAAATACGACGTCAATGTTGTAACTATACTTGTCGGTAGATCCGCATCTGCTAATCTACTCAATACCAGACCTGTGCTAAACGGAGGTGGCATACAGTATAGTACCTAAAACAATTTGTTGAAATTGGATGATTCGTGTTGATTTTGTACGCACTTGTCATTCTAATTTAATTCATAATTAGGAAATGTGGTTTGTGATGGAACATGGTATTTATTGCTAGGAATGAGTACCTCCATTCCTTTAAGGAGCCAAATGTTTACTCCGGCGTATGTTAACAGGCACGTTCCAACTCTGATTAATAGAGGCATTAAAATGTAGACAAAACATAGTACGAATATTTGAAGATAGCCATTACTTAGTGCTATGTAGAGTGAACTGGGACTAAACGATAGCCCAGCTTCTAGGTACGTTAAAGGCACAGCGAAATACCAAATCGCCAAGTTTCCATTCATCACACCTGCAATATATATGCTAAAATATCATTCGAATTTATCCTATATTATAAAATTATCCAACCAACTATGTATATTGAATTGGTTGTATTTACAGAATAATTCCGCAGATGTACAAGATAGGGTGAATCAAAACGTCTGTACGAAAGTCATATCATCAAACATGCAGATGCGTCTGGTCTCATTGAATACTTATTCCCCCTATGGTGCGCATCCACGAAAATACTCTGTTCTATTATAAATAACTGATTTATTGGAAGAGAAACTTCAACAGTTTGATCATAAATCATATCGACACATCTTGTTCGGTGAAAAATATCTCGTAAAATGCAGTGCAAAAGCGAGGATCTCAGCAAAGCAGTTGAATAGGAAGCACTGCTAAACAACAGTTCAAAAGCAAGTATCGCGTAATTGAAAGCGAAGAAGATTAAGTGGCTAGGAAATTAGATTATATTCCTTTCCATACATATTTTCCTGAGGGGTGAATCACGAAGGAGATATGGTGTATAAATTGCAGGAGATATTCAAGAAATATTGTCAAATATTGGGAGATACGTGCTGCAGAATGTTGAAAAGTGTTGGAAAATCTTGGAAAATCTTGAAAATAAGTTTAAAATACCTAGAAATATTAGAAACATGTACAGGAGATACTGGGAGATATTAAGAAATTGGAGATATGGTGTACGAGTTTTTGCCTCGTGGTTCACCCCTCGCAATCTCCTTCAATTCAATTCGCGAGATTATCAAGATACTATCCCTTGAACGGTTACTTCCAGATATTATCTTTTGGACTACTTTTCCAAGATACTGATCTCTGACCTGCTTCTTTGAGATATTTTCTATCTATTACTGCTTTTATTTCTCTGTTTGTCTGTAGTAATTGCCTGACAATCAATTTCGAGTTGTGCATAGCCGCAGGTACATGTATCTTAAATTTGGAGTAAGTGACTTTGAAGAGTTGGATAAAACCTACCATTTACACCTCCGAAATCAGGTCTGAAGGATGCTAATAACATGCAGATTAGCATCAATGCAAAGAATCCGTATCGGAGTACAAGCTCGTTCTTTTTTTCACGCTTACTCATTGCGATATTATTTTTATTACAGACTGTATGCCGAGATCAACCCCTTTAACTGTCGGGTAGACAATCTCTACATCAAGAAGTCTTGACGCCATTTACCTAAGACCAGATTTAAAGTGACTAAAAATTGATTGGAGTTATAACTAGAAAAATTGATGCAATGGAGAGGTAAGAATTATTGCATATTAAATTCAGATGTTGTTGATGAAAATAAATTTATGAAAGCTTCATTCAATGAGTTTCTATCGGTGCGGAAGAAGAGCGGATCAGTTCTCTAATAACTGTTAAGAAGAACTACAATTAATAACTAATGGTATAACATACGTGTGATTATTGGATGGACTTATAATAGATGAGAAATAATGAAAAACAAGTGGATGGTTTGATGCAGGTTTCATTATATTTGGCAAAAGAAGGTTCATTTCATACATGAGACAAATATATGTATATGTATAAATGTAAATGATCGGAAGCATAAATTCATATCAACTAAGTAACCTAAGGATAATTCAGCTACTTGGCACTCAGTGTTAAAATATAACGATAGATTGATAGTGAGAATCAAAGATTAGTACAATTTTGGTGAAAATTTCAGATAAAAATGTATACTTTTTCTACGAATCAATGGTTCCATGTATGTATTGTACCGTGTTATCTGCCACCCCAAACTCCGCATGGCCTGCATTTTGTTTTTCAAACTGAGCAGACGAATTGCGTCCGTCTGCTCCTCCTACAACCTTTTGACTACGAAGTCCGACATCTGTGACTTACGAAAAGGTTCAAGAATTTCTGTTATCAGTCTTTACCGTTCTACGAAAAAAGTCACGACTGACGATCAATCAAAAAGAAAAATTCTTATTTTTAAGGATAAAAATATTCATAATTTTTCGACTGCATTTCTTAATAGGTTTTTATCATTCGGTTAGGTGAGTTGCGCATTGCCGTCGCAGACAGAAATGATAATCGGATATGCTTAAACGTATAGTTTGACCAAGACTGCCAGTGAATATTACACAAAAGTCATGATATCAAAGACTGGGGCAAATCAAATAAAAAGAATCATAAACACACCCAACAAAATGAGAAAATATTAGGATATTTTATCTAGTAAATTTTTACCCTTCGCATGAATCGAATGGACAGGTAAGGAGGAAACAAACAATAAGCTCTATGATTGGCCCGGGAGGCATGCTGGAACATGTTCATAATTTTCAGCCAATGAACGAGTTCCATTTTTGTCGTCAAGTGAAAATGTCGCTACAATCGAGTTGTGTCGCTCAAATAGATAGTGGCCAATATGTTGTCCGCTCTGTAAACAAGCCTTTAGGTCGAAATTAGCGAGTCGAAAATTGTCGAAAGAAAACGACAAATCTTGGCTTCGAAGCTTGGCCTCTGAATTGTCGGGTCACTGTTGTTAAAGATGGCGGCTGCCGTTGCTCCAAGTGCGACAAAGGATGTCACATCATATTTAAGCCAAAAACAAAACGTTCCTGATAAGGAATTAGCCGCAGAATGGGCAGAACTCGAAGAGCTTCACAACAAAAAGTAAGTTGTATCATTTTTGGTAAATTCGAACTAAAGATACGTCGAAAACAATATTTTAACCTCCAATCATCCCGGTGACTTGCAGGCTTTGGCATCAGCTCACACTTAAGTTGGAAACCTTCGTTAAAAATCCAGCCTTACAGAAAGGAGATAATCTTGTCCAACTATACAATCATTTTTTATCAACTTTCGAAAATAAGTAAGTATTCCCATTTCAGCTGTCTCATATTACGTTCAACATAACCTCTCTTCAATCACGGGTTAATAACCCCATTCTCCACGGTCGTATACACACAAAATCACAATTTTCATATCTTGCTTTTCCCATTTTTTATTCTTTATATCCAACGTAGGATCAACCCGTTGTCTTTGGTCGAGATCTTGGCACACGTGATTCAGCAATTTCAGGATAAACAAGAGGCTATCACATTTTTGGAAAAAACTGAATCCAAAATAAAGAACAACAATGAGGCGGTTGCTCTGTGCAAGGTCCTCAGCGGTCAAATTCTTCTCGATAAATTAAACGATCAGGACAGAGCGAAAAAAGTTATCGAAGATGTGGAACTCATGCTCGATAATGCTGACGGTATTACAACTGTTCACGGTAGATTTTACCTGCTCGCTAGCAGACTTTACAGACTTCAAGGCAAACATGCAGAGTATTACCGCACAGCCCTTAGGTACGTACATTAGCTCGTAAAGTGTTGTGGGAATCATTGAAACTCGAATTCGATAGGAAAGTCTATAATCGACAATACAATCTTGTAATTTTGTATTTTTTAAATATCTTTTACAGGTATCTTGGCTGCATTGAACTCAATACGTTGAGTAAACAAGAGCAAGAACAACATGCATTTTTCCTTGGTCTTGCCGCACTCTTGGGCGAAGGTGTTTACAATCTTGGTGAGCTTTTGGCTCATCCTGTATTGGAGTCTTTGAAAGGTACTCCAAACGCCTGGCTAGTTGACCTCCTTCAAGCTTTCAATGCTGGAAATATTGCCGCTCTAGAAAGAACTAAGCCCCAATGGAGCAAGGTGGCTGATCTAGCTGCACAGGAATTAAAACTCAGGCAGAAAATCTCCCTCTTGTGTCTCATGGAAATGACATTCAAGCGGCAAGCCAATAACCGGTAAACTACATTTTACAACAGGTAGTTTCTCTCAACACTAGACATCTAATTTTTCCTTTCTATCCAACAGACAATTGACATTCGCGGAAATTTCCCAAGAAACGAGATTACCAATTGGCGAAGTTGAGCTTCTTGTCATGAAAGCATTGGCCCAGGGTCTTGTTCGTGGTGCAATCGATCAGGTAGCTGCGACCGTAAATATGACATGGGTACAACCGCGAGTATTAGATCGTGGTCAAATTGCGGGAATGGTACAGCGACTAGAGGGTTGGTGCAAGGACGTCAACTCGATGGAAAGTCTTCTTGAAAATCGAGCCTCTGAGATTCTTACCCTATAATAATATTATGAACTAAGATGCGACCGTGTTTAATGAAATAATAATAACAATAATATTCATCTGGGAACTTCAATCTTTTTAAAACCCATGGCTGACGAAAAATCGCCAAACTTTTAGTGAAATTGAATATTTGAGCCGCCGGTGTTCACTGCTTCAAAGTTCTGAACTTTTTGCGATCGCGAAATAGTTAAGGCGTGTTTCATGAGTGGCATTTCTTTTGTGAAATTGTATTTTCTCAACGGTGCATATTCATGACGCATTTATGATTTTTTTGGTCGAACAATGTAACACTGCCATCGTCGTCTATTGTTCGTTGAATCGGGAGTTATAATTATTGAACACGGTACCATAAGTAATGATAAAATAATGTAAGTTAATGAAAATAATACTATTAAAATATAGTCATGTGGAATGATGAACTTAATAAAAATTTTCGACGTCTTCATTCTTGCCCTGATTTTATTTTATAGTGTTTTTCGCACATGGAGGTTCTGGTATTACTTATTACCACTCATGAATAATTAGACACTAATTACAGTCTGTGGAACCGACACGATTCCAATAAATTTCACCAATTCTCTCTGGATTTTGAATCCAGCGCATGATAATTCGTGGATCACGCTGGCGCTAAATTCTTTGTTAATAAAGTTTAATATTTTGGAAAGAATCTATAAGAAATATTGAGGACAAGACTCGGAACATTGAGTTCATTGGTTCTTACCTAGTTTGACATTCACAGATCAAATTCAAGATGACCTCAGACCACAAATTCAATGATATTTCTGCAAATAAATATTGGTTTGAACTTTGGTTCAGAATCTGATGTGCAACATGGACAAGAAAATATTATTTTAAACAGCAAAACAACGTAAATATAATAATGAAAAATTGACGAAGAGTCAAAAAATGAAGTGGAGAGCAGAAGAACTACACTCGGGGATACTGAAATTCTACTCCGTGACGTAAGATTCATATCTTTTTTAGTGCCGCACATTTTCGACTTGTCATCAATTTTGCTTTATCGAAGTTGTGGATATTGCCATGTGTCATTTACTCTGCGAAAGAATTTGCGGTTGTGGTTTTCTTCGGTGAAGTTCGCTGTAAATTCGGAAAAAAAATATAAGGTAATGAACTTTATTCACAACAAAGTTTCTCTTGTATTTTATCGTTTCCTTTCACTCTCGCTGATTGTGATTGACATTGTTTATAATATCGTCTTGGCTCAGGCTCGTAGCTCTGAATGATAAGATAAGTGGTATAATTGGTCCGATAATCAACTCATCCGCTCGTGGTCTTCAGGGGAATCCCATATGAACGCTATACCTGTATATCACGTGTATATTGCCGATGACGCATCCAAGATGGCCGCCGTAAGCAATTTCCTTTTTATTATCCCAGCTGTGTTCGCAACGTATATCTACATGTATTGAGTTGTTTATGCATTACGTATGCGTGTGCTTCCATACAGCGATCACGATCAGCCGTCAAGTGCCAAAGCCAAATGCATCATCGCTGAACTCAAGATTAACATTTAACAAATCGGGGCGCATCGTCTTTCAGGGCGTTCTCTTTCAAATAAATAAATAACGTATTGTATGAGTTCATTTTCATTCATTGTCGGTCAACTGGTCGAAAGAATACAAGGTCTATGATTTGTTGACATTGATTAATGGTATGTAATTACTTTCATTTTCAACCTAACGTGGCTTTGTTTCTTCATTTTCTTTATAATTAGGTTGATATTGACATTCTCCGAAACAGACAATTGTCAGCCCTACAGGTGAAACTACGTTGCTCAGTATTTTCTTGAAAATATTTGAATAAATCAAAACTCCGCAACACTTTATAAAAAATACCATAAATTCTTACCATCTCTCAAACTATTTCGAAAAAATTTTTTTGAAATTTGAACACTGAATAATATTGGAAATTTTTCAGTAAATTTGCGGATATTTTTAGTTTCAGTCAGAATATTAAGGGTAATTGTTTCATAATAATAAAGACGAAAGTTACTTCAATGAATCAAATCCCTGGGGATAAAAACAAACTCCGAAAAAGTATTCAAAATATGGATATTTTCTTTTAATGCTAGGAAAACTCTGAAAATGTCTGGAAAATTTTCTCAAACGTCTCTAATACTACTAAGATTAAAGATAGCATTCCAATCTCGAGAATCTTCTAGGAAAGATACAAAAATAATCATGGTTCATGGGACTTTTTATACAGTTTTTCAAAATTTGCCAGTACTTGTTTGAAAAATGTTGAGGAAATAACTGTCTAATATTAATAGAATATTAATTTTTGCTAATAGTTGGATTCAAAGCCTTTAAAAATCGATAATTGAGAACTTTACGACTGTGAATTGTGCCGATTTTATAAAAATAATTTCTCTGAGTTAATAAGTCAAATGAAAAGTCCCCTGAAGTCTTTGAAAAGAAAAAGATGACTGTGGAAAGACATTAAAAAAATTACAACAATCATTTCTGCCTCATTTCTAAGGTGGAGAAGTTACCGCAATGCAGAGCGTCGGCGCATTTGTCGCGGTGCTGCTGCTGCTGGTAGCAACTCTAGGCCAAGCCGTGGACCCGACACCTCCATCGCTACACCCAATAGTCGTTTATGGAAATTATTCAGAAAATTATATAAAGAAGATAAATACTTCCGTTGAATATGTGTTCCTCTACAGCGAGAGCGATGTAATTATTACACACATATGATTCAGCCTCAGAGAGCAGAAGAAATTTCTGTATTTCATTTCAATTTAATATTTTGCTTACATATGGTTTTAATTATTTTTCTTCACTGTAGTTCTTCTTCTGTTTTGCAAAAAGATATATCTTTGTTCATATTAGGTAACGCCTTTGGATGGTGCCCGTATAATGGTGCAGAGTGATGCGAACAGCAGTCTTCCCCTCATCGTAGTCGTCCGGCAAAAAAAAGGGATTCTCTCTTGGCAGATTCCTCTGCCCGTTAAAACAACCAGTAATAATGTTCTAGAGTTTAACACAACTAGTCGGACTTTATGTCCGTCAAAAGACTATGAAAAAGTAATGAGTGAGGATCAAAATGAGTTTGTCACAGTCAGCATTTCTACGGCTAGTGAAACAAACATCACATTTAGTTTAAACGTATCGGCGTCTGATGATTTTTACATGCAGTAAGTATATTTGTTTGATTCTTATACGAGATTATTGTCTTGTTTTGTATCAAAATACCCTTTGCTAACTCAACTATGTAGAACATTTTCATGCAACCTTTTTTTTTCTTTTTGTCCTTTTTTCTTACATCGTATATTTTATCTAAGGAATAGAGGTGTACCTGTGTATATACAATAGAATCTTATTTTAGGTCAGGACAAGTTAGAAATATAACCATTTCTCCAGCCGAACCTATTTATTATGGATATAAATTTTCTAAGAAAATGGAGAGTTCTTCGGTCTTGATGCGAGTCGAGTCAAATAGCGATACCTGCATGACAGTCTCCATTCAAAATATTTCAGTAAGTCTTTGTAGTGAGGGCATGCTCTTTCTCTTATTCATTTCAAATATCCAAATACTTAGCTGGTCACAATTATCAAAGATTTTACTTTTTTAAAGATTACTTTTTGCTTTTTTTCAACCGAAAACAATTTATTATCCAAGGAGATCAACTGAAATGTGAAAGAGTTTGGTTGTTATAATTATATCATTAATATTCAAACTAATGGAACACATTGAAAGGCCTTTAGTATAGAAATAAAATGATTTCGTATCAATAAAACTTGACAAACGAAATTCTATAATTGGGACTTATGCCCTAATACTCCCAGGCACTTTTATGATATTCTATGTAAACTTTTTGGACATTTTTTCAAATCTGCATGTATTTTGGTATCTGCAACAGCAGCAAGTGCCTTGAATTTTTTGTTTTCTTTTTTAATCAGTGCTTTTTAATGCTTGATATTTTGTTTTCTTACATGTAAGTCTTGAGGATATGAAAATATTTCATCATAGCGCTTCACGAATTTTGTAAATAAAACTTATACGAAGTTGTACAGCTATTCACTCCCACTCGAAGTTGATCCGCATAATTATCCAATCATTTGAACAAATGAAGAGCCCCGAAATCATAATTTTTCTCAATCCTGCTGTTCGAATCATGAAACCATGCGCTTGGTGGCTTCTCTTGTTTGCCAGCTATACTGCAGACTTTCCCATAGAATAGAATCTTGATTCTGTTTTAATACAAGCAATTCTATATTGCCAAATGATAAACCGTGCTTTACAAAGAAAACTTTAATTTTTTTTTTGGTGCCAATACAGGGTGATTCAGAACTCTGGTGACAGCGGGAACTGGCAGATTCCTTATCAAATTACGAAACGAAAGTTCCTTTGCAAAAATTCTCTGAGACCAACGGTTCTCGAGTTATTAAAGATCGCGATTGACCAATCAAAGCGTCTCTCTATCTCTCCATCTTTGTCTTCTCTCTCCGTCTCGCTCCAGCCAGCAGTATTACTGTCGCGGAGAGACGCTCTGATTGGTCAATCGCGATCTTGAATAACTCGAGAACCATTGGTCTCAGAGAATTTTCGTAAAGGAACTTTCGTTTCGCAATTTGATAAGGAACCTGCCAGTTCCCGCTGTCACCGGAGTTCTGAATCACCCTGTATATCAAATTTACTCTTCCAGTGTCCAGTCTTTGATCTGGAAAGAAATATCCAATTTTCTGGGTACTGGCAAACTGTTAGTCGAAGAGGCGGCATCACGATACCAGTAAGTACTCGTGATTACAATGATATTGAATTGAGGACCACTTTGGCAGTCCCGAGTCTGATCAAAACTCAATTTTACACTAAACTGCATGAATATTTTCAGAGAGAAGCATATCCCCAGGGCTTTTTTGTCGTACTAGTGATGAAAGGAGACGATAGCGACTGTGGGGGACGTTCAGCTCCGAGTTATCCTGGTCATAAAGCAGTATCTTTATCCATAGAAGTGAACATAACGAAACAAGACTATCTCTATGCATCTTCGATAGTTTTGTCAGTTACAGTGGGGTTCTGTATATTTTATATCATTGGAGTAGTCGCACTTAGGATTAGAGATGGCAGAAAGCTCAGAGAGCAAATATTGAGCGAACAAGATGAAGCGGAAGGGCCAGACAGCATCAATGCTGTATCTCCACTAGACGAGGTACATACCTGATAAATGAAGCCACGAGTAGGAAAGTAATTAATCTTACGCCATGATGAGATTAACATTGAAAAAGGATTCGTATAAATTTCTAGGCAGGCCCTAGTCAGTGGGCTTCTATCGACGAAGACTCGTCTTTAGACGAAGACGACATAGACATGTTGGAGGACGCATTTTCAGACAAAGAAGTTATACGAACTAAACGAGTTCTTTCAGTTTGTGATCTTGCGCGTAAAGATCCAAGGATCTTAAGGCACAAGTCTCGATTGTACTTGTATTACCTTGGAACAGTTGCGGTTTTTTATACCCTGCCTGTTATTCAATTAGTGATAACTTATCAACACGTTTTACACGTTACCGGAAACCAAGATCTCTGCTACTATAACTTTTTGTGCTCCCATCCGCTGGGTTTGTTATCAGACTTTAATCACGTCTATTCAAACTTGGGATATATATTTCTCGGGTTGTTATTTGTACTGCTAACCTATACCAGGGAACAAAGAGAGAGGGACGAAGAGAAGAACAAAAGCTTTGGCATTCCCCAACATTATGGTTTATTCTATGCTATGGGTGCTGCCCTAATGATGGAGGGCATTTTATCAGGCAGTTATCACGTTTGCCCTAATCACAGCAACTTCCAGTTTGGTAAATATACCTGCATTATTATATTTTCTTCAACTAATTTCCTAAATCCCACTTGGATCTATGATTTCTTTAGAAACATTCTAATTTCAAATGAAAAGGTAATTCGATATTTTTGTCTTGGAATTTTCAATCAAGTTTTTCAAACCTGCCTTTTTCTCGCTGATAAAATTTAGACACCATTGCCAATTGCAACGTGATTATTTAATGGATATTGATCGTGATGCTTGAAAGAACTCAACGTGACTGAAATATTTTAGTCAAATAACTGTTTGTTATAAATACTTTGGATATGTTATTGCTCATTTAATTTCTGGAAACCAGTAAAATGCCGCAGGAAGGGGCACACTTAGAAGAATATAAAACTATTGCTGCTTGATTGCAGGCTAGTTTATTATAGTCTGCAGAAGCCTGATAAAAATGTATGGCAGGAATATGATTCTTCAATAATAAGAGTGTAAATTATTCCAAAGGATTTGACAAAATAATTGAGATGCTTTATTTGGTGCTGTCGGTAGCAGATACTGATTTGAAAAACCGTTTAAAATCTACTAACAATCCTTCTACTACCTATTTATTGTATATATTTGATCAACCCCATAAATTTCAAATCAGACTCCCCTTGAGTTTCCATAATTTTTTCTGGCTTCCACCTGTGAATCCAGTTCTACCATCATCATTGTGTCACTGATGTTCTTTGGAATATACTGGAAAGCAGAGCTTTGAATCATTCCCCAAAAAATCTTTTCGCGATAAAAATGTTGCCTGAGATTTGAACATCATGTAAACACTTTACCCAAAAGATGCATCCTCTGCATATTTCTTAATAATCATATTTATTTACAGACACAAGTTTCATGTATATAATGGCCGTCCTGTGTATGGTGAAGATTTATCAAACGCGCCACCCTGACATCAACGCTCGAGCCCCAGTCACGTTTGGTGTTTTAGCACTGGCAATTTTCTTGGGTTTAGTCGGAGTCCTAGATGGTTCTAAATACTTTTGGATAATATTTACAATCTTGCATTTGAGTGCTTGTCTAGCGTTGACTGCTCAGATTTATTACATGGGTCGATGGAGATTAGACAGAGGGATATTTCGCCGAGTATTTGTGGTAAGGAGCTTTCAAATTTAATACAATAATATAAAATTATTTCCTCAAAACAATGCAAGAACTCTTTCAAATTTTATGAACAGGTAATGAGACACGATGCTCGTACTGGAATTGTGAATCTACTTAAACCGGTGTACGCTGGAAGATTAATATTACTCATAATAGCAAACGTCTGTAACATAGTGCTCGCTGTATTTGGCAATATGCATCACGAAAAGGACTTTGATACCTACTTATTGGCTGTTTTAATGGCTAATCTGCTTCTATACACCTTTTTTTACATCGTAATGAAGGTTCGTCTATTGTGATTTCATCTTGAAACTCAGACATATTCGTTGTTTCTGTTTTGGAAATTTTTTGTTTCGTTTCTTCGATGTAATCGTTGAATAATACGTCATTATAATTTTTCCATTCATAGGAATAATGGTGTTGTTGTTTGTCTCTTTTAGCTCTGTCATCGGGAAAAGATTTTGCTGCAACCTTGGATCTACATAATTTTATCGTTTTTGACTTGGGCAGCGGCGATGTATTTCTTCCTCAACAAATCCATATCATGGGCTTTGACACCAGCTCAATCTCGACTTTACAACAAGCCATGTGAATTGTTGAATTTCTTTGATTCTCATGACATTTGGCATTTCCTATCGGCTTTAGCTATGTTTTTTTCATTCATGGTGCTACTGACGTTAGATGACGATTTAGTCGACGTACATCGTAGTCAGATACCAGTTTTCTAGTTTATATTAAAAAAGAGCAACATATGTGATCTGAATAATAATTCATTGCTAAATCGATGAAATAATGATGAGCGTGCGATAATGATATCATTAGTGTAAATATTAATGTATTGTGATTTTTTACATTTTGTAGAATTATCGTTTGTACGTCAACATTATTGTATGTACATAATATTTTATGAAATTACCTATAGTCTCTCAAGGATACAAAGTTGAGTGTGATAAATAATAATACGCAAGAATCATTATGTTTAACAATTGAAAATACTAAAGAAAAGCGAAAAAAAAAAAATAATAATGTCTATGCCTTTTTTTCTCTTCTAAAAATAAATATATATATAATTTCTTTACATTCTCAATTTGTCGTATTACAATATCGATAATAAACTAGCATATAGGTAATTACATCATATAATCATGTAACAACACTTCAACAACACTACATATTTCTGTCTTTACCCATTTCAAAAATTTCAATTAACACAACAAAGAAAAAGGTATTGATTGATCTGTTTCTTTTTTTTTCTTTTCGCTCTTTGCTTTTAAATTACTTATAACAAGTAACAGCTACGACAGTAATTGAAATTCTCTTGAAACGGCGAGGTTCTTAATCTTTCTTATGTATCTTTTTTTTTTTTAGTGTTCTTAGTTTTTCTTTTAAATATTAACAACAATGGGATGTCTTGCGATCATATGTATGTACAACAAAATTAGGCCTAAGAGAGCTACATACACCAGGTACGTGAGCATTTGAAACAATGACATTGATCGTATTACTACTACGACGAAGCACTTGAATCGTTGTGATGCTCTTGGCCGGAGGATTCGAGCTGTGAGAGAGTCCGCAGTAATTCGGCACGTTCGCTAGCCTGTAGTCTGTGCGCAAGTTCGATAACTGCATCTAATCTCACTTCGGGACAACTTTCAAGAGCTTCTTTAACGCGCGTTAAAATCGCATTTCTTTTCACGCAATTTATGTTCCTACTAAGAACGCTGCCTTCAGTTTCGTACTGGCTTATTAACCATTTGGCTACCGCTTCGTCCTGATCCCAAAGGTAGGATTCTGTGGCACCTCTGTCTTCGACGAACCAGCGTCTCAACATTGAAATCACTGTGCCAACAACAAAACTAGGCTGCGCAGATAAAATTTCCTCTATCGCTTCTCCCTCCAATAAATTACGTCTCAGCCTCCAGTACAACATACGTCTAGCATTTTTCCATGGTATGATTTCGTTGATAACACCTTTTTCTAACATTCTTTCTGGGGTATCGTGTAGATCGGCAAAGTGGACGGCTACTTGGTGGTACATCGGTTTTAGGATGTTTTCTCTCTTTTGGATCTCCGCTTCTAAGCTCACCCGGTCTTCGGCGGAATTTGAAGCAGTTATTCTTTCCTAAATTGAAATAAAGCAGAACATTTATAAGATATTCACGCGACTCTTGATCAATTCCAAAGTATCGAACTCATTCATGACTTACTTTTAGATTACGTATGATGGGATCGACCCTGTGCATAGTCTTGATGATATCTTTGTGTCTGAATTTAATCTCTACGATTCCCTCTGGCTCGAGCACACCTCCTCTGCTAGTAGTGTCAGCGAACATTACCATGTGTCTAGGGTTGATGGATGGATCGACGACGGCCCAAGCGCCGCCTCTGAGCTCCCCGTTTGGAGGAATGTAAACAATAACAGGCCTGGTGTATTCTCGCAATGCGTCGACGATGTAGGCTCCAAACTTGACAACTTGTTCGTACATATCTGTTGAACAAAACGTTTAATAATTAGTATCAACGCTTTGGAGTGAAATATAATCGAAGAATGTCTTTCAGTTCACCTTTCATGCCACCGGAAAAGCCACGCCAGTTTGCAAATATAAAGAGGGGTAGTTCTTCCTTGCCAAAATCACGAATTGCTTGCGCTGTCTTGTAGGCACTGTCTGGGAACCATACTTGACCAGCCTGCGACATAGTCTTTGCTTCAGAGTCCAAATTGGCTGGATCTGCGGGTAAATGTAACTCGACTGTTCGGGTTTCTACGGCTATAACACCACAGGGAATTCCTCCAAGCCTGGCACGACCGGTTACAACAGTTTGTGCCCAAGGCCTCATTATTTCCTGCAATTTAACATCAGTTTTCGTTAAACGATTGTTTAATATACAGTGAAATTAAAAAAATCCATAATGAAATTTGAAATTCCGTTGCTCGAAGGCGTTATAATTATTTAAGTACGCAAGCGGGTCTCTGTTCTCACCTGCCATGAGCCACGATCGAAAATACCACTTTCCCAAGCTGCTGGATCAATTGGTGAATGTCTTCCTTCGAGCATACACCTTGGATCGTAAGGCGTCTTGGTTGGAACGAATCCAATTTCTCTGTCGATTGGGTCAGGATGTGGTGCGGAGAGAATAGGAAGCGGTGCTCCCTTTGTTTTGGGTACATAGCTTATCCACCTCAACACAGTAGCAATTCCGTCCAAGTCCCTAGGTTCGGTCGTATGAGAAACGCCGTTATTATGCATTATTTGAATTCCCCCGAGTTGATTATTACTCGCGTAAACTTCGCGACCCAAAACTGTGTTCAATGCTCTATATCCGGTCAATATTATGTGGGAATTCTCAATTTGTATCACTCGTTGACCAAGACGTAGCAAGTAGGAACCGATACCGATTGCACGGCAAGAGACGACGGATATTGTGACTACCTGTAAAATAGAAAGATAGTTTCGGTTATATTTCGTTCACAACAATGATATTGAAGTGGGAGCAAATTAATGTTGTAATTATTAGGAAACACTCGCCTCGTTGTATGCTTGAGATGTTTCTCCAGCAATCATACCGGCGTACTTCAGATTTTCAACTCCGAGTCCATCATCCTTGCCAATAATATCAGTTATTTTATAGCGAGGTTCTCCATTGTCTTCTATCAAAGAAGCTTTGATAGAGTTGTATGGTGCCAGTCTAGCGTAATCGTCTGGAGTAACGTAGATGTACTTGAAACCCTTTTCCGGTTGATTTTCATCTTCCCATGAAATTCTGAACAAGGCTTTCACCTGTTTCACCAAATGAGATGAAATTTTGTTTTAAAAATTCATCATATGTAACGTTTCAGCTTGCAGTTTATAGACAAAATTCTTTAGAGAAGATTTGAATTAGCTAAAATTATTACTGTCAACAAATCTGACCTCTTCGGCAAGACCGATTCTGGCCCCAGAGTTAGCGGAGAAGTAAACCCTAGGAATTCCTAGCTCTCTGGCTCTCTCGGATGCTCTACAAAAAACGAGATCTTCGTTTGGTCCAAACGAGCCAATTTTATAAGTCAGATCGTTTGCGATGAGGATTATGTCTCTCCCAGACGGATATTCGGGAGTGTAAAGACTTAATCTCCAAGCGACCATTCCGACGTCGTTCTCACCAGGCAATCGTTTCTGTTCCACCAAATTTTCACCATCCAATACAAGCTCGACGCTGTCCAGCACTGGAATTGGGATCTTGATGTTCTCTGCTAAAATATATTAAACTTTGATTAGTCGAAAGTTCTCACAATCATTTCAGCCAGAGATAATCTTGAATCGATCATCGTAGATTAACCAACCTGCGGTGGGTCTTTCCTCGACATATTTATCCCACAATTTTTCAATCTGTTGTCTAAACATATCTGGCAAATCGTAAACGTAAGTAGTTCCAGCGCTCTGTGCCTCAAAGCGTTTGGCTTGAAGATAATCCTTCGTCAAATAAGGCGTAGAAATAGGCAAGCCGTGCATCGGACCTGGTCTCCAGTTTGGATTTGCAGTAGTTGATCCATGGGATTCAAAACGGATAATACCAGTCTTAGGTTCCGTGGCCTCGGTGTAAAGATGCAAGTCAATGCTGTATCCGCTATCGTTTGCTATACAAAGACGAACGGTTGAAGTCGGTCTCCCTGGGGCTGGACGAATCGTCATTTTGATTTCAGCCTGTAAGGTAAAGATTTATGTTAGAAATAAGATAATTTTTAAATCCAAGATACCACTTGCATCCTAAAATCATGATCCTTACTTGTCTGACTCGTAATTTCCACAATCTTGGACCGTATCTGAGTACCATGTTGGTAACGCTCTCTTCAATTCTTCCAGGATCCATTATAACAGTTGGTGCAAAGTTTAAGAATATGTGATTGCAGTCTGTGCGTTTGGCTAGAGGGTGGGAAAAGGCCACTTCAAGCTCGTCCATTGCCTCAAGCAGCACTCGTTCACCCTCGTTATGCAAGTAATCAAAGCTGGCTTCTTTCGTAATCAGATCTGAGTGACGTATGATCGAGCGAATGAAGAAACGGTAGTCAGTGACTTGCTGGCCTTTGGCAACCTGAAACAATAACGGAAAGAGTTATAAAATGGATCGATTTCAGGCATATACTCTCCTGACTTTTGCTAATAATTGACAAAATTTTTGAAATTGCTGAGCTGCCTACCTTGGCTTGACCTAAATAGAGATGCATCTTCTGGTTTGAAGTGGGGAGAGCTTCGAGATCGTAGATCCGCATTCTGTTGAGTTCTAGCTGGAAGGCACAGCCAGGTTCTAGATGACGGTAGATTCTGTCTTCAACGAACCCATCGCGTTGTCTAAAGGTAAAGAATTTTGGGAACTGCCTCTTCTTCAATGCAGCAAAAGTGACTCTTCTGATCCCACGAGATACAAGTTCGTCTTTATTAGTTGCGCACCAATCGCTGAAGAGTCTAGACATGACGGCGTCGTCCTGATTCCCAGAGTCTTGGACAGCAATGCTCAATATGTGAACCGGTTCTGCAGGTATTTCAGCTCCTTCAGCAACACCGGCTTCCCCAAGGCTCAGAGAAACGTTGATTGAGGTACTGTGTCTAGATTCGCTTCCAGCAGTCTCAACGGCCTCTAGAACTTTAGCAGAAACCGAACTTCGGGAGGACAAGTCCTGCAGGAGGTCAAGTACCTCATCTGAATACTGGCTGAACTCTTGGAGATCTTTGAAAGCAGCCATAGCCCCAGTTCTGTGATTAACGAGAGTGAGATTTTGCCGATTCGGATGATTGTTAGGCAGCAAAAATTGGAAATGAACCAAAGGTATTTCCCCAGAAAGTTCGAGATGCTGTAAACAGGCCAATTCGTAGCTAATGTAAGCTCTACGGACGTATACTTCAAGCGCAGCGTTGCAAACAGCCCGGTTCGAGTGGTAGAAGAAATCGTGTAAGATATCGAATATAGAAGTCTCGGACAGTATCAACTTCTGTAGATTCTCAGGGTGGAAGTCATGGCCGTACATATCAACCGCAGACAAGAATATGGACTCCATTTGATTGTGTCTTAACTCGTAAGCAGGTTGATGTGCCGCTATCAAGACTTGCCTGGCTCTCAAAGCTACCCGACTGTGTTCCGTGCGATTCAAACTAGTCAGCTCAATCAAGGTGCTAGCCAACTCGTCCGTAAGCCCAGGTTCGTTTGCCCACAAGTGATCGATGAGCATAGTGACCAGTACATTTTTCTTTTGTACATGATTGTGGCTGAAAATAGTAGCCGTTACCATACTCATCTCGTCTTTGTACTGCTCTCTAAGAGCAGAGACACATTTGTCGTAATGTCCTTGTTGAAACTGGCTTTCGACAGTATAATATTGTCTCAGAAGTTCGTGTACCGCGGTTTTCATTCTGCCGCGAATCCCGTTACGATATCTTTGGACAAGTTGAACTATGCCTTGAGTAGTTAAGAAGAAAACGTCTCTGTCTGTACGTTTTGAAAGAGTAGCCGCGTGTCCATCGATAACAGAGGCGATTTGCTGACTGGGGAACTGAGCCAGAACCGAAGTGATGTTTCTTTCGTACAAAGTCATGTACTTTCTGATTTTCTTCTCCACGGAAACGGGTATTCGTCCAGAAATCGTCGCTATAACTTCTTGCAGTTCGAGCAAAGGCAAGCTAGGATCTCGTAAAGAATTCATAAACTTTTCAATAAGTTCCCGTAGTCTCGGCAAATGGTACGGATCTGGGAGGCAGTATCCGGCGAGTGTGTTTTCCAAAGTGGTTCTATATTTGGCGTGCAATTGGTTGAGTTTCTCGGGAACAGTAGGCGCGATTGGAGCCGGGAATTGGCCAGTATATTCCTGAGCCTTGCTGACAAGTGACGGATCGTCTAATTCCAAGTGGGCGATCAACGTTCCAGCCTCTAAGATAGCGCCAGGTCGTTTGGTGAAGAATATGCTACCGGCTTCACTTGCTGTTACAGTCATCACCATTTTCATTACTTCTATTTCAGCATAAGCTTGGCCACGATCAACATGACCGCCTTCATCCACTAGGAAATTAATCAGTTTTCCAGCGGAAGGTGACCTCAGCAACGACGGGTCATTGTCCTTTTCAAAAACGCATGTTTGATTGCCGATAACGATACGATATCGATCGACTTCCTCCCTCATGTAAGTAGTAAAACTGGCTCCATCCATTGAGAGCAACAATCCTCCATCAGAGAGTCTGTGGATCTCAACTTCTTTGTAGGAACTATTCATGACTAGGAAGTAAGAATTTGGGCCTGACTTTGCGGCCTGTACTTTGTATTTGTATCCATCGTTGATAAGCTCGACCTGGAATAGTAGTGATTATCAATAACTGCAACGATTAACTGATCTATTATGTGTTAGTATCGAATGTTGAACTTACGTCGCACACATTGTCCAAATCGTTGCTAGCCTGGATCTGACCTTTTTCTAAGGCAGTTTGAAAGCCGGAAAAGGCAGCAGTGATGGTTCTGTCAGCGATATGTAGTGCTCCGCAAGTAACTGCTAGTATAACGTCTGGTTTATCACTTCTGACACGTTCGGCAATGAGTAAATCAAGCCAGGCAGTATCGAAGCTGTTTGTTTGGAAAGAATCGGTTTCGAGAAGAGTGATTAGGTACTCTACTGTGGTTCTGAAGTCGCCTCTGATGCTCAATTCCTTTAAAGCAACGACCAAATTCTCGCTAGCTTGATTACGATCTTCTCCCCATGAGAAACAGTGACCAAACTGAGAGTCTGCGAACTCGTGTAGCCCCCCAGACGCACCGACGGAAAAATATCCCCAAACGTTTTTAGATGAACGGAAATTGAGCTCTTGTACAGTTCCGGAGCTTGGTTTGAACCCTAAAATAATGATCAATTCATACTTATGTATTCTCAAGCGATAGAGTCTCGTTTTAGAAAGATTCTCGCAATATTAACAAAGTGTTTTACCTTCGTCAGGATTTTCACTAGTAATTCTAGCTGCGATAACGTGGCCCCAAGGCTGAGGTTTATGTCTTGGTTGATCAAAATCAATGGGAGTATCACCCCAGGGACTTTCTCCATACAAAAGACGAATATCTTTGATATGATGCAGAGGTAAACCCATAGCAACTTGGAGTTGGGCAGCAGGCAAATTAACATCTGATACCATCTCTGTGCACGGATGTTCTACTTGTAGACGAGGGTTTAGTTCCAAGAAAAAGTAACGGCCAGATGTATCGTAGAGATATTCTACTGTCCCGGCGCTCACGTATCCCACCATTTTAGCCAATCGTACCGCAGCCTGGGGGGAAAAAAGTGGATGAGTACTAGGCAAAAATTAGCATCGAGATAATAAAATAGAGTCTTTCGAAAGTTAATTGCAATCGAAGTCTAACTGTATTTCACACCTTTTCCATCTCTTCGAAAACTTCTGGCTTAGCGATAACGGCAGGTGCTTCCTCAATGATTTTTTGATGTCGTCTTTGGATGGAGCAATCACGTCCGAAGAGAGAAATAGCATTTCCGTAGTTATCGGCTAAAAGCTGTACTTCCAAGTGACGAGCGCATTTAGCGAGTTTCATAATGAATATTGGAGATCCAGGGATTTCGGTCTGTACTTGCCTGTGAAAAGAGATATAGTGTTAGTTGTGAAAGATATAAACTGGCAGCCTTTTAGAAAACTGATGAAATTCATCGATGATATTGATTGTTATTACCTAAACAGAGAGGGTAGCTCTTCAGCATTGTCAACTTTGCGAATACCCTTACCGCCGCCTCCCTCGCTTGCTTTCACCATGATAGGAAATCCGATTTTACTTGCAGCGGCAAGAGCTTCTTCGACGGTAGAGACGCATCCTTTTTTGAATAGTTCAGATGATATTTTAATCTTCTTTCCACTGTAATGAGCCTTTAATTCAGACCCTGACCAAGGGAGAGTAGGAACGTCTGCAGTTTGAGCGACGATACTCGAAGCGATTTTATCTCCAAGAGCCCACATGGCTCTTTCGGATGGTCCTGTAAAAAGATCAATTCAAATTAGTATGATCAACGACTTGAGGTCTTGAAAACTTTGAACTTTGAATTTCTCAATCAATCCTACCGATAAATATTATGTTGTTCTTATGCAGCAGCTCAGGAAGTTTAGGGTTTTCTGATGCATGACCCCATCCAGCCCAAACAGCCTGTACTTGAGTACGGATAGCGATGTCAATAATCAATTCAACGTTAGCGTAATTGTTGTTATTCGACCCTCCAGGTACCGGCACATACTGATCAGCCATTTTAATGTATTCGGCGTTAGCCTTCAAGTCTTCTGGAGTGACCATAACGACAAAACGAATGGCTCTTTCATTTTTGAACATTTCATACGACCAGCGACGAATCGATCGCATGCACTTGACTGCGGCAATTCCATTGTTTGCTATTAGAACCTATGTAACAATGGAAAGGATCAATTTTATATCTCTTTGTATTGGAAGGATTTATACACTCTGGTATTGAGTTTCTCAAATCACTGGTATGCGCTACAGAAATGATGATTAACAGGTATTTTTTATTTTGAAGACTTTGCCATACATAGCTCGAGGCTTTTGAAAAGCAAGTATATGTAGCGAAATGTACAGTGTAAAACATGGAAACGTTTTCAAATGTGCAGGAAATTTTTTATAGTGATGTAATTTTCGATAAAACTCAAACATTTAGAAATAAGATCGACTTTCTAGCATTGGGATAATCGGACATGTTTTTTTGTTGAACGGAAACGAATATCAAGCTGAAAACCTAAAATTTTTCTATTCAAGAATTGAATTTATGGAATATCATTGATTTGGTCCATAATTACATAATGGTAGGAAATTTGCTGTAAATTTTGAACGGTTTCATAGAACAATGTGACCTGTACCCTTCAGCAATCGCTCTTATTTGCATAGCCTTTAACTGTGCAATACAAAGTCCTCAAAATCCAAAATATCTCTAAATTATACTTTGAAGTACGAGTAATCTGCTGTGTCAGAACTGAGTCAATAAATCATTTGTGTAAGGCGTACCAGTGGTCTGAAAAAAAAACTTATTTTCAAGTTGTATGTGACCCCTTGAGACGTGAAGTAATTATTCTTCGCGTTCAATGTTCGATAGTAAGTTGCGCTCGAAGTACAAGAAGCTAGTGTTAAATAACGTCAAGTGTGACTGATGAATAATTGATACGAGGTATAAAGACGTAGATAGAAATTATTTGAAATTATAATGACATTTGCAGTGATTACTTAATTCTTTCATTAGGATATCTTACGTATATTTATAGATGATACATGGACATGTGTACCTACATACCTCGTGCAATAGAATTTGGTAAATATTAATTGCATATTTCAACTTTTGAACAGATGAAACGCTTGCTCAAAAAAGAATAAGAATTATTTACTCATATGAATAGCTGGAGAATAACAACATCGTTAAATACAAGGTCGATTCATGCTTACGCACAGACTCCTCAAGATTTGTCTTGGGAATCACAATCGTTTTGGATAACCGGTAGTCAACTTTTCTTCGCACACTCACCAGATATGGAAAAAGTAATAACAATCGATTAAATAGTCGAGTCGATTGCAGAAAATTCTCTCATAAATATTAATTCATTGCAAAAAAAAAACAAAAAAAAAAAACCGAATTCAGTTGCACGATGGAGTTTCTAATATTTATTCATTCACTTAGTATTCCATGAAAATGAATACACTAAAATCGTACATATCATCATTACGTATCGATGTCCGAAAAATGATATTTTTTATTTGTAATTTCTCCATTTGTATTTTAATTTTTTACCTTATTGATGACTTGAGTTCCGCCAAATCTGCGGACAAATTCTTCGGGCGTCGCAACTGTGAAGTCCTTTTCTAATTGTCGACTTTGGGCTTGGATCATGACCGTGCCTTGGGACATGCTAGGCCTACGAATCAAGATGATAAAGGAAAATCAAAATCGACACTCGGTGAAGCAAGTGAGTTATTGATAATACATCGGAAATAGTGATTACAGATACTTTCCAGCTAATGATAACATTTCACCGATGCAATTGATTCAATAAATTTCCGTGCGGTATTCATTACCAGACAAATTAATCCTCAAGATGATAAGATATCTATCAATATATAATGATATAACGTATGTACATGCATGTAACTTCCTTGGTTCAAAAATTTCATAAACAATGACAATTCATGTATCATGATATCATACGTTTTTATTATCATCATTATCATCATCATTAGTGTTATTATTATTATTGTTGATTTTTCGACTACGCAGGATTCGCGTATTTGTTCATTACAGATTTCCTATTCTGTAAGGGGAGGGAAAGTGATGTTTGTATATTGCGTAGGTATTGGTCAGTTTGAATTGTATCTTCAAACGAGTTTCAGCTTATTATTATATTGAGTCGCCACACTGACCTCGGTAACAGTGTGCGCATTACAGATCGTGTCTATAGACGTGTAACAGATGATTAGATCCAGGTACATATGTAGACATATATATATCTACAGCTAGATCTTACATTGTGAGAAAACGTCATTGATCGTGAGATTTGAGGTGTTGCTTAAAGTATGCTTGCATAGTATGTTAGAATGTTTCGGAGGCAATTTAATGCTCGCGGTGCATCGAATACCCACGTACGATATATATTTATATAGAGAATAGAGAAAGTGCCGAAAGTTACCTATACCATTACCGTTACTAAAATATATATACATTTAAATATCTCTGCGGTTGTTGAATTATTATTTTCAATATGAAATCTGTACGATGTTATTTTCACGCTAACGAAGGGAGTTGATTATTCGTAATAACACCTATCGTCGATGTAATCATCTCGGTAATTATATGAATTTATAACGTCGCAAAGACATTTGTACGTTACGTTCTACGGATACATTCTTAATTTTTTTTGGAACGAAAATAATTTCAGTTTAATTCGTACGATTAAATATTTCATTCGTAATTCAGGTTGCGTTTCAAAGATCGAAAACAACTCGAGAAAGAAAAACATGTGATCGATGAAAATAAAGAAAATCAAATCAAGAAACTATTTTCGTGTAACTCTGAAAATATTTCGTGTATACGAGAATATAATATAATATCGTCTACGAAAAACTTTCCACTATGGAATATTTATACCATGGTCTCATCTACGTAGCTGCGGTTTTTAATTCAATTTTTACACCTTTATACCGAGAAAAAAAAATCTAGTCGAATTCAACATAATATCAAGGATTTCGTAGATTTAATGGAATTTAACCGAGTGAATTTTCTGTTACTTCCAAGAAATAACGAATAATTTCTTCATATCAACCAAACTTTACGCAATCCGTAAAAATGACGTTATTGTTGGCTGCGGCAAAGAAATATCCTTTCTGGAAAATTTCCCTGGCGGGATTGAAGAAATATAAATGTGTGAATTAAAAGAGAAAAAAACGTTTCCTAGGCTTGTTACAATATTCACGTAAAATGAATACATGTATATTTTTCAAAAAAATATTTATTTGTTGTTTGACGAAAACTTTAGTTTTTTGGATTTGCCGAATATTGATTGAGTCGAATAACATATTGTTGAAAAATGCTGACTTTATCGAATACATCGAGTAGAAATCTGAATGTGTTGAATTAGACTATAGTTGGTATTTTTTTTTTTTGGCGATGGTAATCGAAATTTTGAATGACTATATATAAGAAAACAGTGCGACTAGTCAGTAAGAATACAACCGCCTAGTTTCTACGCATTTCCTAAACTTTCATATTTTGTAACTTCTGATGACTCGGAACGAAGCTAGTTACGAAATCAGCGTACTCGTCGCACGCGGCAATTGAACTATTTGCTTACGAGACACTGGCTACACGGAGAAAGTACTTCCACTGCAAAGTTGAGCCGTCTGAATTCCTAAAATTCTGTCAATTCTGACGAGCATTAACTCCGAACTATCAAATATATCCAACATTTTTTTACACTGATTAATTTTCAAAATTCTATCATCTTCAGGCGAAATCATATTTAATTCATCTCCAAAATTTGTTATTTCGAAAAAGTGCAATATAATGTAATGACAAATAACGAAAGATGAAGAATTGCGTTGATTTGACAGCAAATTTAGTGAATAATGTTAAAATTACGTCATAGTGAGCCCTTGGTCTTCAGCTTCCTCGACATCCGCAGCAGGTTCAACTTTTTCGGTCATCATTTTAGCAACACCTGCAAGCAGGTTGTCTGAGCTTTTCCAAATAGGATCCTTCTCGGTACTGTGGGCCAAAACGAATCTCTTCATACGTTTCATTCCTGGCGATTGAAGCCACCGTTCTTGAAGGTTGTGACAAATCCACCGTATCGGTGCGATACAAAAAATAGCGGGAAAAATTTCACAAAATCGTTCGAAAATATAGGTCAATTGGCGTCGGCGAAATGCATTCGCTTCCATTCACCGTTCAAAATTACTAGGTATTCAATTCAGTCAAGAGACTTTCAACTTTCGTCTTTGTTTTCTCGATTATTTTCAATATTCTTCTTTCTTCCTTCTGCAGTAATTTCAATATTCAAAACTGATTCAAATCACTAGATTATTACTCCTTTGTGGCAACGTTCTGGCCTTCAGCTTCGTTCGACGTAGACTGCAACGTAATCTTTGTGTGGTCAGTTTTTGCTCGATGAGTATAGGAAGGTACTTGTTTGGTATTTCTTACGGATCCATAGTCCAAGGATTAGTTGGCTTTTGCATACATTTCGATCTCAAGACTTGGAAGTTTAGCATCAATCACTTTTTAAAACATCGAGGACTGCGGTATTAAACTCGTACTGTATATATTTTACAATTTTCATTTATATTATCCCAAATTATCACCAATTTACTCAATCAATCTATTATCTTGTTACAGCATTGACATTAATTTTGCATTATTGCCAGTTTACTTCACTTCGAAATACACATTTCTACATGATATGGATTTCAAAGTTCCTTTGCCAAAATTTTCAAATGTACAGTAAATCCACTTTCTTCCGGTGCGAATATTTTCCTTATATTATCTGTTCTTCTTTTTCTTCTTCTTCTTCGGTGAATTTACACCGAGCCAAAACTTTTCCACGTAACTTTTTGAACAAACTAGCTAGTCAGATGGGTAAAACGACTGGCGAGTATACTATCAATTTTCGAAATTCGATGATAAAATAATACAATAAAAAATAGTAAAAATTTCGCAAAGTTTCGACAACATCCACGACGGACAGGTGCCCGATGGTCACTGGCGATGTAAGTTTCTGTGAGGTTGTGGTCACCAATTTCCTTAGGCAGAATAACGTCCCCACTACTAGCTGTACACCATTCAGGGAAGATCCTTAACACATTCTATTCTATTCTTTACGGTAAGTAGTATACGCGGCGTAATGTGTCTATTGCGGTCGTGCGATGCAGTTAGAAATAGTCAGTCTCCCATAGATGATAGTCGTATTTCCTAGTTTATCTTGAGCTTGCTGCTATACTAGCAATTTCACTGAGTTTCCCTAACTCCAAATTATCCTTGTGACTCACAAGCATCTTCCATTGGACCAGTATTCATGACAACTTGTTTAAAATTCTTCGCTCATTCGTTCACGTGGTAGGTATGAAATTTTTTAAAAATTTGTTTTTGGTTTTATTTTTTTTTAATCATTGCCGAAATTAGAATCTGACTTTCGTTCGTTGTTATTCTAGACAACGATTTAATTTGATTCCTTTTGAAAATTGCATTGAATTTGGGATCGAAAACATTATTTTTTCCATTTTTCTTCGAAAACATTTGCGGTCTAATTCGAAAAACATTTAGATATCAATTTTTTATTTATTTATTTTTTCCTTATTGTAGAAAATCCGGGAGTCGTTTCAAAAGACAAACTGGCTGACAAGCTATAATTAATCCTGCGAAATATTCGCCACGAATTCGGAATCATCCTGTATATGTTTATAAACTTCATCGTCATTTGCAAATGATTGAATTTAAAATTTGGAAAGACAGATATTGACGAACTTAAAGCCGTAGTTCAATTTCTGAAATTTCAGTCGCGGCCCTGTAAAGTTGCCAATTCAGTAATAAAAAAACGTACGAATGTATAATTACAAGTACGATAAATAATTGCTGCACATGTCGTCTTTCGTATACGTGTGTGTCAAATGTCGATTATGTCGATGCCAAAAGGCTTGCGATTAGGTGCAAAACCTCGGAGACTTCAATGACTGACGCAACGTAGCGATAATTTATGCTTATCAATATTGTCACGTGTTTTTGCTGTGTATTCGTGCGCACTATAGTGTTTTTACTCAAATTTGAACAATTACTCGCCAAATAATAAATACTCGTGAATGTATTTTATTTTCTCCCAATATTTTGCCATCTATATTCGTTGCATTGAGTTAAACAAAAATTCTGTCGATCCTATAATCCATAAAATTCTACGAACATCTAAAATTGCTCATGTACGTCGAATTATATGCAGATATATTTGCATTTGGTGTTAAAATTCGGTAAACTTTTTAACACAGCTAGAAATTAGTAAAACAAGTTAATTGAATTGTTTCCGAATGTACATATTGTTTTACGTTTACGTCGTTGAAATTCACGCCATTTTCAACCGGACGTTACCTTCATTTGAGGATAAATAGTCGCAATTTCCAAACTTTTCGAAAGCCTACTATTTCGCCAACGAATCTATTTTTTCAAAGGTCGTATGATGTTTGTGAAAATGTGCGAAAATTAAACCGCGATATTTAATTAGTAAAACCTTTATTTTAAAGACAAGACAGAATGACTAACGAGCGATGTAGCGAGCTACTAATTAGCCACTGAAAACAAATACTAACTATTCAATAAATAAAACTGAAAGAGAAGATTGATGGAAAAAGTGTTTGGATATAAACCTGAGAAGTCTCGCAATTAACGCAATTAGAAATAATGAAAAGAAAAAAAAAAAAAAAAAAAAAAACAAACTATAATTTGCTACACGCGCTGATAAAAATTTGGATTGATATCCACCAATATCATCAATCAACGTCACCTGTCCGTACGTCACGAAGAATGTAAGAAAAGTGAGAAGAAAAAAATTAAATTCATTGCTTAAAAATGTTAATTTGAAAATGTAAGCCATATATATATTCCTGTACATCTATAAATATGTAAAGTTAGCGGTACCTGTATAATATTTTCAGTCACCCACATGGCATATCCGAGTCCCAATTGAATGACAAACACGTGGTAGTAATTCAATGACGTATACACAAAAATGATGTATACAACAGAAGAAGAACTTCGGATGTTTGGGAAAAAAAAATTATCTCCCGATTCGAGGAAACCAGAAGCACATTTTTTCTACTCCGAAAATGATCTTAATGTATTGATTGAATGGTGCAGGACGGATGATGACTTGGAACTGTTCAGGATGCACTTCGACTAAAATATCCTTAGTGAAATTCTCTTATATTACAAGAAGAAAATATTAAATAAAACAACATATCTCTATACATATATACAGCCCGGGAATAGAGCCGGATCACGTGCAACCGCAGTGCTGTTTGATTCTCTCACCGGGGTTTTCATACTCGGGCGATTAACTTCATCGACCGTAAGACGTCACGCGAGCGAGGGAATACCCTCGAAGGTGAAAAAATCATACTATTATTATAGGTAGATATCAGCGAAAACTTGTATTCGACGTTAAGGCGTGTGCAGAAAGCTTCCTAAAAAGTTGTGAAAAAGTAAAAAAAAAAGTTACCAATTTCAGTGGCTACTACGTCAGCATCTGTCCGCGTGTGTCACAAATAAATGCATCAAAGCAAATGCATCGCGGAATTTCGAAAGCCCGAGAAAAATCACGCGTAAAAGTGTCTAATTCCATTTTCGGTACGTACGGAAGTATTTTTGTTTCTTTCTGTTTTTTTTTTTTGCATTTCCAAGTGAAAAATGACAAGATACGTATTGGGAAAATTCGCGGGTTCATTTTGTACACGCGATATTGGATGTGTATGACGCACGCGCATCTAAAATCTGCAAGGATTTTTGGACAAGTGTGAGTACGACATGTGAAGATTCATCCTTTTTCCCACCTCCTGATCATCGTCACTGACGTCAAAAACTAATGAGAAACACAATAAAATAACAAAACTTGTGCATTTCTCAAGATAACTTTTCCGTATATTTCTCGTAATTTCCCCGCATCATTCTGCAGTCCGAGATATGCACGTCGAGGCATTTTCATCTTGTAATAACGTCATATAAAATCATTTCGCAGATAAAAGTGCCGAATAACGTGCGAATGGGTATTCAATATTTCTTCTCCATTAAGGCGATATGCTACAGTCGCTTTGAACCTGACCTAGCTAACATAAGAAATATAAATATGACTGGAATTCTATTCGTTTTTTTTCCCAACGTACAAACGTACAATACTTGGCCCTTTTCTGCCGTATTAAAGCATGAATCTCCCGTGTTTCGTTTCTGTAGGTTGTATAAGGTAATTGTACCAGTTACTGACCCTTCAAGACGCAATTATTGACCCTATTATTTTCTTAAATTTGAACTCGATGATAAAAAATCTGAATATTTTCGTTACACGAATCAGTTGCTAGAGACTCGGAGAATACGAATCAATTTTTTTTGACAATTTCACAGCTCACCGATAAAAAGGAATCATCGAAAAAGGTCAATAATTGGGACAGGGTCAGTAACTGGTACACTTACCCTAGTTTGGAAGAATAACTACGAATCGCGTTTTTAAGTTGATAACAATCGGTAACAATTGTATTTCGAACATAGTCTCATAAGAGTGTGTGCAAAACTCCATTATTACCAATTGTTATCACCTCGAAAACGCGAATCTATAAGTTTCTCGATGACTACCCAACCGATCCGAACGGACCCTCTATGAATGAATTCAGTTTTTTTGGCAGAAAGTGGCTGAGTATGTGTCACTCGGTCGAAAAACTGATTGGATACCAGTAAAACTCATGTTTTCTATGCTAGCTAGGTTAAGTTGAAAGTGATATCTTTTATATATCACCTTAACGATATCATTGCGTCAATGTAGTGGATAATTATAAATGAAGAGATAATCATCTCGTCAAAGTACCGGACGAGACGTTAATTAATTACGAACGTTACACATCTCCGAGGACGAGCATCTGATGTAAGGTATTTATAATTACACGACGAGGATACATCTCGTTTGATAGATCGCGTCTGTATAAATCAAAGGTGACGATAAAAAGTTGTAATGACGGTCGAGAATTAGGTATTCGGAATAGTTCAAACGATTTACGGCCTTGAATTTGACAGGCTTGCATAAATAACGAGGTAAAAAATTTGTGGAGAAGCTGTCGAATCGCGTACTGGATGCGAATTAAGCCCAGGGTAATCGAGGCGACGCGTAATTATACAACAACCCATTATTACTCGTTACATACGTTGATAATCAACGCAAATCACATCGGGAAAAATGAAAAACAAAAATGACTGAAAAAAAAAACAAAAAAAAGGAAGATTATCGGTCAAAAATCTTTTTATCATTAATCGTACAGAGAGAGAGACGTTACGTCAAATAGCAAACAAGAGGATATGAACGTATATGCGCCTATAGCTCCATAAGTACGTCTCGAGAATTTTTTTCGCACAAACACATGCGAATACTACTAATACTAATATTATTATGATATACACAGGCATGTATAATATGTATGTACGTAAATCCGTATTTGGTCATTTATCCTACCTGTGCGTCGCTTGATATTTTACGTAAGATTCGGCAAAAAATTTGGACCTCGGTGATCCTGACGCTGCACCTTCGCGTGGAAGTATCTTTCCCATAGTTGTTATTCCCAAAAAATTTAAAAGTTTGAAAACAATTGTGGATAAAAACTAATAAAAAAATAAAAAAAATGGAACCCAAACTATAACGAATAAATCTGCAGCTCACGGATAATATAATATGTACTTCTAAGCCTGAGCCTAGACGAGCAAGTGCGATCCTCATCGTCAAAAGATGATGTATTACATGGATGTATATGAGGCGCAGATCCGGGATATTGGCAGTTCAAATTTACCCCTTGTGTTTAAACAACCGAATATATGTAGACATATTGACTCACGTTCAGACACATGTGAGTTATTGTATGTATCGTGCGAGGTCATTACATCATTACTGATCAGCTTTATAGGTGAGCATAATTACAATTAAATGGTCCTGAAGAACAAATACAATTTTGAATTTTATTTTATTTTAAATAGGGGGGGGGGGGGTAATTTTTTAAAGGGTTTGAAATACTTCAACATGTACGATCGTGAGTTTCGTTTTCAATGAAATTGTATATGTATGTGTATGTACGTGTATCTATAGTATGACCTCATAAACCCAATTTACATAGATGTGTAAATTATACGTATAAAAAACTATATTGCATATTTGGTGCTCGGTTTTTCCATTATTTAAATCTAAGTATAATTAGTTAGCGAGGAATATTAGTGTGTGAAATATTGAATTATTTTGTATCGTAAGTTAGATAAATATAGAGCAAGAATAATAATATAGGTATGCGTTTTACAATAGGTTCGTGAACGTAAATGGGGCATTACATAATTTCCAGGAACTTGAATTTTTCGTAATTTTTTCGTAGAATTTAATATAAAAAGAGAATATAATAACTTTTTCAAAAACACAAATTCAATTTTTTCCGGAGGGATTTTTGTAACCCGTTTTATCTGAACTGTGATTTTTGAAAATTGAAACAAACCATCAATTCATTGTTATTTTTTGTTGGAAAAAATGCAGTAAAATCTGATGAAATGTAACCAGCGAATTTTCAGAGCTATTGGAAGATTCAATAACAACAAAATTTATATCTTGTCAATACCAAAAAGCTGAGCCAATATTGTTTCTACAAGTTCATCACCCTGTAAAATATACTTGCGTTTGACCAATTTTGCAGGTATGTATCTCAATATTGCATTGAAAAAATAATTGTCTTCTTTTTTTTTCAATCATTATGTTTCAAATTCGACTCCTGCTGTTATAAAATCTCAATCTTCTCACAGGACTCAAGAATGTTTTTGAATACTGATTACGTTTTTCTGAATTCTTTCCAACAGCAATACAAAAAGGTGATTTTTCTTCATTTTCAATTCTCAAAAATCATATTTCAGACGCGAAGGGATTAAGAAAATCCTGGAAAAAATGTGTACGCGTTTTTCTAAATGACTTTTATTTGAGCATGTAAAAAAAGAAATGAATAAATAAGTTCACGGAACAGATCTTGAGACATGGCCATCAGATCTGGATCAGAAATTCATGGAATACCCCATACGTAAAAAAAATAAATAAAAGTCAATAATATTAAAAAAAAAGACCAAAAATAAAATCGTAGTCACCTGAGGCGTCTCCGCCGTTCAGCAAGTCCCGGTACAAGAGCGGGCTGAAGCAGATTAGCCTCGCTCCCTGATTCCGGAAACCGATCATCATTTTCAAGTTCTTCGTCCGGGTCAGGATCCCCGACAACGAAACTGACCGGTTCACCTTTTTCGGTCATTTTACGGCGAGGTCTTTTCCTTCGCACGTTATCCCTATTTTTCGAAGTTTTAATTCCCTCCTCCTCCTGCTGCTGCTGCTGCTGCTGCTGCTGTTGCTGCTGATGCTGATGCCGCAGACTATCCTCCGGATGATCCTGACGATTTTTCCTACCCTCACGCCCTTCTTCTTCTTCGTCCTTTCCTCCTTCTTTTCCTCCTCGATGATGACGATTTGCTTCTTCGCCTGACGAGGCGCTACCTTCAAAATAATTCGGTAACAAGAGGTGTCAATTGATTGATTCATTCATTGATTCATTGATGTGATGATGATGATGGTCAGGAAGTACGTAGGTATATAAAGTCTTGCCGATGGTTTTATATACATGTAGGAGATTTTCTCAACCCACGCCAGCGAACGGGGCTTGCAAAATTCTCTAAATTCTTCACGTGTACCATATCGAGCCGTAGTTGTCCGCAGGGGACATATATAATATGGTGATAGCCTGGAATCTCGCCTTTTCAAAGCACCGCCTGTCTGCCTCGGGGGCAAGTTTTGGAATCTTTGACATTTTTCAAATTCCCCAAATTTTCGCTACTCGGTATGACCGGCATTCAGAAATCATTTCTCGCGAATATCCCAGATTCCCAGATCCCCAGACTTCTTTTTTCACCCGATTATATATTTAGTATTGATAACTCAAATCCCCCAAAATACGATCAAAGAATGAAATAACTAAAACAGTCTTCGTGTCTAATGACATTGAAATTTTCATAAAAATTGATTCATTAGCTTGCGATCCTTCCGCTCAATTATACAAAATTTATTGCACATCGGTCTTGATTATTCTTCTTCACCTTTTTTCTTTGTTTTTTTTTTTTCATCTGGTAATTCAAAGGCCGTAGATAATCAATTGAAATCAAAACAGTAATGAATTGCATAAATCGATTTCCCCAAATATTAAAAATACTCTAAAGATCATATATAGATACTTCGTTAGATTATCGCAATTAGCGTTTAATAATTACGAATTTATTGACCGCTAATGTGATTTGATGAATAAAACGATGTGTTTCATTCGTGCGAATGGTAAAAAAAAAATCATACGATATTTTTGAATGATAATACTATTCGAATCGTCAAGATCTAATTATCGAAGGTAGTTTGACAGCTGCAGATCAATGCTTGAATAAACTAATCTTATCAATCGTAATCGATATTTTCAAGGTCAATGACATGATCGTGACTAAGAAAAAAAAATCGCAAAAAAACAAGAAGATAATAATAGTCAACGTTTTTTCATTTCGATTTCAAAGTTAGTATCTATTTCCGTCTACGAATTGGTCATCGATTAATTTAAAGAGGACAAATAAAAAAAAATTAATTAGAGATGAAATCTATGCATATTGAATAAAATTCAGACCGTAATCGACGCTGTGACGCTTTTTGTCGATTGAAAGAAGAAGAAAAAAAAAAAGCAATGAATAAATAAAAAATATATAAATAGATATATAAGGTATTTTGAGACCCAAATTAGAAAATAGTTAGAGGAACGATTCTGGCTGAATGATATCATATGGTAGATATTGAAGGTACTAATCTAGAACTCGACATCTTCCCATTCTTCGCTTATTGCGGAGTGTATTCATCGAATAAAATAGTCATTCTTCCATTTGTCACACCGAGTGACGTGCGCGCGCGCGTACGTACCAAAGACGTACGAGTTCTGACCAGGGGCCAAAGGGTCACGAGAAAATGTGCAGCGTAGGGCAAAGACAAAAATAACAAATTGAAGATCAAGTCCATCGGCTGATAATCCAGCTTATATTATATAAACATTCGACGTGATTATGATCGTTCTATAAAAAAAAAATGCAACTGGCTATTAGTCGGGAATTAATGTCGCATTCAAACATACGAAACAGAACGAAAATCGTTAAAATTTCTTCAAATAACTAAACTTTTTATTTGAATATAAATTTTTTTTTGTTTATTTGTTTCTTTTTTTTTGTTTCTTTGATATTTATTCAAATCTCCAAGTTATTCGGAAGATATTTCTAATTTCTAATTCATCCTCGCAAGCATCATAGCTACTATATGTATGAATACGATATTTATTTCCATTGTCTTGAATGCCATAGGGAAAGTACGACTCCAAAAATCCGTGTGAATGAAAAAAAAAAGAAGACAAAAAAAAAACGAATAAACAAATAGTCATCATTAGAAGAAATTGGTAAATTTAGTAAAAGGAAATGACCGCGATTCCGACGTTTTTTTTTGTTTTTTTTTAAATTTATTTATCTCTTTTTGTTCTTATGCCCGAGTGCTTTTGGAATTTTTCAACCGCATGACATGAGCAGTATGCAAATCATGCTCACCATAAATTAATTAAGCCCACAACCTTTAGTCACAAGAAAAACAAAAAAAAAAAAAAAAAAAACCAAAAAAAACCAAACAAGATTCCAGAATCACCGATTTCCCCAAAAGAATTGTAATTCTTTTATTTTGGTTTCTCGTTTTTATATTACCTCGCTGCACTGTATATTATATTACGAAAAGCACACACAAAATCTTTTGCTCGTTGATATATACAACGAAAGTTTCGATCTATATATGGATCAATAATCAATCAAGTCATGACGTTTCGAAATATAGAGAATAAAAAATAGAAAAAAAAAATTAACCACAGAGAAGAGAAATAAAAAAATTGTGGTAAAAAAAAAAAAAAGAAGAAAAATGTTTTCCTTTCCAAAACCGACGATGAGGGTAACACTTAAAAAAAATCTCATGCAGATTCGATTGTACCCGTTATTGCAGATAGAAGACTTCGAAGCATTTATGATCGTTGGGTAGATTTTCACCTCGTTATCTTCTTCGTGTTTTATGAATTATTTTTCCTTCCTCTTCTTCTTCTTTTTCTTCTTGGTAGGAGTGGGTGATGAAAATCCAAAACAATTCTTGTATGTAATAAAATCTTCCCTAGGATAAACGGCGAGTAGTCTTCACTCTCTGGACATCTTTAAGCACGATTTTTAGTTAACTTTCGTCCTCCACCGAACGATTACTCCGCGTGGTATAAGATCCACTCCACTGTTACTGCAGCAGCAGAAACAACAACGTTCGGCTAAGCGAGGAATCCGGGACTGATTACTCCCGCGAATGTCGATCGGTTATTAACGTGATACTAAATCGCAGTGGGCAGTGTTAGGTGACACGTTCCGATAACCGGACGCCGGTTCAAGGGTCGTAGCTGCCAGCGTGTTAACCAACGCGTTATGTATATAGTAGCGCGTGTTAAATCGCATCACGGAGGCTCTCTTATATTTTCTGTATGCCTTTAACATCGCGTGTCCCAGACCCACCGGTCACCGTGTTTTCCGATCCGATTCTTATGGAATCGTAACATTCAAATTATCGTACCGAACGTACGATCGGGCGCGGTACCATTATTGAAATCTTCATCGAACAGTCCGATAACCAATGTACATCTCAAGATTAACGTCATTAGAATGAAGATATGTATAGGCGAGTTGAAGAAGTTCGGATTCAACAGCAAAAGGGCGTATAATCTTTTTCAACTTATCGCTTGAACCCTTCCTGGCCACCCTGATGGGTAAATTTTACCCAAGTCTCATTTTGAGTGAAAAATATTTAACAAACGCGTTTAGCGAAAAGGTGCATTTTCCGCACTTTTATATCTTCCAGATGAATCCGCATTATTCATTCTTACTTCAAAATCGATTCTCTCCACAGGTCGAAGTACATACCTGTTTGCAAACGTGCACTATGCCACGATTTTTTTCCTAAAAGTACCATATCTGACGAATATTCCAGTGAATGCTTGACTAAAGATTGAAATTCAAAAAGTTATAGTTTTTTTTAGTGAAAAGGTGTATTTTCTGACAAATTTACCTATTTACAATTTTTTTGAGCATGGTGTGGTTTGAATTTTTGAAATAACAACCTTTCACACATATGTTCTAGAATGTTCAAAGTATTTTCAGTATTTTTTCGATCCCAATCGGACTGATATTTTTTACACAGCACCTATTTGAAACTTGGCTGGGTAAATTTTGCCCAGAGTGACCACCACTAACAATAAGTTATTCTACAGAGGTGTGGCCATGAAGGGTTAAAAATAAGGTAAGTTATTATAATCACCCCGGAAATGAATCTCGAGTTTTCATCAGATCTCCACCTTTCGAGATCCAGAGAACCAATTCCTACCATTTTTGGATTGACGTCCGGATGCGTCCGTGTGTGTGTGTGATCAATTTTGTGTTAGACGATATCATGAGAACGAACTGCCGGATTTCCATGATTTTCGTGTCAATCGATGTGGTTTTTCGTAACTTAGAGTTGATTAGATTTTAGATTCAACCGGTCAACTAGTTTTCGAGTTATTGAGCGAACAAAATTTTACAAAAAAAATTTCAGTCATATCTCGAGAAAGAATCAATGTATTGCAATGATTTTCATCTTCATCGATAGCATTGAATTCGCTCCAACTAAGAAATGACTGAATTTGGAAATAGTTCGATGCGGTAGTTTCATATTGTTCGAACTTGAAAGATCTGCGCAGGAAGTTTCAGGTCTGGCCAATCGTGTTCAGCCGATTTACCTGCTTGTTTGATTTATATTCGTAGTGGGAATGAGAATAATGCGTAACTCGATCGGAATCACGAAGAGCATTTGAAGTGCAAGAGGAAAAGCTCGTGTGTTGGATAGGATCTGACTCTATAGCTCGGCGATTTATAATTGTATACGATGTATAATTGTATACTTTCTTGAATTACACATATACTTTCGCGTTCGTTAACAGCAAAGAGTCGTAAAAACTGATTTTCTCGCCGTAATAAATTGTTAATACGACATTTTTGGACCGAAAGACATGAGTTCGCGACCCAAGTTTGAAAATTTCTCACATATAAAGTCGGAAAAAGGAAGAGAAAAAAGGATATACCCTCTTAGCCGTGAGGAAAGTGACGGAATCGACCATTAAGAGACGTGAAATTTGTTTTTCCTTGCCTTCACTTCAAAAATGATGTTGATGTATAGATAAGTTCGAATTAACAAGTTTGAAGCATAAAATCGAATGTATCGCTACGTACGACCTTCAGCTTCCAGCTGACCTATCATTCAATCATTCAATTTCAATGCTTCTGAATAAATTTCGGCAATTAACTAACTGAAGAATTATGCGCCCTTTTCTCTTTTTCAACGCTTCTAATTTTTTCTATAAAGTTTCCAAAACTTTCAGTTTAAAATTCATTACGGACAAACCAAAGATCTTCTCGCGTCTCATCTGCAGGCGACATCGCAGGTCCAGACATTGTACGTATATTGAATAGTGCAGAAGTTTTCCTCATATTCTATACATATACCAAAACGTAGCATGGAGTTTTACTTGGTTTTTCGTTTTTTGCGTCTCATTTATTACGAGAGAGCCATTTTCGTATGTAACGAAGATTCCTGTTTGGGGTTTTGGTCATTTTCATTGGAGACTAACGAGTCTTCTGTAATATCACTAACACAGCTTAGTGAGGAAAGACCAGTTTTTTTTTGTTTTTTTGTTTGTTTTTCTCTCATCGTAATCAAATTCCAACGGCGTAAGGTCACCGTTGATTCGAAGTATCCCAGTTTCGAATATTTATATACTTATGTCATTTTAACCTCAATTAGCGTTAGTTAACATTCTTTAGAAAAGAAAAGCCTTTGAAATTTAGCTACGTAGAACAGTGTCCATTTCTAGATCACATACATCACTGTAACAATATGATGAAAAATACTTAAACAAATGCGAAATTTCTTAATAATACCTACAGAGATATAATTTATAATACAGATCAATTGTTGACCGATATTGTGATTTTACATGTTAATCGAGGTTTTACGGTGTTTTCGTCGACGTATTCAACTTACACGATTTAACAATTATACACATTTTCTGTGATAACGGGAAAACTTTGAGGATTTCAATGAGAATATCAGGAATAATTATATCGGTGAAAAAATTCCTGTTCGAAAATATATTTCTTTAATGAAAATCTGTAATTTGCACCTGATCAACGATAATCTCAATGAAGTACTCAGAATTTTTACAAACGAAGTTTCCTGTTTTTTTTTTTTTTTTTATTCATTGCAATTTTATCTTGCTGAAATATTTTACAAATATACACTTGACAGTATTGTATCTTAGACTAGAAAACCAAAACGATGTCATCCAAGCGGATGAATTGAAAAAATCGTGAAAAATCATTAGAGTCAATATATTACAGAAAATATTCGTTTAGAATTGTAAAAATATCAGTAACAACATAAGGTTCAAATCAGCTGTACCTGTATGCGTGCATGAATTGGTTTTCGGGCGAATATACAAGCGTATAATACATATAGATATCATGCGCACATGCGTGTTAGTTACGAATGATTTGGCAAAGTAAATATCGTGTTATATTAATAAAAAGCAATTATGACATGATTTTTTTCTATGCCTATATATTTACGAGTAAGTTGAAAAACTTGGTTAATATTTGCCGAGTACTATTCAACTTTATAGTATGTATATGTACATATGTAAATTGTATAAGGTTTTTTTACATGGTTGGAGTGCCATATAAGTCGAGTATAATGAATTGATGGGCTGTATATGGGTAGTTTGCTGAAATCCGTATAAAGTAAATGAAAAATCAATGTAAAACGAGAGCCAAAGCGGGTATAGAAAATTTAAAAAAAAAAATAGGAAATATTTTTATTACCTGGAGCAACATCGCAGGTAAAAGAATGACGATGACGTATTTTTATTTCACTCATAATGATCGATTGAAACGTTATAAATTTTACCTAAAACTGATTTTAAGAGAGCGAACATCACTCGTTCGTTGCTGAAGATCAACTATCTATCGCGCGGAGTAGGTATAACTTGTCTGGTAGAAATTCGGACCGATCAGGTCGTCATAACGATACCGAAATCATACCTACTTTCCTAAAAGATACATATATATATGTATTAAATACGTATATATTCAAATTTATTACCAAACTCAGGGACAAAATATATCCTCGATGATAGTTATCTAAGCTTTTGCCATACGACATTAACTAAAACCCGATTATTATTATCATTGAGAAATATCATTTGGTATTATCACACGACCAAACTCCTCATTATTTTGAAATTAGTTAGAAATTAAAAGAGAGCTGTGAAATAAAATATCGATCAAAAATCCTAATCCTGAAAAAAGAAGATCTAGCATGAGGAAAGAAAAAATCATTTGGCTCAAATCAACGACCTCAGCCCGAATTTGGGAAACTTTTTTTTAAGAAAAAACATCAGATTTGACGATTAAAAGACAAGTTTATTCAAAGCAACGGCACAGTTCCTTGACTAGCCGGTTTCAAAACCCGAGGTCGATTCATTGTTTGTGCGTTCTTTTCGGTGGTAAATATACGTTTCAATCTGGTAAATGACCCTTTTAAGGAATTTCCGATCACCTGTCTATTTTTTTCTCTTGTGTCCTGAATTCCCAGTTCTACGGAGAAATTTTCCTCCTTGACTATAATACATAGGTATACGTGCTTATTGATTTCGGGGTTTTACTCTCGTCCGTGACAAACCCACGAAGATCACGAAAGGCACGAGAGGGTAGAAGTTTGACCTTCGGTTATACGTACATCGATGAGAATCGCATGTGTCGTGAAAGCGAAATTGATATCCTCATACATTGAGATATCGAATGACGTGAAGATCCGCGTTCAATATAAGGGATGAGGTCGAAATGCGATGTATAGTTTCTTGTTCAAACATGAACCAGCAGCAACAGTAAACACAAGTAGGTACAACAGAAATACATATAACGGAAATTTTTTTCAGAAGAAATTGCATATGTATATGGAATAATGTAGCGAGATAAACTATTACGTCGTTTATTTACTAAAAATAAATTAGATGCACAATATGTATAATACGACGCTGTTTTATCTGACCCCTGGATTCATTCGAACGCGTGTTAACCAGCTGAGAGGATCACGTGCTAAATGCGATATATACTCGTTTATGAAACCGCCTGAGACGATTGATTAAGATATTTTTTATTTCTTATTTTTCAGACACTCGATAAAATCCCATCAATTATTACGTAGAGTTCCCCAAATCTTTCGATATATATAATAAAAATGTAACCAATTCCTCTATCTTTAATTCGGTTTCCCACAAATTTTTTTTTGCATTGTTCCAAACGATCGTTCAGGTGACTGTAATAACAGTAAAAAGAAGACAATAAATTATTCATATACTATATTATAATAAGCACAGTTAATGAGGAATACTATCGATTCGAAAATCAACCTTATTTGAAACTCGCGGCAGTCATGATGTCATTTTATAGCTACGCTTTTCCCTACATTGCCGTCTCAACGGTATATAGGTATAAGGTAGAGTGACGTAAGGACCAATCAAAAGCGTATTTGATCACGTGACTTCTCACTGACTTTTTCTAATTTTCTTTTCAAAAATTAGATCCGTAACACAGTGCGGTAATATTTTTTATTTTTTTATTTTCCGGATGTCGTTTGTGTTTCTATTTTTGTTGTTGTTGTTGTTGTTTCTTCTAGGAAACTTGATGAAACCTTCTATGATATCGAACATTGCCTAAAATCCACAACTTTCACCGCGGCCAGTCCTACGATGCATTTAGAAACTCGTTTATTCGTCTATTTCATTAAATATTTCAGCGGATGCGTAATATATACGCGGACAACTCATATTCAAGAAAAAAAAAACAAATAGGACGAAATCAAATAACTAGAAGTATAAACGCTAGGAGGGAAATTCCTGCCGCAATCTGGTCATCGTGATTCGTAGACCGCATAGTAGTCTTTGACCAAGATTCTTCGATCACGCATAGCTGTATACGGATATAAGGTATACATATAGTTATAGCTATAGGTGTATCATTATTTTGGAATATATTTCATGCGTCGCTCTTATTATCGTGTTCACTAGGTTACAATAACTATATACGATCTCGAGGTAATAATAATATCACGATGACGTAGATATTTAATGGTTTTAGATCAACTTAGCTATATAAAAAGTGCGTATCGGTGCGTATACTTCTGTCGTTATAAATTAATTATTCAAATGACTGATCGATCAATCCCTCAAGGTCTTCGATCCGGAGCTCGATCGTACGACATTCTTTCGCGAAGTTGAAAATATTTCTATTCAACATAGGCACCAGGATTCAGTTACCGGAAAAATCCAATCAAAATCGAGTTTCTCGTTTTTATAACCATATATTATATCCGTGAAAATGGATTTACAATATTACCACACCATATGACAAGACCAAAGTTATAATTTTATTGTCATTGAAAGTCGCTAGAAGGTCACGTGTGCTTTCAACGCGTTTGATTGGACACGACGTCATTATATACTGTTCAAGATGACGGTTAAGGGAAATGCATAGTAAAGGCCAATTCACATAGAACTCTATAAACAATAAGCAGAATGCGGGAGTCATATACAATAGATATAGATATAGCATCAATGGTACTCCGCTCGGGACATAACGCGCATGCACTATAGCACACGCCGTATGCATTTTGCAGGTTAGGTTAGTAAAACAGGATTAAAGGGAGAGATATGAAACACGTTGTTCCACTTGAAATTTTTCAAAGCTATTTTCTCAGCAAAAACATATCCGATCAATGTCAAATTGATAACAGAGATAAAGAAGAATTGAACGAAGAGCATCATACTCGTTGATTTTCAAAAAGCTAATAATAGTTCAACCGTTTAAAACTTTTGATAAACAATCCGTAAACCTTTCGGCCGATTTTTGAATATCGAAGAGTATCACACGCCCTTCGTTCTATTCTTCTTTATCGCCGTTATCAATTTTACGTTGATCAGATATGTTTTCGCCAAGGAAATAGCTTTTGAACATTCTGTTTCATTTCCCCTCTAGGCATACTAACAAATGACGTCCTCAACGGTGCGCGGTTCAAATGCTATCAAATTAAAAATCTACAATATTCTCTCTACTCGCAATGTAATAATTCGTTGTATGTGTTATTCGTTAACTAATAACCTAATTAACCGTTTGGAACGATGAAAGATAGAATGAAAAAATGGCGAATCCAATCCTGCAATTTTTATTATCGGCTCTAATCGAAGCTTTGAAATTCGAGTAACTCTGTTACATGTAATAGTACGTGGTAGACAAAATACAAGATAATCTCTGACAGGCGATATGAATGCTACAAAACCATTACATGTTTATAATTAATAATCAATTACGAGATCCTTTTTTTCTTTGCTCTTATACGGACTCGATAAAGTTCCATCTACAAAATCTAAAGTTGAAAAACAAAAGACATCCACAAGACCATCCTCGAGACACCTAAACGCACGCGGCTTTGATCTTAACATTTGATAAAAGTTTGGTTAATCGTCTCGTATGTATATTACACCTTATCTCTAACTGATTGTGAGCGCAGCGGATAACAGGGGTCGTTAAATAATAATCGCGATAATACTATCTGCGTATTTAGCGAGCGTATATTCATATTATTTATACGGTAAAAAGTTAAAAAAAGAAGAAGAAAAAAAAAGAGTATAAAGATACATGTATGTATTGAAATTGCATCGCGTTTGCTATTTGCTACAGTAAGAATACATAACCGGGATATAGCCAAGCGAATATAACAGACACCAATACGCGAATGTCGTATAGATTTTCACATGGCAATCAAAAGATTGACAGAACTCAGCGATTGGTCAAAACCGCGGTCAGGCGAGGTATGCCGGGCTGCTATTGGTCGATGAGACGCGTGTTGTACTTGTTTCCTTGGAGTCACGCGTCATCAAATTAATGAAGAATTTTAGCGACTTTTCATCAAGTCATGACATAAAAGGGACCAATAATCACTCGGGTGTATAACTCGAGTTAAAAAGCTTTCGAACAAAACTCGTATTTATTATGCCGACTGACTTAATACTTACCGGTGGCGAATCTTTCGCGGTGGTGCCGCTGTCGCCTCCTGGAGGTTAGGTTCAGGTCTCTTTTCTTCCCCCGACATTCGAGTTTCTCTTATAGAACCAGATTCGCAAAACAATATAATATACGTCCCCGCTCGTTTAACTCCACTTGTCAATTTCTGTATCTATCCCTTCTCGGTTTTACTCGCTTATCGAAAACGATCCTCTACTGTCACCGTTTTGCACATGAGTTTTTTACTCGCTCTCGTTCAATGGATAGGTGGTAGGTAGTCGCGGTACACCTACGGCGCGAGTCACACACAACCGCAGATTTCTTCATACACGCGCATTCGGACTAGCGGAAAATTATCAACGTCCCTTTTCCGTCTGCTAGGTACGCGTGTACCTAAAATACTCAGATACTTACCTACCTACATACATACATGAATATCTAGATACAATACATGTATGTATAAGTGAATGCCGCAGGATACGGGTGGGTCCGTTTTATCGACGGAGACATGAACTAGTTCATCATTTTTGCATTAGATGTCATTAGGGGGTGGCGCTATCGTTTCTAACGTGGTCAATATAGGTCTTCGAACAAAAGTTTAACTTATCCCCGTTTCGAATCACCCGCTGAATTTGATTTGATTTTCTACTTTACGCTTCGCAGGCTGGTAACCTTCCCATTTATTGTCAGTCGTTAGTTGCAATGACTCCTCAAGATTCATTCGGTCCATTTATCTTCGTTTGTCTTTTCGCTTCTTCTGAATCCCGTCGTTTATACTTTAGTTCCTAATTTTTTACTCGTTGAAGTATCGAGAAGAACCAGTGAACTCAATATATTTTTTTTCCGCTACAGATTATTTGATCGATAAACACAAATTGGAAAAAGATCTCTGATCCGTTTCATTTTCATCTTGGGACGTTTAAATACGAATCTACCAATTCGTTTCACTGATCTGCTATAAGAACGATGTGGAGGAAAAATGATTTATGAATCCACTTTCTTATAATCGGCCCTTCGATTTCGTTATCTAGTAGGAATAAGCGCCTAGTATGGCGGAAGTAACCGAGCGAGTAACTTTGGATCCGAATTCGTATGCAGATGCGATAAAAATGGTAAGTTTGTAATTTATGCAGCGGGCGTTGATTCAGTCCACATCGTTGGCCCGAGCATATAGGTAGTTGTTTAATGATATACTTCCAGGTGCGGTAAAAGCTGATTTAAATTTCATTCATGATTAATTTATGACTCTATTTTAGAATTAGGTAACATTAAAATGAAATTCTTCATACTCTGTACGGTGAAAATAATTCTATACACGAATTTTGAATAAATTGGAACGTTTCGCTGAAGTGCCTCACGTAATATAATTGTTGCTTTCGTCAATGGAAAAAAAAAAATTCAATTCATTATGAAAAAATTATAAAACGTTTCAATTTTCCACAAAAAATCGTTGTAATTTTCACCAGAGTACAGTTGACAAATGTACAGAGTTGCTTACGTATAGTAATACAATGAAAAATGAACCGTATAATAAAACTCTTGCAGATTTTAAAGAATTTTCTAAATATGAAAACTCCCAGAAAATCGTCTGCGAAAAGCGGGAGTTTAGTAATAGATATTAAGCTATTAGCTAAACGAGATCTCTATACGTTGCAAATAACACATTGTGGTCGATGGAGCGATCAGGGCATCGAAGATTTGTTGGACGAATTTTCTTTTTTGGTTAAAAACGGGCAACTTCCAAAGAAGACGGTGCTCGGATACACGTTCGAAAGAACTGATGGTGAAGAAGATGAAACTGTTTACAAGATACAAGGAGCGCCAGATTTTGTTAGAAAAAAAATACTTCCAATGAATAACTCCGCGGTTCATTTTCCTTCGTTTAAAAATTACGTCCTGATTAAATTGCTGGTGAGTTGAATGGATGAAATTTTATTTTATTCTTAACAACAAATAAAGATTATCTGCATATTTATGTACATGATATCCTGACGTTATACGACGTGTCGAATAATTCTTCCAGTACAAATTGGCACCAATTTACCTATCAGAATTCAAGGAAATTCTTCTCGGCGAATTCGACGTATTAAAAAAGTCTCATCGCGATGTAAAAATCATATTTTACTCCGAGAAAGAAATTTTCTACAACAACAACGTTGGAGCGGACGACGACTATCGAGATTGCAAATTATTAAGCTTATCCTTAATTGCAGTTATAAAACAAAGTATGAATAATAAATTCAAAGAAAAATGCTTAGAAACTCTCGGAGTTGACAGCATTCATGATGCTCAAAAAGTTCTATCTCGAACACTCTTTTCCATGACTCACGAAAACTACATGATCCCATGATCAAAGAGGGGGAAAGGAAAGGAAAGGAAAAAAAAAAATTACTAATCCATTGTGTGCTTTTGTTAAAAATTACGAACCGTGTAAATTTATATTATGTTTCTGTTATTGTTATTGTTGTTAATTAATCATTACATGTTGACTATAAGTATAATCGTGAATAGTATAATACATTTTTTTTAATACTGTAAAACATTCTGCATCTTCTATACCTCCCCATCACTTGTTCCTGCGAATTAATCAGCAGAAAGCTACATCAACTTCTACTACTATTCTCCAACATGAATAGCTTCAATCGAAATCGACGTCGTCTGATTTCCTGAAGATTTCATGTAGTTGAAGATTATTTTGTTGATCAAACTCAACACGATCTCCGGGGTTTGGGGTTTTTCCGTTATTCAAATATTTTTCTTACCCATATCCCATGTATTTAATTGAAAACTCTGAAACTAAGAACGTAAGAGTAAGTAAACCTTACGGGAGAGTCGAGTGAATAGAAAAATCCAGTCAAATGGCTCGAAAAGTCGAAAGGGATATAGTAAAATGTGAGTAGTTCGTCGGCGCACCGATTTCGAGGTTTAAAAGTACGCGGCTAAAGTGCCGCAATGAATGCCGGTAAATATGTTGCGCGTAACCGACGCGCCGAGGGATCGGAGTACCTCATGTATTTTTCCGCAGTCGCGCGGCCGAAACAGGTCAGGTTGGGCAGGTTCAGTGACAGCGTACCGAAAAACAGCGTCTTTTCTGTCTTGAATGAATGTAGAAGAGAGAAATGAACAGATGAAGAATTGGGGTTAACGAGAGTAAAAACATAAGTAAAAACCATCTCAAGAGGCTAAATTATCATAAAATCCGACAACCATGCGCGAGTATAAAGTGAATAAACACATTGACAGGCTCCGAGATGAGCCCAGAGCAGTTCGATAGGGTATAAGTTACAATAATCCTCCGGCAAATGTGTGTGATGTTAGCTTTGAGGTTGTGCAGCCAGTGGTACTCAACTCGGGAGTGGTAATCTCATATCCAAGTAAGTAAGCAAGCAAACGAGTCAGTAAATAAGTAAGTAAGAAAGTGAATAGGTAACCTGCGTATATATTCGTATCGTACGTCAAGCCCTGGGCTGGAATATTGTAAGTATAGAGAGAATCATACCCGAGCGACAGACAGACAAAACGGTCTTGTTTATTAGCATGCGAGTACAGTTCCAGTACGCGTTATGTGGCCTTATTCGCGTATAATATGTATATGCGGTATCGTAACGCGACTCGAATGAATGTTCTTTAGCTTTTAAGTGCGACTGGTAACCTTCTTTTGTTTTTTTTTTCTTTCTTTCTTATTCTATCTGTCCTCTTTTCCTTAAAGTGCAACATACGTATTCGTATGTATACAAATACATGTATAGTAAATGGCGGATAAGATAGGATAGTCTCTTTTGGTTTAACTCGTCCCAGTCTTCTGCCTTTTCCTCCTCTTCTTTTATTCTTCTTCTTATTTTTTTTTTTTTTTACCCCAGGAGCCTCGTGCATGCCTACTATCCATATCCAAGGATCGTACGCGTAGTGATCGTGTACTCGAATCGTGACTGCATATACATATACATATATATTTCTAGTTGGTGAACGATAAAGAACCGTAATGTCGTAACGAAGTCTGAACGCTGCATCCGCAGTAGGTAGGCCCATAGCCGTGTAGTTGGGTAGGAAGGTAGGTAGGTAGACAGACAGACAGGCAGGCAATGATCCCCTGCGATCTATTAATCGCACGTCTCTCGTTTATTCCGCGTCCACGTAGTAATTCTATGCCCATAATACGTTGTATTCATATACTCAACCATCTATTTGTACAATATTTATATCGAATTAGTGGCACTAGGTAGAAGAAAATCCCTCCTTCTCTCTCTCTCTCCAACGAATTTCTACATTTATTATCTACGAATAGGACGCAAATACATACATATATATAATATATAAATATGTGTACATGCTATTTCGGGGTATAAAAAATACAGAATCATACACCAAATTGTTGTTGCTATAAGTTTCTTTGGGAATCAAATAATTACAAGGTGTTCAGTGACAGGGAAAACATGGAATACCTGGAATTCTCAGGGAATTTCGTTGGACAGCAAATTATTAGGGAATTTTGCTCAAGTTCTGGAAATTTATAATATTGTATTAACTTCTACTTTTCATTACCTATCGCCTGTATACATGAGTACGTAATTAAACATTAATAATTAAACAATAAGCCAGTAACAAGATGAATATTCTTAGACAAATATTCGTATTTCATATGCGTGAGCCGATGTATTAAAATTTGTACTCCGGAAAACCGGTAAATATTGCCCTGGAAAATCTGGAATTCTCAATCTCGGAATTGTGAAATGCTCAGTTGCTGGACACCCTGTTGAATTATCGTTCGACGACGAACTTATTTTCAGATCTCTATTCAGTTTCTACTGCACGGATCAATTCTACGCTTCTGCGATTTATTTCGTGTTAAAATAGAGCAATATGAAACACTGGGTTTTAATACCCTTAAATTCCGTCCTTTGATTATTCTACACACATACATTAAAAATTCATAACCTTCGTGAAATCTTGCTCATTGGTATAAGAAGAATTATATAGACTGTACATAACTGTATGAAATTTCATATTCGGAATATTAAGATGTCGAATACAATATACAATAAAATATTATACTGTATAAGAATATCGAGTCTTGAAGTATAATTTTATCGTTAGATGATACTCAGGCTGTATGATTGAAAATAAAAAAGAACCTGAACGTACAATGAGAACGGTTGACAGCTTTTCTTCTTCATGACAAACACGTTTATCGTAATAATAATAATTATTATTATGATTATTATTCATAAATAGATTTTATAATAGAGACTTGAAGAGCCGATGTAATGACTGTGAAATTCTATACGAGGATCGATACTGTAATATAATGTTGCCAAGTCAACTTTTTTGCTTGTATCGTATGTACGCACATACAGTTATTGTATACGTATATATACCTAACATCGTTTGAAAATATCGAAATTCTATGTAATATACTTACTTCCTGAAATTATACGCTTATTTATCAGACAAAACATGATTTATGTATATTATATGATTTATATTTAATTGAAACTTATAACCCGTTCATGTGTATATTCAAACTGAATTCTGCATATTGCTGGGCGTTTGAAACAGTTTCTTCCGATATATCGTCAATGAGTTTCATATGATATTGTATTTATGTTTGTACCCCTATGCCGAATTGTATCAAACACCTGTTGGATGTATTGTATAACTTATTGCCAAGTCTGACTGACAATATCGATCTTGTACATTGGTATAGTTATTATCAATTCGCTCACCGAAGGAAAAGAGAATGAGAAATAAAATTGAGGTTCGTAACGTTAATGTGATAGAATTTTTGGCAAAAAATCACTATTTCATTACTCAAATTTTGTTAAAGTTGCTAAATAGACGAGGTAGGTGTGTTTTACTTATTTCAGAAAATTATGGATTGTATTTTGCTGTTTTCGAACCGTTCGAGTCGAGAAATGAAGCATTTTTTCTGGTTATTAACGTAACGTTAACGTGACGAACTTGAACTTGACGAAGAGAATATTATACTCACGCGTGTAACAGGACTAACAAGTTGCTAACGGATCTTTGCAGTAAATTGCTGATATTCCATTGTGTAGGGAATGAATAAGAATTTTATGTATACCGTTCGAAATTAATTATTGGATTGATGAGAAATGCAGATACTTGGTTTTGAAAATTCATAAACATTGTGGAATTTAGTATATTCATAATTCGAAATTCAAAAGGACCTGCAGTACAGCTTGGTTTCAGATATTTAAACCAGTCCAGAATTCATTTATTTTCCACAGAAGTTCATTTCACATAAAAAACATGTTTCCTTTGAAAACCCGTGTCGTATGGATTTTGGAGCTATGTTGATCCGATTGGGGTCGTTGAGGGTTTACTTCGTTCGGAAATAAAATTCTCATCGTGTGAACGAGTGAATCTGAAATAAATTAACCGTACATGCAAACTCACAGTCAATTGTCTAAATTTTCCGAAATTTGGGCCACTAATTTTTGCGAATAACTTAGTTAAAACAAAAAGCATCAAGAAATTTCTTCGTCCACGTGATGAGGATTTTATTTCCCAAGAAAATGCGCCCTCAACGATCTGAATCGGACCAACGGTGCTCGGAAATTCTTACGACACAGCTGCTTTTGGAAGAGAACATTTTTTAAATGTTAAATGAACTGTCGTTGAAAAATGAATGAATTCTAGCATAATTTGAATTTGAGTAATATAGCTGTACTGTTCTCCTTGATTAATTTCTATTCGAATATCAAGACAAATGTGCGGAATTTCATATCGGGACGTATTGAATTCTGGAATACATTCTTTTTCAATTTTCTATATCACTCTGTAATTTTCAATCACCCTGTGTAATGGAATTTCAAACGGGGTACTAAAACCTCAAAAGAACAGCGCATCTTAAAATTTTTTTCAAACAGTCTCGTAAATTTAATATGTAGAACCAAATAATAATATCGAGAGATCGTTATATCGAAGATCGAGTAGGTTCTTTTAATTCTTTGGTGATGAAACGCGGCTATAAGATTTCAAACTTCCGTGTATTAAGCGTCGAATTCAATTACCGTTTTCTAAGTTTCACGAACTTTTGTATCCTAAAATTCGAACTATTATATTGACGGTGTAGAAATTAATTAAAAATACTTGGTGTGCGGAATATCGTTGTAATTTGGCGTCTCTACATATAGATATACGCGGCCGTGTGGATGAGTAGACCATTTATTCTCAATTATTTTTTTATTTCTTTATTTTTCCAATTTAATGCATAGGTTTAGTCGTCTAGAGATTATATCTATAGATATCTAGAGACTGCGATGAAGAAAACGATGAGAAAATATGGAAACGTGAACTGCGTACCACGTTGGCCCTCAGAGCTGTTTATGAAAAAATACTGGGAATGATGTCTTAAACTAGTTGCCAGAAGATGAACTTTTTCGATCGTTTAACCCTTCGTGGCCACACGTCTACGGAATAACTTAGTAGTCACACTGGGTAAAATTTACGGAGACAAGTTTCAAATGGTTGCTATGTGAAACTATCAGTTCGATTGGGATGGAAAAAATACTGAAAATACTTTGAACATTTTGAAACATGTGTGAAAAGTTGTTGTGTCAAAATTCAAATCACAACACGTAAAAAAAAAAAAATCATAAATACTAAGATTAATTTGTCAGAAGATACACCTTTTCACTAAAAAAATCCTAACTTTTAGAATTTTCCTTATTTTCAAGTCCAGTTTCAACTGAAATACTCATCAGATATTGTACTTCTCCGAAAAAAATAGTGGCGTAGTTGACATTTGAAAAAAGGTATTTATTTGGACATGTGAAAAAAGATATGACATGAAAGATATAAGTGCGAAAAATGCATTTGGATAGAACAAAAAATCGTAATTGATGCATTTATGAAATATTTTTCACTCAAAATGAGGCGCGGATAAAATTTACCCCATATGGTGGCCACGAAGGACGGATATTCTCATATTTTCATACACACATAGTAGGTACATGTACAGATGCTATACGTAATACGTATGATTTTAGATATTTACCTATACATACGCGAATATGTTGAGGGTTTCGAACGGGATTCTTCCGAATTTGACAGGATTCGCTGATTTCGCGATCTTTTGATCCTGAATAATTTTCCCTCATTTTTTTGCCTCGATCGTTTTATACAATTTTCTCCTCTTCCTTCTGATTAATTCCTTTAGAATTTGTCGAATTTCTAAAAATCTTCCCGATCTTCGTTCATTCTTTGTTTCTATTTTCTTCTACATGTATTATCCCTTCGCAGATATACATATGGACATGCGTATTAGAGTATACATGTTTGTACATACGTATGTAAGGAAATGAGATGCGGGATGATTTTATACGTATATATGTATATTTTCACTTGGAACAAGGACCGCCTTCTCTTTCGATGCGGTATAACAAACTCTTTGTACATACACACATACACACGCACGTGTAGACGTATTTATATGTATACGGTACAACGCGGTATAACACATATCCTCCGATCAAATTTTATTAAGAATTACAACCGCGGGAGAGTACTTAATGCGGACAGACAACATGATTATTATACATATACGTATATATACCGGCTAGCCACTGCTATACGCGTATGTTATTACAGCGTATATTATTACTATTATTCTAAGAGAGAGAAAGAGAGAGATATCTTCTCTTAACCGTACTATATATGACTTATTCATAGATCCCACACTGAGAGATGCCTGAGAGAGACACAGAGAGAGGTGCACGAATTATTTCAGTCTACAGGTCTTTTTTCTTCTTTTCTTTCCAATTCTTTTCCTATTTTCTTCAATTCTCAACTTGGAAAACACACAAAAAAATTCCCGCTTTTTTTTTTTTTTTGTCCAAAATTGAATGATAGATTCTTCCTCCATGTATCATCCTATGACATTCCATATCGCAATGAATGTCAAGGATTTTACTCAATTGAAGGAATAAAAAACAACCAATTTTTTCATTACGGATGAGCCGAGGGGTGAATCACAGAGGAGATATGCAGGTTTACAAATTGCAGGAGATATTCAGGAAATATTGTCAAATATTGGAAGATAAATGCTGCAGAATGTTGAAAAGTGTTGGAAAATCTTGGAAAATCTTGGAAAATCTTGAAAAAGAGTTAAAAATATCTAGAAATGTTAAAGAAATGTACGGGAGATACTGGAAGATATTAAGAAATTGGAGATATGGTGTACGAGTTTTTGCCTCGTGATTCACCCCTTCGGGATGAGCGAATATTAATTGAAAAATCTCTCAAGGGACGACCCTACTGAAATTTTGGTCAGAAATAGTTTTTCAATTTTGGCTATTATAATAATGAAGAACTGCCTTTTAACAAAATTCCAGTAGGGTCCTCCCTTGATCCTTCCTTACTTAAGGGAGGACATTTTTAACATTGCCATTTTAAAAATGAAAAACTGCTTTTTATCTATACTTTCTTAATTATGATTAAAGACCCCACTAAAATTTTGGTAAAAGGCAGTTTCTCATTTTTTAAATGGCTAGAAAACAAAAAAGTGCTCTTCACCATAATTCTGTAAGGTCGCATCTTTAAATTCTCCGCGCAAACCTTTCATTCGCAAATTTCGTTTGTTCATTGTTTTATCTCCTTTTTCATGATGAAATAAGCGGAATACTATTCTAATACTTTCGATAATAATAATAATGATAATTGATTATATTCAATCGTTTCAGGATCGAAGGAAGGATTTAGCGGAAATCCGGGTTAATATACGATCAAGATTAGTCGGGCTGATTAACTTGAACGTGTATAAAAAGGAGAAAGAAAGAAAGAAAGAAAAAAAAAAAGAATAATTAAGGAGAAACGCCGATCCCCTCCTCCTCTACAATAATGAAAAAGTTAAAATGTTGGTCATTCGGCGGTAACGATCAGGGAATGAGAAATTGCAGCAGCGATGCAGAAACCTGGAGTGAAAAGGAATTAATGTTGAACTATTGGGAAAAGTGATAGGTCACCCTGGCGTGCAGAAGGACGACGACGGGCCACCGTCGGCCTGGGTCATCTTCATCCTCCGCTTCGGAAAAGTCACAGAAGATGATGTCTGCAGGACCGACGTCATCCGAAAGACCCCGTGCCCATAGGCTGACGGATATCGAGCCTCAAGCTGCAAAGGTTTTTCTCATCATACCTACTCACACATACCTATACGTCTTCATATATTTTACATACCTAGATATATATATACATATAGTCATGTCTACGTAAAGGGTACCTAGAGATATATATGAGTACACTTGCGCAAACACATATAGCTCTTCTTCTTTCTTATACATACACAGACTTTTTTTGTTTTTTTTACTTCTTTTTCTTCTTCTTCATCTTAGTTATTCGTCTTGATATTCTCTTTGCGCAACTATTAGGTACCTCTATACGTTATTTCACTGAGGAAATGACTTCTTTCATCCCACGCTTTTCTCATGATCGTTATATAGTTGCGGTAGTGTTTTGTGAGCATAGCCGCGTATGCAATTGTCGTTTATACAAGGTGCTTAATGACAGGGAAAGTATACTGGAAAATTTTCAGGGAATTTTATTGGATGGGTGATAATTACTAGGGAATTTTAATAAAGTTCTAGAAATTTATAATTTTGTATCCAAATTCGAGAACCAAATTTGTTTTGAGATTTTTTTTTAGTGGTTATTGAATATTATTCAAGTTATATATAAAAGTTATGCTGCAACTTGCAAAAACTTAACTTCGTTTATTCAACTTTTGCTCAGCTGTGTATATTGTTGCGTATATAGGTGCTTATGCAGGTCATCGTCCTTATGATCTTGAGGAATATACATAGTATATTGTATAAAACACTAAAGTGGACAATCTTATGTGTATAATTATGAATGTTGTAATATCTTTCTCGCGGTTCTAATCACATATATACAGGAGCTTTGTATACTCATACTCAACGGACTATATATAATTCGGAGAATAAATGCGACATGATCCGATATATACCATGGATATCAGCATAATGATTCAAGTATATTTATGTATTATTACAAGCTGTCATGAGCGAGAAAAAAATACCGAAAACTTTTTCAAGATGAGTAGGTATAGGAATTCGTCTGATTTTGATGGGTCAAGACCCATGAGTTGATCAGATTTTTTTAGCTTAATCAGTTATATCTATAAGTCGTATTCTTTGCGTTGAAAGCCTAATGTCGGGAGAAAAGAAAATTTCTGAAAGTTTTCGAAATTTGGATTTTTGAATTACTTGAAAACTACTGCCTAGGGTGGTGACAGACTTGGAAATCCTGGAAATCTCATGGAATTTTTCAATGGTCATGGAAAACCTGAAAATTTCATGGAATTTCAATCTTCGTCATGAAAGAAAAAAATCAAAATGATAATTCCTCTTCAAAATTGGAATTTCAAATCATTTGTTCATATATTTTATTGACGTAACCGTCATTATAATCCGGATCGTTGAATTTCACTCGAAGATAACAATTTTTATAAATTTCAATTCAATGTCGTAGAACAAACCGCGTTTTGGGTCCTGGAAAACTTGAAAAATGTCATGAAATTTTATTATTCCCCAATATTTGTCGCCATCCTGTATACCGATTCAAATGAATTCAAGATCCTACCATTTATAAGTTGAGATAAACTGCATCGATTGAGACCAAAGTCATGGAAATCCAAGATAGCTGAAGCTGATGGCATTGAAGTGATAGGAAGAAAGAAAAAAAAAAAAAAAAAAAACAAGATCCAGCACTAAAATTCAATGATCTTTTGGATCGTTATATTAGCAAGTAAAAGTTGAAATTTTCGATTCATCGCTTCTTAGATTCAGATGCAGTTGAAGTGAAAGCATTTATCTTTAAATGCGAGTTAATTGGGTCAACCGCTGTTTCAATTTTAGATATTCGACCCGAAATTATTGAGAGAAAACTCAAGTCTCTACCTGTCGTTTACCAAGTCAAAAATTTCCAATAATATAATATACGTAACAATTACCAGAATAGTATCTGATTTTTTCGTTTCAAATTCTGCGATCTAGAAAAACTCACTTTTTTCCTCTTCATATCTTCCATTTTCCTATCGCGTATTGAAAAATTATCTGTTCATAGACAAGTTGCTTCATATACATATATATATAATTTTTTTCCCTCACAATCCATTACTGACTCTAGAGAATTGAAAATCGAACAGAGGTTGACCTAAATCCTCAATATACACATGACAAGTGCTTTCATACTTCACGACGACGCATCTCATCCTGAGAGATTAACTTTTACTCGATTGAAGTCTTTTTTGCGAAACAAGAATTTTAAAAAACTCAAAAAATTTTCAAAAATTTCTCCATTTGGCGAAATCGGCGAATGGCGAATGGCGAATTTCGTTGAAGGAATTCCGATCGAATGGTTTTTTCTTTTGTATTGTAGAAGAAATAGTGCTGCAAGTTTCCGAAATTAGTCTATGAAGAATCGTTCGTTTTTCGTGGTTCCATGTCACGCATGAATTACGATATCTTCGGATTGCGGAAGTCTGTTCTATTTACTATCTTTCCCTCAACCAGGTCCATCCGTCCGGCCAAACGTTCGTCCGCTCGTTGCGAACGCGCGAGAGCAAATCGATAGACTCAACCCGAACCTCTGCCCCCGCAGCATCCCTGCGTTCCAGATGCAGCTGTCAAACTCGTACGGACAATAAAACCTCCGCTGGATATATCCTAATTATCCCGGAAATAATCTAATCTCTGCTAACGCGGTTCGGTATAGTCAGATTTGAAAACCGCGAATTCAGTTTACTGAGAATATCTGAATACGGGTTCGAAAGTTATCGTGACTATTGATTCTTTTATTAATTTATAGAATATATCTATTTTGGTTTTATGACCGAATGTTGTATTTTTTGTTTCGGAGCGGGATTGAAGCTCCATACGGTGAAAATTCCAAATTTATTTCAGACGCGATTCCGAGTTTCTAGAAACGTTAGAATTTGGAATTTGTAAATTCCAAAAGGTCGAAATGCTGGTAGCACAAAGATTGAGAAGTTGAAAACTGAAAAAGTTCAAGAATCCGCAAATTTAAGGGAGGCTTATGAAAAGGCTGTCAAATAAAAGACGTTTGCACAAGCAGATTTCGAAATTTGGAGTTAATTGGCCTTTCGGATCTTTATAGCTTTCGGAATTTAGAACCTTCGGTGTTTTTCCATTCAGAGTTTTTCAAATTGGCTATACGTAAACTTTCAGGGAAATAATTTTTCCAAAAACTCTGATTCGGTAGTATAAAAATTCGGAATTTTGAACTTTCGCATAGATTTCAATTCCACCCCGAATTTTCGAATAAAAGAATACATTTTTTTTATTTTTTAATATTTGATGATTCTGCAGGTAATAATTTCCGCTAATACATATCTATTACCGCTAAATATGAAATATTCCTCTTCTTCTTGAATATATAATTGCGATACCTGCAGGAAATAAACCGTTAGCTTTACGAATCCCGAGGATCATTTGCCGCCAAGTTCTTGACGCTATACAGGGATAATAAAAAACCGGTATTAACTACCGACCGCGAGTGTACGGTTAGCAATAAACCGTAAAATAAATATTACCAGACGTAGTATTATTCGCATGTATCGTAATTACTTTTAAAAAAAATAAAAAAATAAATAAATATCGGAGCATGAATGATAACTGATTTTTTCTGAATTTCGCACGATCGTAGAAAATAGAATGATGTAAATTTATACCGCGTTTAATTTAATGGCAACAATTATTGGCAGATTTAAAATCTCGTTTTATCCGATCTTCGTTGTCCGGCTATACGAGTGGCGAATACTCGAACACCCGAATATCCAAACCGCGGCCCGAAAGCCTGACCCAGTTTTCATATAGCCAACCGCGATGTGTTCGAGATGTCCATGCTGCTCCAGTTTACTACCCCGTTGTCTATTCTTCGATATATACATGACTACCTATGTATATTTTATATGTATACATCGTGCATGTATCTAGGGAGAGAGAGAGAGAGAGAGAGAGAAAGGCCAGACTTTGTAGGAAGGGTGATTCCGGGGCGCTAATTAAATTTGTATATGTTCCGAGTTTAAAACGCGTCGTCAGACATCGCCCATCGTCGTCGTGTTTGCAGGAATATATATATAACGTCTATACGCCTGTATTGAAAAACATATACAAGGTGAAATAAAACTCGCGATTCATATCTTAATTTGCACGGTTGAATTCCTTGTTGAAAATGAAAAATACGCTTTTTTACAAAAATTTTCTACGACGATTAGTTTAGACGCTAGAGCTGCCGATAAGGACGCACCAATCGGAGATCAGCTTTAGAAACTTACAACGAAATATAGCTTTAACTATCGTCAGCTTTTTTCGACGTGGTGTATAGCGAATTGTGGTATAAGTTTCTGAAGCTGATCTCTGATTGGTACGTCCTTATCGGCTCTAGCGTTTAAACTATAGGCGTCGGAGGAAATTTTTGTTAAAAAAACGTATTTTTTTTATTTTTGACAAGGAATTCGACGATGTAGAAGAGATCCGTCGGTTTTGTTATACACCCTGTAGATACTGTTTTTGTTGCCCAGCGGGTTTACCAGCTGTTCTTTTAGTATGTATACACATTTTATGTACATGCATGTCCAGACTCTGTTCAAGTTTCGTATTTCTCGTTTCATATATAAGCGAAATATTAAACCGCAATTAGAGGTAACTGGAGAAACGGTATATGACTTTCGAAAAACTATATTTAGTATATAATGTCGAAGTTGTCATGGAGTGTAATATCTATTTCAATGATCCGTCGAAACAAACAGCATTTGCAAGATTAATGATAAAAATAAATAAACGATTCCAAGTCAAGATATATATCTTTCCAAAAATTCGTCAATAATTGAATCCATTTTTTTTCTTTTCTATTATGTTTCTCTAGCTTTGGATTTGGCGTATTTTTCGGCATTGAGGACATGCCTTTTTTGAATTTGATAATTAAAATTCATTTGCCGAAATTTATCAGTATATTTAATTTTAATTTGATTAATTTTTGAATCATTCGCCACATATTATTATAAATAATATGAAACCACAATTATTGGAAGTACTAGAAAAACGGCAATATTCTGAAACTAGTAAGAATTCAGTATTGTAGTTTAATATCGAAGTTGTCACGAATTATAACATCTTCCTTCAACACTATCGCATAAAGTTTTTCTTTTTTCAATTCTTAATTCTGTTTGTCTAGCTCTGATTTTTCGAGATGAGTTTATGAATTTTTTTTTTCAATTGAAAGTTTTTCTTCAAATTTAATCAGAATCAATTCGCTATAATAGGAACTTGATGAAAGTAATTGGATGAAATAAGTTTTCAAGATCACGTGTAAGATTATCGAACGGGAAATGCATGCGTGTTGATGTATAAAGGAAATGTTTGAAAAAGGAAATTTATCTTGACAATTGTATATACCTATATGTATAGGTATTTAGAAATTCTAGAGTTTGAGTTAAGGTGTAAATAAATTATACGAAGAGTAGTCTGTACATAAGTATGTATGTATATTAGTAGCGAGATAATATTAAATAATTCACTAGATAAACTGATTCAGTTTCAAACTCACGAAAGCGGAAACGATGCAATGTTTTACTCTAATAGCTTTCACTCTTACCCAATTAATTTTAACAATCTGCTATACTGTAGACTGCACTTCTGTATAACGATACGCTAGAAAAATTATTCACATTTTAACTTAATCCCGGAATATAATTTCTCTACACAAAACTAAATCGCTCGTCAATTAACGAAATTAAAATTTGGAAAAATGGGAAATACGGAACTCTTTTCTACTTCATCAGTATAATTGATATAGGTACAAGTCATTTACTGGGTAGAACAATTGTATACGAACAAATAATATAATATGAGTTGCATTCTAGTTTTCTTCATTCGGGAAAATGAAAAAGCCCGAATAAAGAAGTATAGCTATAATACGCGCTATACGACGATGATGCAGAATAGAAACGCGTGTATTATGTTAAGTACTTCCCATCCGGCTAGCTGACTCATTGGAAATGTCACACTTGACCAGAATAATCATACAGACATGTTTTCAGGTTTTTCGTTACCGAAACATGATCCCCTTATGTGTAGTTATACGAACAGCCTCTATACTCGGTTGCTTTAAATGTATAGAAAGAGAGAGAGTCCTTCCGACAGCTACTCTTCTCCCCATACGATATTGATTAATTTTTCAAGACATATTTTGTTACTAATATCGATAGTCGCCCACCAGCTAACTCGTATTACTATCATATGCTGCCTATAACGATAAGATACTCTGTGTAAATTCATCTCATCAATTTATTCTCGACTTAACAATTATACGTGAAGATCAATAGACCAATTACAACATATTTCCATTTTCCGAAATTTTGAATCAATCGAAGGAAAATGATACATTGATTTCTTTCGAAATGATGTGAAAAGCGGAAATGTCTCGTCTTTTTCTCGGCCATATTCTGAATTAATCTTGTTTCTTTATTCGTTGAATTGTTATTGAAATTCTCAACTTGATCATTGTTATTTTACTTTTTGAATACAGTATGCAGGAAATTGTAATGTCGGTAATTGAACGTAACGTCGATGTACTGAATTGTCCGTTGAATTAGTCATAGTCCCATCAATTATTGAGCATTCGTATGTTGCCTCTCTTCGCGCATCATCCATACTCTTAATATTTTCATTGCTAATGAATCATCAGTCTGTTTATTCTCAATTGCGTATATTGCTCAGTCTGATTTCCAGACAGTTAATTACTATCTAGTTTTGTACGTCATATTTATTCATTCCCTTCTTGTTCTTCTTCAACGAGCGACACACACACTATTTTACACAAAATCGTATTTGATCAATATATTTAAACTGTCTGTACTCAAATATATCACAGTTTGTGTTCTGTTAAGGGAGGGCCCTTCTGAAATTTTGGTAAAAAGCGGTCTTTCAATTTTTTTTGATGGCCAAAGAACGTCCAATCAAAAAATCAAAACTTCCAATCAAGAAAGTTAATGAACTTTCATTGCAGGAAATTAAAACTTTTTTCCAAAACATATCCTACCATAATCTGAAGTTATTCGTATCCGTTTTTTGATTGGACTTTTTTTTGGCCATTTTACAAAAATGAAAAATTGCTCTTTACCGAAATTTCAGTAGGGTCTTCCCTCGATTTATTGCACTCTGATATTATATCGTATTACATTATTTCACATGTCTGATTTTATCTTCATGACAAACTAATTTGTTTTATTATCAGGAGTTGGGAAACAACAAAACAGACGACTTAAGTACGCCAGGAAGTTCAGGGGCTAATATGGGCAGCATTGCAAGATTTCCAAAATTAGACGAATGTGCTCACTTTCACTATGAGCATGTGGAACTCGGCATATTAGAGGTAAATCATATGTCCAGATTTGTAATACACATACATGAAAGTGGAGAGGAAAGGAAATCTTCTTCAAAAGACAAACATATATGTCCATATACTTATAAACGAAATGGTAAAATTATACGCTTTCAATATTACTAGGAAATCATCTTGAGTTCTTGATCATCTGAACACAATAAACACCCAACAGTTAATAAACTGTTTAATAGAATCAACAAAGCTAATTAAAAATTATAATCCAATTTATGTAACGATAGAAAAGTCCGAGGAGTTGCCTTTCCTTTCTCTGGAATCAGAGGCATCTTAACTTCAGTTAATTGTAAGCGTTCGGAGGGAATGTTGTCATGCAATTACTCTACTCGTTCTTGTATTAACTGAAAAAAAAACAACATATTGTCGTGTAGATGTGATAAAATTTTAACTTCAGCTCTGTTTAAATTCAAATCCTCCAGTTTAGACAAGTGTTTTGTAATCTATTTAAAAAAAACAATCTAATATCATCACAATTCCTCATTGTTTCTTAAGGTTTCGGTTAGCGAAGACCCAAACGATGAGACTTACGACGTTAGAGTGACTTCCGGGGACGCTTGTTGGACCTTGCAGCGTTCGTACGAAAATTTTACAATGTTCGACAAGCAACTGCATCGTTGTATATTCGACAGGAAGTTCTCTTCTTTAACTGAACTTCCAGACGACCAGCCAGAAAATACTACCGTCGTTTTAAAGGATTATCTATCCCGGTTTTCACAGCTAAGTCATGAGGGCTTGAATTGTGGGCCTGTTTTAAATTGGCTACAACTCGACAATAGGGGAAGAAGAATTCTCGTTCCAGAAGCTGATTCGTGTCCAATTAACACACCAGCTGTGGCTGCCGCTTATGCTGTTAGGCCTTACTCTGCTCAAGCACAAGATGAGATTTCCTTTCAGGTATTTATCCGCGCTAAATGATTTGTCCTTTTTTTTTTCTAACTTTTTGTCAAATTATTTCATATTCTATGGATTTGAGAGATATGAATCTTGAAAACTATTCTAAAACTGTGGGAATCTTCATATAATAATCTCAAGTACATGGAATCATGCTGGAATTAGTCAGTCGTGAGACTCGTGGAAATAATAGCGTAATATGATACGATGAACAAATTGACCCAAGAATGTTATGAAATAACTTCGAAACATTACATAAATAGCAAAAAGACGTTAATTGAAGTTAAGTTGAACTCCATAATTAAACTGTGTGATAAAAAGTGGATAATTTCTTACATAAAACGCATTCCGAAGTACAATATATTTCTTCCATTTCAATTTTGAAATTCAATTTTCAGATAAAGAAACTATACCATTGCCCAGATTTTTTTGCAAACTTATCTATTTGATGAAGAGCAAGAACAAAATCGTCTAATATAAATACTTGAGAATTAATCGAAGGAATATTTTACAGGTAGGAGACATGATTTCAGTAATCGACATGCCGCCTCCAGGCGAGAGCACTTGGTGGCGTGGCAAACATGGTTTTGCAGTTGGTTTTTTTCCTGCTGAATGTGTGGCTGTTATCGGGGATAAAGTACCCAGACATTTGACCGTATCTACAACAGTGCGATCGAGACTGCCAGTTAAACCGGTGCTTCGAAAACATGGAAAGCTTATCGCTTTCTTTAGATCATTTATCCTAAATAGACCATCGAGAAGAAGACTCAAACAATCAGGAATTTTGAAAGAACGTGTATTCGGTTGCGATCTAGGAGAGCATCTGCTTAATTCTGGTCAAGATGGTACGTTGACTACATTTATTCAATCATTTTGTTCCTTTGTATTATTTTTTAGTTACAATATCCAGTTTCAGAAGCATACTGATTCAAATATCTTCCTAAAATGGTATATTTTCAGTGGTAAAAATAATCTTCAGTCCATTTTGAATCGCATTTATTATTAATTATAATTACTCTTACGTTTTATCAGCGCTTGAATGATAATTGAAAATTCTAGTACCTACGGTGCTTACCTGCTGTGCCAAATTCATCGAAACTCATGGCCTGGTCGATGGGATCTATCGACTAAGCGGAGTCACGTCAAATATTCAACGACTGAGGCATGCCTTCGACGAGGACAGGGTACCTGCTCTCCATTCCGACGAGAGTATCTTACAAGATATTCACTCCGTTGCTTCCTTGCTTAAAATGTACTTCAGAGAACTGCCTAATCCGTTGTGCACCTATCAACTATACTCTGCATTCGTCGGGGCTGTCCAGGCGGAAACCGACGCCGAAAGATTGAGATACATGAGAGATGCCGTGCGAAAATTGCCCCCGCCACATTACAGGTAAATATTTTATTGTATTGGGTTATTTAATGACATCACATTTCGCTATGAAGCCGTATTTTTGGAAATATTGTTTTCTCTAGTATCTCCGGATTGAATTGAGTCGCGAGGTTTGCTGAGCACTCATTTTCAGCTCAGGTATCGAAACTGTAACATCGCAGAACGTTAGAGTGATTCCGTAATATTCTTCCATACATTAGATGATATTTTGGAAAGTAGATCCATCTCGGATTCATGTGTTTATTTTATGTTTGTAAGGCATTATCATAGGTGTTGCTATTAGAAAAAGTTTCGAGAAGGTAGTTTTTCTTTGAGAGCCAGAACAAGTTTTTGAACTACTGATTTTTTTTAACGATCACTTTTTCTAGTAAGTAGTTTACTTCAAAGTCTATTTCTTGTAAAGGCTAGAAATGGCACTACACCAATATTGGACAAGGAAGATGTCTGGGTTTCGAAAACGCTGATGTTTGCTCATCAACTGATATTGATGAGAATAAAAATGCCACTTTCATACATTTTTTGAATTCCAAATGGTCTGAATCTCTGGTAGTTTTACTTCCACTCCGCGTGTGTCCGTCAGGCACTAGAGAGACTTTTCAATCCCTCAAAATAGAAGTCATGCGTCTGGCGGAAAAAAAATCAAAACAGTTTCCAAATCGAATAATGTGTGGAAGAATTGTTGTTGAACCACTATCTGTCTGGAATATCATACTTCAGTACATTCACTTCAATTCTGAGTCAAATTGCTTTTCATCTAAAACGGTTTGACATAAACTTGTTCACCTAGAACTACAATAAATCCTGATGGTTTTAAATTCGAATGTGTAAGCTTTGAAGCAACAAATCGACATAGAATGACTCAATTTACTCAAAAAATGCGAAAAGTTTTGGGGATAAGAACCCAAACCATATAATACAACAAAGAATATTCGTTCATATCTCATTACCCAAACAGGAAAATAAAATTTCAATCATTTTCTTTTCAAAGGACGCTCGAGTACCTAATGCGACACCTGGCAAGAGTTGCAGCCTGCGGCAAAGAGACTGGTATGACTTCACGCAACGTGGCTATAGTCTGGGCGCCCAATTTGCTACGTTGCAAAGAACTGGAAGTGGGAGGAGTCGCAGCTCTTCAAGGCGTTGGTGTGCAGGCGGTCGTTACCGAATTCCTTGTTTGTTACGCCGAGTTAATATTCGGCGACGGTCCAGTTGGAAGGCCTAAATCTTTGGCTATAACTACTCCTGCCAGACTGTTGAGCCTCGAAGAAGCTAGGAGTCGAGTAATTCGTGGGGAATCTGACTACATAGAAGTTGGCGCAGGTCCCGCTGGACTTCCACTACATTATCACACTGTTATAGAACTTCCCAGAAAAAGACACGGCTCAAAAAGATCCCCGTCCTTAAATTGGCGAGCATTTTTCAGTCGAGGCGGTTTGGGGGCTCGTGGAAAAGCTAGACAAGCCAGAACTCCTCCTCAAGTTGAGATTCCCAGCTCTCTTAACTCCCTGAGAAGATTACGACCAGTAAAAAGCGCTGATAGTTTAGATGGGGAAGACAGTCTTGGTCCGCTTCTTGGCCCGCCTCCCATTAGGCCCTGCGGTCACAGCCGATCCGTATCCCACGATTCTTATTTCGATCATTTAGCAGATGGTCCGAATGCCAATTCACCTTTGGATTTGTCCGAAATTCAGCTAAACTTCGATCTAGAGGAAAGAGAGATGAGAATGTTCTCCGAGGACGAAGGAGGCGGCATTGCTTCTGTTGAGGCTTCGCCGAGAAGGCAGAGAGCTGAAGGACCCCAATGCGCCGCTATCAGCGGAGGCTCTAAAAGAAAAAGATCCAGATTGGAAGAAAGATTACACTGCGACGTCGAGCTACGATTTATCGATAGCCAAAGCCCAGATCAAGTAAGAATGATGTTTCATTCATCAAGGATTTCACTTGAATTTAGGACATGTTACTGTTATTGTATGTCAGTTACAGATCATTTTGCCAATTTGAGGGCAGAACGAGAAGCGTAAAAAAAATCATAGAAGCATTCTATTGGAGAAAAAAATCTTCTTTAAACGTTCGATTGGATATTTTTTGTAGTTTATTTGTTGGTTTCAAAGTAATTTTGAAAGCAGGTGGTCTTTGATATTTTCTGTTGTTTGTTATTCTGTGTTCAATGGTATACAAATTTCTGGAAATCATCAGGTGAATGAAGAACCCCGAAGTATTATAAGAGAGGAACTTTTTGCTATGATTTTTGTCGCCAAATTACTTGAATTTTCCTGTGAAGTATTCATTTTTAGAAATTTACCCATAGCTATAAAATTACTGATTTGAATTTGAATTTGAAGTGTGAGAAACAAATAAATTTAATTTTGTTGTATGGAATGCTCGTGAATTTTCTTCAAAACTTTCAGATTAGATTTTCCGGGCTACTTTTGCAAACATATGAAATATCTCAAAAGATTCTGAAAAAATCGCATCAAATCTTTTTTATTTTCTAGACTCTGGTCAATTCAGAAGCTTCACAGTTATGAGCAATTTTCTCAATACTTCATACGAAAAGTTGAATACCTTTATGAACAACAATCTTGAAAAAAGTCTCGAAAATCGAACGGAAACTTCTTGCTTGTATTTTGTAATGTTCTTAGAGTATTTTTTGATAGACGGTATCGTACACTGCTAGTTTGTGATTGCAGGTGATGGTTTCCGCAGACGTCCATGCGAGCACAGAAACTCCTTCTCCTTTACCAACACCAGGATATTTGCCGCTTCTTTCCGAAGCCTCGACTCCTTTAACGCCAGTGACTTTGCCAGGAACTCCGCCGTCTATTTCACCCATACCGACCAATAGTCCTAGGATAAGTTTTCGCAGTTTTACGTTACCCCTGGAACTTGAAGACGATAAAAATAACCAGGAAAAATTGAAGAGGGTCACAGTGTCTTCGGACAGAATATCTGATTCTAGTCACAGATTATCGTCAAATTGTGATAACGAGAACGAAGTGAAATTGTGCGAAAGGATCGGGACACCTGGTTCGGATCAAGACATGACACCCTGCGAACGAATAACTCCGACATACGACAGACTCACGGAATCCTATGACAGCAGAATAACTGCATCTTCAGAAGGACAAGAAATCTTGTCAGAGGAATCTTGTCAGAGAGTATTAGATTCGCCGGATCAGGAAATGACCCCTGCTAATAGCTGTACAAGTTACGACGGAGTCACTTTGTCGTCAAATGAAGTTCTAGAGCCAAGTTCAAGCTGTGAAAGAATATTGCCGTTAAGTCCAGTCAAAACAAATCATCATGACGGAAGTATTTCAAGGTCAGAATCATCCACAACACATCTCAACGACTGCGCACAACAAGATAATCACTTAGAATCTCCCGATTGTTTGACGTCATCAGAACTCCAGGACAACGTAAGGTCAGAAGAAAGCAGCGGATCTAATATACAGAATGAAATTATCTCACAGAGCACATCGGTGAGCTCACAAACCGAAGAATTAATCGCTGAAACGCTTAAGACTCTTGGTAGCGAACCCAGCAAGGCACCTTTAACAAATACCGATCTAGATTCTCCCATGTCTTGCGAACAGACTCTGGAAGACCTGCCAGACTCTGGTTTTGTCATATGCGATAGCTCGGACAGAATGCTTACCAACACCGAGACAACTCAGCAAATGACTTCAAACCCAAACGATTCTGGGGAATGGGTTATGGTTGAAAGAACTTCGGAGTCTGGTGTATCGCCAACCAGCGTTTCTGGCGATCTGACTGATCTTTTGCAGGAAACTGTCGATCCTGCAATAGCCACTGATCCTCCGCAGGTACAATCTATTTCGGAAAACATTTCCCGAACTTCTCTTGATTTGACAATGGGTTCGACTATGGGTACTGACGTCGATACGTCTTGCGTAGGTGCTAGTGACTTGACGGAAAGTCCCTCTGTCCAGGGACAAGATTTTAAGGATTCAGCGTCGCATTTTGTTCAGGATAAGGAATGCAGAGATCTTATGGAACACGACGAATCAAAAGCTTTGATTTCCAAGGATAACGTTTACACAAATGACGCTAATAACAGATTAACTAGTAACGCACAGTTCGTGAGATGTGATCAAACCGTCACGCCAGATAAAGATGAGAATCAAGGAGAGGTAGCGAATGGGCAGGTAGCAGAGAGGCACCAATTGAACTTGGAGTTGAACAACTTGAAACAAAGAGACTCTCAGATTTCAAAGCCGCACGAAACTCATTTCAACGATTCAGATACGTGTTCAGAGGATGGGACGATCGACGAAACAAAATGTAGAAACCAGAGTAATTTGTCACCTCGTAAAAATAATCTCTTCAGTCAGCAACTCATCACACTTACTAATAAAGATGGGGAACAGAAACATCAGAGACATCAGTTTTCTCAAGAACATCAAAATATTTCGTATAATAACAAAAGTCCTGAACATCGCCAATTTCGCACCCAAAGTTCTGACAACCGATCAAGCTACAGACAAAGTCCAAAAACGCAACAAAATTACAACGCTCAGCAGAAATACCATTCCGATTGTCCATCTGAAGACAATTACTCGGATGGAAGCAGAAACTCACATTCAAATGCTGCAAAAAAGTCCGCACACATGTCTCAGAATGATTTGGAAGTAGTTATACCGTCAGAAAATGCCGCTGAGCCATGTGAAATAGCACACGCTCCCGAAGGCGCCTCTGAGGCTCCGTCTTTGGATTCGTCTTGTACATTTTCAAACGCTTCGTCTCCCGTTGATGATTTAGACTTGCTTCGTGACACGGCTGCGATTCTGGAGGAACTCGCTTTGCAGAGATTATCTGGAGGCGGAACAAACGACATGCCGCTTACTTCGAGAAGAAGATACGATTCTGAAGTGACGAGAGATCGGAGAAGTCTAGACTCTGAAATTGGAAGAGAAATAGTCAGGGAGCGCAGGATGAGACATGAACTTGATTCAGCTCGGGGAAAGTCAGAGGAACCGCCTAATAACGGATCTCAACATTTACCTCCGTGCTTAAGAGCTAGACAAGCTAGAGCCACGCGTGCGGCTTTAAGTCGGTCTTTGGATGAAGCCAAATTCAACAGAATGACTGGCGGTTCGTCTTTGGCGACAAGACAATCTTCCGAAGACTCTCAGCACAGCTCTACGCCTAACGTAGGTGCGCAATCTTCTATGCTTTCCTCCAACAGTTCCGATCGAACTTCCCAAAAAAATTTGGGAGGCATTGATTTGGGGGATCCAAGATGCCGGGAGAGAATAGAAAGGTATAAAGAAGAGAGGCGAACTTTTCTGAGAGATAAATATAGATCTGAAAGCTTTCGAGGGGCAAGATCGAGAACTGATGACGAAGGGGAACAGGCTCTGTTAGCTAGATTGAAACAGCGGGCTTCCAGGCCTTCCCTTCATTGACCAAGTGATATTTATAAGCCCTGTGCTCTCTTTATCTTTGAAAAATAATAAGCCTATTGTATTCTATGTAAACTACGTTAAACGGGTCTAGATACACCTTGATGATAATCTTCTTCAAATCGCTCGCATGCTTTGAACAACTATTTTATTAGATTGAGTAATCGCTGCAAAATCACTGAGCTAATAAATTATTTCTTCAAAGGTACAAACCATTTGAAGAATATTATTTCCAAAGTGTGTTAAGCCGTTTAGCGTAGATTGATTATTGGATCATTCTATGAATTAAATCTTCTTTTTTTTCTTTACCGATCAAACTGTGCGGAAAGGTAAAGCACTGCGCTCAACTTTCATAGTGAATTCAAAAGCCGCAGATAGCAAAGAAGCTTTGGAAAAAGAAATATTTAATCAAAGTTATTAAGTGTCTTGCTTTCAAGTCATGATACATACTGTTGAGGGTAAAGGAAGCGTTTTAGTTTGCTTACTTTATATACCCGCACAGTTTAGTTGGTGGGATTAATTATCTGAGATGTACCAGAGCAAAAGTACGAATCTTATACCTTTAATCTTAGTTTATAAATATAATGCCAAACATCTCGTTACTTCCAATGCTGCTAAAACATACTGTTGTTCATCTATGGATTAGTGATCGCTGAATTTTAGCGAGAATAAAATGATATTACCGATAAATAGATACGAGTTGAAATTTTCGAGAAAATTATTCTAGAGTAGAAAAGACGTGTGATTGTTAAAAAAAAACTTCATTTTCTCTAGCCAAATTTAATCTGATTGAAATAAGAATAAAAATAATAATTCTTTGAATTTCTGTATTCAATTCAATGTGACAATAGCTACAACATGTTCAAGAATAATGATCTGATACTTCATAATAACAACGCGAAATATTTCTCATACGTCGATGAATATTTCTTAGCAATTTCATCATATTTTTCTCATTTTACTTTTCTTTATTTGATTTTTTTTTTTGTTTTTTTTTTTTTTGTTAGGAAAGCCTGAGTACAAACATCAAAGATAAATACCAGGCACATCATTTGGTTTGTTGATTTATCATTTTTCACCGATTATATGAGTGAACAAGTCTGGTATTTAGGTAGCGGTCATTTACCACGTCATAAGATATGACTATTTCATTATGTTACCAATTGAATTTCTTTATTAATTATTGATGACTTCGATTTATAGAAAAGCCCTGAGGTTGTGTTTGATTTACATATCTAGTAATTTTTAGCCAAAGGATATATAAAATATCGCTATCCAGATCTAATTGAAGAAGTTCAAAAATATCTTATTTTGGTAACTTACTTGTTACATAAAAAATTATCTCATTTGCAATTCGTTTATCATATCATACATACTATCAAATTAATTAAATTTGATAAAATTTCTCAAAGCTCTGGTGCGGATCAACATTAATAAGATAAAAAATAAAATTTCATCAGCAATTGAGCTAATGAATCGCGAATTTTGATCATTTACTTGTATTAAATTGCGTATTTTATATGATGATGATTATGATATATATGCGAAAATGTTATTTTTTATTTTTTTTTGTTTGTTTTTTTTTCTTCAATTTTTATTATGGACAGGTATCCGTAATATAATGTAATGTGTTTTTTGTACATGATAGCTTTTAAGTAGGTAGAATACCTAATATATTGACTTCTAAGTTAATTTGTGTCCATTAAATGAATTGCTGGTGAAAAATTTTTGTACGCAAAATCAAGATTACTATTACAAGTTCTTTTTCTCTTAAGCCATATATTAATCACATATTTATAGTCTAATTAACAACAAATATATTATATTTAGGTATAGTTACCCCTCCAGGCAAATCACGATTCTATAACGTTTATAGTATGAAATAGAACGTTTATTTAGCTTTACGATAAATCTACTAATACTGTTGACAAAATACTCCAAAAAAAGAAAGAAAAAAATAAAAGAAAAAATTTAACGACAATATGGTGTTCTCGGAGGATACAGTAAATATACGTATAAATAAATTGGAAAAAAAAAAGAAAAGAAATAACTCCAACAAAATGTTCCAATGAAAGAATCGGAAGGCAACAAAAAACCGGACCATAAATGTTAAGCTATAAACTCTTATTATTATTATTATTAATGTGGTATCTCATGATGATAGTATATAGTTACAAGTATATCAAAGATAGTTATTAGGGAAATAGAAAAAAAAACGACTTTTCACCTGTTCGAAAATCGCTTTGATTATTCAAGTATTGGCATGCTTTAGTAAGTACCACAATCACTCGTTTGGAACTGATCGTAAGCTGCAGTTATAAAATGACGCTGTAATTAAGTATTGGATAATTCTTTATTTGTTTTTTCTACAAAAAAAATAATAAAAATGACCTTATTCGCTGTTAAGAAAAAGAAATACATATTTGGTAAATATTGTACATGTATGTACAATCTGGTATTGTTTGGTCGTCACGATAAATACTTTCTCAACAGCTGTAAAATTAGAGAAGACGTTTGAAAATCTCTCTTTATCGTATTGTTAAAACTCTTGTAAAAGTAAACCTAGACACGTATTATATTTAAACCTTGTCAGCCAGCTATATAAATACATAATATACTATAATATTATAAAAGAATGATTATATAAAATGAAAAAGTAATTGTCAGCGTTTATTAATTCGTGACAATGCATAATCTAATGCGCAATAATAAGCGATAAGAATTTATTTTTAATAATTTGAAATTTGTGAGTAGTAATTCGTAATGTAGGGTTACAGATTAATTACCAAATTCAATAACAATTGTTGGTAGTTAATATAATTTATGCACTCAAAATTGAAAGACCGAATAATAATATACTTCTTTCCAATATAAGTAGCTAGACCTAAATAAGATGAAGACTATATGCAAATGTATTGTTTAATAGTAATCTTGTTTTTTGGGTATTTAATAACCCACCGTTTTATCGGCCTCGATCCATTCTCGTCGCTTTATTAACTAGCTTATAAATGTTTTGTTATTAATGAAGAACTGTTTCGCTCATTGCATTATTATTATATAAAAAATATATGTAAACAATTATAAATATTATAAATATGAAGATAAATATTATACCCAACCTTCTTTTCAATTATTGACATCCTGTAAATTTGCCATCAATATTCAGGGTATATTCATAATGTTAATGATTTAACCCTTCGTGGCCACCATGGGTTAATTTTACCCAGGCCTCATTTTGGGGGGAAAATATTTAACAAATGCATTAATTACGTTTTTTTTTTTGTTTTTTTTGGCGAAAAGGTGCATTTTTCGCACTTATATCTTCGGGATAAATCCGCGTTCATTTTTACTCCAAAATCAATCCACTTCACATATCGAAATAAATACCTTTATTCAGCCGGGCACTATGTCATTATTTTTTCCTAGGAGAACCATATCTGACAAGTATTCCAGTTAAAATTTGACGTGAAAGTATTAGAAATTCAAAAATTTATGATTTTTTTTAGTGAAAACGTGTATTTTTTAACGAATTTACCTATTTACGATTTTTTTTAACATGTCATTTGAATTTTGACACAACAACTTTTCACACATATGTCTTAGAAAGTTCAAAGTGTTTTTAGTATTTTTCGGATCCCGATCGGGCTGATAGTTTTCCCACAGCAACTATTTGAAACTTATAATTGGCTGGGTGCAGAAATTTACCTAGTGTTACCACCAAATTATTCTACAGAGGTGTGGCAATGAAAAGTTAATTTTCAAATTATGTGTAAAGTAGAGTAACTTTGGCTTTATTATAATTGCAAAATAACGTATTACCCCGATTTCAGCTTAATTGGCCTTCGCCAATTGATATTGCATGATTCCGGTGTTATTCTTGCAGCCAATATAGTTGATGAAAATGTGAAAAATCGTAAAACAGAGTTTCTAAATACGAATTCCGGTGATAAGAAATTCTCGGTAAATTTGATCGCTCCGGTAGTTGAAATTGCGAGTGAAAAATTTCTTTGTGAAAGTCACTTGATATGTATACGGGTAAGTATAACCGTTTGAAAAATCTCTCCTTAACCCGATATTACATTGGATGGATGAATAGCCGGTCGTCTAAAGGTTTCCAAGTATTTGACGGTGTCTTTAGAAATTTATACTTTAAAACTTTTGAAAGCCTTTAGTCTTCATTTCTTTAACAACGATGATAGAGTGGTTGAAGGTGAGAGGACCCCTAAGGACCCCTGGAGAATCCGGAGCCTTTATGTCGGGGCGTAGGTCTTCTAGAGGAACACTCGAGGGGTGCTCGACGTCCACTTTTGAACAGGAAGCTTAAAGGTGACTGCTGAGTGAGGAGGCCTTCGTGACTATCGTGGCATCTCGCTGGGTAATTATTTTTAAACACGTCGTGGAGATACGAATCCAGTCGCCACTAAACAAACACTAAATTTCTTATCTCTATCTCGTAACTAAATAACATGACTAATTAGTACGTTGCAACGTGACTAAAGTGTCCTGTGAATTTTTTTTCAGGGATATTATATCTAGAAAATTGGGTCAATCTCAAAGTTATCAAGATAATCAATCTTTGCTCTCGTCTTATCTCTCAATCATTATTTTTTCATCAGCCGTATATTATACCTATAATTATTCATGCACAGTAAAAAACATGTGGCGAAGGATATCGACTAAAATTGACGCGTTGATTTTAACCGTTCCATTATTATTCGATATCACATACTTACGTTCCTATATTTGTTATTTTGAAAAATTGATAAACTCAATACAGAACATGATTTCTTTTTTTATCAATAAAAAGATTTGTCTATTCTTTATGGCTGGTATCCAAAATCTTTATAATCATCGTTAGACCTAATCTACAGAATTATGGCTAAAATCTAGGATGTTCCTCAATATCGCGTTTTTAGTCATCTGCATTCTGTAAATGAGTTTTTTCAAATAGCAATAATTATATCTTCTCGACGGAATTGTAGAACTATACCCAAATCATTGAAACAATTCTTAAAATACTTAAGTACAAAACATAAACTTCTATCACATCAACAAACTACTTCTTACCGTATCAATTTTGGGCCCTAAAACGAACTAAAGAATTACTGAACAAAATTGTTGTTTCTCAACCCAAATGAAGGTAGAAACCACAATGATTGTCTTCAAGTAATTTTTCCGATGTCACGAAACTGCGAAAACATTTTAAAAAATAACATTTTTACTGACGAAGAACAAAAAAAGAACAAAAAAAAAAAATTAGAAGCAATTGAATATTCTTCATGCGTTTCCATGTAAGTCACAAATATGTATAATTAGCATGTTGAAGCAGCTAGGAGAACTGAAACTTCATTACATACAAATCAAATTCACGGACACAATGAATCGAAACTTCCGAAAACCCAGTTTCGATTATCTTTCTTCGTTACTTCCTGATACTGGAAACGAAGTTCTTCATTTGCCTCCAAAGATTATAGACTCTGAAAATAACGAGGAGCTCGATGAATACCATGGATTAGTATGCCTGAGGAGAATGATTAATCAAACAAGGAGAATAGTTTTGGCATATAGGGAAACGTGAGTGGCTGGAGAAAATATCCTTGGATGTTATAACAGGTCACGGTTTTCCTACACCCGTATAGGGCGTCACGGCGTCGCGACGGGGTTGTATAGTCGCGAACGGGACGCGCATAGTGAAAATTGAATCAGAAACCCCGCACGCCACGGACAATATTATTTGTTAGTGGAAGCGATGGAGTAACCGGAGGTTCAAATGAGTCCAGATTGCCCGGTGATCAAGTTAAGCGGCACGTGAGTTGTAGTCGAAACGGAAACGGTCCCATGGCTTGTGGTTGAATCTCGACTATATACATTCACCTATACATACATATACATATGTATACCTACGGTATAAGAGTGCAATTTATTCTACACTAAAGAGTTTTACTCGGTTGCCTTATGTATTTCTCTCGGACGTTGGGGTGGCTCTGATTCTCGTTCTCTATCAGAGGGTTGGTTTTAGACGTCAAGTGACACGCGCCGACATCTTGACAGCTTGTTAGGCTAACAGCTACGTATTCTATGGTCCTAAAGTTGAGCCTCTTTAGCTTAAAATTCTGCACGCGTATAATGGTTGCTACCCGCAAGTTACCTCCGCTCCGTTATTCCATTCAATACAGACATACCTATGTATATGTAGATAGGTGTTGTTAGCAATGTAAAAAAAAATCTCTTTGTTTTCTTCTACAGCCTTAAGGGGGTTTATACACTTTCAAAATTGATTTTTTTTTCATTCCAAATTACTGGTACGATTCACAGAAATAATTTATTGACCATACTAGTATTTTTACCGTAGGTTACTGATATTTCAAAGTGTATAATTCAAAATTATCTTGGGTTTTGAAACCTTTTGAAATTTAGAGATAATTTTTCACAATCATGCGTTATTTCGGGCCAAACTAATGATATTTGATGAATTGGATTTATTAATTCACAATTTGTGGGTTTGAGGATTTTCTTTCGTTTAATTCCAGAAAAAAAGTGTATTATGTGCTCCCATTGAGAGAAGTTGGATTTTATTTCTAGATATAATTAGTTTGGTTTGAAATGAAATCATTGTACAAAATTCCCTGCAAATTTCAAAAGCTTTCCATCTACGATGCGACCTATATCCTACGACAACCACTTTTTCTTTGATAGCCCTTCGACTCTGTAAGGCGCGAAGACTCCAAAACCCAGAATAATTCCGAATTAAACCTTGAAATACTAGAAACCTGCTGTAAAACAACTGAGTTAATAAATTATTTTTGTGAGGCGTCCAGTAATTTGAAAAAGTGATTTTTTAAGGTGTATAATATAACCCCTTAATTGAAATTTTTTTCGCAATTTCCAAAACGATCTACAAAACGGCAGATTATAGATACTACATGTTCTCGAAGTAACACGCGTTTATTATGATTATTACCGTTATTAGCTGAGAGTGCAGATAGAGCGCGTTAAGCTTCTTTGAAGTATTTGACGAGATATTCGATGTAATTAAATTAGAGGCCATCATCGTTGTTTATTAAATCTGCAAAGGCGGCTATTGTCAGGTTCGGTTAAATATAAAGTGAAAATTTCCACCCCTCGGCAAAGAAAATTCAGTAAAAATAATGAAATAAAAGACAATAGTGCTGCAGGTACTCACAATGGCTTGTATGGGGTTGAAGTGCCTAAATGCAGTGGGCGTGTTCCATTACTTTCATTATACTTTATACACCAGTCGACTGCAGGGGTCGTCGAAATGATACGCGTATACCAAGTATAACCGTACAGACGTACGCACGTATTCACACATCACCTATAGATATATCATGCTTGAATTGCCCGGCATGGTAGGTGGTGCAGCGATATATTGACATCAGAGCGAGAAGATCATAGGGATGATGCGGGAGAATGGGAACGTGAACGGGAATGCGAACCGTGGGCGGATACATCTGCGTAATAATATTAATAAGCTCACCCAGCCAGGGGATGAAGAGCCGGCATGATTTTTCCTCCCCTCTATCAAAAACGAAGAAGAAGACGAAGAAGGAGACGAAGAAAAAGAACGAAAATAAACATAAACATCTAGAAATTCTTGTGACTATATAAAACTAAAATTATATACATGGATATAAGTAAGGGAAGGTTGGGCACAACGACCACCCGTTCACCCCTAAAAAAAAATTGTAATTTTACAAATACATAACAATCAATTGTCAAAAAAAAAAATTCTCTATTCGATTGGAGGGGGGGGGGGGGGGGGGGGGGGGTACTTTTTGCAACTTGTACATCCTATTCATGACACATATACATGACTCCATTGACTCAACATTTGAATGACTACAAAAAATAGACGAACTATCATCTATAACCGCTGTTTCAGCGGATGTAATGTAAAATCCTCCCCAAAAAAACGTTATTTCTCATTGCATATAAATATTTAGACAAATGTATAGTACACAAGCGAATTATCAGTAATATTATGCATGTAATGTGTATGAATCGACTTCAAATGAAAATTTTATTCATAATTTTTTTAACGGGAGACCGTTATGTGCCCCAAATTCTAGTGAAAAAAAACTTCTTATTTGTCAATGATCAGGATAAATTGACTTGATAAGTTTTGTTATATAGAGTTGAAACAAAGCCAATAGGTATATGCATTGCAAATAGTTATAATCGCGATTTTTCCTTAAAGTGGTCGTTGTCTCCCAGCCTTCCCTATACTACTGAAACAAGTTTCACATCGAATGTGCCAACTTTGCCGAACAAGTACCTACACATAAATTCATCCGATATATGAGATTCATCCGTTAACTATAGAAGACTTCTGCAACGTTAAAACAACTCTCATTATATCGTTTATATCCAAAAGTTATATCGATACCGTTTATACATCGGCGTGCAAACTATTCTAGCTAGAGCGAATAATTTAATTTTACTATACTGCTCTCCAACACCGGGCGTCACACGTTATTGTATATAATATTATACATGGGTCATTCGACGCCAATTCGATTGACTGTTCATGATCCTGACCGTTTCGGATAAGATCCACGATTTATTTCAGAATTTTGTATTTTTTAAATCTAATTCTGTTCCTAGTTTTATCTTGAATTGGTCTGCGTGTGTATGTACATCAATTGAGCATCTAAATGTCCATCCTCTGTGCTTTGCTATTCTCTTATCAAAATCAGTAAAGCAAAGGTACCTACAGTTCGGAATACTGGGACAGCATTCGTATGGTGGTGAACGGTGGTATAAGGTACGTGCGTGTTTGGGTGTTTGAGACCGCGCTTGGCGTGATTGCGTCCCGCTAACACTGTTACCTCCTTTATTTCCTACCCCCGGTTTCACCCCTGGCCACCTCTTCTCCGGTCGCTCTGATCCCTTGCAATTACTCCCCATTATCTGGGTATTAGGATCCACCCCAACCATAGGCTGGCCCCTGGAGTCAGGGACGAGCTTGAGCGCGTGACACTGCGCCAACATCCGGCTGACGTAAAATCGAGTGACATTTCTGGCCGGCTGGTTTTAGAACAATCAGACGATTTTCTGCAGAGTCTTCAAGAGACCAGATAATTTTTTTTTTTTTTTGTACATTTATTACATATGTTTAATAGTCTTGAGTATTCTTCTCATCGACGCTGCTTACGAAAATTATAGCAAATAGCAAACTATCAAATGTCTTAAAAAAACTATTCCATTTCGACTGCTGCAGATCGCGAATAATAACACATTTCAATACTCACACCGAAAAAACTAATAAGTTTCGGTGTTCACCGTGACAAAAAAAAAAAACACAGGATTCAATTTTTCCGGCGAAAAATAACACGTTTCAATTATCACTAAGAAAAAAAATGATACCGATTGTTAAACAATGGTATCATAAATAATATGTCATTATTTCTAGGAACATGAACAATATATTCACGTTAGGTGAGAATCTATTTTTTTGACATGAAATAATACGTAATTTCCCTATCTACTTTTGGGATTTTCTCATAGATATATATTAGCACAATGTTTTTTTTGCAAAAAGATTCCTTTCGAATCGTACTTTTCTCCGCAGTGAAAAGAGAATCGTCATTTTCTTCGCGGTGAAAATTTCAATGTGTTGTACTTGATTTTCGTAAGACATTTGAAACGTGTTAGTTTCCGTAAGCAGCGTCGATATGCTCAATTTTAATCACACGGCAGACGTATACTACAAATAGACAGATCAATTAGGGAAAATAAAAATCAACAAAAAAAAACAAACAGAACGTTGAAAAATCATATGTGGCTTGATACGTGATTAGAGCAAAACGTTTTGTGAGAGCTAATTTAACCGGGGGTTGTCGATGTTCCATATAGTGAGTTTAAACGATCATGTTCAAATGTCAAGCAGTCAATTAAGCGGGATGGTAATGTATATGGGGTCCCAGTTGTCGTCTGTGACCCATGGTATCATAAAATGTCAATTGAGCAACGATACATGTATCCTTTCAACCACTAATATCGCCCTAAACGACACCCCTCCGTATAATAGATGACAATCATTATATCATGCACGAAGTGCTGGAAACCACGATATTGCCAATATCGTAACATCGTCCTCATAGTTTTGCATACCATACCATAGCATGGGAATGATAAGCAGATAATATGTATGTAATTGGAAAAGTCTGATACATAAAAATTAAAATAACCAACTCGATATACATCGTTAGGAATAATTTATATACATACTCGTATATATTTATGTATTATAGTATATTTATCACTTCACAATGTGTATAATACCTTATTGAAAAATGTTTCTTAATTATGTATTCTAAGTTGTGATATTCACTTCTGTCACTTTTTTTTTTTTATCATCTCGTTTTTTCTTTTCTCCTTTAGTCATCACACTTCGTTCATGTACGTCCGATCAAATGCGCGATAAATTCACTGATATATTATAACTATATATACATGGGTATATCGTTTACTTATTATACTAACGCGCAAACACACCTGGGTATACATTAGATATACCTTGCAAAAGACAAGCTACGCTGTCTATAAGTATAACGTTATAGCATCTAGGTATACGCCTATTATAATAATTCAGTAAAATTCACTATACGCGTTTATATCACTATTTAATTTGTATACAAAGTTTGCTCCAAAATCATGGGATGCTTGAATTGCCGAAAACAATTCTTTCGAATAATTCCAATTCGGAATTATATTCAATCCGCATAAAGATAAACAGATCACCGACCTTGTGGTATATTTCCAATCCCAATCATCGTCAATTGTAAACGAAGCTCAACATCGACGTAGATCATTTATCAGCGATGCCGTTGCTGTTGCTGTTGCTGTTCGTTGTGATGAAGTTGATGAGAGTTAGCTAAATTAACAGAATGCGAATACGTTTGTTGAAGAAAATGAGGCGAAGACGGTGGCTGACGACGTTTAACGTCAGTTAAATGGCATTCAACGTCAGGTATATGACGCCTTTTTCTCGACGGTGTTGGCGTCTCATCGCCGAGGACGTCGATTTCATCTTCATCTGAACCTGGGGCGTCGCTGCTTGCTCTCGAATCTCTCCCTCCACCCAGAGAAAAATCAACGGGACGTTCTGGAAACATAAGAAAAAAAAAAGAAAAATTTACAGCTATAGATATAGTAGATATAGGTGAATATATTCGCCTGGTGAAATCCTGCATAAAAAAAAGATAAAAAAAAAAAACTCTCAGGACTGAAACAATTTCCAATTATAAATAAATGGTATTAATTGACGGGCGTCGGGACGTCGCGAAATGAATAAAGTATTCATGAAATCACATTAGACGGAAAGGGTGGTGCTTTTGCCCCCAAAAGAAATCACCACTCCTTTCCTTTGAATATCATACGTTAATAAGAATTGCATGGGACAGTTGATAGTCTCGGAGACGAAGAATTTCTTTTCGTATCAAATTAATCGCAGATCCATACTGTCAAAGTGAAGGACCATGCAGTCTATGTATGCCAATAATTATTATTTTCAGAAAAAAAAAAACAACCATTGCTTGTGAAAAAAAAAATGCTGAAATTGAAGGCAACGATGTATGCCATTCGTAATTTCACTTTTATCATGTGCCATACCTCTTCATACCTTTATATTCTGTTGATGTAGGTACCTAACTTTGAAGAAAGAGAGAAGACAGATAATTGCAGATTATCGGTGGATTTGTGATATAAATCTAAGTATAGGTACCTACGTATGTAATTAGGAAATATAGTTTAATAAACAAACATGGAATGTGTCGCAAGTAGATCGGCATCAGGTAGGTACATAATAACGCTTGTGAACGCGGAGGTATTGCCTGTAGGGCACTTAGCTGATAATTAAGTAATTTTGCCGAAGAAGCAAAGCCAAGAACGACCGAACTGCGTAACCCCTCTCAAGTCGAAGCGACCACCATCTTCATCTTCAGAGAAACTGTGCCTCTATCTTCGTAACTTCGTTAGTTACTCGGGGCGGAGCCATCTTGGTTCCGGGCAAGTAACTTGAATTACTCAAATGTGAGTTCAAGACAGCTGCTTCTGCTATGCAGACAACTATATGTATACGCCACGTATAACCCAGCGGGGTAAGACGAGTCTACACGATGACACGAGTGATCTAGTTAACTTCAATTACCTGTTTCTGCTTCATTTGCGATATTACCGTATAACGTCGTAATATTATAAATGCCGTATTTAACAGTTAACAAAGCATTAACAAGGCACTTTCGCATTATCAGCTCTTTCCTCATCGTCAGATCCTTCCAGATACCTAACATATTACAACTGTATACACTAGGGTGGTCCTTAGATGGGGTAGAGACGAATTTTGACCCCCCCCCCCCCCCCCCCAGATCAGCTCCAAATAGTTCCAAAAAAATGTGGAAAAAGTTTCAGCTTTCTATCTTAAATGTATTGGCCATTACCGGAGGGACGTGATTTTCCCCTTCAAAATACACGTGTTTTTTTTTTTTTTTCAATTTCGCAAAGACCTCCGAACTAGAGTTTTTGAAATTCTTTCTCAAAATCTCGATTACTCGCGAATGCGTTTCTGGTACTTATATTCTATATTTATTAATAAATTAAACTTGTGATTCAACCTTGACAGCTTATGGATCATTTCATAAGGGGGAAGATTTCTTTTCTTTTCTACATATAGTCGCTGAAAAATTTTGTCAGAAAACGTTCGGCGTTAGAAATATCGATCATGAAATGTAAAATGTTAATCCTGAAATGAGAACGATAGTTTCGTATCAATTTCTAACTAGCGTGATCTTAAAACAGGAAGAAAAAATAAATGTTTCCTACTCCATCTAAGGATTATCACCTACACGTACACGGATCGAGTGAACATTTGCGTTCAAATTGTACAGCACGAACAACCATGGAACAATTTTTGTGGTTGAATAAAAAATTCAGGATCATATTGTGATGCATGCAGATTTCTTGCTTTGTCGAATTGACCTCAAATAGTGTCACAGTGAAACTGCAACTAATAGTGGTCCACATCGCAAATTCGCAGTGTGATTTGTATTAGTGCAGTAATTTCCCAAGAAACGAATCTTTGCCTTACGAATATTTTCATCATGGACTGGATATCTTTATGCGTCTTTTCGAACTTGTGCTGATTAGTACGGCTCTTCCAATATTCCACGAACCTTGACCCTAGAACGGTAACCTGGATTGTTTAAACACCCCGACGACTTTGAGTTTTCGGTCGCAGTTTTCACGTTTCTTACCCTCTTACCTAATTTTTGACCGACTCTTCAGACTCTCCGTGCGCTGACGTGATTCTGAATTACCAAATGATCAGAATGAGCCCCCGCAGGACCCGCGAGGGTGCAATTATACCCGGGATATGAATGTTTCAAAACTGGGGTGTCTTATCATTCCACATTACCGGAATACCGGTAAAAAAACCAGGATACCGTTCTAGGGTTAACTGTCTTGCGAATTAAAATTTTGGGTTCAATCTATAATGATGTATAAAACTTTTATAAGATTCCTCAATCTGTGAAACGGGAAAGTAGGTACTGTTTTGTGATTCTCGATTTTCAAAATCATCGGAACAGACGGAAGTAGATTCTAGTGAAATCATTCCGTATAGGTCAAACCTAGCACGGCTGAACTAAAGTTCTCGCTTGAATTAGCGTTGGCTGGCGAGGGGTTCTGTCGTTCTGCTGCTCAAATATATGATTCCTAACTCTCTTGATATCGATTCTAAGATTTTTTAAACCGAAACTTTCGAAATAAAAGCGCGAGCCACGCCTCAGAGACTTTTCGATGAAAATGGTGGGAATTACGCGCGTTTGCGCCATATCATTGTCGCCGCGTATGTCTCTATATACCTGTACCTTTGCATAAAGGGTGTAGATATCGCAGTTTCATTCCCGTTTTTTTCTTCTCTCAGAATCGCGGAGTTAAAAAGTCTACGTTGATTGCATTCGCGTTGTCATATATACAGAAGTAATTCATTTTCGATGGGGTTTTCACCGTAGCTTAATTGGAAGAATTCTATTAGTTTCGCCAACGAAACGTCGAGAGAGAATATTTTTCCACCATTAAGAATAACAATGCAATTCAAATTTCGAGTAAAACTCGCTGTAGAAATTTTTACCTACGACTACAGCCTAATCAATCTTCATATTTGATTAACCCGGTTCGTATGTAATAAATGATCATTAAGCTAATTGTCCTCCAATAACAAATCGCTACTCACCAGCAGGCGATGTAGTCGAGAGAGACGGATTTCCGCATTGCTGTTGCTGACCCGACGATTGGCTACCGGTTGTCCCAGAACCGTTATTAATTTTTCTTAACTGCTTTTTGTGCTTCATTCGACGATTCTGGAACCACGTTTTCACCTGAGTTTCTGACAGGTGTAACGCGGCGGCTAATTCAACTCGTTCAGGAGTGCTAAGGTACCTTTGAGCCTCAAATCTCGCCTCTAGACCGGCTAATTGTTGGTCACTGAACACCTGAAAGGTTATATTAGATATTTATTGCAAATCGAAAAAACATTTCAACAACTGCTTATAGCAGTGGAATAGTACATTACGATACGAGTACGTAAAGGCTTTTTTGACGAAACGAGAGGTCTACGGCACGAGACGAAGGCGAGTGCTGTAACGAGTTTCGTCAAAAAGCTTTTACGTACGAGTGACGATCATTATTTTTCATCGTGAGAGCCGTGAAATCGCGACGAAGTTGCGGTTTTGAGGTTAGAATGATGAAAAGATATTTTTCTTCGATCCATCAATTTTTCAACGACCTTTTCAACCCTCGAATTGATCGAGAGATTCAAAATAAGGCAAGTGTTCCACATCACTGACACTGTCCCAATTGTTTACATTTTTCAATCATTCCTTTTTATCGGTAAGCTCTCAAATTATGATTATACAAAATGAATTCGTTTATTGTTTGAGTCTCTAGCAACTGATTCGTGCAACGGAAACATTCAGAATTCTTATCATCGATTTCAAAGTTAAAGAAATGTCAGTGCCAATAATAGGGTCGCAAAGTGTCAGTGATTGGGACACTCCTTATCCTTATCAAAAATTCAAGTTCAACTTCGCGGATGTTGGAACGGTGATAACAATTAAATTCTATAACTAAGTTTCCTTGACACTGCTCAATCTTTGACAAATTTTACGTTTGTAGTTCCAATTTCCTACATCCTCTGCATATCATCGTAGCCTATAATTTCATCATCAAGCTAGTAAGTGCATGTCAGAGTATATCGACTGACTAATACCAAACGTACGGGCACAAAAAAAAAATTTCTGCTGATATGCCCACAAGGTTTGACATTGCATAAAAAAGATTTTGCCACTATAAAGAAACGAAAAATTTTCTTGGCGCTTACGCCCCATATTATTAATCCATCGATATCTATGTGCTCTTGACATGCGGAACGGCTGACAAATTCAAAAAGCATTTCCAACAACTCCACAACAAGAAACATGGATGAATAAATTAATAAGAAAATGCTATATTCTTTGGCATAAAGTTTACATACATTCCCTTCGACAAGGCTATTTATCTATCAGTCAATCCTGACGTTCTTGTTGATAGTTGAAATAATGTGGAATTTTTACAAATATGAACAGCCCTGACAGATCCGCACAAAATAAATTTTCATCTCCAATTTTAGTGTTTCAATTGAATTTGCGGTCTGACGGGAAGAACCACATACACTATAGGTATAACCGAAAATGCATTGTCTGTAGTTTACCGATTAATTGGCCATGTATGACTACAAATTGTAAGTATATCTGTACTGCGGACTTTTGACCATTCAAGTAATTGAAAGATAAAATTGAACGGATACATAAATAATTGCGAAAACATGCACGGGGCAATTCAGAAGAACAAAGGCTGTGACTAATCTTTGCCAGAAGTGGAGATCGAATCGATCAAAAGAAATCAAGAATCGTTTACCGTCCGAGCTTTTCGCCGTCGGCAATGTTTCAAAGCCGCGAGATCATTAACCCCGGGAACCACACCCACGCCAACCCCAACACCTGCGCCACCAAAAAGGGGACCAAGGAAGAAAGCTGCGGTTGGTTGAGCCGAAGGATAGCTGGGCAACAAACTTGCGAATTGTTGATAATGGTGTTGAGGATGAGGCAAGTGATGATGCAACTGATGATGACCGTGCGGAGGTACGTTGCTTCTGCTCAAAATATCCTCGATCAAAAACGATGTACGACTTGCCGAAGAACCGTTCTGCGGTTGCTGATGCTGTTGTTGCTGCTGCTGCGGACAAGTCGACTGCATACTGACACACAGAATTTCAACTATTCCAGACTAGTCCGGATTATGACGCAATATATTTGCGCGGGATCGGGAAATCCTTATCCGCCTCAACAATTGGAGAAATCAACCACATCGACGCGTCGGATAATAATTGCAACTAATTTTAAACTCTCGAGCATATTATTGGACAGAATATCAATCCCAATCGTTGGTGAATTATTTTTCAAGCGAGATAATTATATGAATGCAAAAAAAAAAAAAAAAACAAGCTCTTGGATTTGAAATTATTCTCACTTTTCCTCACACTTTTGTTGATTGCAACATAAACTTCACTGAATAACTTGCGATTAGAGTATTTTTTTGAATTAATTTGCCAATGAAATTGTTTTTTTTTTTTCTCTTTGCGGATTTAAGAACGTTTTCTTTGATCGCACGATTTATTCATTCCCCTCGCGGCTTATCCACTCGTGAATATTGAGGTTTCGATGATATTTGAAATATACGACGATGAAACGATAACAATTTGATGAGAAATCGCGTGGTCGATGTCTACAAACTTAAGTTTTCGAGCTGCAACACGTGCAGTCGTCACGTCCAAGAACGCAAAGCGAAATACTGTCACCGATCAACCCCCAATCAGTCAGTCAACCTGCGTTCGTAATTCAACCCTACGGTACTCGGGGTGGGTTCACGGGGTCGGCGACGTCGCATTGGCGGGTCTAGCAAAGCTAAACGTCGACGGGGTTGGATATAAAGTCGCGGGGGCGGAGACCCGTCCTCGTCTCCATGGACACGCGGCTATCCTGGGGCGGCTAACGCCGAGATATAACCCCGCTGCAGCAACCGTGTACCTACGGTAGGGATTGGGGTGGCGAAAAGTTTGAACGTTTTGTCTTCCCGAAGGGATTGTGTCTCCTCGGTTCTTTGAACATCTACGCGGCTTGACGCAATTTAATGAATACCCAAGACGTTTGCCAACTCGTCCCAGCTTTCACGATTCATTTCTGCCATTTATTCATTTTATATAGTTTTTTTTTTTTTTTTTTTTTTTCGTGCAGTTTCTTTTTTCTCTTCACATTTTCTAATGGGGGTGCTAAATGGGGCATCTCTTGAGAAAATTGAGCTACTCGTATTATAAGACAATTATATGTATATGTTGATAATTCCATATTTTATATCAATTCAAAAATCAATTCGTATCCTTGGCTCGTTGTTGTCTTGATCCAGAAACATTCTTCATTGCGATAACAATTGATAACGATAACGAACCTCGCTAAATTTCTTATGGTAATGCAGAGTTGTACAGCGTGGCAGAGAGCGGGATGGCAATGTTTTTCGTAATGGAATCGCAGATTAGCTGCCATTAGGTCATTTCTGCATGAAATCTGAGAAATTTGAGTTCTATAAACGTGTGTGTGTTTTTTTTTCAACGCCAAGTAACATCATACGCGAGAGAATGCTCTAATTAGTGCAGCTCTGAATAATCAAAGAAATTCTGAAGTCAATAGCCAATCTGTAGAAAAGAGTTGCAAAATTTCAGAAAAATGGAACTTTGCTCCACTTTGTGTCAAAACGATGCCTTAATTTTCAAAGATCCATTCCGATTTGTCAATTAGTGTGGAAGTTTTGGCTCGCCGCGTGGTGTCTATATGATAAAACATGGTTATTTACATGATTTTATCAATTACGCTGATTTTGTTAAATTCAGAATATATTTTTTATAATTATAATGATATTTATACAATAATGATTATGTTCAGACGTTCCTGTAGGAAAGTGCATACGAATTTTCGCAAAGCATTCACAAACTTCATTGGGAAACTCTGCCGAGGTTGTGAAGTTCGCGAAATGAAAACCGTCGAAGCTTATAGTTTCAGGATCAATCGGAAGCTTATAGTTTTGCTCGTGCCACCGTTTCGGTCTTTCATCTCATTTCGCCCAGTTTTTTTTAAATATTTTTATCTGAACTGGTAAAGTTATATGTTACATAATTCTTCAAAGACTTTACTGAATTCCTACTACAGACTTGACTTGATTGACTATTTTTTCCGCTTTGTCAAGAGAAAGAAAAAAGAATAGAAAAAGAACAACTAGAAAATTCTATCCTCTAGCCGATGTAAAAGAATTTTCCGTTCACTCAAACGGCCGTGTACGAAACACCCTGCAGATACTTGAGAATACATGCAGCGAATACTTTACTGAGTTGGATTTATGTGCTAGGTATAATCTTATAGAAAAAGAATGTCTTGGAACTTATGGGTTCCTCCTAACCATTCAAACGTTGTCTCGGGATCCTTAAAAATATTGCTTTTTCCCCCGCGTAGGTACTTTTCAAAACAATACTTATATGAAGTCACACGGTTTGATTCATTCGTTTTTCAATATTTTTCAGAACTATGTGTGTAAGCTGAAGGATATTTTCCATTTTACGATGTCCTGCAAAGATCCTTCATCAGCATTTGTGACTTTAAGGAATGAAAAAACTCTACTTAATTTTCTCTCGACTCAATTACATTTACTATTTTTTCAAATGCCCAGGGGGAGAGCTATACCGGTTACTTAAACGTCAGGCCAACACGATTCGTTTATGTACTTCGAAATACACGCGATTTACATAGGTATCGCAAATATTCAAATTTTCAATTCAAAACTTGGCTAGTTATTCATTCGACTAAAGTCATACAGTGATTTTCATAACTTTTCTTTTTTTTCAAACTATCAGTTGACGCGTTCTCATAAAACCAATTATCTCGCAATTAATTCGAAATATTTAGCATCCAGATACAAAACGGTCGATACTTAACCCATTTTCGAGTACCATACTTCTCGCTCCTTCAATAAATTTCTTCAACTTTTCAAGTTTTTTTTTTTTTTATTTCACAGGGAAATGAAATTTTCTAAGAATTGCATGAGTTGTCCAGGATTCTCCGCAGGTAATTGTACAAGTTTCGTGAATTTTATGTTCTTTGTCTTAGTCATAGACTTATATGTATACTTGGTATCCGCATGTGGGTATAGAGATATTCGTACCTATACCCAAGTAGATACGCGCGACAGAGGCGTAATGCACCGGATATGCGAGCCACCCTCTATCGCCATACCTATTCGGGAGGCTTTAGCCCGGCCGCGAATCGAGCCAAACTCCGAAGAGCCGTAGGTACCGCACCTAAAGCCGAACCCCAAAGCACTTGGCATCAGTCAATATGTTGCTTGCCATAGCAGCTATATAGCGACCGATCGCACGACGGGGGGCGCGTCTTTGAACGGATCGAGGGGATGAGCGGGCATCGTCCGGGTCTTTTCACATGTATATATGTATCTATATAGGGGTATACGCGAGGAGATGCCAAGATTAAATTACCTCTGCACCAGGAGGCTGGGAGCCCTGCGCAACGTGATGCTTTGACGATATGCATGTATGTATAGATGTATTAAGCACAACATGATGTACGTACGTACGTACGTATACAGTGCACCAAAGTATACGCCGAGGTAAATGCCCCGGGTTATCTGGAGACTTGATTGTCTAGAATCTGTTAATTATCGCAATTTTTAAGAGAAACCCTTATTATCGAGTGGATTTATGCATTACCTACGTAACTTTGTGAAATCGTCATCAAGAACTAGAAATTTTATTCGAGAGGACCAGTAGGTACAAATACATAGAATTCTGTAAAAAATTGTATTTTCGTGTTTCGTTGTTTCTATTTCCTACCACACGTTATATAAGGTGACATACATAGTCACCTGTAGAGATATAGAGATCACTCACAACTTAACCTAGCTAGCATAAAAACATGAGTCTTGGAAGAATCCTGTCAGTTGTTTTGACGAAGTGACACACTCAGCCACTCAATTCTGTCAAGAAACTGAATCCATTCGTCGAGGGTTCGTTCGGATCGGTTGAATAGTCGTCGAGAAAGTACAACTCGCGTTTTCGAGGTGAAAACAATTGGTAACATTCTGAATTCCATTATTACCAATTGTCATCACTACGAAAACGCGATTCGTAGTTTGTTCCAAACTATACAACTTACAGGAACGAAACTGGGGAAATTAATGCTTTGCTATGGCAGAAAGTGGCTGAGTATTTTACCATTTGGCAAAAACTAATAGAATTCCAGTTAGATTCATATTTCTTATGTTAGCTAGGTTAGGTTCGCAGCAACTTGTACCATATCGCCGTAAGCAGCTTCCATTGCGAGTTATCTCAGGATTATACATGTATATTATATACTTTCAGAGTTTATCGTAAGATTTCGATGCAATTTCCTGTCTCAATTCATTCAAAAAGTACGCGGATAGTCTTGGACTTATAGTTGGCCGCTCGTTGTACAAGAGATGATTCGTGATCTGAAATTTGCAACGGATTCAAAAACAGAGCCGTATGTAGATCACAAGCTAGCCCTATATATACGAATCGTCGTACTCGTTTTCTTTTCTTTTTTTTTTTTGTCTCAGGCATGCAAAAAAAGAAGATAAATCTTCTTCCCACTTGGATTTATCTTGCGATAATCTAGACGAAAATAGCGAATAGTATAATCAAGATTCGTCGTCTCCTCCTGATCCGTCGCCTCTGGTTCCCCAGCAGACCATGATGCAGCGGGTCGACGAGAGCGACGTCGAGGCGCGTGTCGGCATTTAAACCGGCTGGTACTACGATTATTGAGTGAATTAGCGTCGGGGTAATTGTGTTACAGGCGCGTGTCCGTCAGTGGATTGTGCTGCGGGGCGTAGGTACCTACATGTCCTGTACATGTCCTAGCGGGCATACCGCATGCTGAAGCTTTGGACGAAGCCTGCAGTGAGCCACCCTTTGCCTTCCTCATCCGCCCTTGCAGAACCGTATAGTCTCTTTCTATACAGCTATATATTACTTATGTGTGTATATACTATATATATATGTATGTATGTATACATACACATGCCTCCGTAGCCCCCCCGGAGACTTGTTAGTAAAATAGCGTGCTTGTGTTTTGGTACGAACCTACCACCCGACGATAATTCACCGAATACTCAACGCTCCCGGGATCCCTAATACGGATAATACGCCAAATGAGAAGTAATTTGTAACAAGAGACTCCGCATCGATCGGATTAACTTGTCTTCGCGTGAAATAGCACGATCAGCAATATACAGAGCCGCATAGTAACTGGACGTTAAAGCATTTCATGACACAATACATGGAGCAACAAAAACTGACTAATTTGATATTGAGATTCTTGAGATTACTTGTAGATTTTTTTCATAACTATAAATTCTCACTGGGAGGTTTGATATACACTCAATGGTTTCGATGAGATGATTTTCAGTGATTTTCATGTTTAGCCGAATGATTATTGATCTTTCCGTTCTTCGACAGAAATCAATAAGTTCTGACAAAAACTTAGATTTGTACAAGTGAGCAGGAGTAGAGGATTTTCATCAGGAATGGGACGAACTCAAGATTGAGTAATATCCAGGGCTGAATAATTAAATAAGTTAATTTTTGGTATTTCTACATGTTTATTTATGAAAACGAAAAAAAAAAAAAAAAAATCAAGTACACTTCTTAATGCTTACAATAGCATAGGTAGATATAGTCAATCGTCCTATGTATACCTACTGTAGCGATAACGCAGACTTGGCTGCTAATTCATAATTCTAAATTGATAATTAAGTCACAGCTGAAAAAAGTTTGTGAATTTCATGTTTATAAAAATTATTACATCTATTGAAATCGATTGACAATATTACGATTCTATCTTACAAGACCGGTTCTTATAGATGTAAGAATTATTAACCCTTCGTGGGCACACTTCTGTAGAATAACTTGTTAGTGATTACACTGGGTATAAAGTTTACCCAGCCAAGTTTCAAAATGGTTTCTATGTGGAAACTATCAGTCCGATTCGAATGAAAAAAAAAAAAAAAAAAAAAATACTGAAAATACTTCGAACATTCTAAAATATGTGTGAAAAGTTCTTACTTCTAAAGTCAAATCAGAACATGTAAAAAAAAAAAATCGCCAATAGGTGAATTTGTCAAAAAATACACCTTTTCACTTAAAAAATCCCAACTGTTTGGATTTTCAACATTTTCAAGTCAAGTTTTAACTGGAATACTCGTCACGATACGGTTCTTCTAGGAAAAAATAGCAGCATAGTGCACGTTTAAAAACAGGTATTTATTATTCGACAAGTGAAGCAGACCGATTTTGGAGTAGAAACGAATGGGGATTTATTTCAAAAATATAAGTTCGAAAGATACAGCTTTTCGCTTAAAAAGAAATCGTGAGTCATGCAATTGTTAAATATTTTTTACCCAACATGAGGCCTGGCTAAAATTTACCCATTTCAGCCACGAAGGGTTAAAAATTGCTAAAAAAAAAAGTTACATGCGCTGCAGAAATGCTTTTGATCAGTCGTCACACGTCACGTAACATTGTTCAGGTTATTCGTAAATCTGTTTTTGGTATAAAGCGAGGTAAGGCATCCAATCAAATTACGTCATGAATATGGCGCGCGTTTCGAATGCTGTTGGATTTACTATACTCCTTATTTCATCGTCATTAATCACCTGAATGACGGAGAAAAAAAAATCGTGATAAACCCAATCAAGGTGTACGGTAATTCTATCACATAAACACATCGACAAGATGTAATTATTCTGCCAAAAATTGGTTAAGACGTTATTGCATATCAATGTCCAATTATATTTTCCTTCGTATAATTTTGAACCGTTTTCAAAACCTAACGAAACATTATTTTGATACCTTTCTCGTGGAAAATAACATCTACTTACAAAGATGTTGACGAATTGAAGAACATAAGAAAATAAACAACAGACAAAGGGAAACGACTAAAAGTCTTCATCTCGGTCAGCCCGTTTGTAAAAGGCGCGTGAAAAAGTGCCTGGATTTTGAGTTCCACAGAAGAAATACCCTTTTTGATAGAAAATGAATATCAAGAGAGTGGCTGGAACGGCTAAAAGCACTCCGATCAAAACCCCAACAAGTACCGTGGCGTCTCTTTCTGGTTTGGCATCGTATAAATCAAGACAACGTAGATGGCGATTTGATAACGATGAGAGATTTTTGCCGAGATGTTCCGGAGGGGCAGAACACGTCAATGTCGTCACTTCATCACCCATTAATTTTTGACCGAGTCCGGGAAGAAGCGATTCAATCTAAAAAATCAAAAGTGAAAAAATGTGAAAACAAAAAATGAATTTTTACCATGAAAAATTCCAGCCTTTGAACTAAAGCGAATAATTGTAACACGCGAACAAGTTCGAAATATTTTATTTTTTATTTTTAACAAAAACGTGGTATTGAAACCGCGCTTTCTGATTCCAAGTAATATTACATGTGTATTAAAACTCCGGAATGCCAGGATAATTCGGAATTAATCACCCTTTGTTTATTAGCGATTCATCGCAGGCCGATATGCTTCCGCGAATGTAATCAGATTTTCATGTATTATTACGTAAATAGTTAGCAAAACAGTATATTCGCTTCGGAATTCAACAGTTTGATCATCAACTCTCGCAGTAGCCTTTAGAATTTAGGATGTAAGCGAATTTGATTCGGACAAAAAGACCAAAATACTATACATTAATGAAAAATATCGAACTTGAATCAATATCGATGTGATTATACCCACCAGGTATTCATTGTTGCAATCGCAGCTCCACTTGTTGTTGCGAATGTCAAGATCCACTAATTTATCCCATCTTCCGACGAGATTAGCCGGCAAATAACGCAGAGCGTTGTCACCCAATTGAAGACTTTTCAGAGGTGGCCATTCGGCGGAAATTTCAGTCTAAGTGAACGATTCAAGTTTATTTTCATACCAAATATCATCGTCTTGGAACAAAGTGAATTTCCGTAACTTCCGAAGTTAAGGGGGGGACTTCGGTGAAATTTGGATAAAACTCATTTTTTTAGTTGTAAAATGACTTAGAAAAATCTGATGAAAAATCCCTTCCAGCAAAAGTTAGTTAGTGTTAGTATGTGTATTGAAAAAAAATATGAAAGTTCTATAATGAAAGTGTAGACGGAAGGAATCTTTCGCAGAAAATTTCCAGCGTACCACTGCGAAAGGTTCCTTGCATCTACACTTTCATTACAGAACCTTCATACTTTTTTTCGATACACATACTAACACTATAACTAACTTTTGCTGGAAGCGATTTTTCATCAGATTTTTCTAAGTCATTTGACAAATAAAAAAATGAATTTTATCCAAATTTCACCGAAGTCCCCCCTTAATATCACCAACTGACTATATATTTGCAATAGCCCTCAATATCAACCGACAATATCAAATTGCGTAAATGAATTACGATTTTTTACCATACATTTCTTACAAACATGAATAATAAATATGTATGGCTCACCTTTCTGGCTATCGCGTTCTCGTCGATGGTTTCTAGCATGGGACATCCTTCGATGTGTAAATTTTCGAGGTTTCTCAATTCGGAGAAAGCACGAGCACCGATTTTAGTCAAGTTATGCATACAGCAGAGGCTTAGATTCTTGAGACCCATCATTGTGGGAAAAGCATTCGTCTCGTCTATAATTTGGATGGGATTTTCGTCGAGGGCTAACCATTCTATACCTTTTCCATCCTGCAAGGCTTGGGGAGGTGAACTGAATCTGTTTCCGGTCAAGTTTACCCTCCTCAGATATCTGCGAAAAGATTGTTCATCTTCCAAACTCATTTTCTCTTATTAATTCTAATTCAACGCAATAATCGAGTGACCGATTACCTGGGGGTGTGGAACAAGTGCTCTGGCAGGTCTGCGAGGTCACAGTAACTCAAATTAAGCTCCTCCATGTAGGGCAAATTACTGAGCGCAATAACAGTTGCGGAATCTATAACACTGAAGGGATTTCCTTCGAGGGAAACAACCTTCAGGCTTCCCAAATGCTCAAAAAGATCTTGGTGTAAAGAGTGAAGTGCGTTGTAGGCCAGATTTAGAACTTTCATTTTAGCTAACGGAGTGTAAGCTTCTGGCGAAAATCGACCCTAAATATGAAGAAAGATTAAGATAAAGTGAGGATTCTACGAAGAGATTCTTATTACAAACGTTACGTATTGTCATTTCTACGAAAAAAAAATCGGAGATTCTTAATTTTCGAAAACTGACAACGATTTCCTGAAACAAACTTCTAGACTCGGGTCTTTTCATTTACCTCAAAGACGTGAGGACCGAGGAGCGGAGTGGTCAGCTGATTGTGGCTCAGATCCAACTCGGTCAAATTTCTTATCTCGCGGAACGCAGCTTCGTCGATAGTAGTAATCCTGTTCTCGCGAAGTATGAGTCGGTTGATAACAACCTTCGGAAATGCCCTAACGTGTACAAAGTCATTTTTAGCAAAGGATATCTCCACGATTGGGTCCTTCGGCCAATTTTCATCCGCGAAGTGATCTTCGAGTCCTATGCCAGTGCAGTCTATCATGCCACCTAAATCACGAAAACATTGTGAACCTCTGACTTTTATAGCCCAGTCAGTTTCCTCATCATTGCTCATTCCCATTATTGCCCATTCCCACGAATAAAAATTTTGAAAAATTGAAGATTCGAATCAATTTTTCAATTTCTTTGCATAAAGAATCACAGCAGTATGATATGCTGTAGATCATGCGATGGAAGCGTAAATTATACAAGTACTCTCTGTAGAGTAAATTCAATTGTCTGACGTTGTGGTAGAAAAAAGCTGGCTGCAGTGCACTCGGAAAAAAGTATCGTTGAATCGACCAAAATTTTACTGAATTGACAAAAAATTTGACAGATATGCAGTCAACAAAATGTAGAGGCGCTGATTGAACCAAAGATTATTTTGATTCAACAAAAAGATTCTGATTGTTCGCCAATTTTAGTTGAACTATAACATATTGAAACAGTTTGTTGATTGTTGAACAGAGTTCTGTTGAATCGACAAAAAATCATCAACAGAATCATTTTGGTTGGATTTGCGAAACTTGTTTTCTGACAATTTGAGTGTGCTGAAGAATGTAATCTTTTCGTTGTTTGAGAGAACTTGATTTGAGGATTGAGAAAGATGAATAACAAGACAACAAGATAATGTGTATCTCTACATCGATCAAGTAAGCGAGCTGAAGCATCTGAATTTATCTACCGACTGACGTTTGTGATTATTCAGACTACGCGAGTGTGAAATCAAGCCACATGCCTGACACCTGTTAAATCGAAGAAAAATGTCAAACACCTTATGTTTGCGGTAATTCGCTATAGCAATCGATCGATTTCACGGATATAGATACACCTGTGCGAGTGACGACGATGTATAACAAGCGTTTCTGTATAGTGATAGTAAATAATCACGATACTTCCGGTCCACGCATAATCACCATTGAGTAATGTTTTGTGACATCCTAATACGTATACGCGACTGTGTGGAACCAACGCTTATGGGTCCGTTTGAAAAATCGGTAAATTATTAAGTAAACAAAAAATTGAAACTCAATCGTGATTTAGCGTGAAAGTATTACGCGGTTTCAAACATCAAAACTGACGTGCCAATTGAACTACTTGTCAGCTAAGTAACCGCTTTAACATCCTCCTTTTTTTCCAAATTTTTATTTTTCTAACTCAACAAAATTCTAAAGTGACACATAACACTACACACAATGACACAAGCACATAATCCGTGAACTAATAATTTTCATAGTATTACACGCGCCCGTAGAAAATGGCGATCACAGTTGACGAGGACGTGAACAATAAAGTAAAAGTAATGATTTCATTATAAAGTAAAGACGTGAGCTTTAGGTGATAGAAAAAAATAAGAGGAGAAATAAAAATAAAAAATAAAAGTTTTAATACGTACCGTTACAGAAACAAATTTCGCACATATTTTTTTCTACCGGAGATACTGTGGCTTCGGTGCTATTTGTTGAGTCCGCAGCCGAAATTCCATGGTGGGATAACAAGGCGAGAAATAATATGTAAAAAATCATGGTGTTTTCTGATGAAACGTGACACTGAACTGTTGGACGAACAATGAAATCGGGGTTTCTATCAAGTCTGGGGCCCTCCCTGATAACAACCTGAGATAAGATATCGCATTTGCCGTTTCCACGTTACTCACGCGCCTTAAATCGAGCCGATGATAGCTAGGTATACGTAACTTTATCTATATCTATCCGCGTTTTAGCTCAACATAAAAGTCGATTCGATCCTCCGAACCGTTACGATATTCAACATCTAGTCATACACACGTTTCAAACTCTGCACGGCTATATTTGCGCTTATTTTCATGTGTAGAGCTCAAGTGTGAGAGAATCAACTTGTATACGTCTGTATATACGGTGTACGCATACCGATACAACGAAGTTATTATCACAGCGTGCAGGTATAGGTACAGGTCTTTTAACAAGGCTACGGTTCGCGTAAATATTCTATGTATTCTGCAAGTGATTCATTACTACGAAATTAAATATCTAAGTATTCAGATTCAAGATAACTCACTTGCGATTTACACGGAATCGACTGTATGACGGGGATTCTACACCACGTCAAATCATCATTCGATTTCGAAAATTACGCATTGATATATAATTATCGCACGGGAAGAATCACATGACAAACGGTTTAATGTTATACGTAGATCGAAGTGAAAAAGATCAATTTTTGCGGATCGTATTCTAATTAGTCATTGCTAAAAAGTGTGCCAAAGGAAAGAGCTTACCATCGATGTATCTTTTATTCTGGAAAACGCCTCAGAATTTTTAATTATTCCACATGGGGTTTGAATGGAGAAAAATCCCGAAAGGATTAGTTGGCACTAAAAAATTCATCAAAATTCTTTGGACCAGTCGATTTCAGCCTCCTTAGGCTTGTTCGAAGCGAAAAGAATGTAGCTTTCGTGTGCCGTACTAAAATCAAAAATATCTTGCTCAGTTTCGGAGATTTAAGCGTTTGAAAAATGGATTCTTCCCGAAAAAAACTCATATTGCGCGCAACTTTTCCGCGGTATTATATAGAATGCGATTCGAAAAAATTGACTCTTTTCACTCTGGCCTAACGTACACGTAAGGAATAGTATTTTAACTTTGAAACCACATTAAAATAACGAAGAAGTTTATTGTTGTAATTATACATATGTGAAAAAAAAGGAATCAATGTATAATTACTCGTACCATAGATTTATAATAAATATATTCTTCAGATAACGTTATTATGTAATTATTTTGCGCTAAAATCAGAGTGGTATGAATAAATATTAATAAATATAATATACACAGTATGAAAATTAAAAGAAGGAAAAAAAAACTCGTCAGTAGCGTAAAAATAATGAAATATTGCGATGTCGTAACGAAGGAAGAATTTATTTGATAAATAAATGAAACGTACACATCATTTACCCTGAAAAGAAATAGATTTGAATTTTTGTCTCGTTTAAAGTCGAGTTCAAACTCTACCCGCGTCGGTCAAAGCGATTGATCGGTAAAGTAGAACGGTGACAGTTAACGAGATATTCGAGTGCTGCCATCTAGGTATTGGCGATGAAGTAGGTAGCAGGTACCTAGCGGGGCGACGACGTGCTCCTAAAGCGAAAAGTATTGAGTCCATGACGTCACCGTTCACAGAAGAGAAGACAGTAGAAGGAGGAGGAGACGGCGGATGGTGCATCGAAAAATGTCTGATTACTTCAATTTATTATCACAGTGAGAGAATAGCGATGAACGCTGGTGATTATGGAGGCCTATGAAAAGATTACATTCACGTGACTTACGACTTTAACGTTCTCTAATTTACTACACGTGGTAACCAGAATCGAACAATTTCAAGTGAATCTAGCCGCGCGTCAACGAAATTCTTTTAATATAAGAGGAAAAACGAAAGGACCGAAACAAACAAACGAAAAAAGGAAAAAAAATTTATCTCCCCGAAAAAAAAAACAAGTGAGGCGTGTTGTGTTGTTGACCAAAAGCCACCTGAAGTCAACACCTAATTCGGTAAGTTTTTACCAACAAAATCAAATTCTTTCGTATAAATAATAGGAAGTATTCTCCCTTTCCGAGGATAAATAAACAGAGAGAAAGGAAGAGAGAGTTGACGAGAGAATTTTAGCCGACGATATACGCGCGCTTAGCGAGTAAGAGAGAGAGAGAGATAAAGAGCTGCGAAGAGGTAGAACAGTTGTGAGGTTATGTTTTTCATCTCTATGGAATGCGCTCGGAACTCTACATTTTGCGCACAATTTTAGTTACGCCCATTTCTTTTCATTGTAGAAATAGATAAGATCGATATATGGGTTAGATCAAGACCAACCAACGTATACCTCTGTAACTCACAGCGGTTACTTCACGTTCCGCTTGATCAGTTTTAACCTGTTTTTTTGTTGTTTTTTTTTTTCCTATTCTTTTTACTTCTTTTTTTTCCTACCACCACCGGATAATCAGCCTATGCGCAATGGAAACTGTTACAATACAGAATTGACGTAATTCTATTCGATAAGAAAATATTATTTCAGGTCATATTCTGAAAGCCAATGTGTATATTTATCCAGAATTGCATTTTTCACACATCTCAAATATTCAAGTTTCTACTTCCTCAAGTATGAGCGTTGATTTTTCTGTTTTTTGTTTGTTTTGTTTCACGATTGAATCGTACGAAGAGATGGGTATGCGTAATATATAGACAAAATTCCAAAGTATGTATTGAAAAAAAAAAGGAAAAAAAAAGAATCAATTTTTCGTATCTATTATCGAAAACCGAAATGTTTGGATGTTTCTGCCCTTCGGTAGCTTTCTCGTTGGTTTACCATTGAGAACAATTCTCCGAACACGTGTTTCGCATTAGGAATGATTAACGATGACTCTCGTGCCATTGGCACACATATATTACATCCGAATTATAGGTTAGTACCGAATGCGCGTTCGCCGATCGCGAAAAGTCAGGGGCGCGCGCATTCTTATTTAACTTACGGGTGGGGATGACGCAGTAGCGTATACGAAAAACTACCTTCTTCGTGCCCCGCGAATAACCAACGTCGATCTCTCTTCCCGTTTCTTCACCATCTTTACGAGTATCGCACGATCCTGAATATCCACGCATCTCATGCATGAATACTAATCCTCTCATAATCCCAATGCAAACCGATGGATTAAAAACAAATTCTCTCTACTATAATATCGAGAAAAATTCAGTCTACTTTCACATCAATTATATCTTTGGGATTTTTTTTTCATCTTATATTGCGCCGTTGTATCGCGAGCGAATTTTAAGGGAGTCAAAAGCTCCCAAAGATCGGATCGCCACTTACGGCCCTCTTCAACATCACAGTAGCAGCAGCAGCAGCAGCAGCAGCACAGCAGCAGTAGCTCCGTAGTTTTTGCTCCGCCCTCTTCGCATGAAAATGATTGTTCTGGTTCGGAGCAGGGCGGGGAGGGACTTCGGCCATTATTGACGTTTGAGTGACAGACTCCGCCGCGGGTCTGTGAAAAATCGACAGCCATTGAAGGCTAAGGGTGGAGGGGTGTCGCTCTGACTGACAGATAGTAAACATCTAGTACGGTGCCCGTTGATTGAGCGATTCAGCTAAAAACACGTGGTTCCAAATATAATTCTATCCAAGAATAGACTTCCATTACTGTGAACAGATGAGATTTGATTGTTAGACTTGAATCTTTTCTATCTTTCTTCTCTCTTCTGTACTTTTTTTTTCTTCTTCTTATTCTTCTTCATCTTATTCTCATATCACTCAGTGCGCGGTTTTAAAATGCCCCGCCTAATGTTTGTAAACTTTCGACTCCATCAACGTTCAATTGTTATTCTTCTATAATCCCGATAATCAAAGAACAAGACGAAGAAAATATCCACGAATTTGAATATTTTTTGCGTTACCAAAGTGACCAAACAACGAGAATCATACCTTCCGAAATGACTTTTCACACTCAATAACAGAAAGGTTTGTCAATTTTCTATTTGGTTTTTTTTTTTTCTAACTATTCACATTCCGTATTACTTACTTCTATTCGCATGCGTGTCATTCATGTTTTTTTTTTTTTCTTACCTAGTGTGGAATTTATTATTCTACTAACGAAGGTTCGTCAATTGTATTGTAACAATGTTTTTTTAATCAGTGTCTCAAAATGATGTAATGCTAGTGATTATTTTCACGTGAAAAATAAGCTTCAAAATATTATTTTTATGCTAAATAAGAAAATATTCCGTTCCGTTATTTATTCAGGTTGATTTTTAACCGAACAGAGAAAGAAGGAAGATTAATTATCTTTTTTTTTTTTTTTTCATTTTCCGGAGCAATGCGCACGTTTATTTTTCTTAAAGACCAAAAGTCCGATTACATACCTAACAGCAGTATTCAGAGAGTGTTCAGCATTGTGGAACGATGATAATTGTATACAGTTTTTGAAATCCTTCTTCCTGCTTATGAACATGCGACCGCGCTAAAGGATTCTCCAACCTGCCCGCAGGTGTTGGAAACTTTATTACACGTCCGAATGTCTGTCCAATTTTTATTATAATTATACCATCAGAAATAACACATTCTCGGGGAACACGTGTTACACAGTTATTGCCATTCGTATTATTCATTTATTTATTTCTTCATTCGTTTGTTGTTTTTTCAAAATTCTGAAATATCTTGCAGTTCAAAAGATAAACGTAACGAATAAAAATGATCCTTGGCTAAGCGTATATATATATACCTATATATATCGTTTATCCTTCACTCTAAATCGAGATGATAAATGTCGCTATATGACGTATCAAACAAGTTTTATTCGATCAATGAATTTTTATTATTCTGCAGTATTTTGTTTTTATGGTATTCAAATTTGTGCAAATTTTTATCAGTTTATTGAATCAAAGATAAGAATTGAAGATTTGGTAGATGGAAATTTAACAGTATAGTAAAAATAGGCAATTGTTGTCCTTCGTATGAGACTCTTTATTTAATCCACTTCGTCAAAGCCACCGTTTTTGTTTATATTTACAAAAAGCCCGTGTCTCAAAACACCCGAACTTGTTGGATTTTGAATAAATTCAGTCTTAAGATTTCTACTCTAATCGTGTTCTATCGCATACATACATACATACGTTACATACATACCTACGTACGCGGAAAAAGAGTTTTATTACTATCATCACTCGCGTCATTCGCGATCTTTACGAAACTAGACATGTAACCTATCTGTATATATCTATATAAACGCGCTGCATATATTCTCATCCAATATATGATTAATTTCTTGTTACTTTTTTTTTCTGTCTCTCCTCACTTGACCCTGCCCTTTTCGAATAAATTTTTATTACCAGCTACATAACTGACGCGAGTTTACTTCGTCGCTAATTTTCTGAATCGATCAAGTTCGATGCGTTACCATATTGAAAAGACAGAATGAATCAGCACATATAGGAAATATAATTATTCCCATAATATGAAAAGATGATAGGGAATCTGATATGCATGAAATCACTACGGGTAGATATGAATGGATTTTTTTTTTTTTTGTTTTTTGCTCGTTGCGTCTCCGTAACCCCAACTTTACTCAGCTGAGTTGGGAATTGTGGTTTTGGGGCGGCTTACGAATTGCCTACCCAAAGTGTCCGCAAAAGCACCAAGGCGACTACTACTCTGGGCCCGCGTGTTGCGCAGCCAATTTCCACATAATTTGACACGAAAAGTCAACGTCCTTCTCCTACAACGTTGAATCCTGGAATTAGTTATCCGTTAAGTTACCGAGTCCCTTCAACCCCGCGGCTCGTCCCCTTTTTTGACTAAAATCTCATTTCACGAGGGTATATCTTCTTCAGATTTTCCTATTATATATCTTTACGTATCCAATTATATGTATAGTTTTATCATTGAATATTATGTACATATATTATTATTTTCTTCGCAATCATTTCACGTGACTAAAAACAAAAAGTCACAAACGCAAAAAAAAAAAAAAATCATTTTTTTTTCTTAGTGGCGAAATATTTTTCATGCAATAAATACCTTTTAGGCGCGTTCGCAAAAAAATTTTTTTTTTGGCGCTTACGACTTTCTGCTTTTACTCTCGCGATTTATTCATTTTTTAACATTAGTATTACACGCATTTCTTGTCAACACTCGCAATTAAAAAGAACGAGAGAGAGAGAGAGAGAGAGAGAGAAATGAGAAGAATGTTGATGATTTTTTTTATTTGGTTTCAATCATTCGTTTTTTTTTTTTTTTTAATTTTTTTGTTGAGAGGTTGAGAGGTGTGGTGGACACGTATTATCCATTCTTGGCATCTGGTTAAAAATGTTGAAGTTCGTTCAAGAGTTCTGAAAGCAATATTCCCGACCGAAATACCTAACCAATCTCTTCCTTCCTTACGAGATCTCATTTTAGGTCCCGTGTCGTCGGAGGGTGGGAATGGGACGGAGGGGGGGGGGGGGGGGGGGGGGGGGGTTGGATAGGTACAGGTGGAGATGTTGGACGTTGAAACGTGAAACGTTAAACGTGGGGACCTTTTGCGGGTTTCCTGTCGGTTTTTTGTAGCTATATAGTAGTAGGTAACCTCTGTCAGCGATAATATTTTAAATGAAACCTTGGGGCCCCGGCTGCGGGCAGCAAACCTGGGGCGATAAATATCGGCTTTGTCGGAAAGATGCGCTCCGAAAGCGCCACTTGCAAGTAATGGCGCCTTGTCCCCTTTCGCTTCTCTCTCTCCCAACCTCCCCCTCCCCTACTAAGGCTCCGACACCCTCGCTAGCTTCGTCGTGTCTGTACGTCTGTATGTCTGTATGTCTGTCTGCTGCTGCTGCTGCTGCTGCTCCTGCTCCTGCTGTTTTCTCTCCCCCTTTACGCGCCTCTCGCGCCGAGCTTTGCTCTTTTCAGTGTTCACCGCCTTCTATATAATACGTATACTACATGTATAGAATTTCTTGGATCTCTCTCTTTCTCTCTCTCTCTCTCTCTCTCTCTTTTTCTCTCTGCAAGAGTGTCGGAGCGGAGAGGAAAGCAGCGAAAGCCACGAGCCTACATCTGGCACGAACCACGTTGGCCTTTTGTTTTTTATTTTTTGTTATTGTTTTTTTTTAAAGAGCAGCAGGTGAAATAAAATTGTACATATAATTTTTCGATTCGCAGTTTCTCCGCACATTATAAAATCATTGGAAAAAAAATTAATAATTAGTTGATGATGATTTAGAAGTTTGTTATTTTTGTTTCTCGTGTAAAATTAGATGAAATAATTGGTATTTTTAACGGACTAAGGAGATTCTTGGTATCATATTTGTTTTGAAGTTCCATTCGGAAAAGCTGGTAATTTCAGAAGATAATTGTACCGAAGTACAAGAGTCGGTAAATGGCATTATAGCACCAGCGTTCGGGAGCATTGAGATAATATGATACCTTTCCGGTATGGGCGTATACACGTGATTACTGTGTGTAAAAAAAAAAGGCGAAATGCGCGCGTTGGTATTGTATGCCGCATCCACTGCAGCGTATATCACATACTTTGAGAATTTCAATCCTAAACTTTGCAATATCAAGCAGTAATGCGATTGTTATTAAAATTCGAATTAATTCTGAAATAAAAACATGGATTTCAATTTTTCTAATTTTTTCACTGTGTTGTTGTTTTTCTGTTTGTTTTTTCTTTTTATTAAATCTAAGATACGTAGGTGAAGTTATGTTTGAATAATTCGATTGATGAAGAAGAAAAAAAAAAGAAAGAAAAAAGGAGAAAAAAGCCTCGACGATCATCAGATATGTAAATAATGTGTTTAAAGTTTGAACATGAAAGTCTCGTTTCTGTCATTTCGCATCTTGTTCGGTGTGGGTATAAATACTTTGAGGTGTTCTTATCGTGGTAAGTTTTACGCCGGTGGTAGAATTTGATTAAAAGTTTCGCCGACTCACTCCTCCATCTTTAATTAAGGCTCCGAGAGAAATTCTTGATGTTGGGTATGGGGAGGGCAGCTCGCCAGCCAGCCACCCAGCACCCGTACCTACTTTTATCAGCAGTGTCTTTTATTTATTTGATTTTTTTATCTATTCATTTATTTTTTTCCCTCTTTGATTTTTCTCCTTTCTTTACAAACGCGTTCTATTCATTCATTGCGTTATTATTCGTCTTTTATCACAAATCGGTTGGTAAAAAAGCTATTAGTCAAATGAAAATTTCTGTTTATTTCGAACGAACGCATGTGGCATTTCGTTCATATTGGAATACACGTTTGTACCGCGGTGTTGGAGAAATTGTGTATCGGAAAAACTCTGGATAACGTGTATAGCGCGCAATATGTTCGCGAGGCGAAAAACGTTTCTTATATAGTATATATATTTATTCTTTGATATTTAGCGTCTGTCTTTTTTTTTTCATTTTGTTTTCCTCTTGTTTTCTTATTTTTCGGTTGGCGAAAATTTTCACATACGTTGTCGCCGTTGCGCAGTATTTTATTTATTCATGTGGAATCGCGAGGGGCGCCATGGCACCGCCAAGGGTTTGGTATAGTGGTTCGAGAGCCGCCGGGTGAAGCTTCTAATGATGACATTTAAATGCAGTAGCGCGAGTCTCGTGCTTGCTGCTCTGGTTGGCGGCCTGGCGTTCGCGTTGGCTGGCTGACTGGCTGGCGACTTTCGTCGTTTCGTTGTGTAAAACTGAATTCACACCGGGAAAGCAGCTACGTTAGCAAATATGTAGGGAAGGTTAGCGATCGACCGGGGGGGAGAAGGGGCCTACTGTGGCCCGCTTCCTGCCCGTGAATCCTATCGTTATACTGTTTATATTATGCCAAATGTCACGGACGTTATGTAATAAAAACCATTTCAGTTTTTGAATTTAATGAGACATGACTAAACAGAATTTAGACATATTTTATATCCTCAATGGGGTATTTCTGATAACAACAACAGCTTGACAATTTTCATTATTCTTATAATGATTTTAATTTCGTGTGTATAAACCTTTAGAGAAGCGTTTTTATCCAGCGGATTATTTCATCGAAGATCATCACGAATTACTTTCCCTTTCGTAGGGACACTAGCCAGACACAGAATACATTTGAAATTAGCTCAGGATCGAAATCGTCGCTTTGCTAATTTGCTTTTATTATATTGAAAGCTTTTTTGCATTCTTGCGGTCTTCCTTTTTTTCTGTATACCATTTACCCACCTTCTAGCTCTAAGTACTTTATGTGTATGTTTTTTAGCTGCACAATATTGTTATGGTGATAATAAAGACGTAACTCTGTTGTATTTCTCTTTGTGAAAATTGCCAACGTGTGAAATAAACTAGCGATAATATTTATTGCTAAGAATTGATGCTAAGTGGCTCATAAAGCTTCGTCGAATTCCATCACGGAGAAAAATAATAATAAAACGTAATAATGATGTACGTGAACATTTTATATACAACGTCCTTCTACCCTTTCAAGTCCATTCTGACTAGGAATAATTGTGAATAAAATTCTTAAACGGAATAAAAACCAGAGGCGAATACCAAATCTTTTAATTTGTTGCAAATCGTAACAATTGTTGATTTTTCAAGCCTTTAGATCGCAGCCATTCTTAATCCGGGAATGCTGCTGGCTCAAACGATTTTCCCATAGATTTGGTAGAGTTGAATGATTTTTTAATCAAATTTTAGCCGAATCACCCTTTCTAATATTTGAATCGAAAATAAAATCCTATTCGATTCGAGGATGATCAATTTATGAACAAATGAATTTAACTCGATTTTGGGATATGGAAGACGATTTCCCACTTTTAATTTTTCAAAGCTATTTTCTCAGCAAAAACATATCCGATCAATGTGAAATTGGTAACAGCGATAAAGAAGAATTGAACGAAGAGCACCATACTTTCCAATTTTCACAATTCGGAAAAAAGTTCAAAAGCTTACAACTTCTGATAAAGAATCTGTAAAACTTTTGATCGAATTTTGGAAATCGAAGAATATCATACCCTTTGCTCTATTCTTCTTTATCACTGTTATCAATTTGACACTGATCGGATATGTTGTTGCAGAGAAAACAGCTGTTGAACATCGTGTTTCATATCTCCTCAAATGTGTTTCTAATGGTTACCAATACAAGCGATGTTTTGCGTTGAAATTGGTCCTTATCATTCGAATCTGAACATTTCTATCATGCAAAAAACTATTTTTCCAGTTCACAGAAAACATGAATTTCTGTTTCTGGGAATAACTGTGCATATACTATAGAATCAATGAAACCCATTTCTATTCTAATTTATTTCATATCTTTTTTGTTATAGTTGATAAATCAGCGGAAGTGGGTCCTTAAAAATTTTGTCTAAACACGTAACAGGCCCCGGAGGACCTGGGACCATGGCGAGTTCAAGAGTGGAATGATAGGATGCAAGAAGGTAGCACCGCAGTGGCGCTAGCAATGGTCACCCCTGGCTACGATCAGGACCCTGCGAGCGGGGTAGCCGACTATACGACGCACCAAGACCAGGCCCAATTTGAGGCAGACAAGAGAGCTGTTTACAAACATCCTTTATTTCCATTATTAGCGTTACTGTTCGAAAGATGCGAGCAGGCAACGCAAAGCTCCGACAACTCAACGTCCGAAAGTTTCAACATGGACATTCAGGCGTTTGTCCAACACCAAGAAAGAGACCGAAAACCATTCCTTATCAATGACCCAGAGATTGATGGTCTGGTAGGTACCAAACACACTGTTTACATCACTCGATACTCCTAGGAAAGCCAATATCCCATGTTAAATACACAGTTCTTATGATTTTCTGTAGTCTTCATTAAGCTTGCTAAGTTTGAGAACAGAGACCGTTGAGCAATCGGTAAAATGCATATTAAGTTACAGTTCCTTTCGACTACTATATCCTCAGCTGGTATCAGATAAGTATTTTCACCTTCGGCATTGTACATTCGAAGTTTTGGTGTTAGATTAGGACCAAAAAAGCAGACAAGCTTGTTTTTTTTTGTTTTCTTTTGGTTTTGTTCAAATACTTGAATAATTAGTACGATATGCCTTGAATGGAAGTAATGATCTGTGTAACTTTGCATATCATCAGAACTTCGAATGATACAACTATTTTATATACTACAAGCAAATCTTGCAGATTATACATAGAATATGTTCTGAAAGATAGTGGCAATTGATTGTAATGACGAGTTAAATCAGTCATTACCATGCAGTAGTTGGATTCATGCGAACCTTGGTAACATGCAATATGTAACTGTGGCACATCAAAGGTAATCCCAATCCGTACTAATTGCAAATATAATAATTGGGGATCCTTGTTTCATCATTGATTGCTATACAGTCGAAACTCTATACCTCGAAAAGCTCCATATGTCTGAGATTTAGTCCATTCCCCTGCAAACACCTCTGTAATTGGAAAAATAAACGGAGAATAACTCGAGGTTTTTCGATGCATCAAGAGCCAGTACTTTACCTCTGCAACTCGAAATTTGAGAAAGCTGACCTTTATAAGTTAAAGCCTACCTGTATAAATCAAAGTTTCAATACCCTGACCTCCACAACTCGAAGCAAGTCATGCAACGACCTGAAAGAATCCATGTCATAACCAGTATTCCCAATTCCGCCTTCGAGCTAATTTTACGAGCCTCTATAGGTAAAATATCGATTTGGTTGTCCTCTATAACTCGAAAACTTTGATAAGCGGAAACCTATTTTACTGAAAGAAATTAGCTCTTGTTCTGAGATTTGAGTTAGCGAGGTTCGACTGTATTGCAAGTAGCCACCTTTGAATATCAAGGCAATACTCATTCAAGCTCTAATATAAAAACAAAAAACTGTCATGAGAGATAGTTGAATGAAAAAATTGAAGTCCGTCAACATCGTGTTGTTTTTTTTGTTTCTCTTTAGATGATCAAGGCCATACAGGTGCTAAGAATTCACCTATTAGAATTGGAAAAAGTCCAGGAGTTGTGCAAAGACTTTTGCAACAGGTACATTACGTGTCTGAAGGGAAAAATGCAGAGCGAAAATCTTCTCCGCAGCGACTACAGCCATCAGGGGCACGACATGGGTCCTTCAAGCGGCAGCAACGGAAGCAGCCCTCTACAGGTTAGTCGCATTCTCTCATGCGCAGGGATCCCTACCCTGTTCCTATACCAATGTAGATATCCTATAGTATTAGAGGTGTGCAAGTACCATTCATGTTTCACAGTCTCCATCCACATATATCTTATTACGAAAATTAAAAAGATTCACTTTTCATTTATGTTCTATCAATTTTCTTCATTTTCCAAAGCAGGAATCTAGGTGCTTAGGGAATAGTTAAATCATCGGTAATTGATCCTTCTTTTCATAATCTTGCGACGCTCTTCAATAAACAGATAAATCGAACATTTTGAGAAAAATGTTCCTATGGTTACCGGCCAAACAAAGACTCTCAACTCTCATCAATCAAATAAAATGAACTGATAGAGTAATATTTATGCATGCCTGCCTCGATTTACGGTCTGAATCGGACTCTACGCAGAAGATCCTATAACTTGATGGGCAGGCCTACATGAATATTGCTGCGGCATATGAACGTTTAAAAATTAGCTAGGGAATCCCATGTTTTAGAATGAACGGTAGTGTGGTTTGAGTTGAAATCATGCGGTAGTTGCGCACCTCTCGAAGCGTAATAGTGTCCCACCCCTGCTCTCTGACGGCTAGTTGCGACATATATTTGCCAGGTGCTGTCATCTACAGGCAATGATGTTGAGCCGGGAGCTAACGGACTCGGAGTGAGCGGGGGAGATCCATTGATGGAGAGTAGCGCGGGTATTATGGGGGTGCATGGGGATGGAGGAAACGAACGTCCATCCTCAACTAGATCGTCATCCGCCACCCAACACTCGAACAGATCCAGTAGCCAGGACAACGATGATCCACCCTCGCCATCCATGGTCCATGGAAGTACTCCCCTTTCTCAGATCGGGGCTCATCCTAGTGCGCCTGCCAATGATATGTATCTTGGACAAGGTGGGTGTCTTTTCCTTTTATTTGATACTTGGCAATTTGTCTTCAATTTTTATGATTGTTGGTTTATTTTTTACTTTTCTCATGATTTAGGTGATTAGTAGCAGTGAAACCAAATGTCATGAATTATTATATGCATAGCGTCTATGAAGAATATTATCGGTTTGGAATTTGATAGCACTTGCGCTATTTATCGATTGTCAATCCCTGATACCGAATTTGGGATCTTATTCATTCTGGCAAATAAATAGGCACTGACTAAACTTCTTTTGTAGAAGAATTTGACTCAGTGAATACTGCGGACAGAATATATTTAGAAGAGGCTGGATACTGGGGTCTCATTGCGCTTCAACAGCGTGAAAATCAATATGTCGATGTCGGCGAACCTAATGACGAAAAGTATTTCGGTTAGATGTTATTCCGTATTTACTACAAACATCATGCCCGCAAAAACTGCTTAAATCTTCTCACAATATGTCAGAAATATTTCAGACCAGTAGTTATATTTCTACTTCAATGAAACCAACAGTCAATATAACAATAATTTGAACTTTGATGTTCGAAAATCTTATTCTGTCAACAAAGAAGCATTGCTATTCAGAGAAAACTACAATTCTGTTGTCAGGGTCGATTCAAAAATTGATATTTGTCGATTAGAATTCGTGGATGGCTGTAACTCCGATATACCTAAATGTGTATTGATATCGTTTTTGCAATAATTTTCAGTTTGGTAGAAAGTATGCTAGTAATCAGCAATCTTTTGGAACTGTAAATGAACGCAGCTTAGATATTACTGTTGCAGGCTCCCCATCCCCAGCACCGAGCGAAGATGAAGACGAAGTTTGCGGTACGACAACTTCTGGTCATAGTGGCGGTCACGGTAGTACTAGAAAGGGGAGACAGAAACGAGGCGTTCTTCCCAAACAAGCCACCAGTATTATGCGATCTTGGCTTTTCCAACATTTAGTCGTGAGTATAGATACGTATTTCTAAGTTGTCGACGAGTATATTTTTTTATTTACATGGAATATAAATTTTCTTCAGCATCCTTACCCAACAGAAGATGAGAAACGACAAATAGCGAGTCAAACAAACCTGACGCTTCTCCAAGTAAACAATTGGTTCATAAACGCCAGACGTCGAATCCTACAACCTATGCTAGATGGTGCAGGAGCAGAGGCGATACCTCGTGCCGGTAAACGACACAAAGTTGCCAAGCAAGTTGCCCAACAGCAACAACAAACTCAACAACAACAACAGTCGGGCTGGCAGTCGGAAGATTCAGGAAGTGATTCAGGTACCAGCGACGGAGAAGTTGACGTCGATCGAACTAAAGACGGCAATGACAGCGACGAAGACGATCTTCACTGACCTCTGTCTACTGTCAAAACTCCAACGTCTCCGTCGTACCTTTTTCACACCCAGTTGCTCACTACAGTATTAAGGCATTCGACGTTATATTTTGCTTTAACTGTCTGATACGTAATCATTCTTGAAAGTCAATGACTAGTAGTCAAGTATATCAAGCTCTTCTATACCATGAATTACCTACCATTTGTTAATCGTTCACAGTTATAAACTTACTGGTTCTTCTTATTTTACATTTTTTTTTTTTTTTTTTTCTTTCACTTGCATATTATACATCAAGAGATTCGTAATATTATTTCTTTATATAACAATGAAAAATACTCAATTCAACTTGATTGATTTATTGTACTGTGTATTTGTACATGATCACGTGTAGGCGTAACTATAACTGATGAACTATTGTCGTTTTTGAGTTACTTGTCAATATTGTGCCATCGAAGAGCGTGGTAACTTGCACACTTGTCTCGAAAGAAAGGAAGAAGAAAAATGAAAAGAAAAAAAAAAGAAAAAGAAAATAACAAACAAAAAAAAACCAGCTCTGCATTGTCGTCACGTAGCAAAGTGCTGTCCCTCCATGATAATAATAACTACTTAAATTAAAAATATATGAGTATATTTTTAAACTCTAAGTGTCGTCTCTGTGCGTGTACCACAGCTTGCGGGCTGGTACTGCTGTAAATAGTAATACATACTAAACTAAACTAAAATAAACTATAAACTAAGAAATAATGTTAAACAATAATTATTAGAAATTCATAATGAAAAAAAAATTTAAATATTATTACGCGCTGCATAACTGAAGACATATTAAGACGTGACGACTCGCACACCATGCCACATGCATAGAGGATAGCGACACGCTGTCTACATATGATTATTACGTTTTCAATCAAATCACCTATCAAGTATTTTTCGAGTTTATCATATCTATGTTTTTTATTCTTAGGACTTCCACATATTTTAACTGTGCGCCTAAATTTCTGTATAAATCATTTTTTCCAATAATATAATGATAGTTTTCGGAATAATTGGCGATAAAATGTAAAATGCTGGCTACTTCCCGCGAGGGTATAAGCCGAGTTAAGTTAATCAGCAGCAGCAGATAAAACGTGAAATCCCAACGATTCGCTTATGCGATTTGAAGCTATTTATTATTGTATAGGTATATTTTGTGATATTGGGCAGATCGGTGCCTACGTCTTGCATTTTTGGCCTATGAAATAATGAACGCCGTGCGTTATAAAGGTGTGAATTTCCTGTTCTGAAATTACACGCATACCAGTCTTTTTTTAACAATATAAAAATCAATAATTAGCTCGTAAATCTACTTATAGAACTCGAAACGCCATCATCAGTTGCAGACAGCACACTGTACGGTATAGCTTGGTATAAGGTTTACCGAAATACCTATAATCTTAGATCATTGGTAATTTACATCCGTGCAATAATGTCATCAATTAATAAAAAATTAAAAAGAAAATGAAAAATAAAAAAAATCTATATGGACACCTATTAATGCGGATAGCAGTAAATCTCGTACAAGGCTATATTATATCTTATAATATTTTACATTAGGATGATAAGTAATAGGATAAGAGGTAGGTTTTAAGGCTGAACCACGTATACGTATGTGCTGCGGCACCAGACAACTGTGATAGCTCGGTGGGCGGTGCCCAGCCTCCTACTTCATACTTGTATACTGAATGAATACTAATGAATAGTGAATACTTATGATTAAGAACATAACTATATATACATACATATGGCTCGTTACATATGCAACAATATTATTGATCAAATTTATATTTGATTATTAAACACTCCATTATTTCATCACAAGATGCATTTGCATTGATACAAATTTAGTAAATATCTATAGTCTTTATGTATGTATGTACGGACCCCGTCAGGCTGATTTCACATTATCATTCTCAACTAGGGCTAGGGATGGACTATGTAAATCGCCAAATCGCTTATCTCCTACTTTGTTTACCTATCGCCATTTTATTGCTGACAATTAGTTAGCCTTAAGAAAAGTGAATTTATTATTCATCCGACGTTATTTTTCTATTGCAAATTATTCAAGTTAAAAATTCTTAACTCGGTAATCAATATTGATAATTAAATCTGATTTTCTGATTGTTACAAACTTGAAGGCCTGATTTTGGACCGAAGAGTATGTAACTATCATAGGTGTCATGTTCTTTTGACATCGGTACAATAATTTCCTGTTTCGATGTCAGCTAGAATAATTCTCGACCATCCCTAGCTCAGTTAGAAATAAAAATTGTAAGCTAGTGGCGTACTGCATATTGAAATAATGCATTGCATACTGAAATCAAAGAAAAATGAATACTACTCTCTCGTGTACATCTACGCTCTGTTAATTAAGTTTATTGATAATAAATGCCATCACGCTTGCAAAAAATTTTCTATATTCTTTACAATATTAAATCATAATAGGTACAGTTACATTATTATTACAAAACTTCTAGTTTATTTATTCCAATTATTAAATACTAATCAAAATCGCGGATGTTTCTCTCACTTCGGTACAGATTGATCGATTCAAAATAGCAATCGATAAGTTCTGACTTTTCGGGTCTCCGTAAGCGATATTTGATACATTAATTTATTATTGTTATTATTCATATCATTTTTTGTTCAAAGGAATGATGAAATTCTCAAGCAAGTCCTTTTCCAAAATTCTAATTAATGTATATTGGACTCCAATATTAATTTCCGTATCTCCCAGAGCAATAAAAAGATTAGTTTTTAAGCTAGGCGAGCAGTAGTCAGGCCCACAGACGTGTAGGAACTATGTGGGAATGTATTATTTTTTAGTGTCGAGGATAAAGATCCATGAGATTGAGTGTATGGGTTCCTGTTGCTTTTAGCTAATGGATAAAATTATTATCCAAGTTTATATAACTTCTGGCTTTTCGTTGTTGGAGCTTGTATTTGATTTGATTAAAGCGGAACCAGGTTTCGTGGTCTGAATAATTTGCTACAAATTTCGAGATATTTATGCCATCCGTAAATCTTTTATGAATTAAACATTTTTTTTCACGATCAACACTCGAGATATTACGACCTAATTCCCAACATAGTCTTCTTTCTTAGCTTTTTCTGTGTATTGAGAAACTGGCACAGTCTAGAACTGTAGCAATAACAGGAACGAGGAGAGGTGGAAATAGATCCGAGCCCCAAGTAGCCGAAGAATATACAGCTGTGTATTGAACTGGCTTGTTCAAATGGACCAGAGTTAATGTTTTAGGATTGATAAAATTTCAAAGTGCTCTGATCCCAGAATATGATCTAAATCAAAGAAATTTACAGTTATGTACAAATTGCTGGGATTAAAGTTTTATGAACTTAAGTTAATAACAGATTTGTCCGATCTCAGCAACTACCATCCCAGTCAAAGTAAACACCTCAACATTAGCGTATTTAATGCCCACATGTATAGAAGCAGCACTGGATTTTTCAAATCAAAAGAGACAACATCGAGTAATCGGTTGTGAGAATTAAAATGTTTAGTCGAATCTGCGAAGCCAAAGTAGCGTAAGCTTAATTAATGTACAGGTAAAAGCCCTGGCATTGGAAACTGCTAAAAGCTTACACAATGAAGAGAAAAGAACACAAATTGCTGTGAAGAATGTTGAGGCAGCCACCCATGTTATAACACAGCAATAATACTGAACAAGAGAAAATCTCAGGGTTTCAAGTGCTTTAAGAAAATGTGGATGTTCATTTTTTATTTATTTTTGTTCAAAATGTTAGCAACATAGCGATGCTGCCGCTGAGAAAACACTTGTAACAGATCACTCGACACAGAATACTTGCTGATGTACGTTTCTAACGTATCCTCTAAAATTAGAGATCGATGAGTGAAAATTCATCGAAAACCTAATGCTCACGTTCGTTTTTGTTGATAAAATGAAAGAATACGTCTTGGGTAGTGAAAAATCAGTCAAGATTTTAATAAATCAACTAGGGGTATGTACACTTTTGGTAAAAGTGATTAAGAAGAAATTAATTAACAGCTAATAACTATTACATCCTGTTACATTAGCCATTGGATTGTTTTTAATAGTAAGTTATTATTAGCTATATTATGTATATAAAAAAAAGGGTAGTAGCAACACCTGCCCACGATCCCATTGATATTAATAATAGTTAGTTAGTTTTTAAAGCAACAAGTCATGGATCTATGTTATTTGGCCATAATATAATGAATGGCCAAAGCGTTACCCCACAACAGTAGCATATTTACATGAGAATTTGTAGACCCTATATAGTAAAAATTGATCCGAGGGCGTAACCACACACATTATAAATTCAAAGACTAGTTACTGGAACGTTACGTTCTTCTCGTCGCATATCTAGCCTGGTCATTGTCATGTGGTTCGCGGCGTATCCCTAGCAATCCGCAGTTCCACTGAAATAATTGAACTTCATTGAAATCTAATGCCCAAATTGAACTACGAATGTATATTAAACACGACAAAGTACTTCACAGCCACAAAACATTGATTTAAGCCACGAGCACCCATTTTCAAACAAACTACATCCTTCACTTTATTACCACGAATGTGATACTCATTATCTTTACATCGACTGTACATCACAAAGCAAAAGCTGGGATGTAAAATCTATCATCTGCCTACAAGCAACCTATTGCTTTCAAAACTGACCTCACGTTTATTGTTTATAATCGAAGTCAAGTCTGTGTGATAGCATGTATCGGAACCGTGAAGCCTTTTTGAATTGCAATCGAATGTTTATCTGTGATATATATTTGTGGTTCAATTATACTGATCAGCAGTATTGAGGGAGAAACAGAACCGAGTTTATTTGATCAAGCATCTAAATGTAGCATTTGAAAATTTGTCTGTTTTCAACTGATTCACAATATGCGTAATCCATAAAAAAAAGCCCAATGAATAAAGTATCGTTGAATCACACTTACGTCGGATTGAATAGCAGATCGGCGCGGGATTGGATAAACCACACTACAATGAATGAAAGAATTGTAGCTATACTTCCAAGAATCATACTTAGACGTTCCGTTCCTGCTGAGGGTTTCAGAAACATCCTAATGCTCAATCCTTGCCAAACAGATTCAGTCCACGTTGAATAAAGTCCAGATTTCATATCGTATCCTGCAATATAAAAAATTTCAAATTTTTTATGGAAGGCCCTGCTGAAGGTAGACATTCTGTATTTTTGTTTTGAGATTGAAATACACTCTGGATTAGGGTGGCACTTAATATGGGTAAAAAAAAAAATTGATTGCGCCGCCCTCCAAAGCGGTTCCAAATAATAAAAAGAAAATCTACGCAAAGTCCCAGCTATGTCCGTTAAGAAGAAGGCGTGCCTGTAAGCATGAAATTAAATTTGAATATCAATTTTTCTTCATGGTTGGATAAATTTTGATTTTTTTAAACTAGTTCATGTGTCAATTTTTTTTTCAACTTCCGAAACTATTGTATATTGGTATTCAATATACAAATCAAATAATAAGGTCTTCCATACTAGATTACAATGTATCTCAGTACGCAAGGGATATTTCTAACAAAATTTAAAAAAAAGCAATTCTGGCCAATCTGAAAGTTCGATGTGAATGGTTTATCGTAAATTTATATCCTTCGTACTTAATAGATTTCTCTGATAAGATGTGAATTTAAAGTTTGATTTTGATGTGGATCAAAACGTTCGACGGCAGCTAAATCGAACTATTGTTCCAAAATAATAGGATGGTAGAACTGAACGCTCATCAAATTTAGTATGGAGGACCTTATTATTTGGTTTATATATTGAATACCAATATACAATAGTTTCGGAAAGTTGAAAAAAAATTGACACATGAACTAGTTTAAAAAAATGAAAATTTATCCAATCATGAAGAAAAATTGATATCTAAATTTAAGTTCATGCTGACAGGCACGCCTTCTTCTCAACGGACATGGCTGGGGCTTTGCGTAGATTTTTTTTTTATTATTTGGAACTGCTCTGGAGGGCGGCGCGATCAATTTTTTTTTTTTACCCATATTAAGGGCCACCCTACTCTGGATCATGTTTATGTAGTTGAAAAACTAACAGATTTCACCCTGAGATTGGAAATTGAATAAAACATGTTGCAGTTATGCGCCGCTAGCATTACATGCTGACAAGTAGAGAGTTTCAAAATGCTTCCTGCGCGTCAATCGTGCTTGCAGGACAATCATGTTTTGGGAAGGTGTTGAGAACACTAAGACTAAGATTTTATGATATTCGATACGAGTTTGGATCCTTTAGAAAAGAAAAATCGACTTTTCCATCAAAATTAACTAAATATTGGTTTCCATTTTTTCAGAAAAACTAGACACCCATCTCAAATCCAATACTAGAACATTTTCATCTCAAGTATTCTGAAAATCTCTCTGAAACACGTTTGTCCAGCAAGTATGATTAACAAGAAAGGAGCATTTTGAAAATCTCCGTTACACTATGTGATGGTGTAACGCCGACATTTCGTACCCAATTTCTAATCCAGGAATAAGCTTTGGTAAATTCAATCAGGGCTTACTAGATCCGATTTCAATTTTAAGGAAGAAACAAAATTTCCACTCAACAGAGTAATAATTACCATCAATTAGGAAAGCCGGGCTGGTTGCCTCGCTATAATTCACTGTAGAGTTGATGCAAATGCCGTTAGAATCTAATCCGTCCATCCAAACGAAATGGCTCTCTTGACAACTGGTTACATTTTGGTTCGGTACTTCAATACCAGTCAATAGAGCCAATAGTTGTCCAGTCAAGGTTGTCGTTGGATTCGTCCATCTATTAACGCCTACGTACATCGGAAGACTATAATCTGGGAGTTTTTTACCCGGGGAAGAAGCCGCCTGGAAGAATGGACACCTTGCGCTCTCCAAATAACAAGATAACATCGACGATATGTTTATTCCTTCAATTTTTGAGTTTTCTAAAGACGCATCTGTTCCAGTGACGGTGAGGAACAGCTGACTGGCGAGTGAAAACGCAATTTTGTCCAGACTGTCGGCAAGCCCACTACTTTCGTTGCTGTAATAGATGAATAATAAATCTTTAGCGTCTTTTGACGCAGCGATATCAGCAGCAAAGATTCAATCAAAGTTATACCTCTTGAAATTGAGACTCTTCGCGTCGTCCAAAATACTGTTGTAATATTTGTTTGAAAATTGTTCCTTATGATTGGCTATAACTGTTGCGCTTATGGTAGAATTAGCAGCTAGAAAACTTTGTATCGACGACGGCGGTACACTGTCTCTTAATATTTGGGCAGATAGATTCTTTCCCAAGTCTGTTATCAATGCATCATTTTCAGAATTGCTTGAGTGAAAGTAGACGTCGCCTTCCCCTAGCTGACCCAGCTCGATCACGGTCTTAATTTGATTGAGCTTCAAGGTCTGTCCTCCCAGTGAATTGAAACTTCCTTCTTTCAAGTCGTAAACCAGTCGACTAGATCCTATGTAATCGAAAGCCTCGCCATTGAGCAGAGAAAATACAACGTTTGTTTCTGAAAAAGAGAATTCTTCGATGTAGAATGTACTAATGTACCCATTTCAAACTTTCTGGCCTAATCAGAATCATTTCAAAGCAGTTCCACTAAATTCGAACGTGATACTCACTTCCTACCGTCGGTTTCATTTGATTTAGGTAATATGCAGTAGCAATGAGCGTGACCAAGCCAGTTACTGCGCTGCCAGCGCCAGGTGACAATTCGTCGAATAAAGAAGTGGCGTCGAGTCTAGCAGTTATTAAAATCACAGACTCCATTTGATCATTCAATGGTATTAAAGGCCAGTGGATACTTCTGTCTCCCAAAGGATCGCAGTATTGAGGTGGATTGAAGTTCATCCTTGGGAAATTACGTCTGATACAAGTCTCCGAATCAACAGCAGAAAACATAAACGATTTCATTTCTAAAGCGCAGAGTGAACGTTTGCTCTGAGTATCACGATCGTGAGTATTGAAAGTCGTGAAACACTTTTTCACTTCCTCCAGTTGACTCTGATTCTGAAAATGAAAATGGTTCCAAATTTACATCTGTTCGGTTGATCAAGACGAAAAATCATACAATCATCAGCTCTTAAATCAACCTGCAAATAAAACATCGGGAAAGGCCAATCCTGGATGAGTAAAGAGGACCCAAGAGGATTCCACGGCTTTTCATCATCGCATTTTTTCAATCCTGAATATCTATTCGGACAAGTATCATCCGGGGAATAAAACGAGGGTCGTTCCAAGCTGGTATTACTGGCTAGTAGTACTCCGTTTATATTGTTCGTGTCACGTAATCTTGTGAGGGTATTATTGGTAAACATGAAGAAGGGTACAACTGCCGTATAGGGTCCAGCATCCCCGTTTTTCTCCAGCCATACAAGTTCCTCTTCGTTTTCAATTATATGGATCACGCCAACGCTACCAGATCTACTCGCTGAAAGAGAATTTATTATATTCTTTTCTCAGATGAATTCGGATATCAAATTGGAATGAAATTCATCGGATGAATCATAAATACTATGAGCAATCGGTGATAAAATTCACGATATTCTGTTCAAATGCAACATTATTTACATATAAAATTAGTGATCCTAGTTCAAGCTATTGAGTAAAAGTGAATAAATGAACGAATAGATAGATAAAAAATTAAACAAATAGACAGATACTCACATGAACAACCGAATTGATTGGTTCCATTGTGTCTTCGAAAGCATGCCGAGACACCTTCGAGAGGCATGTATATCATGTCTTTAATTCTTTCTGTGTAAGCTGGTGAGAGAAAAATGTTTCAGTAATATTTGGATGGGTTATGAATAGTTAGTGACAGTCTTACCGGCATTTATGAGAACAAATAGTAGAATGCATCCGCGATAAATGAGCGCTGCCATTTCTTTTTTGAGATTTTAATCAAGCTGTCAAAATGTATGTGTCGTTGCACTTTACAGCTAAACACGTACGACAGAGTTTTATTCGCAGGATTCAAAGGGTTTCGTGGAGATTTCTATTCCAATAACGACGCCAGGCGGATTATTCAATTCCTGTTTTATTCAGTTATGAAAGAAACTCTTTATTCAACGATATCCCATGATATCACCGCGTAAGAAACTATCACCTAGATAATTCTCGCTAAAACCAATCTAGATCGCTTTCCATCTAAACGACACTATTCACCTACGTCAAATATGTGATGTGATTGGTTAGATCTAACGAAAGGGGCCAATCATATTGCTTGGATCGAGTTGTGGTTAGAAAGAAACGTGACTAATGAGAGAACGAAACAGACATTAAGCCAAATCTTCGATAACGCGACATGTCGCGGAAGTGAAAATCCGATGCTACGATTGGTGGAATGAGCGGATCCGCACGTGTATATTTTCGGAGTAGTTAAGATATTCTTGCCTGCTACCTTGGCCGACCGCCTTGTGTCAACTCACACGTAATTGAGGTGTGATAGGTTATGTTATGTTGAGCAAAATGGCTCTCTTCGCAAAATTGATATCTGTGTTTTTACTAATCTGTCAAGTGAATAACGTATTAGGTGAAAATGACGAAGAAGTGTCAACGGACCTGTATGTTATCGAAGGGAAAGTATTCCCACCTGAAAATTCCGTATTGAACGGATGGCAACTCATGACACACGTCATGGCAAACGGCGGAGAACATTTTGGATACCTTAGGTAATAAAACTTCGCAATTCAAGATTTGACGATAAGATCCGATCGGAATCACGGTCCCCCTCAGAATACAGAAATCGGACAAAAAAAATCGCTTTTCCGAATGTATTTTCAAGATATATTATTTATATTGTAGAATAATTAATCAGTAGGTCAATTAGGTCTATTCATACTTCTTTTTTCCCCCCACAGAGAAGACGGCTCATTCACGATTTCAAATGTACCGTCGGGTTCGTATATCGTCGAAGTAGTGAATCCCAATTACGCGTACGAACCGGTACGAGTTGAGATAAATTCCAAGGGAAAGTTCAGAGCTCGAAAAGTGAATTTGATTCAAACTTCTCAAGTGATTCAGGTTCCTTATCCTTTGAAAATGAGGCCTTTTACGCCGTTCAGATATTTTCAGCTAAGAGAACAGTGGAGGGTGACAGATTTCTTGTTCAACCCGATGGTAAGCAGATATTCTTGGTTTACGGCATGAATCTAAAGCTATTTCAAGGTTTTGTGATATTCTCTTATAGCCAATTGGCGCATGGTAATAGGATCAATATTTATCAACATGTTCCAATATTTGTACTGAATTTAACGAATTGTTTTCCACAGGTTCTCATGATGATACTACCACTTTTATTGATTATGGTTCTACCGAAAATCATGAATGACCCGGAAACAAGAAAGGTGAGAAAAAATTTTCTGTTTTTATACCAATTATCGCACTCATCAATAAATTTGACGTTCTAAATCAACATCAACTCTATTTATCTGCAATTTAATCTATATAATAGACCGAGCTAAGATTCAGTAGAAGAAAGTATTCATTTTTTTTCTTCTGTGAATTATGAGATTCGTTGATAAAATTAATATCTTAGATTCTTGTGTTCACCTTCATCATCTGCAATTCGATTTGAAATAATTTTAACGACTGATAAATTGCTATTCTCTACACACAAAGATCATGTAATAAATTATCTTTACTGTTCAAAGAGATGAATGCCAATAATTAGGTTGACTTTTTGGATAAAATAGCAAATTATTAGTCGGGGATTCTGGGATATTCTGTTTGGAACTTATTACCGTTGCATTAAGATTGTTCCGATTGATGCGTTGCAGGAAATGGAGCAATTGAATAGCCTGACAAAATACGATATGCCTGAAATGTCGGAGATGTTAACATCATTCTTTGCCGGTGGGGAGAAGCAGAAGTCAAAGGCTGTGAAGGCTGCTAAAAAGAGACAATAGAGGCAAATTGTGCGCACGTTGATATATTGTAATTTGTTTCTGTACACAATGGAATTGTAATTTATATTAGTCAATTTAGTCTTCGTCGTATCTTGTTACGCCTTGTTTTTAGGATATTACTGTTTTAAAGTTGAAGATTAAGTATTTAGGAATACTTATTTTCACTATTTACTATTTAAGGAATACCATTTCAGTCAGATGTAATTTTCAGTCTATTCCAAGATTATTTTGTTAGTATTTGTTGATGAAACGTTGATGAATCCAACGGCCGTTATAAAACTGGGGGAATTTAATAATAGCACCAAATTATTCCACATGTATTACACTGTAGTCTACTTAATTCACCGAAATAGTGCATCCTCATACACAAACAATGCCACATCTCACAAATAATATAACATTATTGAGTTTATAGATGGTATATCACCATGTCCACAGTGATAGAGACAATTTTTATTACCGTTAGCTGAAACGTTCGTCATAAATATTCTAATAATCAAATCTAATTTCGAATTTAATGTATATTTTTCTTGTTATCAAAAACGTGATATGGACAAGTCATTAGTTTTTATATGAAAATAAAAACATCAGTATCCATATTTTAGTTTCGTAATAAAATCATTCCTTAAGTCACAAATATACACCTGTACAAATATTCTGAGCATATAGCTATAATGGATCCAACTTTGAAGATATGATATACTACGTCTTGAAATTTTTACTTTGCATTCATCATTGAATTTTAGTAAAATCATCTCGTCTTCGATCATGACTTGATTTACACAAAAAATATCATGACTATCAATAGCGGTGATGGTATGGTACTTTTAGTACCCATATGTATCCTGTTGACATTAACAGGATGCAAATTGTTATAATTATTATTAGTATTGCGATGGGCAGAAGAAAAGGTAAAATTTCGTTTTTTTTTTCGTTGTGACAATTTATACATGGCAATGAACGTATGAACTGTTCTAAACAGAAAGGAGGAATAAAATTGATCGGTTTTAATATTGTAAGAATTGATTTTCTTAGTTTGTATAACAATTACAAGTAAATTACAGATTGTGTAGTTACACTTTTGTTTTTTATTAAGTCTAAAATATATTACAGAAGTATTTTATTTGCAAATCAGACGATTCATATTATAATTCTATGTTCTTATTCAAAATACGAGTTTTGTGTTCTTTCACACAACTCGATCGTGGTAAAAAGTCATAACAAGATGACTTATGTTCACACCTATTGCCAGGCTGATAATATATATCAGAACCATTACTGGTAGTGGAGCTAATATCAAGTGAGTCTTATGAAGTATCTGCACACCTGAAAATAAAAAAGATCGAATCTTCTATCAAGATTTGAAAATAGTTTGTAAGGTTTTTAATACATCATCGTTGAATCGTGAATTTTAATTGTAAAAATTTCCGAACATCTAAACAATGTCAGATACTTACTAGCATATCCGAGAAAGGTAATGTAAATATAGTAGCTGACGGCTATCAGCCAAAACGTGTTTCCAACAAATCGAGAGAAAAATCCCTCGTGGTTTATTAATCCTGTATAAATAAGTTACGGTGTAATTATTAGTATCCTACGATGCGAGATTGGAGTCTGTTACTTGAGAATCTTTTCACTAATTAGTTATTTTGATACTTATGAGTACATTTCGAATGCAATTTTAAACAAGTTAGGCACTCACCATTGTACAAAAATAGTTGTATAAAATGTAGTATTGTCAGAGGGGGAAAGAATGCATTTAGATGAATGTCGAACGCGTATCCCCACTCAACATCCTGAACATTATTGACTCTTAAGTAGCGGTTACTTACAAACCTAGGTAGAGAAATAAATGTTTTTCATAATTAGTAATGGTAATTTTGTAGGTGGATAACAATATGAGTTCTCTTACTACTGGAATCAAATGATATTCTCACCAAAACAAAGTGGCCACAATTAGCCCCGCGCCGATACAATCAACCAGAATAACGTAAAACAAGAATTTCAGAAACTGGAAGAACCCCAGTCCCAATACCACAGCGAAACCTATTGACGAGATGCATAACCAGCAACTCAGTAATACCAGAAAAGCGGGATCATCCCTCGCAAATTGCGATTTAGTCTCTGTAATTTAATAATCTTTGAAACAAATTTGATCCTTGTCGAATATAGAAATTCTGTATCTGTGCCTGAGAATAAAATTAATCACACTCTGTGTTACAAAAGTATAAACTCACGTTTTCTACTTTGAAAGTTTCTGTAAACTTTTTGCGGGGCTGTGAAAAGGTACAACATTTGCCACAGAGCAAACTCAAAGTCCATTTGCTCAAACTTTAACAATTTCCTCAAATATTTATAGCATTTCGTTGCCGCCCCCATGCAATCCTGTCTGTAATAGAAATCGAAATGTTAGATTACAGGCCCAGGTCACCGAGATGTAGGGTTCATTTTACCTGTAAGTCACTGGCATTGGCAGCGGAGACCCAGATTTGAAGGATAAAGGGGAAGTACTTCGACTTGTCGAAGGAGATGTTGGGTACTTCATTTTTCAATTTTTAATAGACTTTCCTTTAACAGCGAGAAAAACACCGAGTTAATTCCTCTCGTGACGGAATATTTGCCGCGTAGTAATAAACGCGTATTATTACTTGGTAATAATAATTAGGAATTACAACATTTGGGGACAGGTGGTGGAATGAAGCGGGTAAATGGATCTGATGGATACACCTAAAAATTGCACGGATATCTTTAGTAAATAAATGATCGGAGACCTTAATAACGAAGACATCAAATTGTCAAATCCGCATAGGTTAGGTTAGGTAGGACTGCATGTAGAAGTCCGCCGAAACTTTTCATAGATATACACCCCCGGTATGTTGTTTAGATTTTATTGCTCTTCAGCGAAACTATACACTTTCAACTTGGCTAATAATATCATTTTTGAAGCTTTTATCATCTGAGTCAGAAACTTGAATGAATGACACTATACGGATGACGTCAAATGTGCATACATGACATTAAGCCGGTTTTTTTCTTCGATTTAAACGACGCGACAAAACAAGTTAGACAGTCCGAGACGTTAGGGCCAATATCGCACTGTGGCGGCTATACCTACCTTCCGAAAATCCGAAAGCGAATTAGAAAAAAAAAGTATATCATTGTGGAATATTCGTAAAAGTACCAATCAGATGCTGCTTTAGAATTGAATTTCCAAAAGGTGCCGTAAAAGATGCATTATCAGTAGTGACCTGAAAAGTAAAGCTCTGTGATTGGCTGGACGGTATTGCCGTCCACTATCATCATAACTTCTGACCAATGAGAAAGCTCCGACTTCGTCGCTGAGTGAAGATATCGTTAGAATGCGATACCGCATTAACACGAATAGACATATGCGTCGCATCTCTAGATTAAAAATAATCAATGGGTTTGTTGCGTCTCTTGTCAGTGTTTCGCGTGTTAACGTGTTAGAAATTAATAAAATTCGTCACAAATTGATGTGGCATTTATATGTTTAATTACCATCGCCGAATAGGGACGAGGTAAAAAATTAACGAACAAAATTATTCGGCGAAGAAGTTCTGAAAAAGGTTTGTCTCTGTCGCTTACACAATTCTATACTTTTCCCGCGAAGTAACCTCTCGCTAAGTTACAAGCTGCAGTATTTTAGAAGCTTCAATTGAGTTTATTCCAGGTCCTACCCTCCCCGTTGTATCATTTTCTAACTATCCACAATATCATCGATCTTTCTTCAAAATTATAACCTAATTCGAATGTTCTCAAACGGGATTCTAACCCCAAAATGTTTTCGAAACTTCTCATATTGGGAATAGCGTTTATGATCAGGATACTGAAAATGTGTTACAATAAATGACTAGTTGACTTATTGTTATTCCAATCAGTAGTATTATTCACGAAATGTTCATTGATTTCCCAAATTGTCCAACAGCTTCGATATGGATGACGATTCAGACTACGTTATGATAAAGAGGATAAAGATGGAACCGGAAGCTATACTGTCTCAAGAAGACGATATAATGGCACAGCTTCAGCAAGAAAGTTCAGATCTAGAAGTCGAGCCAAGTTTCGCATTGGAAGGTATGACTAACGGGGACGATGTTAACGAAGGAATACTCATGCAGCACATGGATATCAGAGAGCCGTTATCAACGCTGAGAAATTTGCTGGAACAAAGACTCGGTGTTGAATTGACAGACTATTCTTTTTGGCTGCAAGACGCCCAAATGGTATGATAAAAATATGGTAGATTAATGACGAAAGTCTGTCCTAACTAAATTCTTTTGATCTACTATTTACCGAGTTTTTATTCATTCAACAGCTTGAGAGCCACAAAAATTTGGTGGACCAATGCGTCCAAGGAGAAGGGCTGGTGCAGGTTAATGTTCAAATAAAAGCTAACCAGAGACGCATTAATATTGTCGACGTGCTAAAACCAGCCGAAGATTATATCGAACTAGCCGAAAACACATGTGAGCATATTTCGCGACTGTGCTCGCTATTTATAATTATTATATAAGAAAGATACCTACAACTTTCAAAGTTGAATTGTTTTCATGTGTTCATTCTTCATCAGATCTGCAAGATGAACGCAAAATTATATCTGACTGTGATTCTAGCGCACGAATTATAATCCATAATCTTATTTTTCATGTCCTATCATACAGCAGAGCAGAGCTCAGCAGCAGCAACACCTAGCGAAGAAGGAAAGCAAAATGTGATCAGATGGATGGTCGATGCACAGTATAAAAAAGAGCAGGTGAATTAACGAATGATTTTGTTTGTAAAATCGAGGCGGCAATTTATTGAGTAAAGAAAAAAGGAAAAACCAATAATCAATGATTTTTGTAACATTATGAATACGTGATTGTCTTTTTAGGAACGTCTCAAAATACCAGCTGATCCAAAGGAATGGTCGCAAGCTCATGTGAAACACTGGCTACAATGGGCTGTGAGACAATTTAATTTAGTATCTTTGAGACTCGCGGATTGGAACATCACCGGTACTCAACTCTGCAATTTAACTTTGGACGAATTTCAGTCAAAAGTACCACTCGATCCTGGCGATGTTTTTTGGACGCATTTAGAGTTGCTTAGGAAATGCAAATTCGTTGGTAATTGTTTATCTGATTAATTTTTTATGTTTTTATTCGTGACCAATTATTCGAATCTACAGTATCAACTCTGTCGTTTACCGATTTCGTTATTTTTCTACCCAAAGTTCATTCGAATAATTATTTTCCAGCCGTGGTCCAGAAAGATCCGCCCATGTCGTCGAACGATAATTCAGATGAAGTGAAGTCTGTGAAAATGAGAAATCAGACGACAGGAAAGGGTCGCAATCTCAATCAACAGCCACGATTAATCGGTTCTCCAATGTCGAACGTCGATTCTTCGCCTATAATGATTGCGACGCCAAACCGGAGCGGAAGCAACGGTCAAATTCAGCTCTGGCAATTCTTGTTGGAATTATTAACAGACAGAGAGCACAGAGAAGCTATTCAGTGGCTAGGAACGGAGGGAGAATTTAAACTGAATCAGCCAGAGGCAGTTGCGCAGCTTTGGGGCGCAAGGAAAAACAAACCATCAATGAATTACGAAAAACTGAGCAGAGCGCTTCGCTACTATTATGACGGTGACATGATTTCGAAAGTCCATGGAAAGCGATTCGTGTACAAATTCGTTTGCGATCTCAAACAGCTATTAGGATATTCGGCGGCTGAATTAAGTCGACTGGTCGAAGAGGGCAGACGATACTTTTAAATATCTGCTGTTCAAACTAGCACGTTATTAACATTCGAGTATCCCTAATAAAAAGCTAGACACGCGAGACAAAGAATACAGACAACATTTTATATATATACACTGATTTACATACACATGCAATTATTTTGCTGCGAATTCTAGTTTCAAACAAACTATTTCTTTTATTATCATATCCAATGAAAGTCAATCAATCCGATTTTATATTTCACCTGTTAGATAATATTTACATGGTTGAAGCGGTACTTGAGTTCGATTGGGCAAAAACTACATGGAGAAATTATTTAACAAAAAAACTATTGTCTGTATCAATGATGATCAAAAAAGTGGAGGTTTTTCGTAATGTTTGACTGAGTAAATCGGCTAACTCGCTCTTCTCTTCCATAATAGCAGTCTATATTCATTCTGTATACATAAAGTGCTGATAGTGTTGGATTATGAGTTTCTCCGGTCACTGCAAAGCTATTTTCTACTCTTTTTTCCTTCTTATTCTCAGATATTTTTTAGGGTTTGGGTAATTGACAAAATTACAGATTCTGTTACAAACGTGTTTTAGTTGATGTATATTTTTGACAATTAATGAACAGCAATCAGCAGTCCAAGTAATACTACATACACATTGAAAAAAAAGACTAAATGACTAAATTTATATTTCAACAAGCTTTTTCTTCGGGATACTATAATATTAAAAACGTACTTTTATTCATTGTTATAAATACTAATTCTAACATCATATTAAATATACCATAAGTGATTTATTATCGCAATAATAGATTGTGAAATTTACAACGTCGCTTAAAGATTTGACATATTCAGAAACTATGTATTTTTTATATGAAAAAAAAAAACAAAAACGAGATACTAGGGTGTATAAAGAGTAAAGTTCTACCAAATAATTCAAGATTGAATAATCCCAATTATTTTTATTAATATATAGTATATATACACATGTATACCTATAAAAAAAAAAAAAAAACATCAATAAATACGTGAAAGGTTGGATAACTGAGAATACTAAAAACATTTCATTGAAAAAAATAAAAAATAACCAAAAAAGAAACAACATGGAACTTGGGTGTTAGTTACTTACTGAATTATTATTTTCGCAGTTTCTTTCTCACTCAAAAAATGAAGAATCTTCGTGAAAGAGAGAAAGCGGAAAGATAAATGGGGTAAATACCATTGATATGATATGAAGAATGAAAATAATAAAAATAAGAATGGTAAAATGAATAAAAAAAAAGAAAAGAAAAGAAAAAAAAAATGTATGCGCCACTACCGACAGACAGATTACTAATTGGCAAAGGCAGCACTCATCGCCAATACCAGAGAATCTAGCCTGTGAGATATCGGATGCGACGTCACAAGTTAGGGTCTCAGGGAATCGGCGACGCGGCAGGCTACACACGCCCGCCCGCCATGCCTTCCGATTTTTTCTTACTTGAATCCATCAATCCATCCTTCTTCCATTTTTTTTTTTTTTTTTTCCTTCAAGGTTCATCGCCGTTAATATATCCTTTAATTTCTTCCAATTTCGTTGTTCGTATTTATTTCCTCCTCATTTGATAGGTAATTCACGTCTCGTTCCACACGATGATGGTCCAACGTCGGGGCGCCGACGACCGGGAAAGTTAGCAAGCTGTACAGTGGACTTCGTATCGTCGAATTTTCATTCCCTACTATACAACCTACTACCTCACCCAGGCGCCGCCGCAAAAACTTTCAAACATACAAATATTTACAACGTTCTTTTTTTTTTTTTTATTATTATTATTTTTTGTTTTGTTTTATCTTTCCTTCTCGTTTTGTAGACTCCGAACACACAAATTCGGTGGATTACGGAGTCAGGCGATAATTTGTTCTTTTAGTTCCATAACAAACTAATTCTCCGAATTCTTCATGCTACGTATGATTACCGTATTAAAACCACAGAAAAAAAAAAGTAGGAATGTTCGGAAAGTTCTGTTTTTTTTTTTTTTTTGTCACGTCGCTAATTGTCTCTCACCGATACAGAATTGTCTGTATGAAACGAACGAATTTCTTCGAATAATGTGGAGATACTTTGATATTTCACTTTTCCGATTCGTTACCGGAAGGAATTAGCAGAATCCAAATGGAACTTCATATACCTGCATATGAATTTGTACGTATTTCATCGGCTCAATATAAAATTTGTGCTGAAAATTATCGAAGAAAATCATTTATCACGGTTGTAATTTATTTCAAAAAAATTATTGAACCGGATATTTTTCCAGGAATAAAGAAAACAAACGAACAAAGAGAAAAACGAAACGTTTCACATTTGACCCATGAAAAATTATACGCGAATCACAAACTCCATATTCAAAATAAAATTCGTTCGCCTGTGATTCAGGCTCAATATATCAGCGTTTTCATTAAAATTCTAGAGTATGATCAAAAACTAATGATGATTTTTCAAAAATACATATCTACACGCAGAATCTATGAAAACTGAAGTTTATAAATAACGCCCGGATACAGCTTGATTCGAAGTTGATAATGTCAAGGCTTTTTCTTGATAGACTATTTCTTCAAGTCGAGCCCGGTGATGGTGCACATCATCATATCGACGGCCTGACTACATGTACCGGTAGATAGGAGCTTGCGGTGTGCAAATTAAATAGCCCACAAGTTCGGATCTACGGGTTAGTGTCATCAAGTAACTGTAGAACCGTTGGTAAAAGGAAGGCCTCTTCTTTCTTCTCCCAAAAACCATGTGTCCACATTCTCATAGGCTGGCCTGCAACTCTTCAATTTTTCTCCAAATTGCCTCGCGTGTCGCTGCAGGAATTAATGGGCGAAACAAGATCCTGCAACAAAACGACACATAGAATTAAATTGAGATTATGAAAATCGGGCGAAAGGGCTTTTCTATATTTTTCGCTAATTCTGCACCAACTTCTTCAGCAGTTGAATGTAAAAAGAAAAGATTTCTCAAATCTCTTTCATCTGGCGATGGATAAAAATGACAGTTATAAGTATAATTGTTCGCCGAAACATCTTCTGCAGTTTGCTTTATGCGGCAATTGTACGATTTACAGAAGAGATATTGTATATCGAGGTAAAAATTTGCTACGAGGTTAAATACGAGGCAATAGCGCGAAAAGATGAAAAATGCGATAAAAAAGAATATAGAAAACATTTTTGCGGAGGTAGAAAAAGGGTCCTGGCAACGGCAGGCAGTGAGGGCAGAAGCAGCAGCAGCAGCTCATTCTCGTTGGTTTCTCTTTTGTAGACAGTTTAATGGCCCCTGCAGAACGCAGCTATCTTCTCGCAGCTCGGGCAGAACCGGATAAAAGTAGGGTCTATTTCAAATTATGTCCATTTATCTCTGCGGAGGGCATTAAAAAACCCCCTCGTATCTACACGATCTTCAGAATTGTTGAAAAACCCTTTAAATTACTCGAGTGAGTCTGTGATAGGTGTATCACGAATTTAAACGCTGGATAATCATCTGCAAAGACAAGTATGCAGCAGCAAAAAAAAAAAAAAGGGAATAAATTCATGGAAATTGTAATAAAATGATTTTGTTAGGTCATACCGTGCGGACACTAACTTGATTAGCAAAATTTACCCGCACCCCACTATAGTCTGTTAAAAAACTCTCTATGAGTGTTTATTTAGCTCACCTCGAAAACGCGATACGTACCTATAGTTTTTCGCAAACCATACGACCGATCCAAAATTAATTTTGGGGATTGAAGCTTTAGTTCGGCAGGAAGTGGCCGAGTATTTCATTTTTCCGAAACATTGGAAAACTGGCGGTTATATTGATTACCTAGTCTTATTACCTAACCTAAAGGTTTGTAATTATTATTTTTACAAATTCAGAAAAATACTTGGCCACTTTCTGCCGCAATGAGGCAATAGTTTCTGAAGTTTCACTCCGATATGATCTGTGATTTGAGAGAAAATACGATACAGATTTTCGAAGTGATCAAGCTCGTAGGTACGAGACGGCCATGTTTTCAGTTTAGGATTGAATAAAAAGGCAGCTCATATCATGTTAGAGTACGTGTTTTTACGTACAACGACACTTTTCTTTCACTGCGCTAATAAACAGCGAATTACAAAATATTACAACTCTATAGTGTGCGTATTCGTGAATGAATTGTTTATCGTCGTTTCACTCTAACAACAAATTTTTGTTTCCAAATTCCAAATGCCAGAGAATAAATGACAAAATATTAGAATAACTCAAGATAAGGAAGTATATTGCTGGAACAGAAACTGAAGAAAAAAGAAAAAAAAATGATAGAAAGATTATCGTTTGAATTGTTACATGTACGTGACTTGTCTGGTCTCTATTATCGGACTTACACCGGACGCGCATCTGCTCGTGGTTGTCTTTCTATACGTTGTTTAGCGATAAACGTTCCCGTCTACTATACATAGGTACGTATATGTACAATTGTACACTAGATAATGAGTACCTAACATTAATTAGAACACCCAATTCTGCAGTATTTGATTAATTTTCCTCATACGTTTGTGATTTATATTAATCACCTATCTTCTCCAGAGTATTATTATTGAATAGTGTATTTGAATTCCGACCTCGAATACAATTAAAATGTCATGAAAAATTATTTGAATATTGAAACCACCCTTCTATAATATCCCTAATTGTCCAAATTATTCATATCATAACTATTATATCCCACGTGAAACATTTGTTAAAAATGTTATACTAGCATGAAGTACATATATATGTATATTTTGATGTGGATTGAAAGTTGTACAAGATGACGTAACGAGCTAGAAAAATAGCAAGTTTCGATAGCATCTAATATCACCTTCTTCAAATATCACGAATACTGTACATAGAAGATTGCAAGAGAGAACCGTCGATGTATACAAAAGTAAACCATAACTTAACTCGTGCAAAAAGCATACTCGCACGAGTTGTCTCTTTACAAAGAAAAACAAATAAAAATCTAGGTACAGATGAATCTTATGTAAGCTTCTCTCGGTTTATATTACATATCACATAGGTAAAATGTTTATGTGTAAGTATTTTCAAGCCATGTTCAGTGAGTGAGTAAAAAGAAGGAGAAAAAAAAAAAAAAAAATTTGCTATGGGAATGAAAGTCGCAAGATCGAACCGATTCACAAGTCAAAGGATTCGATGTCCATTATACTTATAATATACGTTTACTTGTACTTCAACATGATACGATATGAATGCATTTCATTCATCCGTAACACACAACAGAGCAATACACGCGGAATTAATCGTAACTACTTCTAGGTACACATACATACATAAATAGTCTGCGGCCATCTGAACTCGATGGGTTTAGATAGGCACGTACATAGAGAGTTTATATAAAAAAAATCTTCACGTTATGTGCCGGACATTGATGTCAATGCGTAATGTGTGGTTATAATGTATTATACGTATTATATGTACTCTGCATTCATACCTTTCGATAATAGCTATATATAATATATCTAGGGTGTGAGTATAATAATTGATGTAGCAGGTAAACGTATAATAGCCAATTCATGATATAGATTACGTTTTGTTGATTCGCGTAATATGCAATGAAAGTTTCCATTTTAAGGTATACGCATGCACAATGCACATACACATAATGTACCTATACATGTACATTGTACATGTATATCTTATACAAGTCGTATATGGGACGATTCGTATACTCCTGGCAAGTCGGACGGATATAGTATACATATAATAATAAACAATTTCATCCCCTTGGCGAATAATGGTTAGCTATATACATATGTATACCCCGTAAGTATACGTAGAGATATACATACATATATATATATATTATATATGATTTATATACATCCCGGGGTATGAATCCCACAATCACCCAAAGGACCACATCCCACAATTGCCGGTAGTCAAAGGGTCCTTTCTTCTTCTCCTCCCCTTTTCCTCATCTCCTTTTCTCTCTCTCTCTCACTCTCTCTCTTTCTCTCTTTCTCTTCGTCTGTCTGTCCGTCTCCCGTAATACATGTATATATGTATATACATTATATATATTGGTACGTATTCCCCAGTCATCGTGATCGTATATACGTATACCTATACACATATACATGGGATGCGTATATAAAACGAACGAGCGATATAGCTCCCGCCTAAATATACATACATATCATAGATATATACATATTATATGTTTCGTGTGTTAAAAATGAAAAACCTACCAATTACTATATGATGTGTATACGTATATTTATAAATACCGGGTTGAGGAAAGCCTTGCGTGTAGGTACCTATAATGTACTATATATGTTGTAAATACATACAACAACGGATCTCTGCAATAGGCACGTTATCGTATCAACACGGATGTATGTACCATATATAACTAAGGATCTACTATACGATATACCAACGCGATTCCTATCTTGTCTCTGTTTTCAAATATGGAGCTACTCTGCAATCGTATAGCTTTTCAAACTAGATATTCATATAATACAATACACGTATAGGTACGTAGTACAATATATTATAGAATGTATATCATCTCAAGTGTCGTGAATGAGAATAAGAAAAATGGACGCAAAGCCGTGTTCCTTCAGCCAATAAACGACTATAAACATTTCGTATACATACAAGAAGAGAAACTACAACGTGTTGGTATATAACAAAAAATTCTGCCAGTTTATCGATTGATGCGGAACACGACTTTTCGTCGATTTTTCTCATTCTCATTATCATTCTCGACACTTCGAGATGATACCTACACTCTGTATATATATATTATAAAATACATATAAACGGACATGTAATTCGACTTGTCTACGTAATAAACGAGCGTGAAACTTTATGGTTTCTCTCTGGCAGCATGGGCATGCCTTTGTCGTCTTATCTATAACGAAACATTCCGTTCGTCTCGCGGAGAGGTCGTACTTTGAGAAGATTTCCGCTCCCGCCTGCCAGCCAGCATGCCAGAACCTGCGAGTTCGCCGCGCCAGCCCGCCAGTCTGCCTGGTTGCTTGGCTTGTTCGGTTGCTTGGTTGCTTCAGTTTGCCTGCCTGCCTGCCTGCCTGCCTGCTGCATCTCACGCAGTACCAGCGAGAGGAAGGGAGCCTCGTATTCGGTGGGCGTAGGACTGGAGGGTCCAAGGGGAGGGGAAATTCTCATGGGAGGGGGAATTTCGTAGCAAGGGGGCAGGGCGGAGGGGGCGAGAAGGGAAACGCAATGAAGAGAGAAAGGAAGCCCCCCCTAACCTCCGTATACCTCGCTCTCCCCAAGGGGGCAGAGAGTAGCGATGAAGAGTAAGAGAGAGAGAGAGAGAAGAGGAGAAGACCGCCGTTTGTAATCGCAGGGGCGTTGGATTAGGGGGACTATACGCGAGGTCCGAGTTCCTCGTCACGGTAGAGTGGGGGAGAGCAAAACTATACCGCCATATTATATTTAGCGAGCCCGCCGTGTGAATGAACTGCGTAACAGGGACGCGCTTTGGCAGGGGGGGTGATGGTGGTAGTGGGGTGGTGGGAGACGATGGTATGGGGGAGGTTTCAGGGGGGTGAGGGGGAAGAAAGGGGGGATGGTTCCCGCACGGACTGACGCGTTCGAAGAATCCAGCGTGTTACTTTGGCCATAGTCGTTAGATATTGAGAGTTGGAATATACATATACCTATATCTACTTATACCTATTGTTGAAATGAAGTAATAACAATTGGCAATTTATGGGAAATTCCAATACGCACATGTGTAATTACGCCTGTGATGTAATACATCACCTTGATACTTTTTGAAAATGATTATATCTCTTCAGAGTTTAGAGAGACACGTGCGTTTCGAATATTCGAAATGATATGCTGCAGGTTTTGATCATAAGATTTTATATTTTTAGTAATCCGATGGTTGTTCATTCTACTTTTCATTTTTGATCATGGAAGGGACGGGAAGTCAGGTCAGTCAAATTCAGATTTACTTTGTGTAAAAAACGACTTTAGCCCATCAAGAAAATCTTCGACAAAACTTTCCGACCCTTTGGCTGACGCGTGATATAGTATGATTCTGATTTCTGATTACACTTTGCGGCCCGCCTGTTTTCTCGTATTCGTCCACGAAGGGAAAAATTTGAAACCCTAGAGACATTCAACTCATACTTCGATCATATGCATAATTGCCATGTCCCATTAGGATTGACCAACTGGTTTGGCCGATGAAAATCGTATACAGTAATGAAATGTCATATAATATGTCATAACGTCGAAGGAGATGAATGAGATGAAGCTGAAGCTTCCAGCTAGAGTTAGCAGCTAAACGAGCTAATTGTCTTCTAAATAGGATGATGCAGTACAGATTTATTACTTCCTTGGTCCAATTCATTCACTTTTTATGAAACATAACGGAATTCAGATTTTTTTAATTTCGCTGCCTCATTTTCATTGACTAAGAATCGTTGGACTGCTAATTCTGGCTGCTAGCTTCAGCTTCATATGAATGAAGTACATAATTATTTCAGTTGCAACAACGGTCAATCATCATTTTGAGTAAAAGACATTTTGCTCTGTATCTAAAGAAATCTTTAAATCACAATACGAATATTGGTTGACTTCCTCAAACACTTTCATTTCTTATCTTCTCCGCATATACAATGCAGATTTCGATCTACAGAGTATTCGATATAAGTTAGTTATTAGTAGTGCAATACAAAATCTGAATGCAATAACCGATACGAAGTATCATAGTCATGTAAAATTAAAGCTCCTAATTCGTGTACTGAACATAGAATATGGTTATTGTAGGAGTTGTTAAAATTCATTCGGAGGTTTCAATTCGAGAATCATTGCTCGTATGTGCTCCGAAGTATTACAAGAACGATTCTGTGAATTGAAAAATGAGATACATTGGTCAAAAGCTGGAATAATATATTGGCGGTGCAGATACTGCTTCGATTTAGATTGCTAATATACAGCCGTAAGGCATAAAATTTGAAAGCCATAAAAGTGGGAATTAATTTTAGATATACCTATATACATCTCTATGATTGTCAGTAGTAGATATTGGGTACAACCTGTGAATTGGTGTCGTTAAAATTTAATACCACTCTATCGTACGACGCGGAAGAACGATTGCACTAATTTACCTACTATACCAATTCCAATTTCCGTCCCACGTGATCATCGTATACCTACATATACCACAAGATCTATGTAACTACATATATATATTTATCTATATTAGCAAGTATACACACATATCTACTACGCGATGATTAATTAATTTCTGCGAGAAACGATAATCGTCAAATCAAATCAAATCAAATTTCCTCCAAATTTCATTTGCACAAATTCCACGAAGATATACATAAATCTTCTGAATAAAATTCATCCGAGGTTATTTATGTGATAAGAAATTATGATATAGGTGAAGAAGAAAAATTCTTCCTTTTTTGTTTCTTGCTTATTATTAGTATATCGTGGAAATAAAATCGGTCTGAAATGGATTTAGGACACTGATTCCAAAACTGGCATAGCTTATTGGTATGAGCTTCAAAATATGAACGTCATATATAGGAAAAAATAGAACAATGATTATTTTTTATCATTAATTACATGCCGATTCTCCCGTTTCTCTCCTCTTTTTCAATATCAGGCATGACCTAAGCTCGCTGTTGGTAATTTTCGATGTACTTACATGGAATAAAAGTTTCACCAAAGTTATTATTCGGAAATGAACAGATGTTTAGCATTTCGTTTCGGTTTTCATCATTGTACAATTATTATTTAAATACAGTTGTGTCTTATTTGTGTGAATTGAAAGCATGATTGTTTCGAAATTAAACACTGTTCAAATTATATGAAATAATAATGATAATAATGACGACCATAATAATTTACTACCCATCAAAAGACAAATGATCATAGAATAGGCACGATGCCGTGAAATGTGCCAAGTCTCGGAAACCATAGATATAAGACTGATGGGACAAAGTTTAAGTCATTTTCGGAATCAGTGACTATGTGAAGGAAATGCGAAAGCAGATTGAAGATGAGACGAACTTATTATACTAATATTACAAACAAATCACGTATGGCACACGTGGGCATATGTATATGAACGTATTTATATATATCAAGGGGTCTGGAGAGTTTTTTTGGTTTCCAAACTCCAGGCCTTTTCTGAAAAACTAGACGTCTTAGAAAAAAAAATGGCTGAGGCTAATTTTGATTCATTTTTTCACAGAGAATAGCCCTGTAAAATGGTCGAATCGAATTCAGAAACACTCTATGCATATTGCATATAAATTTTCAAGGTAATTAACATCTATGAGGAATTGATCGGGTAATGGGATGGAATGAACGACATTTGTTGAATTCTGAATTTTATGGTTTGTCAGAAGCCAGAAGTATAGTTCTGCTGCTGCGTTGTGGCAGTTGCAACAGTGCAGCGCGCAGGCTGCACTGAACAAAACTCGGAAATTTTAATAAGAGGAAGAGGGATATAGAAAAAGAGAAAGAAAAAGAGAGTAGAGAGAAGAGAGTGCCCCAGAGACTTGGATGGAGAAACTCGTCCCCATAGCAACACGCGAAGCAAAACTGGTGCTGCATCATGGGCTTGATGCACGAAACCGTCCATGGTCCTCAGCTATACGCGATATTCTCGTATACTGGAAGATAAGGGCATAAGACCTTCGCAAAAATGCAGACTTTTAGGTACTTCGAAATATCCCTGCGCACATTTGAAGTAGGTACTGCAACTAATTGTATCGTGTGCGAAATGCGATACTAATTACGAGAGATTCATGATGCGTTTCAAAGACATCGCGTGCAAATATAGGTATACGCCAACTTGAACAGGCATCCGTTCGATCTTCTCGATATTACTCACACAGCGGTAGAAAACGGTATGGAAATTCCTTAACGAGAAATATAAATGACTACGGCAGAGCTTCTGAGCAGAAAATGAAGTTGTTTTTTTCTTCTGGATGAAAATTTTATCGCAACAATTGGAGATTGACGTTCAATTTCATGTTCTGTTATGTCCGGATAAGAAATCACAAAATATTTGAAAGATAATTTAACCCTTCATGTCCCCTCGGGGTCAAAATGACCCCACTCCGTATCTGGGCATAGATCTAATCATTATTTAGTGGAAGAAAATCGGTCAATACAATATGATTGTCCTTGTTTCTTTCTACACTCGAACATAGACACTGTTCAGATTTTGAAATGAAATACTTTTATTGGTCGTAACAATTGTGGTTTTTGTAACGACCAAGCGCACTTTGCGGACTGTCAAATTTTTTATGTTTCCCTATGCCCTAAAATCGGTTCATCCATATTCCAGAATGTTCCATGTATTACAATAAACTGATGCATAATGTTTTAGAGTCAGTATGGAACAATGCTGTTCGCACGGGAGCCATTGAAAAACCATTAATTTAGAAGGCATGTTTTGGCGTAACATCTGGAATTCATTACTGTCAAAATCCATGAAAAATGTCCAGGAATCCTATGGTGTACACGATAATTTGTGTGGACCGTATGCTGCAGATCGTAACCTCATGATACCCATTCGGGAATAAGCCTAATTATTAGATACATTTTTATTGATCATTTATGATTGGCAGATATAAGCCTTCTCGATAAAATATTGTTACACCAAATTAAAAGATGTATTGCGTAAGTGGTAAAATCGGTGAATGCCCTACTAAGTAGTACTTTCTAAAGAACAACTGCAGGGTACCTATCTGGATGTCTACTCGTCAACCCCATAAATTCTTTCCAAGAAACAGAATCTATGGGTAAAAGTACTTTCGAGCATGAGCTAGGGTATCAGCAATTTTGAAGATAGCATGACTCGAGAGAAACTGTGAAGCCGTAGACGTGTCCAATGACTGCACGACGTACAAAGAGCTAGGTGCCATGATATGTCCTGAATCAATGTACGACACTTCGTTCCAGCCATGTTCACATATGGAAACATATGTTTGTAATCAGTTTTATCAACGTCGTGGCAAGAAGATTCTTCTTTTCTGGATTAGGAATCAACCGATTTCAACTATCTCGTATAGTTATGTGGTTGATTTTGGAACGTGGTACACGCGCATATCAGGCATAAGATATATTATCAGGCTGACAAAGCGGTGGTTTTAGCACGTTGGAGGCAGCAGCTAATGCGAGGCCGATTATTCAGCGATGATCGTATAATCGTCGGAAAATTGAATAACCGATCATCACCCAGAGCCCAAAGTTCTATTCCTGTATATACACGATAAACAACGTAGTACAACGGTTAATTGTACATAAAAGCAGCGAGGTACCAGCAGCAGCGACCATTGTGAAGAGAAGAAAAGACGGAAAGCCTTGTGTAATCAGAATCGCCAATATAACTATACATGTATATACGAGGAAAAGTGGGGCCAAGTGGCCATCGGGGGGAGAGGTTCGATTGTCCATCCATCGAAATATTGATATTACAGAATTTATTGACAATCCAAGGGTAAATGTGTAGGCATATTGGGTACAGATGCTTATGCTACATTGCTCTCTTTGTACGACTATTGCGCGTATGGCAATATAGCAAAGACTCGGTTTTGTAACACCAGGCATGATAGACACCGTTCAATTAAAATCAGATGGTTAATTCGGGTAACTCTTCTCTACATTTGTATATCATACATTTCTGTCGAAACTGCGCCTTACAAACAACCATAAGAATTGTACACCGCGGTTATCCATAACAAACCTTATGATAAAACACAATTTTACACTGGATTTGTGACTGATTGATTTTTGTGACAGGAGATTATTTTTCTGTGCGAAACTTCGTTGGAATTGATCAATTTATTCCGAAGTTATTGAATGACTGAGCGAACAACATACGGACGGGCAGCCTGCATACGACATCAATAACTAATAAGTGTAGGTACCGCAGTTTCTTGGGACAGTAAAACCGAGCAGATCACTATCGCATAATCGGTGTGACATAAAGATTTCAATCTTCCATGACAGATCCCATAAGTTAGTCATTGTTTTTCTGCACTATACAAAAATAGCGTATCAGCTAATGCGGGGAAATAGTTCGTAGATACGAAAAAATGATAGCACGACTATTATGTAGTTATACTTACGGAGAATTGGAAGTAACTACTGTGCACCATAAAACTAACAAACTCGCACTTACATGCATCTATACTGAACAAAATTTACGGTGTGGACTACCAGATAATGAAATTTAACGTCAATGCCGCACTATATTTAAAAGGACTAGTACTAGATTGTTTAAAACTCGAGTACTCCGGAATTCATTAATTTTTTAACCAAAGTTTATTTCACATAAAGAAAAATGTTCTCCACCAAAAGCTGTGTCATAAGCATTTTGGAGCACCGTTGGTCCGATTAAGGTGGTTAAGGGTTCATTTTGTTCGGAAACAAAATGAAAGAGGGAATTTTCCAATGTTTTCTTTTTGGCCAAGTTATTCGCAAATCAGTGGCCCAAATTTTAGAAATTTTTGACAATCGATTGTAAGTTTGCACAAGATGATATTTTCAGATTTCCTTGTTCACGTCATGATGAGAATTTAATTTCCAAAAAACGTGAGTCCACAACGAGCTGAAGGGAGGACCCTATACTGAAACTTTGAAAAATTCAGTTTTTCATTTTTTAAAGGGCCAAAGAACGTCCAATCAAAAAACAGATCCTTGGAATTTCAGATTATGATAGGATATGTTTTGAAAAAAAGTTTCAATTTTCTGCGATGAAAGTTCAAGCGCAAGGAACCTTTCGCAGAATCTCTCCTTCGCAGGGCTGCGAAAGGTTCCTTGCGCTTGAACTTTCCTTGCAGAAAATTGAAACTTTTTTTCAAAAGATATCCTACCGTAATCTGAAATTCCAAGGATCCATCCTTTGCATGTACGTTTTTTAGCCACGTTAAAAACGAAAAACTGCTTTTTCCAAAGTTTCAGTAGGGTTTCTCCCTTAATCGCATCAACGGTGCTCAAAAATGAACATATCGTTTGATGTGAAATATGAACTTTGGTAAAGAATGAATGAATTCTGGAATAGTTTAAATATCTGAAACCAAGCTGTACTGGTCCCCCTTATACTCATTTCAACAGAGCAAAAATTGTTCAACATCAATTAGTGCTGAATTCCCGAATTAACTACTAGAATTGTTCGATGGTGGTCTTGGCCGGTGTTCACATCATCACCATTTTTTACAGTGTAGATGACAAACGGCCATATTAATTGCTATACCCATCCAAAAACCGCGAAAGTGTTGTCTATTTACGATGAATTGATAAATGAAACATGTTCCAACAACCAGAATGGTAAACGAAAATGGATATTAATTCGCAAGTTGGCACATCCGCAGGTATATATCTCGTTCAGAGAACAATGGTAGGTAGATAATATTTAGTCAATTATAAAATGCTAACAAAATTGGATCATCCGGGGGATGAATTTCTCGTTCGTTTATCACAAATACATATATAATGTATACATATACATATATATCGGCGCGTTTAATTCCGGGCTGTACAAAAGAGCAAGGGAGATGAAGTGCAGTGAAGTGGTATAATATCACAGACAGACAGAGAGAGAGAGAGAGAGAGATTAGATTTTGTCTTCTTTTTTAAATCCCCCTCCGTAAAATTCGTGTATTATATACATGTATAGATCGTCTGAATTCACCGCAATCGCGGAATATGAACGTTTTGATCCAATTTTATTCTCCCCGGCGTAATAGTTATATATACCGAGTGCGGGAAATTACATTAGGTATATAACGCGAAGACGACGGGCAGGTACATGACCCGTCGAACGCGATCACCATACTGCTGTAAAACCTAGGGGAACCCAGTATATTTAGGTAAATGCATGATAGAACCTAAAAGAAATTTGACGAACTGCAGCAGCGCGCATCCCCGCATAATCTCACGTCTGCCCGAGACGCTGACCAGTACGTTTTATACTCGGCTATATACAACCATGGCAAGAACGCCAGCGTGCAAAACTCTACCCCGAACGCGCTGCAGGAACCGGTAAAACACCATTTTTTTGCCGATTTTTCACAACGCTTCATCATACGCACACACATTTACACACCTCTCTCCAACGAAGCCGAGAAGCTCTTATATATGGGCATAAGGGTGCGCTCACAACTTGTGCGAAATAAACGAACAAATATAATATGTCTACATGTGTACACGGATAAAAAGGATCAGTACACTGTTGAAAATTCGGGTGCTATAGAAGTCCGAGTCTGTTATGGTGTGACATTAATTTAACATCACTTTGTGTCGAATCTATACCAAAGCGAACTTAAAACTGCCTCAGACTTCTGTGTGGACTTATATATTTTCGGTGTAACATTCAACACCGTATTTTCAACGGTGCAGTATATCACGCAATAAAAGAATTAGTTGAATCAACCAAATCCGGTGAACACAATATTTTTAGTTGGTGCAACTGAATATTTTGTCATGTAGTTAAAAAATGTTTATTAGCATAGACTACAAATATTGTGTTCGCCGCATTTAGTCAACTGAACTTATCCTTTTTTTCAGTGTAGGTGTACGGACTGTAGATGTGCCAAAGTTGGGAGTTGAGAATTCTTCATACCGTTGCTGTTTATTGTTGATTTGATTTTTTTTCTGCACTTTTTGTTGAAAGTATTTCACCGGATATTAGGAGGGCCTTAATATTTGCCAACTGACAATGAGTCACAAATCTTTTCCATCCATTTTTTGGATCCTTATCATAAATTTGCCAGTTGGTAGGATGTATAATTAGTTGAAAAGCCCCGTATGAATTAATGTTTTCGGATTTTCATAAAGCCATAGCTGCGTTTTGAAGATGAACGATCTTCGATTCACCATATCGTAGAAACCGTAGATCGCACAAAGAAAGTCTAACACTGAGTAAAAAGAAATTCTAGTATATATTGTTTGCCTATCAACGCGGCTCCAGTGATCATCTTAAACTTGATCATTTACAGCCAAAAAAGGGCGAATGAAAATTTCTCCTTCCGGTAACACATCTTCCCAATTACTAGAATTGCTTGAAGAAATTCACAAAAAACGAGAATCTTCTAATCTGTAGACTTTTTTCACGGGATCTATGGGTTTCTACGTTATATCCGAAAATACGCATATGCGAAATTGAAAAAAGGTCCATCTCCAGGGTTAGCACGATTTCTGACTCTTCCATGAGGTATTCAAGCCCGAGAATAGTGCGCGATTCCAGATACTTGGAGGAATCACCATTTTCTTAACTAACCATAACTTCAGTATTCGTTCAACAGACGTCTTCATCATCGTTCACGGACAAAAACTAATTCCCTGAAAATGAGCAGAAATACAAATAGGTTTTTCGATGATTAATTGCGTTACAATTCAGTAAAAAAAAAAAAACCAACCATTATTTTCTGAAGCATCAAATTCCAGTCATTTTACCAGAATCCCCTAACTTTTCAATGTTTTCCAGACTTTCCAGATGCGTACCAACCCTGAATTCTCCTAGTTGGTTGGCTTGAAAAATCCGAAAAAATTCACAAAACGTTTTCTCGCCTGCAGCTGTAGTTACTACCAACTGGCAAACGATGAAAAACATCCAAGAAGTTGATGTGAAAAAGTTAATATCCACATTGATGAATAAATAAATATAATAACGTATGTTCGTTTCAAAATGGCGTATGCAGTCAGAGAATTTGCAAATTAGATTCTGTCCCTATAGTACGTCGTGAGTCTCTGTTCATGGGTGGGGGTTTCGTGTTTCAGCAAGCAGTGGAAAATGTGACAACGCGTGCCTATACCTACATATAACTAACTTATACAGAGCAAGTTGCTCCACGTGGTTTCAGCGTCCGCCATTTTTGTTGGCTAGACCAAACGAAGGTCCCCTTTGTGAAGGGTCTGACATAGCATTGGAGCGGTTGGAGCGCACGGGTGCAGCCGTTAGTGGTATAAGCGCAGTGCTATGCAGGGTCTCGACTTGCAGACAAAGTGACGCACTCGAGTTGCGCCTGCGTCCAATTTGGTGTGGGTTTTCTCGTAGGGTCGCCCGGGTTTCTATGCACCGCCCCGCTCCGTTGCTTGCAGTTGCATCTAGATTCTAGCATGGCGGAACACTTAGTTAACGCTGGTTGCTTTTCCATGGGAACTTCCTAACCCCATGCCATGGGCCATGGGCCATGGGCTCAAATCGCCTCGACTCTTCTGACCCTATCCCCGCCCACCTTGAACAAGAGTCTACCAATGAATGACCGAGCCATACGCTTCCGCACTTCACTCTCTAGGTGTAGACTGTAGAGGAATAGACTCTCGTTGCTGATTACAGCTCGCCTCGCCTGCCTTGCTATGTATGTACCTATACGCGTTCTAGTATTACAATATATACCGTCAGCTAGTTCCTTCCTTCTCAAACTGCTATTGCTGAAAATTGCACATCCAAGATCGCGAGTTAGCGGGTTTGCTAGATCCGTATGGGCTTACGATTTCGACAAGTTACTCAGTCTGAATTTGTAACCGTTAACCTTTCGTGGCCACCATGGGTAAATTTTACCCAGGGCCTAATTTTGGGTAAAAAAAATATTTAACCAATGCATTAGTGATGATTTTTGTTCAGCGAAAGGGTGCATTTTTAGCACTTATGTCTTCCAGATAAATCCGCATTCATTTCTACTCCGAAATCGATCCTCTTCACACGTTGAAATAAGTACCTCTTTTCAAACGTGCACTATGCCACTATTTTTTCTTTTTTTTTTTCTTTCTAGAAGTACCATATCTGACGAGTATTCCAGTTGAAATTTCACTCGAAAATATTAAAAATTCAAGAAGTTATGGTTTTTTTTTAGAGGTAACAGAATTTTGGGGAAAAAAAAATGATGACTCGAATGTTGTTAGACTTGTCAAATGGGTGTGAAGCGGTAGGTGTGTTATGCTGAATTCAGAAAATCATGCACCGTATTCTGTCGTTCATTTCAACCGTCCAAATCATGGAATCAAGACTTCTTACCGATTATTTTCCTTCAACCTCATCGTTTCTCCTTTTCTTTTGTCAACATATTACAATAAAAATCTTAGACCGATTCAACTAGGAAGGATTACTTAAATTCGTTGAGATCAGCGAGTGCTGATAGTGCATCTTATTCGACCCAGAAAATTTTTTAGTTATACAAAGAAGGATGTAATAACGAGTCAAATATTTGTCTCGGCGGAGCTTTAGTTGCTCCAGAAACATTGAGATATAATTGTTGAATGGCAATTAAGACTCGTATATTTTTTCTGGCGAAAGATGAAAAAATGAAAATTTGTTAATTTCAAAGGAAAAGCGGCCGACAGCCCTATTTGAATATTAGGTTAGAAGAAATATGTACATATCTTTTTATTGTTAGAAAATGTATGCAGAATGTGGCTTTTTCGTCTCACAACAACTTTAAATACAAAATTTGTTCGATCGATAAAAAATGATTCGTTATTTCTTTGGAGTAACGTCAGATTCATTTGGGTTCAATAAAATTTACCTACTTTGAAGTGGCCGATTTCAGTCTCAACATATTGAGTATCGGTATAAAAGTATGAGAGAGCTTCATTAAAATTTTTATTGTTTTTCAAATTTCAATAATTTCAGACGTGATCCCAGGACCAAAACCAAAAAAAAAAAATCGATTTTTGTTTTTTATTTCTCGGAAATGAAATCTGAGCTTATTTTCGTTGCCATCAGAATTGTTTATCGCTTAAAAAACAATTTCATGAAAGGAATATGTTTTTTCTTATATTCTGCAATAGTAGGAATATAAATTTTCAAACCCTTCTGAAAAACCAAGTTTCAGCTGATTACCTACAGTAGGCTGACCGTGCATCATTTTCCACTATAATTGTAAATTCTCAATCCGAGGAACGATTACAGTGTGTGCTTTTTTTCCTGGTGAGCAAAAAACCAACCACTTGCGGAAATTTTTGCAGGAGCAACTTACGTCATAGTTTTTTTTTTTTTTTTTTTTTTTTAACTACACAACACTTCGCACAAAATGTACGAATTTTTCCGCATCATGATACATATGAGTATATGTAGGTATATAAATTCACACCCCTGATGTAGGTATATCATAGCTATGTGTACAGATAGGTAAGTAGCTGTTCACTTGGGGGACGTGGTCAGCATGGGGTTAAAAATGTGATAGTAAAAAAAGAAGAGATATGAAGAGGAGAAAAAAAAATCTATTCTTGACTCAATTCTCATATCCGGTTCGGTTGTTGGACGCTCGATAGCGAAAAACTGACCTAGACCACGGGCTTGCAGAAAGAGGAGGTAGGTATAGTTGTAGGCTGGCCCGGGTTAAGCAGCGCGGAATTACCAACGACTCACTTACTTACTACTTACTTACTTACTTACTCACTCGAAGAGCTTAATAGTAGGTACATACCTACTCGCGTGCACGCGAGGTTCATGTAGCTATAAGGTATATTATAGGGTATATAGGTAAAGGTATGGGTAGGTAGGTACGTAGATATACATACGCCGGCCGAGAGACAGTCGTTGCACAACTTGGGGTATTGATCTTGGTCCCGGAACTAGTTTCCGTTTTCGTCATTTAACCTAACCCGACCATAAAGCAACTCTTCCCTGCTGCTGCTACAGCTTCAGTCGCTCGAAAAAGCACGTATATACCTACTTCATGCAGAATCAACCATATATATCACGTGTCTGATGGCAAAAGAACGTGTCAACGACTGCAGGGTACGAGTTTTTTTGCTTTCAAAAACGACGAAACCACGTACCATTTTTTTATTAAATTTTTTTTTTTTTTTATTCCCATTTTATTTCATTCATTTTTGTTTTTATTTCCAATCGATACACTTCGATATAATATTCAAAATGATAATGAAATTGATTCATTATGGTCGGTTGAGAACAGGGATACAAGTTTTTGTTCGTTGAAGTTATATGTGGAAGAAAGAGAGATTATAAAAGAGCAACGGAGTCGATTCGTATTCGCGCGCTTGATGGACGACCCTTTTGCAAAATTAAAAAAATAAGTTAATGTATTCTTCAAAATGCCGATAGACACGCGATATACGCGAAGAAAAACTTTATAGAGATTTTGGAATTCTCGTGAAACTTTCTGTTGTTTTTTGTTTTGTTTTTTTTTTCATGTTTCGCGGAGTCACAAGAAAACTAATTTCTGTGCAAAGTCAACGCGCTAAAAGATGGAATGATATTTTTTTTCACCGAATTTTAATTCAAAATGGCCCAAATATCTATAACTGCGAGGAAGAATCGCCGAACAGTTCGCTTACGGTTATATACAGGGTGAGTCACGAGAAACTCCGAGAGTGGGAGGAGCCTAATTGTCGAATAAGTCCACCCCTTCAACCAATTAAACGAATAACAGGCAATGAAAATAGGAACTGTGTGAGCATAACATTCAAATCAGAGTCCATAGCAGGAGAAATTAATCAAAATCACATCAGCTAGTAACAGACTTAACAGCTCCAAACATAAATATTGTTCGGACTGACTGCCTTATTGTTCAATACAAACATTAAATCGATTATGTATGTATGTACTTTCCTTGATTCTAATGTTATGCGCACACAAATCCTATTGTCATTACCTGAATTATTCGTCTGATTGGTTGAAGGGGTGGGATTATTCGACAATCAGGCTCCTCCTATTCTCGGAGTTTGTCGTGACTTACCCTGTATAGTTACAACGGAATGAAATTCTGGGAATTATTTCTCTGTAAGATAAATAAAACCGAAGGTACATATATAATATTAATTCGCGGAGTGACTATAGTACGCGCTCATTTTGTAATACAAAATTAAATGACTCGTACATCGATTTCCTTTTTTTCCGTATCATTAAGTTGTTATCGATATCAGTCGGGAAAAAATTCCAATCGATTTTTCAAACATCAATTCATTTCCTGTCCCCGATTTGGAGTAAAATTCTACAAACACAATATACATAGGTATATATTATACCTTAGATTGTAATTATATGCGGATCTGATTGTATCAGATTGAAAAAAAAAATATACGTGAAATCTGATCCCAAAAATCACATTTATAACGAACAATGCGCATTTTTCAATATATAAATGCCAAATTCGTTTTATTCGTGTCATTCAAATAGAGAGCTCCTATAGGTTGCTAATATATCGGGTTTCCCCCCCGTCCACACAATGAGCCGCAAAATAACAGCCAATCGCAACTTGTCTGTGTACAGTGAATGATCATTGACGAATCTTTCCACGATGATCGTAAAGTGAGTAGTGCACATTCTTTCGCGTTCATTAATCACCAAGCGAGAAGAAAAAAAAAAAAAAAAACAAGAATAAGTAGAATGGAATCAGATAACAAGAAAAAGAGGATAAAAAAATTGATATATTGATCAGGATAATTTGACACCGGGTATATAGAAAGAAAGATATGTATCGTGAAAATGGTACAGGTATACGCAATAAGTGTACCTACACGTAAAAAACGAAACACATCGTAATTAAGAAATCTTCGGCTTTATCTTTTTACCTCGTTACACAGTTTCCTCGCGTTCGTATCTAGGGGCGCCAGACTAGCGCCGGTGCCAACGACTTTGGGGTTGAGGTCGTTGCCTCCTCCGTCCGCCGGACCGATTGTCGTTTGTTTCTACTCTCTTACATACATACATACATACCTATGTATACATAGATACGTACATACCTATTATACATAGGTAAGATATCTACTCTCGGCATTTCGATTTATATTATATATATGTATACATATATGCATACATAATATATACATACCTATGTATAATATATCGCGTGACTAATGGAAAAAGGGCCCGAGCGACACTTTTACGCCCTTTTGCAATTCTTAAAGGCAATAGGGCGTTATTATTATTTTTGTCTTTGCGTCATTCGACTAGAAAGGCTTTGAAATGAAAAAGGAACGTCGATGTTGAACAGCGAAAAATTTTTGTGGATATATGCCTTTTCGGCATTTTATTGAAAAAATCACTCCCGCTAATGCCAGAAGGGCGTATCCGCGAGAAATTCATCTTTCACCAGACAATTTTCTTTCAAATTAACTTTCCGGTCGGAAATGCGTTTTCATGCCGATTGAAACTTTCATCTTACGGTAAACCAGAAATTCAGAAAAACATGAATTTTTGGCGGATACGTCGACCTTTTGCCATTGAATTTACGTCTCAAAAACAACAGCGGCTCTTTTCGTTTTGGCCCTTTTCTTACCGAACGGTGGGAAAATAAAAATCATACGATCTTTTGCCATTCGAATCGCATTTCTCGTTGCTTACGACATTTTTCAATTAGTCACGCGATATAATATAGATTTATATCACACGTTGAAAATCAAAATTAAAATCAAAACTGCAGTCTAATCTCATAATTTATTCACGATAGATCGAAGATTATACTCGTTTTGAAAAATTATATACACAATTCTCCATACCACGTCACCAATTAATATAATAATTCGATTAATTCGTCAATTAATATCTTGTATATGTACCTGGATCATTCGTATGTTGGAGAGATACCGACGAAAAAGTCGATAAGTTATATTAAAAAAATATATAAGTAGAAAATAATAGTAATAACAATTTCCGATAGTGTAAAGAAATCGCGACTCGAAACGCGTGTATACGCGTATATAAATAGTAGAAAGTAAAGCGGATGGGGAAGAAAAAAAAGTGAAAAAAAAAAATTCAATGAATAATAAATATCGCACTATAGGTAATTGTTGTAGTAGATGATAATACGAGGCAATAAGTCAAAACGCATAAGAATATTGTTGGAATATACGTATTAGTATTAGATACGTACTATATGTATATAGTGCGTGAATACGTATACATCTGTACCTATATATGTATGTATATTATGCATATTAATACAGAAACCTATAACGTACAATGTATAGAAGAGGAGAAACGTAGAAGAAGAAAAAAAAACAAGAAAAGAAAGAAAAAAAAAAAACAAAAAAACTATATGGACGATATTTTATCTATAACATTATTTGTGCGGGGTGATAAGGAAAGTCGAGTCGCACAAAGGAAATCGCGCATATAACGTCGTGTTGCGCGCGGCGCGGAGTCATCGTCGCGGGGAAAGGGCAAATCGCCCAGACCCCTATACAGACCCCGTGTGGATCCCTCCAACAAGTCTCTTCACTTTCTACTATCATACCTACAAATGTATTATACATATAGAGGTGGATATCTATATATGTATACTGATAGACGATAATAGTACGTACATAGGCATTCTACGCGATTTACTCATCTGACGCACTAAATTAACCCGCTACAATAACTATAGGTATGTTTGTTCTTCGTATGGATTTGCCTATGTTCGTCCTCAGTAGAAATACATCGCAAAGGGTTAAAAAATTGTACTTTATTAATTCTTAGTATTTAGTGTTTATTTTTGTATTGTTTTTTTTTTTTCCTTCTTCTTCTCATTCGTCTTTCTCAACCCGGTGAAGTTGGATATATCGGTTATACCTATAGCTACTATAGGTAGGTACTATACCTACGTATAATATGCAACTGAGATGGGCAGAGCTTGATTAAACTCGCTACCTCACGGCTTGTATAGCGAAAAAAAAAGCTATTCCGTAGTGAAATTTCTGCTACTACGAATTTTCAGGCAAATTCGAACATTTCAGGGTTTTTTTTTGTTTTTTTTTTCTCCGTACGAAAATTGTAGTTTTTCATTGATTCCCGGCCGTCTTTGTCGCTTTCCATGGAAAATTTTATACAAATTGTTTTTCTTCCCTGTACATTTTTCGGATCAAATTTTTACTCCATTTTCACAGGGTAGCAGAATTGTTATTCCAAAAAAATTTCGTGCAAGGGATGTTATGCCTATCGATAAAACTTAATGTATATCGGGGAAAAAAAATGACTCAATGACAAAATTCGTATAAAAATCCGTAAAATTGCGATCAGAGAAATAATTTACAAATTTTTGCAAAAGATTTAGATCTGTCGAGATATGTGTGTATGTGTATACCAGATGATCGTATGCCTGTTATACAACAAAGGACAATATATGTTTTAGTTATAACGATGAATAATGTATAATAGGTTTTCATATATTATGGGAGCCAGAACGGAGTTCACATATCCCGACCTAGTTGGGCATATCTAATAACAACAAATACGTTGCTCTGGTGATAATGTTGAGTAGGTATTTCGCAATTCTATTATTATACGATGCTTTGTAAAATATACAACTAGAATATCAAATGTTGAATGTATAATATCTGTTTTGTGGCTTCGCTGTTCTTTCTTCTTTTCCTTCCTCTTCTCCTTTTTCTTCTTATTATTATTATTATTAACAATATTATCATTTATCTATTTATTATTATATTTCTTTTCGATTTTTGTTTTAACATCGATCTGTAGTTTAATTTCTATAAAAATTATATCAAGTAACTACAATATTTAAAATAAAAAGTGAACAAAATTTTCAACGTTACCCCGTCACGTGTGTGTACTTATTATCGTCATTACGTAGTTGACCAATTTCTCCTGGAAGACAAAATGATCGATACAGATGTATACTATATATACGTGTGTATTATCCTTGTTGCAGTTCTGCACGCACAGTTTTTATGTCATTTTTTTCTTTGGTTTTATCTGCTTTTTGTTACGATTACAAATGAATTATAGATGAGAAACTTTCTTTGACGTGTGGGACGTACCATATTCGTTATCGTTGGGCGAGTCTTATATGATTATTGAAAGAATTTTCCTCACGTTCTCTTGGGGGTTTTTTTTTTTGTTTTTTTTTTGGTTTTTTTTTTTGTCATCTTTCCTTTGTCCCTTTTGTTGTATTATTTATACTTATTTTTCATCTATTTTTTGATTAATTTTTTTTCGATTTTTGTTCACACTACCCGTTTCTACAAAACGACGACGTTCTCCTCCGTACATATATTATATGCAAAACAAAAGGAAAAAAAAAAAGATCTTTATTATAGATATAAACCGGAAACTCGTATATATGTATAATACATGCACGTTCTATATATGCGCCATGTTCCTTTTCCGCAGACAGAATTACGGAATATTATATACTTATATAGAATGATAACTCTTTGTCCGTTTGTGCAAATGGATTAAGGTTAAGGTTATATATTCGATGAATCGATTTTCATATACATATATGTATAACTATCTGTAATTTTGAAATTCCACGAACTATTGACGACGTTGGTACAATTTTTCTAATTTTTCATTTTTTTTTTGTCTCTTTAGTTTTGCTTTCGGATGAGGATAAAAATTATACACAACGAATGGAATCGACTAGAATAGGTACAAACGAATAAGAATTGAAAAATCAACTCGACGAATGAATATACGAATTCCGTATAAATAGAAATGCGCACTAAAAAATCGACGACGAACTACAGTGCATGCGAATGTATGAATTGATCGCGAGATCTTGCGTGAATCGTATATCAAAATTGCGAGCAGACGTAAGATTTTTGCGATCGATATATATGTATAATAATTTTCCAATGATCGATCAGGAGATATTACACAGTCGTTTAGGTTTCCATGCCGAAACGTAGTATATAGGTAGGAAATTTGGTGAAGAAAAACGTTCACCGGTACAGACTGCAGACATTTTGGTACCGGAGCTCTAAGAGTACAGACGAGAATTCCTATCTTCTTTCTACGCACGACGTTTCACGAATTATATATTATAACAGTAAGAATTAGACGAACGGCGTACTTTGATGTACGCACGATGTACTCCAACGACAATCGATCACTGACGTTTTTTCACATATTATTAAACAGCGAATTATTTTCCTTCATTGTCTACGTCTATTTATTTTACGCTCCCGATTTTTACTTCCACTTGATCCACATTCGCGTTCTATATATTTGTATGATAGATACAGAAATTGAATCGTTGCTGCAGGAGCGTCGCACTATCATCACTCGACGATCACTTCATGGTATATTCTCATTTATACGCCGTGTGGCTCATCCTCGACACAATATAGTATGTAGTTGAAAAATACGCGCATAATATATCGTCACGCCGACACTTTCGTATGTACGTTAGTTACGAAAATACGCGTCGCGGGTATGTATAACGTATATCTTCCCTATAATATGGTATGCTACGGAGGACGCGCCATCGCGATGTTATACCCGCGCGAGTCAGACGGCCCGTTCAAACGCAATGTACAATTACAAAAAAAAAAAAAAAATGCACAATTTTCGAAGGGCAAAAATTTACGATTTTAAATATTTACCGATTCTAAATTCCGTAACGTATTATCGTCATCAATTGAAACTGATGATCTTATTCGTTTATATCTCAAAATCAAAATCGAAAATCATATACTTTGAAAGATATTTTCATATAATCACGTATAACTCTGATATATACTCGCGGGTAGGATAAAAAGTTTTATCATCAAAGTTCAATGACATAGGGAAAATTCACTTTGCGCGCGGGGGGTTGTTGGTCGGCCGGTTGGCTGTCGGCTGCAGCCAGTCGGTTGTGCCAACGCTGCGTTTGTTCGTTCGTTCGTTCGTTCGGTTGCCGGTCGAGGCAAGAGTTCACGACGAACCATAGAGGTAGGTGCACTCAGGGCCGACGCTGCTTACCGGCGCGCACATGACATTCGCCTATTGCAAATTCCCTGCCAATTCTTTCAGTAGCGTTAATAAAAATTCGGCGATTTATCAACCGGTCAAAAACTTTCACACGCGTCACTAAAACCTGAACTTTTCAAAACTAGTAATCAATAGTAACAAAAACAAAAGACAGGCCAAAAGTCAATTTTTTAATTTTGTATTGTTGTTTAAATTCGATCAGCAATGAAAATTTCTTTAAAATAAACTATTTATAATCGAGTTACTATTTACCAACGACGGATCGGATGTAAATCGATGCGCGAAAAAAAGGCTGGAGTTTATTGAATTTTCATTCTATTGTCCGCGCCGGGATACTCGGCGAGGTTCGATCGGACGGAGGTGCAGCGGTGCAACGTTCCGCTACCGAGTTACTCGATGCACTTGTTTTGCACTGTGTGTAAAATCGACTAGGTACGGGTCTGCGAGGAGTCTTCGTGAATCTCCGTATACCCTCGGCGCTTATATTGATCACGCGACTGCACGATATTCGAGAATATGTTGTAAAGACTCTATCCGCGCGAAATATAATGGCGAACACTCTAGCTGAGGCCGGTGCACTCCCGAGCTCTTGCTCTCTGCCTCGGAGGCTGCAGCTGGCTGCATCCAGAGCAAGGACGCGACGTATACTATTTCATCAATTTTTCACGTAAAAAATTACCAAAAAAAAAAAGAATTACGTCATTTATGGAAAATTTTACTTGTATTTTTTGAACAAATTTAAAATTTTTATTTTTGAAATAATAAATATACTCGTGTATAAGAAACATAAGATTGTCATTGATTTTTTTCTTCCGTGTTAGATCGTTTGACAACAAAGAAAATATAATAAATTTGAATTTATCTATAAAATCCAACTTACGAATAAAAGAACAAATGAGATCGATTGATATCCATGATTATTTTGTCGGGAGAGTTATAAAGCCGTCGAAAATCAAAATGAGGGAAATATTTGACTGTCGATCGATTGAGACAACTTATTCATGACAATTACAATTTTTACTTATTGCAAGAAATAGAAATGTGATTTATTCAATTCGAATTCAAACAGTTGACAAAGTTTTGACCACGTTTTCTTTATATTTTCAATCTTTTATATGATTTGTGAAAAACGAAAATTTGAGTATTGGTGACAAATGAACCCCATGTATGACATTTGCGTGACTGAATGAATTTTTCCTTCTCTTCAGAATTTTTCTTAATGTAACCATATAGAAGAACGACGATTTATCAGAAAATTGATATTCTCAGATAGATAAAAGACTGCAGTCGAGAGCGTAGATATCGATAATTTTGAACAAACATATGGCTGCGTGGATAAAATGAAGCAAAAGGAAAATAAACGCGAAAGAAAACTGGACAATGAACGATCAGAAAGCAAAAAATAAAAAATAAAAAATCATCCAGAAATATTATAAGCATATCTTGAGATCCCTGAAACGAAAGGTCCGCTCGCGAGTGTATGTAGAAAGGTAGGTATAAGAAGGAAGGTAGGTAAGGTAGGTATATACTAAACTCTTTATTCTTTTCCTCCTCTTATTATAACTTTGGAATATACTATATATATTAAACAAGAGGGACGAGAATCCGCGATGCGGCGACTAATCCAAAAGACTCCTTTGCAGCATCCCTCGTCTGCTTGGGGCTGGCTGGGTTGGTTGGGCGGTACGGTAGAACTGGTGGGGGCTATAGAGGACCTTGGCCTTTTCGCTTGGCAAAAATAAAACCTGTTGATACGGGAGTGCAGCGCTGTGGCTGCTGCTGCTGCTGCTGCTGCTGCCGCGCCGCTGTCGCTGCAGCACCAAGGGGGAGAAAGAGAGAACCTTCTCCTACACCGACGAGGCTTGATGCTGATGCATCGCAAAACCTAACCTAACTCATTGTCAGGTATTATACCAGCTAACATGAGTCGTCGCGACACGCGTCTCTACGAGTTTCAACTATTAATGACCGGTAATTATTCTTTTTCCCTGCGAAAAAAAAAAGGAAAAAGAAATCCAGAGATTTATCCATCAAGAGTTATAGGAGAAAGGAGATGTCCCGCGAGAAAAAAAGTGTTCAAAATAATCAAATTCGATGCTCCTATCATGATAAAACATGATCCCTATTGAAAATTCTGGAAGAAAAGCATGATTTCTCGGAATATTCTGCTGCAATTTGTTTCCAGTCCTCTGTCTAATCCTCCGCGTGTATACACCGGATCTTTTAGGGAACAAAGTCGAGTTTTCAAAGTTTTTCAAGCTTTTGATAAATCTGAAAAAATTCAGAGTTACTTCTTGGGGTGTCTACTAGATCATCATAAAGTTGGCGTACACGAAGGTTGACATTTTTCGTCACTAAAAATTAAAATTGAGGAAAAAATGCCACGAAAATGGAATCATCTTCAAAATTAACTATTTTTTTTCTTGAGAGGTAAGACGGGGGTTACAGGAAGGGGGGGGGGGGCCACCCACCCACCCACTCTCAAAATAATAATTCACCGCTGCTATTAGCTTTCAGTTAACAAAATTAACTGTTCCTCAAAAGACCCAGTGTAAACACGGAGAGATAAGATGTATAGGATGTGCGATATTTTGCAGAAGGAGATCTATTTATAATTGTATACATGGTTTCCAATCAAAATTTTATACCTATAACATCATGTTTCTCTACGGAGGCTTCGAAATTATCGCGTCTTTTTGTCAACTAAGATAATAAAAATATCAAATCATCAACTTGAGATTATTCATTTATTATTATTATTTCTTTTTGGCATTCAATTATTCGAACGGTATGGCCTTCTGCTTCAGCCGAACCAGTCGGTCAGGCCTAAATAGAGACAAGCTGTAATCCTGCAAAGTTTCAAATTTTTCCGGCCGGCCATTTTCCAGCACGCCGTACTCATACATTTCGGTTCGGATCGATAGCCAGACAGACAGAGATCAATGTGGCTGTTCAGAATGATCTGTGACATCAGATGCAAATAGCGATCGAAGAGTCCGAAATCTTTGGAATTGTTAACAGTCGTTTTTGACACAAGACCGATATTCCGCTATCGCTCACGCGACGAAAAGTATAAAAGAAAAAAAGTATTACAAAGAATAAGTGAAAAAAAACAACAAAAATACGCTGGAGGAAAATCTGCAGTCAATGATTTTTCGTATAAAAATTACGTTGTGTGAAAAAAAAAGGTAACTGATTACACGTGGATTAATTTATACGTCCTGAGAATCGGATCACGAAAGACAGAAAATAAAATAAAACAAAATAACAAATGTTGAAAAAAACTGGAAACTCGATGTGTCTTCCTCGCATATATCTTACTAAAACAAAGAGAGAGAAGAAAAGACAAAAAAAAAAAAAAAAGTAGATAAAAGCAAGACACAAAAAGCGGAGTTTGCAAGAAGTAAATCACGTACAGGTTTTGTCTTACGGCCCTACGGGGTTACTAACTAAAAGGCTGAAAGGCTGAAGAGACCCGATTACACGTGAGAGAAGACGGCGGGCAGCAAACTTTCCTGCCTCCTTTCGTTCGTTCGTTCGTTCGTCCGAGAGACGACGACGACGACGACGACGATGACGACGGGTCGCACGAACAGCCAGCAAAGGACGTAACAAACCAGCCCAACCAACCAACCAACCGGCCAGACTGCTTCGACACCACCATCACCATCACAATCACAACCGCCTCCTCCCAACCACCGTCGTAACATTCACGTTCTCTCCCTGTGGTTTGGGCTAGGAACGAGCAAAAGTGGTGGTGGCGGTGGCGGCGCAGGCAAGCCGGCAAGCAGACAGGCAGTGGCGGCAGGATCAGCAGCAGCAAACCCAGCAACCCAGCAGCCCAGGTAGTCTGGCTGAGTGACTAGACAGACGAGAGACAGAGGAGCGCGGGGCCCCGCGCGAACGAACGAACGAACGTTAGGTTGAGTTCGCGACCTCTCGCGATCCAAACGCTACGCGCGTCGAGTTCGAGCACCAAGTCTCGGGCTACCCCGTAAAGTAAAGCGTATAGTAAAGCCATAGACCCGTCTGTACGTACGTATACGAACGTACCGTGAACCCCTGTGCCGTATGAACAACACGCGTTTACTAGTATATTATAGTACGAGAAACGCGATGCGCGCGCGGAACTTTTGCAGTCTTTATGTACAAAGGGAAGCCTTGGCCTAGAGGCCTACCGCAATATTACTCGTAGCGAGACTGACTGGTTACATCTATGTATAATACCCGCATTATTGTAATGCATTAAAACGCGTTCGCGCTAAGGTCCAATGTCAACTGGATTCTTTTTTATTTCCTTCTTCCTTTTTCTCTTCTCCCCCCCCCCCCCCCCCCCCCCCCCCCTCGAATTATTGGACGGCTTATTGCGGATTAGGGGAGCCACACGCTCACTCCATAGGATTATTTGAGTTTGGGGTTTTTTTTTGTTTCTCTTTTTATGAATCAGAATTAGCTTACCACATCAAAGTATACAATGTTACGGATTATACACGGAAAAAGAAGAAAAAAAAAAAACACCTATTTTGAAAAATAGACCCAAAAATTCACCGACTTCACCGTAACCCGTAATGATATTGAATTGAATAGTATACAGCTGTTTTTTCCTTTTCTTTGGATTATAATATAAAAAATAATGTCATATATGGGATGTAATAAGAAAATGGTCGTTCATCGGGTATTTATTATATGTACATGAAACTAATATCTCAAAAATAAAAAATTAAAAAAATGTATGGCTGAATAGAAAATTTGGTCAATTGACCGAAACCCGACCGTTTTTTGGAAATAAATGTACCGCGGATTTGACTTTTTTTTTCACAGTTTAGGGGTGTGGCTATAGTTTAACGGAGTCAAAGTTTCCGTACCGGAAATATTCTTCGGGACCCCTAGAAGTCCGAGAACAGAAAATTTCATGGGAATAAAATATAAATCGTCAGGATTCAGAAGTTTTTATCTAGTCTTTCCCACTTCGGGAATACAGAATCAGTTGGAAAAAAAAAAAAAATAGTACCTTGCACACTTATCATAATTCATTTCGTCACTTATTGAATTTGCACCTGCATATATGTGATCGAATAGTCGAAGAATTTTTTCAAACAAATTGCAGGTATTGTTCATGCAGAATGAAAAAAAAAGTCCTATCATATATGGCATACAAGATATACGGTCGGTTTTTTAATGTTTAAACATTTCTTTTTCACTTACTTGCTATAACGATTCGATAGAAAAATCAAATCTCTTAATTTTTCGTACATAATTGGCTCAATTTTCTCAACGATTGTAGGCAATACTCATATACAAAAGGAGAATTTTTCTCAATTATAATAAATAAAACTCCGCATTATAATAGGAAAAACAGACAAATCAATAAATTAATCAATAACGAAACTATTCAAAGAAGAAAAGATATACTTTAGTATAATATTTTTATAAAAACGAAACTCGTCGCGCTCGGTATTCTTTTAGGCCTAAAATCCAACGTGATATTTGTATTACAATATCGCAGGGTGTCCGTCCGGTTGAATGTACATGAAATTTTATGAGAAATTCAATTTTTCCAGTCAAAAATTATATGAACTTATTGTTAGTAAAATAGATTCGAATGCCCGATAAAAATCGAAGTGATAAATTTCAATTTGATCAAATAAAAAATTTACAAAAACTCGCAGAAATTCTATTTATACGGACAGCTTTTGAAACTCGACCAAGCTCGACTAAATTTTATCTGACTTTCATATCAAAGTATGGTGCTTGAATCTTCGAAGAAATTCCATATGAAATCTCCAGGTTTTTGCCAGACGCCATATCAAGTTCCATACGAGAATTCCATCCCTCCAGAATTTTCATGATAACTGGACGCTTTGGTTATATGTACATACAATGTACATACATATATATATATCTCCGAATTTTTATACCATATTGTATTAATTATTAATGTATTATAATATAGATACAGAGTGATTCAGGATTCATATGACGAATGTCATTCAGGGTGAAAGATGGCTAAGGAACTTTCGATTCCAACTATGACAAGAATTCATCCTGTAAAATATTCGTCACGAATTCTAAATCACGCTGTATATTACACAGCAGCTATAGTTATTATACGCGCGTGTACGTACATATCTCCACATAAAATCATTCGGTTTTCAAATATATGCTCTCCGACGAATTCTTATCGTAATAAGCAAATTATTATCGTACATTATACAGTGTACTGGAAATATGTGATTTTACACTCTTAACTAACCGAAAATCTACTGACTTGTAAATAAATATCTCTCTCTCCACGTCGACTTTTGCGATATGCAGATACGTATACATAATATACGTTTCGAGTGTAAATTTTCATCTGGAAGCTCAGTATGCTATAGTATAGAGCCCGCACCCACCTACACATTATGCGGATTTTTATTATTATTACGTATAAAAAATTGACAATACCTACTATAGGATTTATCTCATCATGGGTATAGAAGAAAGAAATTAATTCTCAGCTGCGGTATTTACACCGTTAAAAATATTTGTGAATTTTCTATCAAAATTTACTATGCTAAAAATTCTAGCACAATTACTAATTCGGTGTAGCAAAGTGAATTGCCAAGCATGTTTTTTTTTTTTGTTTGTTTTTTTTAAATTGCAAAGAAATTCTTCATTTTACGAAACCTTTGAGGCAAAAACATAGGAAATCGCATTTGAATTTGACCAAATTATACGGCAAATTTGTGGAATTTGTAAATTACCTGCTTGGTTAATTTATTACTCTAGTAAATGCATCGAACTTCTGATGCAGTTTTGAAGATTCACCAGATATTAAATTTTTAACACTGCAGTATACCCAAATTCGTATTGATAAAAAATGAAGAAGCAAATAAACTTGAGAACAATGATTTTAGGAGAAAAACGACGTGGGGGGAAAAAATAGGGTAAAATTAATGCATAATCCATAATGGCTGCGTGAAGAAACGTCACGTGGTTGATACACGAAACGCGGTGGCGATTGGGCAGATTTTCTATACGTTACACGTATGCATACGTTACGTATAATGTTCTATGTAATACAGACCGGTGATGATGACTAATGTTACAGTTTTAATTAGTAGTTACTGTTTTTCCACTATATATAAAAGTCTTCTGGTAGTCTGTATTGATTTTTAACGACACTTGGTATACATAAGTATATATATACACGTCACGCGTATAAACGTAATGATCATGAACCGCACGGCCGCTGGACGTGAAATTACAAATTACGCCTCGCCGTCGCAGCAGTCATCGTGCGTATAGAAGTCCGCAAACTGACCCTATATAAATTCCGTCATTAATACTATAAGAGGCTACACACGTGTACCACGTGCATTTGCGTAGTAATTTACTTATTTACTTATTGTTATCATTTTAATAAATCCAAATATAGATCGAATTTTATTACCACATCATCAAGGAAAAGAGTGGGAAAGGAATATCTAAAGAGCAAAATTTCGAACGTCCAGAAGTAGAAATAAATGTTAGCCCTTCGTGGCCACACCTGTGATAGAATAACTTGGTGATCATACTGGGTAAAATTTACCCAGCCAAGTTTCAAACGGTTGCTAGGTGAAAACTATCAGTCCGATCGGGATCGAAAAAATACTGGAAATACTTTGAACATTTTGAGAGATGTGCGGAAAGTTGTCGTGTCGAAATTCAAATCATAACATGTTAAAAAAAAAATCGTAAATAGGTAAATTTGTCAAAAAATACACCTTTTCACTAAATAAAAAATCATAATTTTTTGAATTTTCAATGTTTTCGAGTCGAATTTCAATTGGAATACTCGCCTAGGTACTATGGAACTTCTAGACAAAAAAAAAAAATTAAATAATAATAGTGGCATAGTGCACGGTTGCAAACAGGTATCAATTTGGAAATGTGAAGAGGATCGATTTCGGAGTAGAAATAAATGCGGATTTATATCTGGGAGGTATAAGTGCGGAAAATGTACCTTTTCGCTGGATTTGTTAGATATTTTTACCCCCAATGAGGCCTGGGTAAAATTCATCCATGGTGGCCACGAAGGGTTAGAATAGCGATCGTTCAAAAAATATGGAGAGAATGTATTGAAGATGGGGTTTGAATAGCAAAAAAGAAAAAAAAAAAAAAAAAAACCTACGTATAAATTCTATCTGTGGCTATTTTAGTATTCGTATTATTAAAATTAGAAATTTTTGCGATTCTACATATTGATCTTTCGAAATTTTGACCCGCACCCAAAGAATATCTCGATCTCGAACGGCAGACGAAACAAAAAAACCAGAATTCACAAAAAAAAAATCAACATAATTCGATGAAAATAATAATAAATCGAACCAATCTAGAAAAGTAGATCGTTTTGTTTTTGACTTTCATAATTAATAATGAATTCTTGAGTTCTTATTCTCGCGGTACACTGTGGAAAATGAGAAAATGAATAAGCTTCACGTCGATGCATGTATGTACATATAGAAGAGTGCCGTCGTCCTACATGCACTGCACGATGTATTCTGATGCACGCGACGAAAGTGGTTTTAAAATGGCGGCGAGAAGAGCCGAGTTTTAGGTAATATGTTTTATCAAAAACTTCACGTATAATATAATATAATATAAATATAATGTTTGAATATTTCAATAAAATATAACAGCAGATTTTTCAAACTATTTTCAAATTTCATTGATGAAATTAGTCGGAAATTATACCCCCCAAAAATCATACAGCAAATGAACATGAATTGAGATTCTTTTTCTTTTCTTTCTTTCTTACTCCCCGTTCAAGAAACCGTTTTTATTTTTCATTTTTATTTTTTTTTCTTCTTATCTACGAATCGCCATCTTTTACGCTATTCAACATCTTCGTACACGTCCGCACATGACTAATGTTTAAGTAAGAAAATTCAACTTTACAGTGCCTGGGCGTATACGATCGCACAGTCAAATATACCTATATCTATATATGTATAACTATATCGTTTGTACATATACATTAGACTGGTTCAAATAAAGTGACTATTTTTTTTTGTTCGAAACAATTTCATTTATACCTTCCAGGAGGTGTAAAAAGGTGCCTGTTAAAAGGAAAGCTCTTAATATTAATATTTAGAGGTCGCTCATCGCAGATTTCTATTTCCCATTGAAATAACATTGGAACAAAAATTTTCAAATTTTGGAATTTTATATTTCGGTCTAGAATCAAAATGCTGGGATGAGGATGAAATTAGTTGCTCTACAGAAAAGGTCTCTCATCATTTTTCGATCAATGCACTCCTTCAAAAGTTATTCAAGGTTAAAGTTTAATTTAGAGTAAATTTAAGTTTTTTTTGTTTATTTCTGACAAAATGTTGAAACTTATCGCTTAAAATCATAAAATTATTCATGAAAATTATTCATGAAAATTATTCATGAAAATTTTATGATTTTTAGCGATAGGTTTCAACATTTTGTCAGAAATAAACAAAAAAAACTTAAATTTACTCTAAATTAAACTTTAACCTTGAATAACTTTTGAAGGAGTGCATTGATCGAAAAATGATAAGAGACCTTTTCTGTAGAGCAACTAATTTTCTATGAAAATACGTATCGCTCATCCCAGCATTTTGATTCTAGACCGAAATATAAAATTCCAAAATTTGAAAATTTTTTTTCCAATGTTATTTCAATGGGAAATAGAAATCTGCGATGAGCGACCTCTAAATATTAATATCAAGAGCTTTCCTTTTAACAGGCACCTTTTTACACCTCCTGGAAGGTATAAATGAAATTGTTTCGAAAAAAAAAAATAGTCACTTTATTTGAACCAGTCTAATATACATACATACATAGATACATATATACAATATACATAGGTATTGAAAACGCTAATAATATCTGGATACGAATATAGGTGTGTGTGTGTGTGTGTGTGTTGTGTGCGTGCGTCGTACGAGCAAGAAGAAAAAAAAAAGAACTAGAAAAAAAAAAAAAATCACCTCTAGGCTAAATTTCTTCTTTAGATTATTATTTGCGGTAACGACGTTCTTGTCTATATGTATGTATACCTATATGTATAATGTATATAGATACATACGTGTATATACGTTAGGCGATGAGGTGGAAAATATTCTTTGACTCTTACCGCGAACTATACGCTTAAGTCCCAGGAATACTTGTATATATATACATATATGTATATGTATATAGCACGTAGATAGATAGGTATTTATAAAACTAGGAATAAACTGGTCAGGCTTATATAGTTATACATATATATGTATATATATGTATGTATACTAGTTCATTAAACCATGTACCTAAATGCATATCTTCTTCTTCATAATACAATACATAAAACTATAAACTATTATCCGCGTGTATATCGAGTAAAAATGAAAAGAATGTAAAACAGATGAAAAAAAAATAAACTATTAATTTCACATACCAAGTATGAAATATTTCTTATAGATTCAATTTCGGGGAGAAAGAAAAAAAATATATAGGATACATACTTACGATCATTCCTATTTCAATAAATAGGCCTAAAATTTTCAACCACATGTACGTATGTACATACGTGTATACGGTATGATATACATATTAACCTACGCAAGGAGGATCGCCAAGTGTGGAAACTTTTTCACTCTTAATCAGCGTCGAGTTTTATTTATTTCGATAACGCAGAGTAGCCAACTTTGGGTTGTATAATGGCGGGGGAAAAAACGAAAAAAAAAATGAGAAAAAAAATTCAGTTGTTATAGATCAGATTAACAAAAGTAGAGAATCAAAAGAACAAAGAAAAAAAAAAAAAAGAAACACGGATCATTCGGATTTTAAATAAAAATCTGTAGCATACGATCTAAGATGTAGATCTTTTGATTTTTTTTTTCACTCTATAATATTCAGCGGTTGGACTCACGTAATGTTCTTTCGATTCGCTGGTTGGATGAGTTGAGTGAGAGATGAGGAAAGATCGCGTGGCGTTTTCGATATTCAATCTTATAATATTATACCGTAGGCGTTAGTTGAAATTTGTGAAAATGAAAGAAATAAATTATTAAAAAAATTAAAAAAATGTTGGTTCTATCAAATTGATCGATCTCACAGTTTCTTCAGTATTAAAAGTACATAAATAAATAAATATATGGCGTGTGTGGCCGAGTGGATGTTTTATTTTACGTGTAGTTAGAAATTCAGCATTTCAAAGTTTGAACGACAACGAGGCCAGCCAATTGATTATAATCAACGAACTGAAACGGCTCACGGTGTGTGTGTTGGGCGAATGTAGAAATTTAGCTATCGAGTAGACGTAATCATTATATTATATGTATGTATTACTGTAACAGGGGTGATGTGATGATGATGATTATCATGATGACGATGATGATCATAACGACGATGATCAATGCTTGGTTTATTTGATTTTTTTAGTTTTACCTCGATTAGATACCACCGAGAGGTAGGTAGGTAGGTAGGTAGCTATAGATGTATCACGGTGTGTCTGGCAATAGGCGAATCGTCTGAATCCTTCTCCCCAGACTCCAGACTCCAGCCTGCAGCCAGTCGGAATCGCCAGTCTGCGTAGCGAGGAGAGTATATATCCTATATATCTACGGTTGGTTCGCAGGTCGCCGCTCCCTGAGAGATCACTGCCCTCATCCGTAGCCGCGGAGAGTCCTCTTGGTTCTTAGTTTTAAAAAAGTATATAATAAACCACGGCGATAATATATCCCTCGTTCTTTGGAACCGTGAAATAATTAATCGAGGAAATAGTCGCGGATATATTTATAACGACGAAAAATCATTTCTCTTCACATGCGTATGCCTCCTTTTAACAGTACTCGGTATTTCCGGCCTGTACGGACCACTCGGCAACAGAGCCTAATACCAGCAGCACGCGAACTAACGCAGAAACACGGCACAGAATCGGGGCCCTCCTGATAGATTTGATGAAATATTATGTTTCTTTTATCAAGTTTAACGATATTATTGAATTGATTATAACGGGATTAAAACCCCTTGTTATTAGCCCTTTCATTATCTTAATCCTCCCTAAAAAGGACGATGTTCTATAACCGAAATAACACCGAAATCCGATGATTTTCGCGGGAGGTCTAGTCCCGAGACAGCGGCGGCGGCCGGCGAGGCAAGCGACACTCGCGAAATATCACAACGCACACTAACGCACAGACAGGCCTGAAATCCCCGCACCGCACGCAACGTGTGCTGATAGGAACAACGTCGCCATCTGGTTACCAGGAACGGTATTATATTTCGCGAATGCGCCGATTCGGCTTTCCCAACGCGCGCGCACTTTCGTACGTTTATTCGTACCCTAAATTACGGCTATATAAAAAAATACATATAGCGAACCTATCCTCCGTCCTTATTCGCACACATTTGCCAATTCATTCTCAATTAATCCCTCTAGCTATAGATATCTTTCGATCCTTCACGTGTCTCTCGACGATTATCGGTATAGGTTATTCGACTACACAGACATGAGTTCGACCAGAGACAAGGATACACATACATACATACATACATATAACGTCGTACGCCTTTTATTGCCTCGTGACGTAATCACGACCACGTGTTTTCGCCTGATATTAATCTCTCCTGTATTTTCTTACTTTGCCAGCAATTCAGCGCCGGGCTTACGCTTAGGGACCGGCCCACGCGCGCCATTTTTTCACTTCTCAACCCGAACCGGCGGTAATTAACGTTTAATTATTGAGCGAGATCTTTCTATACAAGACTCTAAATTCGGACGTAATAATTTATTTTATTATATTATCAAGTCATGAGTTGATCGATTAATATTACATCTAAAAAATTTCAGACGATTATCGTTACTTCCGCTTTTTTTTCACCCAATATACATTCTGTTATTATACGATATCTTTCAAAATAATAATCACAGATTCAATCAAGTCCGGAATTCCTTATCGATATAAATTATCAATCAATTATTCTACATAAAATTCGTTACACTATTAAAGCTGCGCGATATTGGCTCGCCCGTTTTCCCGCGAAAATTTACACCGCGTTAGTGCGCATGAGTTTTCGAAAGTAACGACGAAAACCGTTTCGTATCGCGCTTCTCATCTCGTTAGACAGAATAATAATTATTCAGATGGAAATATTCACTGATATTGTTGGATTATAAACGTTTTTAATTATCTGTACCTCGTGCCTTCGGCTCTGGGATCCTCCGCGTTACTGCTACTGCAAACTCTAGTCAAGCCAGAGATCCATTTTGGTATCTCCATTGCGTTCGCTGTATGCTCAACTGATCGTAGTCAGATGTGTCGACTAGGCCGTTACTGGCTATAAGCTCAGCTCTACCCATTCTAACGGATCATGTTCATACGATAGAATCGTTTGGCGCTAACGATTATGTATTTCCGAAATAGCCAACGACTGTATAGATAATCGCGCGAAAAGGGGAATCACGAATTTCGAATAAAAAATCATCAGCAAATTGGACGCAGTATATAAAATTAACTGACAATTTTCTGAGTTTATACGATTAATAGTCGTTCATAAATATTGACGTAGTATTTTGAATAAAAAGATTCGCTCGTTTCTTTGATTTCGAATACTCGTATCTAAATTAAATTCTGTATCAACAAAATAGAGATAAAGTATTTCATGGGAAAAAAGCGGATTAGAGATTTTTCGAACGCGTACAATATAAGGCTGATTAAACTTATACAGTTGTTATTATCATGTTGTATTACATAGGAATGTTGAATGATTGAAAAAAGAGAGAAGAAAAAAGAAATAAAGAAAAAAAAACACTACTTTAAACGATATACAACAAAGAGTTACACAAATCGTGACAATTTCATTGTACGCTCAATTTCCGTAGACGAAATCAATGTCTTTGTATTTGGGTATCCGAGCAGAAAAGCGGACAGGATTTTTATTGCTTTTTTCTACGGTAGGTAGGTAGGTAGTTGGTTAGTTAGTTTGTTAGGTAGGTTAGGTTACATCGGGACATGTTTTAAATACATCCGAATCCCAGTCACGCGGTATACATGCATAAATACATACTATATTATGTTTGTACAAGCTGTATAACGATTCATCAAAAGAAAAAAAAAAAAAAGAAAAAAAATCGGCAATGGAAGAGAAAAACGAAAAAAGAAAAAAAGAGAAGAGAACTATTTGATTGAGAAGATAGAATCCTGCGTAGGAAATATTCGAAAAAATGTATTCTATGAAATTTAATTGCAAACTTTTGCCACTTGAATTATCCGAAAATTTTGAAGAACGTACGAATTCCTATCGTCGATGGTTACAGGCCTATTTCTTTATTGTGAGATTGTTGAAAGCATCCGCATCATCACCTTGATATTTCACGAGAAATTGTTACACGTGGCAAATAGTTCGTTTTGCGAGTTTATTTTCACGAAAATAGAATCATTTTGAAAGACGGCATGATTAGTTACCGCGAAACTGGCTAAAGAAAAATACTTAGAAGAAGCAGCAGAGTCAGAAAACTTAATAAGTTTCATTTTTAAGCTTGAATTTAATCGCGTAATACTGTAATTTTTGTCAACTGAAATTTGATCATTGCTCAAACTATAGGGTAAAATAAAGCGCGTCTATAGTTTCATATTGTTGTAGAATATCAAACCAAGATCAACAATAAGAAGAACAAAAATCGTCATAGTCATGAAAGGCGTTTATTTGATGAATCAAACTCTATGTATTTTTATCCAAGAACCTCATCTTTTTATTTGCATGAAATTTTTTTGTTAGTTTGTATTCGTAATTAATATGTATATAATAATAATAATAATAATATATTATATTCATAAATATCGTATATATTAATTTTTTTTTTTTTCATTTTATTCCATCATTATTTTCTTCTCTTTCCATAAATTAAATAAATAACTCTCGACTGTATATAATATATAATAATTAAACAAAATATATTACAAAAGTAAATAGGTAGCCGTAGGTAAGTATAGCTTAGATAAAATGTTTTGTGAAAATTGAGGAAAAGTGGGGGCAGCTGGGAAAGGATGTGGAGAGAAGAGAAAAGGGCGATTTAGAGGATAGAAAGAAAGAGTTACGTCGTCAGTTTTAAAAGCAACTAGAACACGAATTCCAGTATAATAGAAGGAAAGGAAAAAGTAAAATTAGAGAAAAACCAAATCCATAAAACGAATTGAATTTCTCAAAATTATAAAGAATAAACGACAGATATAAATTAGAACATGCTAAATAAATAGAATAACTAATAACAGACGTCTCATAGTTTCGTTACTGGATGAAAAACCAGAAATTTCGATTTAAATACAAATTTTGTTCAACTAAACAACGTTTTTTTTTTTCTAATCTTAAATCCTTCTTGTTGCAAGAAACTAAGAGGCGAGACACATGTAGCTCTAGTTTCAGTCTCTAATAAATATCGATTTTCGAAACAATCTTCGTTTCCAATTTGTACAAATAAACACGAATAAAGAAATAGGAAAAGAGTGTCTGAGCTAAAAAAATACTATAAAATAAAAATTCTATCAATAGATATAATTTTCAAGGTGGTTTCGATGGTAGTGTTAGAATAATGATTTTATACGATGATCGCTGTCGTGTTGTTAAATCGCTATTTAAAACTGAGATTAAAAGAAATTAGGGATATTCTGGATTAAGTTGAGGTACTTTGAGGCAAGATGGTTCTAGGCGTAGCGTAACGTTACAAATTCGAACTATGTGGCTGTTGTTCGTAAAACAACACGTATCCCTCGCTAGATACAACAGATCTTGCTGCGATAGAAGATACTCTGCTGTCGTTGTACTCGTGCCACTCTCCCGAGTATGGGTGTTTACAATAGGCTGTATAATGACCGGAGTATGTTGTCCCCGAGTGATTTGCCACCCCGTACAAATTGTAGGTACAACCGGCAACTCGGGGAGCTGAAAAGGCACCCAAGTCCAATCCGGTTAGTGGAAAATCCACCAATGTGTTTAGTTTACCCCGAAAACGTTCCATCGGAGAAAACCGTTTCAGATCTAATCGAAGAATATCTGTTAAGGAAAATCAATCTGGTCCATTCTCAAAAAATATTCAAATATTCGGTTGAGAACAAAATTTTAGAGTTAGTAATCGAAATTTCTGGACCTAATTTTATGCGCGATTTGGCTCGATTTCTTTTTTGTTCAATTGAGTAAAATTTCAAGTTGAATAGAAGAAGTTTTAAAGAATTCAAGATACTTGGGAATATAACTTGAGGCAAAGGTTTTGTCCAAAACTAGTTAGAAATCATTCTGAATAGTGAAATATATTGACTTTGGATTAGAAGAAAGAGATCGTGGGATCTGACGCTACTTGTCCGAGTAATCGAAGAGAAATTTTTACGTGAATATAACTGTGGCGATCAGTTTTTCTTGGGATATTACAGAATATCGCTGAATATAAGACGTAAGCACAATACAGTGAAATAATCACAATGGTTAGATCATATTTCTGGCTCCTATTCGACAAGATCTCTAATATTCTTTTAGATTTTTCAATCAGTGGTATGATTCGAGTGAAGGATTCTCACCCTCATTATAGAATCATTCTTTGAAATTCAGATTCACTTTAGTCTAGTCCGAGATCTGAATTGAAACGTACACACAACTCGAAGGCCCAATTTTCACCATTGAGAATCAAACGATTTTGAATATTGGGTCAGAAACTGATAAGCAAATGTCTAATTATCGATGAAAATTGTCGTATAAGACTCGATTATGCAAAAGCACAAAGCCTTTTCCTTGCAAATAAAATGACAATGAAACTCAATTATTGAGAACTTTGCAGTTGAGTTGCGTAGTTGCTGTGCTGAGAAATCAATCAGCAAACTAATTCATAAAAGGATACGTATAACTAAAATCTTGGGGAACTTCTGGATGCTGAAACTTTTGGTGCATTTCCTTCTCATTTGGCACTTGGAACAAGTTGGTTTTTCATCTCCGTCAAGGACTTCTTCCTTGGTAAAATGTTCCAGGCATTGATTAAGCTTGACAGTACCGCTCCTAGTCGGTATCGGCAAACTCAAATCCCAGAACGGATCCAAAGTTACGGAGACATGGCCGCAGGATGTACAGTGCAGCGACGATCTCAGCTGGCCAACAAAAACGTCCACAATTGTACTGTCCTCGTTTCTTAGATAACGTTTCCAGCTTTCAGCCGCCTTTTGGCTATCCCTGTATGAGATAAAATTTAGAGATTAATCTCAGCTTCATTTTTTTAAATTGAATCTAAACTAAAAATGGAATTTGGAAAAAACATACACTAGTTAATAAAATCTAGGATCAAATCTTACGTGTAATGTTCAGGGATATCGGTGTGGATGGGCTGCGGTTTGACCGTGACTCTGTTAACATCCTCGTGAAGACCTTCAAGTAAATATCTGAGAAATTCTTGGGCATCTTGTTGACTGTATCCCATAAAACGTGGTGCAAATCTTTGTATTTGAGACTTGAGAGAAGCGGTGTTTACAACATGATCCCCGCCGACTTCCCATAGTTCTTGTATAACTTGAGAAAATGCCTTGATCAAGGCACCCTTCATACTAGATGTCGCTGTGTTGATGTCAGCTAGATACTGCTCGTTTACTAAATACTCCAGCAGCGGTCGAGTGTTGCTCAGACATTGGATCACGCTGTTCATAAAACACTGAAATACAGTAATTTACAGATGCATCCATAATATTCTAGTCACATATACTAAGTAGACTCAGGTTGAACTCCGACAAACATTAAAGTTCTATTGTAGAAAAACAATAACAAAAAAAAGGAGATTCTACAATTTTAGTCAAGGATGGATATGGGTGGAATTTCAACAGAAATGATTATTTGATTTTTTGAATTAATCCAACAAATTTCATTGGAAACTCTTTCAAGCTAAATTCAGACGCTAGTATGCGTATTTCAAAAACATGATATTACAGTGTACGCTGAAGGTTTCTAGCGCACACACTTTCAGCACAGTGCAGAACATTGATATTTTTCTTCAATACAAGTACTAAAAAATTATGTGTATCATTCCACTGAAAGCAATTCGTGGTTGACTTTTTTCAAGTTATCTAAAAAGTCAACAACTCATTGCATCGAACTTTCAGCAGAGCTACTCCTTAAAGCAAAAATTGTAGACTCGTGAACTTGCAGTGATTCTTTAATGTATGTACAAGTCTTCCTGCTCGATTTTTTTTTAATTCATGAGAACTATCGCTAGTGATAATCTTTCGTTTTTCTTTTCGAATTCTTCTAATGGGATGAGCGAGGAAGTGAAGATAAGTGATGGGTGATTTTCAGGAGAGAGACTTTTCAAAAATCATTTTCCTAGATTGATAATAAGTAATTCCATTTTGTCGCCTTTAATTGCAATACTGATTTAAATAATGAATGGCAAACTATTCTTTCTTCTCAATATTATTATGATATTTTCAGGATGAAAAAAACAATGAAAAAAATTGTACAATGATAAATTTTTATGGATTTGAGAAACAAGATATTCAAAAAAATACTAACAGTGTTTCCGATGTTTCTGAGCCCGTTCAATCCACATCGTTCGTCTCGAGGAGTTTGCAACCGGTTGCGCGGGGCCCGAATTGTCGGACTTCCTTCCTGAAAATAAAATATTCGATAAAATTAAGTTATGGAATCATTAGTTCGAAGTAAATTTTTTTTCCCCCTCGCATGAAAGGTGATTCAGAATTCGTGATAAATTTTTTACAAGGTTAATCCTATTCGACGTTGAGCTCGAAATTTCGCAATATTTCTTTGTTAATCATACTTTCTGTTCAATTTGCAAAAACGAAAAAATAAATAAGTACATTTATTTTTCTGGGTATTGAACTAGAAATCATTTTAGAAAGAAAAAAAAAAAAAAATGGAAAAGGCTGAGAAAATTTCGATATTAATTTCTATGTGTGAAGATTGTTCTGGACCTGATTGGTCACGAATTCTGAATCACCCTGTATACAGTCGTGTGTGTTAAATAGCGCGTAAGATTCCATGTTTGATAAAAAGTTTGAAACATAAAATAGCAACAAAAAATAAAAATAAAAAATAAATGAATAACAATACTAAAAACGTAATAAATTCATTAGAATCACGAGTATTTTTGAATATCACATTAAATACCGTCCACTTATAGTTTTTATATATCTTTCGTGATAAAATAGGATGAGTGGGGGGTAGAAGAAGCGGGAGGTCTTACTTGATAGATTGCATAAAAGGTATTGAAAATATGATTAACGTGTCGGTTAAATAAATAGCGAAAGAACGAAGACATGCGGTGTTATGTTGAATAAAAAACGAGGTTTAAGCATACAGGAACAAAAACTAATGTTAAAGCAAGGAATGAAAATAAAAATAAAATACAAAATTAAACAATATCGGTATATAGGTAATGTATGTACCTTTTTTTGTAGCTGACGATGAGATAACGCTTCGTAGAAGCTTACAATTAGTAGGCACATTACACACATTTTCATGTAATATATCATTTATTTTATAATAGCTCAAGCGCTCCCCGCCTTCCTGTCTAGATATTTTGATTCTTGAATGCCACGTGCAACGTTATCAAATTCTTATCTAAATAGCTAGTGTACGTACGAGTGTATAGGTGATACAGAAAATAAAAACTGTCTACGTATGTATATAATACATGAAAATATAAATGAGGGATAAAAAAAAAGAAAAAAAATAAGACTGTAAAGATTGCGGCGAAAAAAAACATGTATCACGCAAACCAAAGGCCAGCTATACTTGAAAGAAAAAAAGAAAAAAAAAAAAAAAAATTAGGACAGTAATTAGATCGAAATAACTGCCTGGAGTGACATTTATTCGATTTATATATGTATATGTATACTATATGTGGCATAAATTTTTTCTTATCAAATTATTAACACGGCGCTAATTCGCGAAAGCAGCTCATTTAGTTATCGTATAGTAATTAGCGATTACGATGGTCACTTTTACGTCATATACATGTATATGAACAGTGGTAATAGTTATAAGTTATCTCAACTTGTAGACGAGGGGCTAAAAACACGATTTTTAGAACGTGTTTTATTCGTTCGAAATTTTGTCTAGTCACTCTGTATATATGCATATGCATAAAGGATAAAAATTTAACGATTAAAAGAATTACGTGCGATTCTCAAGCAGAAATGAATCCGTTGTAAAAGTGAAGCAAGAAAAGTGAAGCCTTATGGTTGTAGTTACAATCGCAAGTAGGTATAAGTAACTTTAAAGGATTCTTTCATTTTACTAGATAAGGATTAACCGCGAAAGGAAACAGTCCATAAAATTCCTAATTTAAGTCAGTACTAATTATGGATTAGGATTTTAGAAAAAATGAATAAACCAAAATTCGATACAGTACCTAGGGTGGTTCAGAATTCACGACGAACCTTTTACAGGGTCAATTCTAATTATCGATCCAAATGGGGATCAAAATTTTCTGAGCCATTATGCTCAAAAGCTATTATTTCAATTTTTTGTTTGTTTGTATCTTTCAATTTTCAACCAAAAATTATATTTCCTTTTTCTTCTTTCAATCTTCGTTAAATCCGATAGCTATGTGGGTTCTCTATTTTTGGAACAAAGATTTCTACAAATTTTTGAATTTTTTTCCACCGTCGTCCAATTTGAGGTATAAATTTTGCAACTTTTCTGTTTTATTCGTTTTTTCTAATTTTTATAGAAACTGCAACAGTTTATATTATTGATAAAAATGGCAAGTTTTTATAGGTATACGATAATTAGATTTAGGATTTAGGATTATTATCCAGATACCGACTTGTATATCTCTTATTGCCCCGTTCGAAAGAAACTATACATAGGTATGTACCTATCTATATACATTACATTATATACGACGCTGGAATAGCGGCACTTACCTGGTTCTCGCGGCAGTTTAAAAAGTGCCGGTCAGCGGCACGTGTTGGCGTCGGCGCGACCCGAATACTAGCGTAATTAGATCTTACGTAATTGCAGTCGGCAGGGGCGACTCCTACGGTACCGCGAGTATCAAGGGGCGCCGCGACGCCAAGCGCGAAAGCATAACCTACGCCTAGTGCTGCGGCTGTCCAAACGCACCACAAACCCCAACCGACTACTTGAGTGTAAGCCAGTTTCGAGAATATGAGAAAAAGAGGAAGTATAGAAAAAAAAATGGTTTCCTAATTCGTATTTTACCGAAATTTTTGTAATTTTTTTCTTTTTTTTTCCAAAGATTTTCTCTTGTTATATCTCTGAGCAATTGAAAACTATATGGGACTAGAAATTAAAGATAGAATCAAATCTATACGGGCGAGCACGATCGTGTACAAGTTAATATATAGTCCATTCGACCCGAACTAACGAACGAGCTCGTGTTCTCCTGCACAAAGTCTAAAACCTGAACCACTACCAAAGTATATAGTCTATTAATAAATTGTACCACTTGACGGCAAGACAGAAGCGGACCGAAGTAAAGCTCCCGCGGTCTTTATAACACTCTTCACAAAATTTTCTACCGTTCGAGAATTAGAGGTTTTTTTTTTCTCTTGCACTCGATTGAAAAAAAATCATCTTTTCTTTTTCTTTGAAATCCATGATTTTTTCATGGAATTTTCATACGGGTTTGAAAATAAAATGAAAGAAAAAATTCTTGTTCCAATGTCTCGTATGTGAATTGCGAAAAAGAGTATAGGAAAAGAATTAAAAAAAAAAACAATGAAAAAATGAAAGGAAAAGAACAAAATTAATTTTTCACAACTCATCGATAATATATGTATGCTATAGACGTATAGGTATGTATGCTTGGATACACTTGGACTTGGAAGTTATTGAATAATTCTCACGCCTCTAGCCGCTATACTTGACCCAGTAGAGTTGCGAGCTGTCCTTCTATCCGTCCGTTATAGTTTAAGAGAATATACCTATACATGTAATACACCTATATACATATAATGTATAGATATAGCAGTAGATATACGTATATGTATGTATATTCTCGTGTCTATAACGTACATAGGTATGTATGTAGATACGTATACCCGTATATGCATAGTACATAGATAGATAGATATAAGTACGTCAAACATACTCCACTGGCACAACCCAACGACGACGACGATGATGACGAGACTGTAGGTAGGACAAATTCCACTCTACTATTCTACTGTTCTACTCTTGTAAAATCACGCGGCCATTAATTCGCAATGGTGAAGAATTTTATTTACGAAATAAAATTAACCCCTCGGTATACATATATATGGTGTGTTCAAAGATATAGGCTTACATCTATGAGTCAACGGGGGAGAAAAAGCACACCCAAGTCGAAAATCACATATTATAACATATCCAGATAATACTGAAATATCATTAGACTCTATATACTTGTATATGTATACAGTATCGACTTATTCTTTGCAGCAAAATAATTTTTGAGTAGAAGCGAAAAAAATTTCATCATTTCCTGATTTCCAGCTGAAATGGCCACTTTACCCTGGACTTTGTTATGTTTACACAGTATACTTACTTTGCTGACATTCTCGAATAAGAGGCGTACATTTCTATTCGATTTGTTTGTTGTTTTATTTTTTTTGTTTTTTTTTTGTTTTTTTAGAAGCGAAAATGTTGCGAGTCAAGCTGGCAAATGTCACAAACGAAAATGTGTGAAAATAGTGTAGATACTAACCGTTATTCAAGCAGCTGAAGCGATCAGTCACCTGCGACTTCCGTATTTAAAAATATATTTTATACGTATAAGATAAGCTTTGAGTATGTGATAATTATCTAACGTCCAGAACGAGAAATTGAAATTGCGCGAGAGCTGATTGGGGGCATATATGTATTATACCTACACACAAGTTTCTAGACATTGAGACATAAATTTAGAAACTATACGTATACATCGTGGCTACGCGTGTTGTGTATAGTCAAATTTGCGATTGACCAAACGTCTTAGCAACTGATTGCGAATAAAAACTCGATTATCGATATTCAATCATTTGTCCAACTCAAACAATTCAGAACCGTATTTTAACGGTCAATTTGAATATCTGTCATGTTTGCGGGCAAAAGATTCTAGAAATGGATTACGAAAATATTCAAAGATTGGGTAAAAAATTATATTTTGCAAATGGCAAGAAGCATAAAAAAAAGTAAAAATGAGAAAGAAATTAGTTTATGTTTGAAATGTTTGAATTGAAAGAATTTCGTTCATATAACGAATGTGATGAAACAATAATTAATTGAATGATTATTGATTCGAGGTAAAATTAATCTGTTGAGAAATAAAATGAAAAAAAAAAAAAAAAAATGTACACAGCCCCTTTGATAAGTAATATAAAATTGTACTTAATATGGTATTATAATGAAAAATAATATAGACTTACGATTTGATCGTTGATACCGCGATAGAGATTTTGTTGAGTAGTTCCCGCCAGCTGCGAATTATTTCCAATTCCGTTAGATCCGTTATTACTAGTTCCGTTTCCGGTGTAATTATCACCTCGTCTTGAAGTGGAGGGTAGAGAGGAGGATGAGGAGTTATTATCCCCTGCGTGATTTCCGGTCGGTCGAGAAGAAGCAACAGCAGCAGCAACAGTAACAGCAGAAGAAGAAGAAGAAGAAGAAGAAGAAGAAGAGGAGGAAGAAGAAGAAGAAGGAGAAGCTACACTTTTTCTACCGACTGTATTAGCACTTCCGGAGTTTGAATAAACTAAAGAAGGCCCTGCAGTAGCCGCAGCAGCCACCGTAACTTCTTCGTGGTTATTATCGAGATTGTCGATGCTTCTTATATCCTCGTTAACCAAACTGGTTAAATTAGATGGGTAAAAATGAACCGGGTTAATTCTATCGCTCTGCAAGAACGTACCGGAAGTACCTGGACCAGAATGACCAGCACCTGCAGACGTACGATCCTCGTCTTCAGCATTGCAGTTTGTCGTATTTTCCTTCTCCTTATCTTTATCCTTCTCCTTGTCCTTGTCCTTGTCTTTGTCTTTTAGATATCTCTTTGTTATTTCGTTGTTAGTCAATAATTTATTGTTACTTTTGTTAATAGACGGTGAAACACAAGCCGAGTTAACTGCAATACTCAAACCTACGCCTGCATTGGCGATTGAGGAGTTAGGGGTGCTATTGGTACTAGTATTAATGGAGTTGGTATCAGAACGATCAATTCGATTAATCAAACTTTTAGTATCCCCGATTTCCGAACAGCGAGTCAAATTATTCGAATCGGAATAAATCAGATTACCGGTAATCCGACAAATCGATACTCTTTCATTGTAATTTCCATTTAAATTCAAATTCTCGTTGTCACTTCTTTTCTCGATTTCTATAATATCAATCTCGTTGTTATTGTTATTGTTGTTGTTATTATTTTTATCACCATTCAGATCATCATTATTATCCTGATCATGATCACGATAATTTACCTCAGCATTGGCCGCGCTTTCCGGCTGCTGCGCATGATTGTTGATCACCGTGTTTACAGGTGATCTTCTTGCAGCCCGCGGTGGTCTTCCCTGTACAATAGTTCCAGTTGACAATAGATCGTTGCTTGTATTATCCCTGATCGATGATATCTTAGCGTTTGATGAATTACCGCCAAATATTGCGGAGTTATTTTGAGAAATTGAATTAATCCCGGTTGATGTTGTTGTCGTTGGTGTTGTTGTGTTATTAATTATCGACGAAGACGGAGAGTGATTTCCGTAACCGTTGATCGTTGATGATAAAAAAGATCCTTTACTGTTCGTAGGATGACTGTTGTTAATAATACCGTTTCTTTCGTTGCTGGCTGATATATTTGGCACATAATTTGCAGGCGAATATTTAGCGTATAAATCGGCTGCAGATGTCGCCAAACTTCCTAGGGTCTCACGGCTTTCACTACGATCCCTTGACAAAGAATATCTACCCGAACCCCCCGAGTTTATAGTTGTCGTATTATTTGTACCCGGTGATATTCCGCTGCTACTTGATCCTGTACCCGTGTCCGAGTACGACGACGACGAGACTGATAGTGACCTGCGGAATAAAACGGAGTGTTGCGAATTACGGGGCTGCCGGGATGCGGGCTGATGGCCAAGGGCTTTCGTTATGTAACTTGTACACACTATATGTATACGTCATATCCACACATTATACACGTATCTAGACACGCTGTTAAGTACAGGACGATGAAAAATTAACACCAAAAAAGAAAAGGAAAAACTTTACAGAGAATAAAAATCGGATCTAAACATTTTATCTTATTTTTGTTGTTGTTTATGTTTCAGTTGTTTGACATGATTATTCAGGCAAATATTAAGAATCATTGAGAATGTATGATGAATTAATATAGACTTGTGTCGAGAATCATGATTATATTATGGTTTTGGAACTCAATAGCGTTTAAAATGCGCGCCATTTATGGCGTCAGTTCAGAACTTTTATAACCTAAAACGTGCGAAACGGAGTGAAAGGGATTTCGCTAATAGCTATCCGAAGCGCATGGAACTTCATAAGCCATAAGCAAAATGCAAGAGTCATAGATCCGGAGATACCATCAGTCATGCGGTAATTGAAAAGTAATTCGCATGCGCCATGGCCTATTCCTTCTGCTTATGGCTTATGGAATTCTATGTGCTTCAGCCTTTAGCCGCCATCTTGAATCGTACAGACTGACGTCACAACCAATCAGAAGCATGTGACCATTCTACCAACTTTTCTCTGTTCTTATACGCAAAAATTGAATTCGGGAAAGCAAATTGAAGCCATATCGAAATTAATTCCGTCGAAGTTCATGTAGGTATACATTACATTTTTTCAAAGTCGATTTCCTTCTGTTTTTTATTTCGTTTTTTTCTTATGTATATGTACTTTTCGATGTATTGCGAAGTTTGTAAACATATTAATCGATTTTTAGGAAATCAATTAAACTTCTCAAGTGAATGGAAGAATAATAATAAAATAATAAACACCAACAAAATAAAACCTAATCTGCCTAATCTACAACCACTGTAATAGGTATATAGTATAGAAGTTGCCACGCAGTCGAATTTCAAATTGACTACAGCGGTTTAAAAGAATGAAATATCGTAAAAATTTGCATTTCATACAGGGCAAGAACTTGTGAGTGGATCTGTAGTTTTCAGTAGCTCGAACATCGCGATGTCTATAGAAAGAACAGAGCTGCAGCAGCAGCAGCAGTAGCAATAGCAGTAGCTCAAGCTGCAGCGAGAATCTAGATCAACAGTAGTTTATTACCTACGACTTGACGGTCGGTGTGGGTATGTTAATACATACACATATACTCTGTAGCTTTGCGCAGTTAATTACTTACATAGCGAGCTAATATGATTTCACGTAAAAGTATATACAATATATATGCGTTATATACATATATACCTATAAAGATGTATGCACTTAAGATTTAAATGAAGTTTGCATACCCTTTGGTATAAGTGTTACTATTTTGACTTTCAGTGTCAAGTGTTGTGTGTCGCATGTACGGGGTTTTTTTATACACTTAGAACCCTCTGGATGAACATAAATTATTGATAAGTAAACAAATATCAGTCAATTTAGATACTACACGATTATTGGAACGTTGCTAATTTGTCAAGCTCGAGCCGTTTGATAAATATATCTATCGATCGATATTGACTTTATTCCTGATCTCCAGCGTCAGTGTCCTTTCTAATGACAAATTTACATCAGGCACGAGAAGAAGGATCGTCAATCGTCAAGCAAATTCAAATCATGAGAAAGAATATACCTAATGTAGCAAATTCTAGTAACGGTGAAAATTGATAAGCTGTACTTATGATCAATGGTACGACTCTAATGAATGAATGAATGAATGAACAATAGTACCTAACGGTGAAAACTGGAAGGTTGCCCATAATCAATAGTATAAATCGAGTGAACAATTGAATTAATCAATGAATCGTAGCTAATGACTGAAGGAGAGTTGACCTCGATACTGCGTACATGCATTATGGAAAATTTCAGCAGAGATGCAATTTTCGTCGTCTCGATATATTTTTCCTGGTTATAATGCGCTTGCCAAATATTTTCAACCGGAAGTTAAAATGTAGGACGCACTATAATACAGTACAGCGGCGGTCGTTCCAATAGCTCAACTTTATACGACCCCGTTGTACTCCACTGTGTGTAAAAAAACCTACACCTTTTATTATCCCCAAAGATATTCCACTTTTTCGTCATTCCAATTATATACGTTACTAATTCTTATGCCTAATTCTTCAATCGTAAATCACTGTACGAATTCTATTCTAGGTATTCCGATGATCGGCTCACGCAACTGAATCGATCACAGAGACTGCAGCTAAGAAATTATTTTCACATTAAAATAACCTTTCAGCAATCACAGATGATTAATATCTTTGATTTCATTATTCATTTCGTAAGTAAATTATAAAGCAAAACCCGAAATGTTTGAGGTGAATATTTTTTTTGAGTGATTTTCAATTTTCTAACGATACTATTGATCTATATGTATATCCTGCGTGATATTTTAATGGTATTTATATTGTTTCGTATTTTTTTGATTCGATGGTGCGTGCTGATTTTTCAAAACACACCTTGAGATCGGGCAACTTATTAGAGAACAGATGTAAGGCGAAGATAATACTGATAAGAAATACGCGTGTTTATCTAATCAGAATGGATTCAATGAACTCGGGATGGACACGGGCATCGATTACATAGTTTATTATCAGAGGATCGCGTGAGGAGTGTGACCCAGATTTGGTCTGAATCTACGAGACACTGCGCTGAAATCCATCGTTACAAGTTTGAAAATAAATAAAAATTTAATACCCAAATAAAATTGAAATAATAAGACGAGGCTAAGACATGCTAAGTATTGGCGACGATGGATAAATCTTGTTGTAAATCAACTCTGCGATGGAATCGAACCCCGCGTATTTATTGTTTATCGGGAAAGAATGTTTACACTGTTGGAACGAAGCTCAAAGAAAAATTAGTCGATACGGAGAACGGAATAAGAAGAAAACAAAAATTTGTATATGACTAGAATACTTTTTCCGAAAATTTCACATTCTCTCACTTACGATTATAGACCCTTTTCGTTTCAATTCATTGAATTATTCTATTTGAAAACGTCCTTCTGAGTCAATGACTAACAACAAGCTAAATTCTAGACTCAATTATATTTTTATTAAGACTGTTTTGTCCAATTTAATTCCAGTTCCACATATGCCCGCCATATAAGCATCGTCGTTTAGTTTCAAGGTGATAAAAAGTCTTTCATTCCAAAGACATCCGAGAATCTTATATGTATTATCCTGTCTAATAACTTCGACCGCAAATTTCGGAGTAAAAAAAAAAAAAAATTGGATTTACATGACAAAGGTTGAAAGTAGCTTCCGCGATGAAACCAAAAGAATTAAAAATTTTACGAGTTTGCATACCGAAGTAAAGATAACTTGGTAATCGCTTTTTTTATACAGGCCAGAGCCACGTGCCTGACGCCCACGCTTCGAGTTGTATCTCTTACGTTAAAGTATACTACCTGCTTGAGGCGATTCTTTTATCTCGTCAGAAGTAATCATGCTTATGTGACCCTCTGTAATAACTAATCTAGAAGAATTATTTCCCCACAATCTAATAATTTGATAATTACATACATGGAAATTTTTTTCGAAACTGACAATGAGAGAAAAGTGTACCGAAATTTAGTCTTCGTAAATCATATACGATTAGAGCCGTTTGATTTGAATCAAAGGACTTCGTTGGAAAATCAATGTTTATAATCCACCTTGGTCATCCGGGGTCAAATGATCCCACCCCATAAATGGACATGTTAGATTAAATGGAGTTGAAGTTCGTGACGTTATCGTAACAGAATTTTTGGAAAAAAATCACCAATTCATGACTCAAATGCTGTTAGATTTCCAAAATTGACGAAGTACGTGCGTTTCACTCACTTTAGAAAATAATGCACCGTATTTTGGTGTTTTTGAACCACTCAAGTCAAGAAATCAAGAATCTTTCCCTAATCATTTTGTTACGTCAACGTGATGAACTTCAATCTCATTAGATTAAACCATTTTTTAACAGGTAAGAAATAAATAAACACTCGTAATTGTTCTTTTTCTTCTTTACTCCAAAAACGATCTCAGAATAAAATACTTTCTTCGAAAGCATTACTTTCTGAATTTTCTGATCACCATGATACCTTCAGAGTATATCAGCCATAAAATTCGATAAAAAGAATACAAAAAATGCAATGGAATAATCGAGGGAATAGTTATAATATATTTTCAATAAAAAAAGACATCTTTCCGCACTCTCACCGTGTCCAGATTTTTAATGGCCATGTTACCATTTGATTTCATGTTTTTTTTTAGGCAATTGTAACGATAATGTTGGCAGGGCAGTCATTCGGGAGGGACGAAATATAAAATATCAAAGATGCGGTGCTTACCTGGCTGGTGAACAATATCGTCGATATTCAGAGGAGTAACTCGACCGATGTGAAGAACTGTATCCAGAAGAGGAGTTTGAGCCAGAATTATAGTAGCTTGGACGATCGAATGAACTCGAAGTAGACGACCTGTAGGATGATAGTTTTGTCGAAGTGCTGCTACCGACCCCGGATGTAGTGGTACCGGTATTCCCGCTAGAATATCGCCTAGTTGGTGACAAGGGTGTCGGCATCGCGTTCGTGCTGTACGAAACTGCAACGGCGCCAGCATGCCCCCCTCTGTGGTACGCCATCGTTCTAATAAGCCACGAATAGTTCGTTATATCAAAATCTGTTTCGTAGATATACCCTTGTAGTGTGTTTATGGTAAAACGAAGAAAAAATAAAAATAAAATATTGAAGAAAAAAAATATTTCTGATCCTATTTCTTGTGTTAGTCAATTCCGATTTTTATCCTTATTTTATAGACTCTACTTTTCTGGTAATTGAGTGAAACGCCAAAACGAAAAATGACAACTGAATAAATAAAAATTTCCAAATCAACTGTCAAATATGTTTGATTGTCATAGAATTAGGATAAGGCTTTGGATCAATTTGAAATTCGGTGGTCACGAAGGGTTAAAAATATCGGATATAGTTTTAAACCGGAAGAAAATCCCTGACCTCGACGTTTCTAATTTGTAACCTAGCTGACCAGATTTTAGCAGCAGGGTGTGAAACTCTTTCCTATGTCATCAGAATTGACTTTTCAATATTATCCTGCACAAGACGGACTATTTTCCATTTTCACAATTTGGAATGGCGACCAAAATGATTCTTCGCTGATCGATTCCCTTTTATTTTTCACTTCTCATCGTGATTGGCGAAGTTTTTTTTTACGAATATAAATTTTTTGGCGAAACAGATTGCGCGAGAGGACGTTTCTCGAGCTCGTTTTTTTGCTGCGTGATTACGAGATATTTTATACTCGGAATACCCGAAAGACGTTGTTCACTCTCATTGTTATTCTAACTCTGTTCTGTTCGACAAGACGTTGCATTAATCGGCATAATGGAACAATAGGGGGTGTCAACAACAGAGACGGGGGATGTTTCGATCGATATGAAATATAATGCATTGTATATTTATCTGTACATATGTATCTAGATATACATACATATACAATACCTATACACAACGTTTCTGCACAGACCCGTTATATATAATACATAATAGAGACCCTGTGATAAATAGGGAGATACGCGCGATGTATTTTCGCTGTATTAATCAAGCTAAACTTTTACTTCCGGCATATCGCAAAGGCTATATGCTTGTATGCTTTCATATACATATGTATATACCAATATACAACATACAGATATATACATATACGATTGAAACTTCTTCCTGGCAAACACTTTTATGGAATGTCACTCAACATGTAGGTATACAAGTAGATAAATCACGCGTTGCTATATGGAATTATTTCAAAGAAGTATATATGTATACCTATGTGTACAGTGTACACAATATATATGTATATCGCGTGACTAATGGAAAAAGGGCCTAAGCGAAACTTCAACGTAATTCTCAAAGACAAAAGGGCGTAAATTTCATTGTTATTTTGCATCATTTGACTGGAAAGGCTTTGAAATTTAAAAAAAAAAAAAACCGTCGATGTTGAAAAGTGAGAATTTTTGGCGGTGCATCCTTCTGGTATTAGTGGGGATGATTTTTCCAACAAAGTTAATGCCAATAACCTGTATATTCACGGCACTTGCACCCTTTTCCCATTGAATTTCCATTTCGAAAAAAACAGTGGCTCTTTTTGTTTCGGCCCTTTTCCTATCAAACGCCCTTTTGCCATTTAAATCGTATTTTTCGTCGCTTACGCCCTTCTTCCATTAGACACGCGATATAATATTCACGTATACTCGTGTTCGTGAAAACGATTGATTCTATAAAACGTAATGTGTACAAATCGACTACTGATATGATCGAAAGAAGCGTTATCCGATGTATGGGTGCTTCGTGTGAATTTCGTATATTACATATATAGGTGCTTTTAGCTGATGTACAGATAAAATAGAAACGACTTGGCCAATTACAGCAATTATTATGTCTCTGTACTTGTAACGATTGTGATTGATGGCTGGTAAGTCGAAAAGCTCAGATACGCGTTTTTACGTCTCTCGCTAATAAATCTGGGAAGTTAATCAACGTGACCATTTTTAATTAACATACATACATATCGTAAGGTAACTATATGGTAATCCGGCAATAATCAACCGCTTCGTAGGATGTATTGAGTACCGTATACACGTATGTACATACATACAATACGTACATATTATTTGCGCGCAACGTAACAACGCTTTGGTATAGATATACATATAGATCGTTTCCACCGCATATGTTAGCGAACACAAAATATACATGTACGTATATTAGGGTGAGCCAAAAAAACTAACCTATAGAATTTATAGGCTTAAATGTACCTATTTGCCGAGAAAAAAACATCTGTGGAAGGCAGAATTTTTAGCTCAATATTAAAAGGTGGCGGTGGGCAGTCAAAGTTTCCCATTTAAATAACACGTAAAAAAATCTTTTTTCATTAAAAGTATCATAACTTTTGAACCGTATGAGCTAAAATTTTTTACATTGCGGATTCTTGTAGAGCATAAAATTTCCTAAAAATCTATGTTTTTTACGATTTTTTTGAAGCCAAAAATTCGTATATTTGGAGGCCTTGAAAAAATGAAAAAATCGAAATATGCAGTTTTTGTGTTTTTTTATTAAAAATATTAAAATTCAACAAAAATAACTTAGGTAAACATGGAAAAAAATACTGAAAAACTCTTTCTTGGTATCGAGATTTGTCGAAAATGATTAGTTTTTATATTTATTAATTCTGTAATACAGAATTAGTTTTTATATTTATTAATGCAGAATTAGTTTTTATATTTATTAATTCTGTATTACAATCATTTTCGACAAATCTCGATACCAAGAAAGAGTTTTTCAGTATTTTTTTCCATGTTTACCTAAGTTATTTTTGTTGAATTTTAATATTTTTAATAAAAAAACACAAAAACTGCATATTTCGATTTTTTCATTTTTTCAAGGCCTCCAAATATACGAATTTTTGGCTTCAAAAAAATCGTAAAAAACATAGATTTTTAGGAAATTTTATGCTCTACAAGAATCCGCAATGTAAAAAATTTTAGCTCATACGGTTCAAAAGTTATGATACTTTTAATGAAAAAAGATTTTTTTACGTGTTATTTAAATGGGAAACTTTGACTGCCCACCGCCACCTTTTAATATTGAGCTAAAAATTCTGCCTTCCACAGATATTTTTTTCTCGGCAAATAGGTTCATTTAAGCCTATAAATTCTATAGGTTAGTTTTTTTGGCTCACCCTAACGTATATATTTATGCACATTATGACGTATTACGTGTCTTTGTACCTATGTATGTCTTCCGGTGTTATAGCCTAAAGCACGTGAGTAAAGAAGACAAGACTGCGGTGACGTGATCGCGAGCCTCAAACAACGGGTCTAATTGCATATTCAAAGTTTTTCTCTAGCTCTATAAGTATGAACGTTCTAGAATAATTTCAGAATTAACAGCTGAACGTATATACGAGAAGAAAATAACTACTCGCGATTCAAACGGCTCAACATTTTTCGCCAATTTCTCTCTCTCTCTCTCTCTCTCTTTCTCTCTCTCGCTCTCGCACTCTCTCTCTCTCTCTCTCTCTCTCTCTCTCTCTCACCGTTTGGCATTTAGCCATTTTACATTTTAAACACATCGTATGGATATATACACGTGTAGGTTCTTCGAGACGAACGAAATTTTTCGCCAACTTTATCTCCGCCGCAATTTTGAAATTTCCTATTCCCGCGTTGAGAAACAAATGTTTCGATTTTTGGGATAACAAAATATCTTGGTTTCGACTTTTAAAAATTACTATCTATTCAACGAAGCAATTCAAAAAATTTATTTTAAAAAGAATAAGAGTAAATTATTTCACTATCGAACAGATTGATTATAAATCATTGAACAATTTCTCTTTTTATTTCTCTTTATCGAATCAGCTGCGTGATTAGATAGTGATCAAAGAAATTGGATATTTGATACGCTTGTAATGCGTGACCAGTTCGATTATATACTCCGCGATTATCTAATTACTATTTCACGCGGTATTGTCATGTATGTAATAAGAAAAAACAAAACAGATAAGAAAAAAAAACACAAAAAAATAAAAAAAAGCAAAACGAAATGTCCGCGAGGAAGCAGCTTTGCTGCAGGGATTAACGATTGAATACTCGGCAGCGGAATTCCGCGAACGCGAAGTTATTTAACCGTATAAATTGAATGGATTGAATGGCACGGGTTATATCACGTAACGTAAGCCCGATAGGTATAGGTGGGAACGAAAAGGTTGATTAGATTAGGTGTTTACGTAACAAAATAAATCCATCGCATTCTAATCTTTATCTTCTTTGTAGTATATAGTATTTTACAAATCCCCCGCGATGCGAACGATAAGCTGTTATATGCTATATTCTATAGCAAATCGCAAAATAAGAGTCGGTGAAGGCCGGAGAGGCCGTGGACGTGGAATCATTATGAATTATAAGTCGCGATTTACTGTAGCGCACACACACATACACACACACACACCGCGTATATGCATATCAAAACTCTCGTCAACTCTTCTTTCATATCTCCAACTCTGTTTATTATTATTATTATTATTATCATTATTCCGAGATACGACTTGACCGGCACGGAAAATATCGAATTAATAATCCGACAGCAAACGGATACCTCCGAGTTTATATATTACGTAAAACGGTATAGATATTCCAATTGTACTCACTTCGCGCTATATGGCCTACTATGGGAGATGTACGACAACGCGTTAGTCACGACAGTAAATTAATCTCCATAAGTAGTACGTCGGCTGCTATGACCACGTGGTAGGCCCGCAAGGGCCACGCACACGTTCGCGCACACGCGAAACACTATGCGAGGGGGAAAGAAGCAGGTGTTGGGGGATACAGGAATTTACAGTATAGATACGCCGAGGCGAAGGTGTATTAAAAAATGATGATTCTTTGAAATTAAGTTGAGAATAGTTGTAGAAAAGGTTGTTATTATTTCTTTAATTGTCTATAGTTGCGCACGGGATTGCGTCCCGTGACTTACTGACTAACGATCCAGAGGCTACGTTATACACGTACGTTTTAACTCGGGTATAATTTAGTTAGCGAAATTCTATACCCAGCAATGTCGACTAAAGTTAAACCGCTCCGGTGGCTGGTACGACGCATCTAGGTATAACCTATACGCCCACTTCTGTTCAAAGGCTTGTGGCAGAGGCATGTGTGTCGATTAAAATACTCACATCGGATAAGTATATAGCAAGTTATTGAGGATATTGAATTTTCGTATTTTTCTTTTCTTTGATTCTCCGATTCGTCTGTTGACGATGATTTCATCGGTACTGCTACTACTACTACTGCTACTACTATTACTAATGTGTTTCATCGAATATAAGATGCAATATTAAATAATATGATAATATTTGATACGGCATTTGGAGCGGAGAATTTTCTTTTCTTCCATGAAGTTAAAATAAAAATGAAAACTGAGTCGGTTCGTGTTGCGTGGATATTCGTAGACGGGCCATTTCGGAACTTACGATGACGTCATCGGGGCAAATATTTAGATTTTCAGCGACCCTGAGGTGAGGAGAGAGTCGAGGAGGCTTGCTCGCGTGCTCGTGTTGCTGCCACAGCTCGATTCGATCGATTCACAACCCATTTACACTAATTTCACTTGGTTAAATAACATTAATTCCACTATGTACCGTAACCGTATTAAACGCGTATCTAAATCACCTTATGAAAACACGGAATTTCTCATAATATTTACCTTTTTTCACACTCTCCGAGGCCCTTTAAACCCAGACCGCTTGTTCGAGTAACGAGATACACCACTGGATCGCCACACAGCAACGTGTGTGCAAACAATATGGCCGCTGCAAGGTTGCCGTTGCCGATTTCCGTGTTGATAATCAACTGTGCCGTCTATTCTCATCTCTTTCTTTCTCTATCTCTATCTCTATCCCGCCTTTTCTGCGCTAGCGCAGAAACCCTACAATACAATTTTACCGACCGCCGGTTAAAAGGGTTGCGACCGTGCAAGCTTCCTCTGTAATCTATCATCTAATCCAATCATACTGCAATTCATGTAATCTTCCTGCATTCTTTGCAATCTTTTTTTAATCTATGTGATCGCAATCTTCGGCATCTCTGTAATCGACTTGAGATCATTGTCGTTTCGTAATTTTCGTAATCTTGCCGTAATCTTTGCAATCTTCTTTTAATCCCTGTAATATTCGTAATCTTGTAAGCGGTGCACGGAATTTTCGCAAAAAGTGTTTTTCATTCGCCACCTTTCGGAAGATTGACCAATGAGATGCTTTTTGCGCATGCGCAGTGCGCGCACCAAATTTTCGAATGTAAAATAAAAAGCGACGCATTCAAATTCAAATATTGTTGTACGTTTTGAATACACATGGTATACCCTCGCCAAATAGCCGAAGATTTTTGAAGCGTTTCATTTAAGAACCATTGATATAATCTTCGGAGTAACATAAATAGTTATTTACAAAGAAATATTATTTATTGTACATTGATGTATATTATATATATATATGTATATTGTGGAATATACGTACAGAAATGAGAACCAAAATAAACCATTGCAGCCTTTTATTTATTCCTAATATTCACCCCTTGCTGAGTGAAGCCACGAATTTGAAATAAAGACCATACCACATCCTTTTTAAAGTCATTGAATTTTTTCATCGCATTCTGATTGCTTTCGAAATTGGAACAAAAAGGATAAAATAATTTATGATATCAAGAATCGCGCTGATCTTCGTCTTTGGATAATACGTCCGTTTGTGTGTTTCTATTTCCGTTTCTATCTGATTCAATAATTTTTTAGATTACAATTTCTTTTCATTATATTGGAAAAATCTATGAGCATTATTCTTGATCATTGTCATTACTGACATTGATTTTCTACGTAAGTTCGAGCCATTCGTTGTACACTGGCTACATTTTCAGCGGTTCCATGCTGTTCTTCAAATGCAATGAATTTCTTGAATATCGTCTTCATTTTTCTAGCCGGTAGGGTTTGAGCAGTTGCTCTTTCCAAAACTTGCCTAAATAAGCAAACAAACAAAAAATAAAAAAATTACCCAATGAATATTTCAATTAAATTCAGTAATCATCTGTCAAAAAATACAAAATATTTCATACCTAGCAATCGGGATGTCTCCAGATTTTATTAACGCATCAACATATGCAGACCAGACATCGACTCGTTTAGGATACGAACTCAACACTTTCTCAAATAACGTCTGTGCTCTTTCCTTATCCCCGTATCTGTTCTCCAATTGGGCAAATCTCACCATCAAATCGACATCTGAGGATTGCAATAAAAAATGTTTGGAAAAACAATGCGACGGATGAATATTTATTTCAGTTTATGTCGTGTAAATGCTCAACTATAATTCACATCTAAATATTGAATGAAAAATACCCTACAATTGATTGACTTACGCTGATGCGCTGGCAAAGACTGTAAAGCTCTCTGCATTACGTGTCTCGATTTATCCTTCAGTCCCATTTTGAGTAATGCGGTACCACTTTCGATCCAAGCTAGAGGATTCTGTTTGAACTTCCCTGTTACAGTTGTGATCGTTTTTTCCAACGCAGTTTGTCTGTTGGCGTCAGCGTGCAGAGTTAACATATGTGTGTAGACCTTAAAAGCATCGTTAGTTCTAACTGCTTCTTGAAAAACTTCGTTTAGCGATTCTAGTGTTCCAAATCGTGACTCCAAATTCAAGAAAGCCTGCCAAACGTTAAGCTTCTCATTCTCTTCTCTGAAGTTAATGGTTTTAATCGCTTTCTTAGCGACTGCTCTGGCCTTCTCTATTTCCGTTGCTTGCAAGTGAAACGCCATGTACTGTATCCAGACCACCGAGCTGTCAGGACTTGACATAACTAGTCTATCGAATTGATCAACTGAATTTGGCAGTTGATTGCTAGCCAAGGCTTCTTCTCTCTCACGAATCTCACGCTCCTTTTGTCTTTCTTGTTCCCTTCGTTCAGCCGCAGTTAACTTTTTCTTCTTTTGTCTCTTCTGATTATCCGTTTCTTCTTCTTCGCTGTCACTTGACGATTCAGCCAAAGGTGTTTCCTGCGGCGTGGGTTCCGTGTCCCAATAAAATCCACATTCAGGAATACCATTCTCAATTATTTCCGGCTTCTTATCTTCCTCTTTTTTTTCCTGCTCTTCACTCGCCAGTTCCACAGCCGCTTGATTCGTTGTCTTTGTTTTTGATTTTTTAGATTTCTTTTTCTTCGGTTCACTGGCGGATTTATCTTCTTTTGGCTCCTGCAGATCCCGCTTACTGATTTTATTTCTCAAATCTTTTTTGTCGATCGACGGCGTGCTGGTATCAGACTCAATATCTTTCGATGCTTTTTTCTGATCCAATTTTAGTTTCTTCTGTGGTACATTTTCTTCGTTTATCTCCTCTTTCTTTCGCTTCTTTACAGTTTCCTTTGATTTCGAAGCCTCGTTCAAAATGCGTGCCTCAAATGTCGAAGATAAGACGCAAATAGGTAGAAGGCTGGACTCCTCAGAGCCAAGAACAATATAACACTTTACTTTACTTCCTATGAGATACGGCCTTAAATCAGGCTCAACGTCATTCAGATGTCTCCTGGCTGGTAAAGCAGCTAATCTTCCTTTTCCTTGCCCTTTTAGAACAACAATTATAAACCAATTCGTAATCAAGAGTATCTCTCCCCTCAATTGTGTACCTAAGGGAATAGAGGCCACAGTGGTTTGCTCAGTAGCGATCCGACCCATAACTGCAGGCTTTAGAGTTACTTCGACTATTTCATGGATGTAATTTATCCAAAGAATTGAACCAGAAACTTTATCTCCAACTTTGAAATTTTTGCTGTATTGTTCCTTGCGCACTGTTCCGTGTAAGTCATTTTCCAAGTTCAAAACCAGTCCATGTTCGGTGACTTTTTCAACTTTGCCAGTTACTCGCTGTCCCAAGGTAACTTTTGATATCGGTCTTGCTTTGTAGTAATCATATTTAGAAAGATCACTTAGTTTGTTTAGGTAAAGGCCTAAAGCATCGACGGCATTGGTCATTTCTGCATTTTGTTTCACAGAATCGAGCCAAAGTTCGTACAAATCTGTCGTGAGTTCAATTTTCCTTTCTTTTTTATTGATAGCAATGATTTTGCCGAATAACATCTGGTTTATGTGAAAAAATTGCACGTCAGTTTCTTTAACGTAAGGTACTGTCCCCAAATCGTCGTAATTATCAATGGGCAACAAGACCTTCAAACAGTTTTTACCTATCTCTCTTATAGAGCACGGCAAGTAATGTCCGACTCTGAGCTTTTCAAAATCCGTAAATTCCAATTGAGGCATAAATGTTGTGGTCAAAATTACAGTGGGTTTCGTCGCAAATACAGTTGCCGTTATTTTATATCCTGGTGTATATCTCGCGGATAATAAACTCGCTACTTCCAAGCTCGGAGACATGTGAGCAGCTGGTAAAAATCCTATTTCTTCATCATTCTCGATGTTGACTAGAATGCCTTGTGGGGAACATTCTGTAACTATGCCTTGAACGACCTGACCAACGCGTAAATTTGTCTCTTCATTTTGTTGTATACTGGCTAGACTTAAAGTCATTTTAGCTTCTTTCTTGTCTACTTTTACAATAGTCGCACGTACCACTTGACCAACAGCAAAATTCTTTTTTATATTTTTACTATCACAGCCAAGCAGGTATGGCGGGACCCAGCCCTTCAGATCTCCGAAAAACTGTACTAAAACTCCTGTGTTTTTAACTTGCACAACAGTGCCGTGGTGTTCAGAGCCCACAACCGCCTCTTTGATGTTGTTCAAAATTGGCAAATCGCTTTCGACCAATGACTCTTTCATCGTGAACAATACCCTGTTTCTTTCATTGTCTTTTTTCAATACTCTTGCCCTCACCGACTGACCAACTTCCAGTTTATCTATTGTATTTGTACCGATATCAGCCACATGTTCCGGAGGAACATACCCTTGAGTTGTGTTAACTTTGAGAGTAACAGACCCATATTCTAGGTCTATCTTTGATACTTCGGCAGTCAATAATTCACCAGGGATAAAACTAGTCGTGGTAAAATGTTTTTCTTTTAATATCTCTTTTTGCATTGAGCAAATATAAACTCTGTCAAACCAGTCGTAATTCAATATCCTACATTTGTGTTTACTGTTGGGTAAAAATGTTGAATTAATTCTTTCAAAGTCCACTTCAGTTCTCCGCATCGGTATAAATCCTCGTAAACCTTTTGCTAATCTCAAAAGAATTCCTTTCTGCTCTCTGCACAATACCGTCGCATTATTCATTATTTCACCTATATCAAGCGATTCCGTCTCTTTTTCTTCGCTCAACAAACTAAAATATGCAAACTTAACAGTCGGCAAAACATACAACAGTGTACCATTCACAGTCGCGTCTACCGTATATGAAGACAACGGACTATCCAAGTAAATTTGATTGATGTAACCGATGTTACTCTCGTTGAACAAAACCTGCAATCCGTTTGACAAAACTTTGGCGATTGTCAGAATTAACTTTGTCCCAGGAACTAAAGCATCCAGTGACTGTGTATCATGCGCAGCAGCTTTACTGTTGTGTTTTGTCTTTGCTGACACTGTGATAGTCGACGCTGACTCGGAAGTTTCAACTTCTTTGATCACCAGGAACAGCTGTTGACCTAGAACTGAATAAAGGGAACTAAGTTGTTATTTATTTTTTAGAATTGCAGGTGTACTGGATTCTAGAAATGGAGCATCATATAAGTTTTGAGCATAAAAAGCCGCAATCAAGTATGCAATACTTTGATGAGCAAAAAATGTCTCATGAATGAACCTGAGAGGATGGTATAGACGTGAGACATGAAATGATTGTTCGTTATCTGTCTATTGAACGCATATTATCAACTTACAGTATTGTTTGTCCTCGTCGATGTCTTTAGAAGCTAGAAAAGTCCTGAGATTAGCAACCCCAGTGTCGATAACGTATCCGTGTTCTTCGACGCTGGACACTGAGCCAATAATTTTAGATCTTTTGATTATACGAGTCCTGTCTAGATTCTGGTTTATCAATTCTGGTTCCAGGGATAACGACACTCTCCACTTTTCTTTCAAATTCAATTGTTTTACATAGCAAACGAGATAGTCTCCTGGTTTGAATAGCTGTGGTAAAGACTTGTAGCCCTCGGGTTCTTCTTCTTGTTCATCGATCATACTTTGCAGCGAGTTCGTATAAGATTGGCTTATGTCTGTTAGCTGTAATCTGCCAATCAAACGTCCGGGTAGCGATATTATGAGGTCGTATTCTCTCGCCTCTCTGACACGACCCAAAACAACCATGCCTTGAGTCAAGGTGTTGTAATTTAGACAATCCGCAGATTTAGCAACTAGATTCGAGATTTGTGAATGCAACTCGTAATCGGCAGAGGCATAAATATTCTTTGGCGCTTTGGGTTTCGATCGTGATTTTTTCTTGAATTCCTGTTGATGTGTAGGAACACGATTAACCGTAAAGAACTACTAAAAATTATAAACTTATCACTTCAGGTAATCGAGGAAATAGTTTGGAAATAAATAAAATGAAACTTACTTTATTTGTGTGTATATTCTTTTGCGGCTTCTGCCCGCCCCGTGGAAAGCTTTTTAACGTCATCTGAAAGTCGAATGTTAGGTTAGAATTTTTATCCTGCAATTAAATTTTACCGAATACGTATAAAGTGTAAATTACTTTCGTAGCGAATTTATCAACGTGTATTATGAGACACTGTCAGTTCACGGATCTGGTTTATAACCTACTGTTTCTTTATAAAGGAAAAGTTTTCCGTGTGATAGGAGTGCGTGTTTCTTCTCGACACGTTGTTATTTTAGGTTATGTTACTTCGATCAGCATTCAGCACGCTGTTCCGTTTGCGCAGGTATTCGGCAAAGTTTTGCGCATGTAGTTCGATGAGTTTGTTCGATATGAAATTGCGCGCTGTTTTTCTATCTTCTTCTTTCGCTCATTGTTGCCAATGAAAGACGAAGACGTAACAATGTCTACGCGGCTTCATACCGACTGTAATCGAACTCGCCAGGTGTACGTATGATACTTTGTTGCGCGCGGTAATTATGAATATTATGAATATTTATTCAGTCAACGATTCACTAATCGCGTTGACTGAAGATTCTAAAGACAGTCAGCCTTACGGGGAAATGTGTGCTGAGAAAGTGGGCTTGAAGTGGGCTTGGGGACGAAACAGCGTGCGATTTTACCTATTGAAATAACGTTGCAGTATATCTATAGTGTGCGAATATATAGATATACTGCAATGTAATTTCGGTCGGTAAATTTGCACGCTGTTTCGTCCCCAAGCCCACTTCAAGCCCACTTGCTCGTCACGCAAAATAACCCAGGGCTGACCGTCTTTATATTCTTCCGTCAACGCTAATCGTGATAATTGATCAAATCGGTTGACATTGTTGATTTTATTTGGAAACTACTTATTTGTGTCGTCCTGGATTTTATTATACAACAATGAAACTTGTTATGAATAATACAATATCCTTTGTCGCTTAATATCCAAATACAACATGTCTATTCGGCCACGCAGATAAATTCTAGACCGAATAGATAAGCTGTACATTATTTATAAATAAATATATCTATACATTGCATTATTATTGACTAAAAAATAAATAACGAACTTGATACAAGAACTGCAGGCTATACAAGATCTCAGTATATCATGATAAATGATTTTGAAAAGCAATTCCAAAAAAAATATGCCAATAGTTTTGATAATTTTTGATTAGCTTAAAATTAAACTAGTATTCTACATCATGGGATAGATTAGATAGACCCCTATAAGCTGGTTGGATTCTCGAGAATTTTTATAGTTTGGTCATCGTCGATTATTTCAGACTCAGTGAAGGATATGGTGCGAGGCGGGATGAGGCCCGCGCCAACAAACCTTCCCTCGGCGTTGAGGAAGTTGAAAATAGCGCAAGCTTGATTCGTCGGAACAACTTCCATGTTTATCTTGTGTTTATTCGTAAAATCAACGATCGTTTTGTTAAATTTAGGGGTCCGCTGTTCGCTACCGACCCCTAGAACCAAAACATCCAGTTTAGGCTCAAGGATGGTGAAAAGCGACAACGATTCTTCATTTATGTCAGCGATACCGCTGATTTTCCAGCTAAGAATAGATTTCGGAAACATTATAATAGGCCCTATGACCATGACCCCATTATTCAATCTGAATCCAGCCTGCAGAAGAAAATTATCACACAATCATTAGACTGTTCTTTCGATTATAAAAACAAATTTTATTGCATCGTTGCAACAGGGAACACACCTCGCTGTAGGAATTTATCATTAAACCATAGGTCGAGTCTTTGTTGAGGATCGAAAGCGTGGTTTTGCCATCTCCTTCATAAGCTCCATCTCTGGTAATCGACGATGCATGAAATTTCCTGTAAAAATACGTGTAATGTACGTCATAGATGATAAAGCAACAATAATGACATCGTTGTTAACATTGAGCAATAGTCTTATTTTTGAATGAGGAAAAATATGAAGATTTTATTCTTGGGATTTTCCCTAACCTGGTAGTTTGTCTGATATTTGTGGAAATTAAACGCCTTAATATACAAGAGACCGTCATCGTTTTCGCCCGGATTAAAATGAGCCGTACATTAATATTTCAGATCGTGTTTCAAACCAGTAGGTTAGGATTACGTCTTTCCATGTACCCTCGGTTTATAGGTTATGTTATTTCTAGTACACCTGTGTTTGGCTGCGTTCGATTGCGCCCGGTTTTCATAAAAGCTTTTTCTCGGGCCAATCAGAACACAGAATAGAGTAGAAATCGCCAATGAGAATCTCGGTCGGGAACTTGACGTTCAAATCAAGTCTCGAAGCTGATGTTCAAGTAACATTATTTCTGAAAGCTGTACGAATTCACATTCTATTTTAATATTGCAAAAATCGGTTAAAACTCTGAGTTAAATATATAAAATGGAATCGCGAAAAAAGGAGTCGTAATTTTTAACGTGGATAAAATCGGATAGTTTTGGAGGGAGCCAGATGTAAGATGGCGATGATCGTCTAGCGCACAATTTCCTAAACAGCATCGCGCACGGTTCTTACGTGCCGACTAGTGAATTACCGGTAAATAAAAAGCGTGGCGTCGGTCTAAGCTCGAGTGTTGTAATCCACATAAAAGTCAGAATGTCGAAGCCGGAGGAAGCCGCCGAGGTACCGGACACCGGAGAAAACTCAAATGGATCATCGGCAGAAACAACATCCTCCAGAGGTGGTGATTTCGAAACAAAACTCGAAACCGACAGAAGCAAGAGGTTCGATTACCTCCTGAAACAAACCGAGATATTCTCCCACTTCATGACCAATAACCAAAAAGACAAAGCCGTTAGTCCCTTGAAAGTAAAAGCTGGAAGGCCAAGGAAACAACCCGAAGCTCCTATCAAAGGAGATTCAAAGGGTGAACCAAAAGTCGATCTGAAAGGTGACCCGAAAGGCGATGCATCGGCTGATCTCAGACACCGGAAAACCGAGCAGGAGGAAGACGAGGAGCTCTTGGCGGAAAGCAACGCCTCTGTAGCGCCTACAACTCGCTTTGAATCTTCACCTCATTACATCAAGTCTGGGGAACTTCGTGACTACCAAGTTCGAGGTCTTAACTGGATGATATCTCTTTACGAAAATGGAATCAACGGTATATTGGCTGATGAGATGGGTCTGGGAAAGACTCTGCAAACTATCTCCCTCCTGGGATACATGAAGCACTTTCGCAGCATTCCAGGACCCCACATAGTTATCGTACCAAAATCGACGCTGGCTAATTGGATGAACGAGTTTAAGAAATGGTGTCCCACTCTGAGAGCTGTCTGTCTCATAGGAGACGCCGAGACCAGGAACACGTTCATTAGAGACGTCATGATGCCGGGGGAGTGGGACGTGTGCGTAACTTCTTACGAAATGGTTATAAAGGAAAAATCAGTATTCAAAAAATTCAATTGGAGATATATGGTCATCGACGAGGCCCACAGAATAAAAAACGAGAAATCAAAGCTTTCCGAAATATTGAGGGAATTCAAGACGGCCAACCGACTCCTACTGACTGGTACACCACTGCAGAATAATCTCCACGAGCTGTGGTCGCTTTTAAACTTCTTGTTACCAGATGTATTCAATAGCTCTGACGATTTTGACTCTTGGTTCAATACCAACAGCTTTCTGGGCGATAATTCTTTGGTCGAGAGGCTTCACGCCGTTCTCAGACCATTTCTTCTCAGGCGTCTTAAGGCCGAGGTAGAAAAAGGCCTCAAGCCAAAAAAGGAAATCAAAGTTTATATCGGGTTGAGCAAGATGCAGAGAGAGTGGTACACCAAGGTGCTAATGAAAGATATCGACATCGTAAACGGCGCTGGAAAAATCGAGAAAATGAGATTACAAAACATTTTAATGCAGCTGAGAAAGTGCTGTAATCATCCTTACCTCTTCGACGGAGCTGAGCCTGGTCCTCCCTATACTACCGATGAACATTTGGTCTACAATTGTGGGAAGATGGTCATCCTGGATAAACTTCTACCCAAACTGCAGCAGCAAGATTCGAGAATCTTGATTTTCAGCCAGATGACAAGAATGCTTGATATTCTTGAGGACTATTGTCACTGGAGAAACTTTCAGTATTGTCGTTTGGACGGTAACACAGCCCATGAGGATCGTCAGCGTCAAATTAATGAATACAATGCTCCAGGGAGTGAGAAATTCATCTTCATGTTATCAACCAGAGCCGGGGGTCTCGGTATTAACTTAGCGACTGCTGATGTGGTAATTATCTACGACTCAGATTGGAATCCACAAATGGATTTGCAAGCCATGGATCGAGCCCATCGTATTGGGCAGCAGAAACAAGTCAGAGTATTCAGGTTCATAACAGAGAATACAGTGGAGGAAAAAATCGTCGAAAGAGCTGAGGTCAAGCTGCGCTTAGACAAGCTCGTAATCCAACAAGGAAGATTAGTAGACGCTAAACAAACCGCTTTGAACAAAGACGAAATGCTGAACATGATTAGGCATGGTGCAAACGAAGTATTCGCCTCAAAAGACAGTGCCATTACAGACGAAGACATAGACACAATTCTTCAGAAAGGAGAAGCTAAGACAGAAGAAATGAAACAGAAGTTGGAAAATCTTGGCGAATCATCCTTGAGAAATTTCACCGTGGATGCGCCAACGGATTCAGTCTATCAATTCGAGGGGGAAGATTACAGAGAGAAGCAGAAAATATTGGGTATAGGAAACTGGATTGAGCCACCGAAACGTGAAAGAAAAGCAAACTACGCAGTTGACGCTTATTTCAGAGAAGCGCTGAGAGTCTCCGAGCCAAAAGCCCCTAAGGCACCAAGGCCACCCAAGCAACCGATTGTTCAGGACTTTCAATTCTTTCCACCAAGATTGTTCGAGCTACTTGACCAGGAGATCTACTACTTCAGGCAGACCGTCGGATACAAAGTACCGAAAAATCCAGAACTTGGATCCGATGCTGGCAGAATTCAGAAGGAAGAACAAAGGAAGATTGACGAAGCACAGCCGCTAACAGACGAGGAGTTGGCTGAGAAAGAAAAACTGCTTACTCAAGGCTTCACCAACTGGACAAAGAGAGACTTCAATCAGTTCATAAAAGCTAATGAGAAATACGGGCGTGACGATATCGAGAATATCGCCAAAGATGTTGAAGGCAAATCGCCTGAAGAAGTAATGGAGTATTCAGCAGTATTCTGGGAGCGATGCCACGAACTTCAAGATATAGACAGAGTAATGGCACAGATCGAGAGAGGAGAAGCTAAAATACAGAGACGTGCTGGTATCAAGAAGGCTCTAGATGCCAAAATGGCAAGGTACCGAGCCCCGTTCCATCAGCTGAGAATCGCCTATGGAACTAACAAGGGAAAGAATTATACAGAAGAGGAGGACAGATTCCTAGTATGCATGTTACATAAGCTTGGTTTTGACAAAGAAAATGTGTACGAAGAATTGAGAGCGACCGTAAGATCAGCTCCGCAGTTTCGATTCGACTGGTTCGTCAAATCGAGAACGGCACTGGAATTGCAGCGGAGGTGTAACACTTTGATTACTTTGATAGAGAGAGAGAATCTCGAGTTGGAAGAGAGAGAAAGACAAGAGAGGAGAAAGAAAGGCGGAAGTATCGGATCAAAACCGGCGTCTAAACGGAAGCAAGAAAATCTCCCAGCGCCGCAAGACAAGCCTAGGAAGAAGAAGAAGTAAATTCATTTAGTATCGCCGATTATAATACACACTTATATTCCATCTAAATTATAATCATTTAACAGCGTCGCTTCAAAATTGAACCATGACCAACGACATAATTAAGATATTTCCATGGATTTATACACGTATTATCAATAAATAGCGTGTGTGAAAATGTTAGAATATTTTAGAATCATATTAGAGCATTATGCGTAGCTTCCCACGTTGAAATCAAATCCAAGGATCAGAAAGAATCTATGTAACTTATTTATTTCTCCGGATCATCAAAGCAGACTTTCAGAATCAGAATTTGAAAAAATATTTTCCCAAATGCCTTATAAATGTAGAATTTTACTGGCATTAATCATATAATTTAAATACACTTATTTATCTTGCAGCTACATAATTAATATGCACTCGATGCAAATGGATTGTTTGCCCGAATAAAAGTGATACAATCTGCACAGTTTCTGTGCATAAATATTATTCATTTCATTTTTCGTTTTCGAACGCTTCAAACAACACTCTGGAGTATAATTAATTATTCATTTTCATTCTAAGTAGAACAGTTATTTTTCCTTATGTATTCACGTTAACGAACATAGATATTTTATGGAATTAATGAAAAACAAATAAGCAAGAGAAAATGTATTTTCAAGTTTATAAAATGCAACGTGGAAGCTCTCACTCAGAATTAGTTTAAGTGGTATGATATGGAATTTGGTTCAGGATCGATTTTTATTATTGTATTTGTATACTATCACGTTTATTGAATCTAAGAATCCTTATCGAGGAGCAGAGAAAATAAAGAATATGAACTGAGATATATCGTAGTATTTAATTTATACCTTAAATTAATTCACAATCAATAATATTTCTATAATTGTAATTAATAATAATAATAATAAATATTTTGCGTTAGTCGCACGTCATTCGTACGTAGCGTAAAAACGTGTAAGACTATTCAATTGATCATCCTTGTATTCAACTTTTTCATTCAAATACCATGAAAATAAACACTTTTCGCACTTGTAAGATTGAAGGAAAGTCTTGGCATATTATCGCATCGATTACAAATCAAACAGAGTTCTCACAAACAATATATTTTCTTATTAGCTGTGTGCAACCAAGGCAACAGATGATTCAAATTGCTAGTGAGACACCAATAATTCCTTTCCAGATACCTCATCACTTATTAGTTTTCATGAATTTGTCACCGTTGCTTCGAGATTCAGTTGTTAAAATGTGTTGAATTTCAATCCAACTTATAAAAACGGCAATTATTTCCGAAACCATAAGGTATTTCACTGTTGATACAAGCATATATTAAAGAGAGTATATTACGGTAATAATGATACTATCCTAAATAGTAATTATACAGAAATCAATGAATATAATATGTATAAGTATGTATGATAAGTGTAATTATATACAACATACATATAGGATGCATACCTTGTATATACGAATATGTATGCGTTTGATAATAATTACGTATGTAATCTTATGACGTTACACGTTTATTTCATATTTCATATAGTTATATAATAAACACTGTATTCAGCAGCGCAAGATCTGTACATCATTCGCACAAATCTCAAGACCTCTCACTCTACTTTTAAATTGTTTATACAAATGCTCTGTAGAACAGTGTAGTAACAATTAAACTGATTACTTATCGCATTCACTTCATTTCATCGCATTTCTCATTTAATTCCACCACACCCATAATTTTCATTTTTGTCATGAGAAGGGCCGGCCCCCCTTATCTAACACATTGTAAGACATTCTATAAGAAACCGATGTAACAAAATCTAAAAATCCATAAGTATTATTTATTACAGACTTATGTTTTAATTTCTCAAGTATTGCAACATATTATTTTATTTCATATCATCACATGTCTGTATTAACTTTTAGATTCAATCGAACTATTGATTTTTAGATTTTGTTCCACCTCAAAAGTACATCGAGTAACAAAAGAAATACATTTTCACGATTTATAAACAATTTGATATAATTTTTTTTTTCTTTTATAATATATCTAATTACAGAAGAAATAAAAATAATAAAAACTAAAGAAACGTGAGAAGGATACAATCGTAGAATTTAAATTTCTCATTGCATTTCACTTGTTCTTCCCCTTTGTTTTTTTTTTCATTAATATTTCTATATATTACGCCACGTTTCTAGCATTTAATATGTAGTATGTTAATATTTTCAAGTGACCGTCATATATCATATAATAATGAATTATCTATACTTTAAAATTCATTTAATAATTAATAATAACAATAGTAATACTGGTACAACGTGTATGGCATGGTAAGCAAAAATTTCTATTCAACCTAAGTAGATGATACGTATTATATTGCCTACCTAATACCTACACCAAAACTTGGATCTGACAATTACTTCCATGTTCCTTAAACATGTAATGATACCCGAAACAATGTCAATGTACATCTACTTCACAAATAAATCTGTAATTTATCATACGACAATATAGAAAAAAAGGAAATATTCAATAATCATCACCTCGAATACGTAGCTTATTGAAAGTATATTATCTAATGTTTGAATCGATAATGATAATACATAAATTAGTATACTCAAATAAAAACTTTATATATTCTTAACGCAATGTTACAATCGTTTGTAACTGAATAGCAAGAGTAAATAATGGATTGTCACATTTCGTCAGATGCTTTTTAAATAAGTGACAAAAATGAACTATAACTAAACCACGATTAAAAAATTCAAACATATAGCTCGGTGAAACTCGATTATTTATAGACTAGAATAGAAAAATTAATTTTAATTTTAATTCTAATTTTCGAAAAAGATCAACTTTTGAATAGATAATTTTTTCACTAAATGTAAGTCATGTGTACTGCAATTATTGGCTCAAAGGTAATTTATAATAAGCTTTTGAGTCTAACGGAACGATTATACGAAAATATTCACTGAATATTAACAGGTGTGAACATAATACAAAGCGTGTATACTGTGTATTGATTTTCTTGAGTACCTGTAAAAGGTACAAAAAGTTTTGGGCTACTCAATGGCATAGAAATCACTGGGGACACGCCTCTATAGTGAGTATAAATTGATCCCTACACGATATTTGTAGAAATGAGATTTTTTTTATAGCAAGATTTTTCTTTATGGGGATTTTAATTAATTGCAAATTTTAATACGAGTCTTATCGCCTAAGATAATTTATCATTGTCAGTGGCTAGAGCTACCAAGCCAACATCGTCTATATTTAAGAATAATCCTAGGTTTGATCTTATTACATCTTATATAGTTGATAAACAATATGTATCATAAATGAATCTGGTTATTACAGGTGTTGTGCGCAGAAGGGGAGAAAAAAATATAAAATATAAAATAAAATAAGGGCTTAGTTTCATTCTGAATAGAATTCTGCTATCTGGATCTGCGATGGTATTTCACTTCTTTTTGCGCCACTCTAGGTATATGTATGTGATCAAAAAAATAATGAAATAAACACGAATCGATCAGAGTAAAAAAAAAAAAAAAAAAAAAGAACAGACTGCATAAAGTATTAGGAAATTTGTGTAAATAATTCGAATATGAAACTTATGTGAAACAATATTCCAGATCACCGAAAGATTGAATTGCAACGTTAATAATATGAATAGAAAAATATGAAAATTCATGACTTTTCGAAATTTCAATACTTTACAATTGTTATTTAAAGTAACTTTACTGAGATCCGAATCCACAGCAGCCATTTAGAAATGGATTGAATGAGATTTGAATTATTCTTGAATACACAATGTCGATCGGTGTAAAAAAATTCGGGATTATTGAAAATACCTGGAGCTACCGTATATCGTTAAATGCAAAAGGTGTATTGCGCAATGAATATCATATCGAGTAATGTGCGAATATTTTTCGCACCATACCGTATTATCTTAATTTGTAATAAATCGACATTGACATAGGACGACGATAATAAAAATACACCGTCATAATAATATTATGTGATAACAACGCCAACAGAACATATTAAACGTAACGAATGTTTCCATTGTATAAAAAATGTATGAAATTCATTAGGTTGATAGATACCGCAGTCAGAGATAATAACTCAAGTAGAATATAGTCTTTTTAGTTCAGAGTTCACACCTCTTGTAGTACATACAATTACGTAATGAGATACTTAACAATGGCTCAAAAAACGTAAAGCTATTCAAAACTTGATTAGATTCTTAACAATGTATTTTTCTATTATTACAATAATAAATATTGGCATAATAGAGGCATTACGTTCGATGGCCATTGTATGGATATTTTCTAAGAGTATAATACAAGCCCAGTGCTAAATAATGATCAAATAACTGTGCAATTTATTTATTTTAGAATTAAAATAAAACAGATCGCTGGCAATCCAAAAACTATTCTAACAATTAAAATAACTATCGTATGTTGAATGAACCGATACTACCTATTTTCAATATCATTTAGCACGGTTTGCTTACACTCTTAGACTCAGCTAAGAAGAAATTTAATTCAAATATAATTTAAAATCAGGTGCCTCCAAGGGGGTGGATCAGGGGGGGGAGGCAGGGGGGCTGGTTACGGACGACTGTGCCCCCTCTTTCTACCTCCCTCGTTCCCCTCGTCGTCATCCCCTCTTCGCACCTCCGTGTAACGTTCACCCTTTACACTTACAATCTTGTTGTCCAAATAACGGACCATCTTTTTTGGCTCTGTTTTAGGCGCTACTGGACGATGCTCCCGCGCTGCATTATCTCGATCTACGTAACTGTAGCGAGCTATTATGCGAGACTTCAGTTCTTCGTCATTCACTCTCGCTTTATTCCGAACACTTGGCTGGAAGAAAATGAAAGAGATATCGTTATCTGGGTTTAGAAATATCATCACTTTTCTTATCAAGATCAGACTCTTCTGAAATATCAACAAAGATCACTTTTACAAATGGTCAGTGGCTAAAAATCGACCAATCAAAAAACAAATTCTACGAGTTCGAGATCACATCAAAATGTTTCTTTAAAACAGATTTTAATCTGCCGTGTCCACACTTTCATTGCCGAGGATAGAAAATTTTTGCTAGACACATTCTGCCATAATTTTTTTAGCCATTTAGAAAATGAATCATTGATTTTGTCCAGATTTCGTGCTTCAGAGACTCGAAAGCATCTAGTCTTTTTTCATCCCACAGATCTGTATCTTGGCGTTGAAATGCTAGAAGTTAAAGTTTCTGAAGTTACGAACAGAGTTTTATTTATCAAAGCTTTTTGTGGTACGAAAACTTTTCGTATCCTTTATTTAGATTACTGATTACTAATCAGATTCAAGAAACTGAATTTCATGGATTAGAAATCCACGACTTGGCAGAAGAACGGCAAATTTATACCACAGCAAATTATGGTCTCGAATACAGTTGCAGTTTGAATACATGTTTAATTTTCTTAATCAAGTTTCTGATATGATCTCTCATTGTTTATTCATGAAATAATTGAAACGTGACCTACAGCAAGGTAAGTTAGATTGCCAACTAGACTTTGGCCAGCCTCTTGTCTGTGCAAAGCAAGTTGAGCCGCTTTTGCTATATCACCACCTGCTACTGCTAGGCAGTGTCGTGCTTCTGCTGGGCTGGCTCCGGGAAACATTTCCTGTAGAAGAGCGACCTGATGCCACGTTGATTCCTGCTGTAGCATATTAGCAGATTTTTAATTTTCAATCAATTTCAAATATTTTGCATCAACATTTACAATTGAGAATATTTCTGAATCGCAAAATAGAGTTAAATTCTTCATAAAATGTTTAGAGGCATGATTTAGTCACAACTAGTAATTGTTTTGTTCTATTACTCACTTCGGCAAAATATTCGCCGCTGGAATCACTTCCCGCATCACTTGTTTCAGACAAATGATGTACCCTGATCCTTTGAGCTTCGGGAGGTAAAAATGCAGTTAAACTAATATGACTCAAAGGATCATGGGGCTGAGAGTCTTGGCCAGGTTTGCTGCCTTGTCTCAGTTCGCTTTCCATTTCTAACAGCCATTTGGATACAGCCTCTTTGTCGATTGTCGAAAATTCGGGAAGGCAGGCTGATACCATTTCGCACAATCCTTCGACGTCTAAATCATCTTCTAAAGCATTTTCCTCAACCATACTCACAACATAACTTAAAACTATGTCGTCTATCAGGCTGCAAGAATCACAACCATTCATAGAGTATCTTGAAAACAATTATTATCAAGGAGTATTATGAAAAATAAGAACTATTGCAGAATTCTATTCAAACCGATGAATTGATCATGTTTAACAAATATCAGTTGAACAGGGTATTAGAAATACCTTGTAGATCGTTTCAGGGGGAAATTATTGAACAAAAACGATCAATTTACAGTCCCATTGGGCTGACAGAGTTTATTTCTTGTTTTTTTTTTTTCATCACAGAGATAAAAAGTTGAGTTTCTTTGATTTGAATGGTGTAATGTGAGGGATGATATATAAGGTAAGTGTGCTGTGTTGAAGTTTGAGAATAGAAGTTAGGTTCCTTACCTCAGTTGAGCAGTGGGTACTTGTTTTCTGACGAAACTGAAAAGCGACTTCTTTACAAGCTCTTCTTTTTCATCCATTGTTCGATTCATTCTATGAACATAACATAAATTTAAATCCCTCGCCGCACCGCGGAAAGTGAGATAATAATATGTATGCGTATATTACGATCGCGGATAGGTTAAGTGTCAAGAGAAATACAATAACGAATATATTACGGGGTGAATATACGTTCGAAAATAACAGCGAAGCGATGTTTGTTTGAAAAGTTTTTTTTTTATCTCATTATCAAACTCTGTCGAACGTGTTTAATTTGGCAGAGTTGAAACAAGTAAAAGGGCAAAAATGAATAAAAAAATGACAGCTCTGGTCTACGGCATCGCCGGTATATATTTAACGAGAGACTATAATCCCCCAGTAGTGTATAAACATTCGTTGAAAAATAATATTCTTTTCATTTACACTGACCTGCTGTTGTCAGATCAACGCAGATTCAAACGATTATCACTAAATACCGATGTAAATTTCGTATACAAACAACGTTTTGCAATTTGACAGATCCGTAGGAGGGGTGATGCGACGTTAGCGCGATCTACCGGCCTGGCAACACGCAAGGCATCATGGGCTTTGGGGCTCTTCAAATCCACAACCCCTTCGAGGGCAACCCCTGGAAAACAGATCAATACCTTCCTTACAACATCGACGGGAAACTGGGTTTCCTCTATAGAGTCGTGTGGCGACCGATGAACTACATAGATGCGAAATAGTTGAATCTATTTATATTTACGAGCAGCCTTTCGTTCATAGATAAAATCGCTCTGCCAGTACGAGTTATATAGAAATTATAGCTTTTCATCCACCTCGATATGTCTATGCACGCTCCCTTAATTATAGAGATACGTGCAAGTAGGTCATGTTTATACGATATTTTTCTATTTTTCTTTTTCTAGGAGCTGCTGTATTTTGTGGGTTGGAGATTTCGACTTGACTAGTTGAAAAAAGCACAATAATTATCCTGTTTTATGGTTTTGTATTCATAACTCCTCGAACATTGCACTAGATTTTTTATTGTCTTTTTCTTCAGGATCCAAACTTTCCTTGAATACTAAAATTTCAGATCAAACTGAGAAGTAATGCCGTAAATTATTAGCGACTTATAACTTCCGAGTACTTTGAGAAGCGGAGAAAACAAACGATTTTGTCTATTATGCTTTCCGTTCGTTTACTTGCAACTATCAAATTCTGATAGATTATGAGAAAAAGAAAGTAATATGTCAATTTGATATATTCAAGTAACATTTTCCATTTATGTGTCCATTTTCCACGAACAATTTCAAATCACGGATTTTGGTAATATCTGATTCAGAGAAAATGTAATACGGCAAAAGATTACAGTTTTTGAAAAAAAAGCAAACATAGGTTTTTTACGATTTTGGTCAGAAAATATCGTGAAAACGGACCACGGTTTGGTTTTTTCGGAGATTGTAGAAGCTATAATGTGAACAAATGGCGAAAAACATTGTAGGAAAGTGTAAAGTTGACATAATGATAGTTTATTTATGAGATATTTCAATTTCACATTTTCTTAAGGTATACAATTATGCATATGTAAATAGATATATAACATCCGTTACCTGATACATACCATCTATTACGATAAGAGCATTCCGTGACATATTGTACCTATGTAAAGTCATTACGTCTATAAATACGTAAATAATAATTAACACGTATTAAACGTGTGTCATAGAATTCACGGGTAACTAATTTCCTTACCACTTTGTGTTCTGTTTTTTTTTTTTCCCCCGTTTTTTTTTATCTTCACACTTCTTCACATTCCATTCGTGCAGACAATAATTATAACTTACTTTTATTTGAATCTAATATACGCTATATATTAACTAATACGTTATCTTAATACGATATAAAACGTGGCAATTATACGGCTCTGTATTTTTTATATATATATTATATATATACACATATATATAAGTATATCTGGATTTTCCGCCTCCTTTCCCTTTCTTACGTCCGTCTAGTTTTCAAATTTGACGTAAATTTTGTATACATATATGTATAATGACTCAATCTATATAATCGTTACTTAACGCTATGACTAAAATTTTATAAATGCATTGGTTTAGACGGTATGATGATAAAAAAAAACAAAAAAAATTTAAGAAATACAGACAGACAAAGAAAAAACAATATTTCATAATAAAATCCGAATACTATTTGGTGATAAAATACCGAGTTTTTAGATTGAACGTAATAAATTTACTAAATTTTCACGTACATCGCTTATTGTTTAGATTAGTTTAGTCAATGGTGTAGATTAGGTTAAAAAAAAAAAAAAAAAAAAAAAATATTTGCACTTCTCGATGATTAGATTTGTGAATAAAATTAAAACAATAGTGATAATAATCATAATTTGGCGTATAGATTGCAATCAGCGATCTCGACCGAAATTTAAGTGGCGAAACTTTATGTAATTTGCCGAAGCAATGTATTACACCTTCCAAGTTTATCTCTCAGTATCGAGCTCTCAAAGATAAGACAAAAAAAAAGAAACACTCAATTATGTCATGTTATTTTCTTCCGAGAGTTTTTCCGAATATTCAATATCATTATCTTCCTCGTCGACGTCCTCGTCTTGAACTCTGCTTCGACCAGGCAGCGAATCGTCTTTGTCGTTTAAATCCTCACCATCCTCTCCCTCGTCTCCTTCATCGCCATCTTCTCCGTCCTCCTCTCCTTCATCCCCTTCGCGATCCAAATCCTCGTTATCTTGTTCGTCTAAAATGTCTTGTTCCTGTTCTAAAAAATCAGTCGGTACAAATTCCATTTGTTCTTCATTGTCGTTGAGGTCAGGTGGGCCGGGTATTTCACAGAAATTTAGTTCCCTGTCAGCCCCATTTTGCTCCCTATCACCTTCAGCTTCTTCTTCCGCATGGAAATCGTCCATGTTTCCATACCGGGCAGTGGGAGACGAACGATTGTCCCTGTGCCCCTCGGGAAACATTTCTGTTGGACTTAAGGGTATATCTAGAGGTTCGAGTTTAACGGTAACAGTTGGAGATGTAGGACTAGGTGGACGTTGCAGTCGAATTTTGGTGAAAGGTTTGCTGTTTTCGCTTGGTTCCGAAGGTCGACGTTTTTGGGTACGTTTTGGGGCGATTGTTACATTTGCTGTGCTCGAAGGAGGTCGGCTTTTTGCTTCTTTGGTATCTGCTGAGATTCGAGAAATTACTGGCTGTGACGTCGATGGTTTTGATTGAGGGATCAACATCGGCGGCTTAGTACTCTGTGAAAGATAAAAATTTTACTCAGTATTTCGGTATTGATATTCAATTTCATTTTCTATTTCTATTTTAAGGTGTCTACAGAGTTCCAGTTAGAGTCTAAACTCCAGGACTTCTCCAGAATTTCCAGGACCTGTACACACCCTGTATTTGAACGGTGATAACCAATCAACAAAACTTTCTTTCTTCGACAATTGATTGTTTCATGAAAAATAAAGAGGGATGGAAACAACTCAACAACTCAGTGCATTGATAACTTCAATCAATTTCAATGGAAGAGTGCTTTTAATATGTTATGTGTAATTATTAAGCATGTATATGAAAAACTTCAAATAGTCGGGAATTTCAATTACCTGTGACGACGGACTTGGGCCAGCCAGTCCTTTGACTTGGAGTGCTTCGGCTGCGTTTAAAAGTTGTGGAAGTTTGTCGTGAGCGACGTTCACTTCTCCCCTATACATGAATCTGACTAGTGCCTCAACTTCCCAAAACTTGAGATCCTTCATGAGAATGATTGGATGTTGGCAAGGGTTTTCGCGCAATAAATCAGCCAGGTAGTCACTACAAGAGGATAATATCATCTTGTGACACTTAAGGGATCGACCCTCACAGGCTAAGGTGACGTCGACAAATTGCTCAGAATCTAACAGCGAAGGAAAACTGTTTTGCATATTGCTGTGGTAACTGTTCCACCGCAAACAAACCTGAAACAAAATTCATTAAATTAAACAATGCAATTTTTGCTGGGATGGAATCAAATCACTAAACCCAGATTCCCCCAATTGGCTGTGTTCCAATTTTCAATTTAAAGAGTTTCTTGGACTTTCCAGGAAATAGCTCTTTCTCAAATAAGGATATATAAAATTCTAATTGAAAAGGTGTATTTTTTGACAAATTTCCCCGTGCACGATTTTTTTTTTTAACATGTTGTGATTTGAATTTTGCTGTAAGAACTTTTCACACATGTTTCAGAATGTTCAAAGTATTTTCAGTATTTTTTCGATCCCGATCGCATTGATAATGATCACACAACAACCATTTGAAACTTGGCTGGGTAAATTTTACCCAGTATAACCACTAAGTAATTTACAGAAGTGTGGCCACGAAGTTTTGTAATATACAGTGATATCTTACCTCAGTTGGCTGTTGCGGTAATACGACTTGTGGAGTTGCAATGGGAGTTTGTCGCGGTGCCATTTTTATGGTAGTTGGTGCGACGTGTTTCACCTTCAAGGGAATGGTCTTTAGGACCAAAGTCTTTGGTTGTTGTTGCGGTTGCTGTTGCTGTTGCTGCTGTTGCTGCTGCTGCTGCGGGTGTTGTTGATGTGGTTGGGATTGTTGCGAAGGGGCAGGTGCAATGTTTCTCGGTCTTATAAGCGACTGTCCTATCCTTATAGCTTTGGTACCAGAACTGGTCTGTGTTGGGGTCGGAAGTACTGAAACAAGAAAAGGAACACAAATGTTGTTGTACAATTACTGGATTCAATGAACAAAGCATGAAAATCAAGTGAATAACAATTTGTGAAATGCTGATTAGCCGGCTATCTGTATATAATCATTAGAATTGAAATGCTTTGCAGCTTTGGCCTCATTCCAGTGAACTTTGAATGAAAAGCAACTGATTAATACAGGTGCTGTATTTCTAGAATAATTTGCCACAGGGATGTTGTAAGCTTTCCATTTCAAAATTCTCTGGCCTTCTCAGGTTTTTGGACCAAGAAGATTATTTAATTGTACCAGATTATAGGATTTAGAAATAATGAACTAATTAAAATTCACTTAGTGAATGACCAACTAATTACTTTAATAGCAAGTAATCGAGTCTTGAATAAGCATTGACTATCCATACTGGAGTTTTTTTTCTTCCATTTCTTTCTATAATTACTTAAAAGAATAATTTACAATCAATTGTTCCAAATTTTTCTGTATAATTACTGCGCAGATAAATACATACGTATAATTTATCTCTTGGCTCTAAAAAACTACAAAGTTGTTTAGATTTCTCCTCAATCACACAAATGCATTTTATTTTTTCTACAAGTAAAATCAGATGTTAATAATGTCCTTACGAAAAAGAAACTAATCGATACATTTGAAAATTGATTAAAATTCAAAGAACTATTTTTATCCTCATATATTTGGAGGATATCTTTCAAGGTAGATGCGTCGTAATTTATTCCAAACATACAATCAAGACCTTTCATTTTTTTCGGTGCTGATACTTCGAGCGTGTAGTCAAGATGACTATCATCAGAAGTAGAAGTCGACGGCTGTATATGCACAGATTCTGTGATCAGTTGACAAATTTTCATCTTATCATTTATAGAATCTTCGACATCTCCCTCTTCGACTTGAATGGATTTCCATCTACCATGCCGCCTTAGTGTAGTTCTATCTGCTCCGGCGTCGGCGAGTAAACTAGCCGAAGTTTGCCGGAAACTGTGACCGGTATAGCTCTCTGGATCGGGTAAATTCAAATAAGCAGCGATCTGCTTAGGCATCCCGCCAAATTTGTTAATCCCGATACCTTGCTGAGTACACTTGCCGTTGTGATAATTCAATAAGAATCTAGTTGTATTTTTAGGACGAAGATCGGCATACTTTTTAAATATTCTATAAAAATCTCCGACAACTGTAAACGATCGTTGAATTTTAGTTTTTGTTCGTGGAATAGTTATCAGAGCCATAGAGCCATTGTCTTGAATATCATTTGTTGTGATATTGCAGAGTTCGTCTCTTCTACACGCTCCGATTACTCCGAGAATTAGAACAACCTGAAAATGAGATTTTTGTTGAGAATAAACTAGTTTTCTCTTAAGTTGGATGGAATGATATGATTGATTCGAGTTGTAGTTTACCTTTGTAACTAGATATTGGTTATCGGGAGCTTTGTTTAAGAATTCTTCAACGTCATATGAGGTCAAAACTTTCGTTTTTTTGCTTTTAAATCCAGACGCTTGTTTTTTAAGGAATCTATTTAAAGTGATATAGGTGCTAATATCGATATTGTTTTTCACACTGATTGTACTTTTGAGCATAGAATATTGTGCCCACAAAGTCGATGGTTTATGAGTTTTGGATAATTCACTGAAGTATGTTATCATGTCATTTTCGGAAAACGTTGCCGTAGTATTTTTCTTTTTACTCCATTCTGTAAATTTATCATAAACCGACTCGTACTTTTCTCGAGATTTTATAGCCAGTGAAGTAACAGTTTCATTTTTAGCCAATTTCATTATATCACGCGGTATACACTCAGCGGATTCATCCTCACTCGCACTCATATTGTTGTATATTTGTCAATGAAACAACTCTTCACGGGATGCGAACTGTTCGACGCAGCTGATAGTAGGGCAATGGCTGGCTGTACGAACCTGAAGTTAGTCAGCGATATAGATCACATAGCCAACGCTCGATGGCGCCACTAACAGTGCGTAAAATTTGGTTATCTCAAAAGGCGCATGCGCCCAAAAGCTCCAGGCTGCATTTGAAAGCTCGTATCGAGTGCGTTTGGTAAAATGGTAATTATCGTGAGACGTGTGAATGAAACGAGATCATTTACGCACTTGGACTTTTTCGACCTCGGTTTCTCGGCAAAACACACGGATCAATGTGGAATTAATATTAGCGATCAATAGCGAGAAATGGAGGGCGTAACGCTTTCGCATTTCCAAAAATCGAAAGAATAAACTTTGACAGATTATTTGTCAACCTTTTTTTGATTTTTGACCGAATGCATTTTTGCTGAGATAAGGGCGGCAAATTATTACAGGGTCAAGAAATAAGAAATTCCTGAATAACGGGCAATATTTCCTTCCGGAAAGGTATCCACTACTGGAAAGACTTTAACTTTTAACTTTGGAGTAGGTATACTTCAAACTTGAACATGCGCTGATTGAAAAGAAAACACTTCCAAAATCAAACGTTCCCGGCAGTTGGTAGCAAAAGAATTCAATTTTTCTATACGATCGAAAGAACCTTTTTCATATTATTCAAGAAAAAGCTATCACTCAACTAAAATCTACGAATGTTTATTACGTATACGCACAGAATAATGTTTTTTCAATCCTGATTCTGAATATTTTCCGAAATATAAAATTATGTGCCAATTATATGAGATCAATAAAGTTCAGTGCTGATCGGTATCATGCGAGACAAAATGTTTTGTTGTTACATAATAGTTGGCAGTCATTCCAAAATAATATGTTCCAAACGCCTGATTCATTTCGGATTCATGAGGTTAAAGTTCGTTGAGTTAACGCAATAATATTTTTCGAGGAAAATCCACTGTTTGATGTCACCGATAAAACGAAAATAACAAAACACGCTGGGGCGGGATTGGAGTTTCGAATTCCAAACGTTCCGAACGATCAGAATTCCCAATTAATTTGAGACGCGATTCTAAGTTGCTAGAAACGTTAGAGTTCAAAACCTGCAAATTCCGAAAGGTCGAATTGCAGACGATTCAAAGATCCGAATGTTGAAAACTTAGAAAGTTCAAAAATCTGCCAATTTAAGGGAAGCTCATGACAAAGCTGTCAAATAAACGACGTTGCATAAGCGAATTCCGAGATTCGGAGTTTTGGCCTTTCGGATCTTTAGCTTTCGGAATTTCGAACCTCCGGTGTTTTTACATTCAGAGTTCTTTGAATGGGCTACTACATAGATAGACTTTCGGGGAAATAATCTTTCTAGAGACTGTGAGTCCGTAGAAGGAAAATTCGGAATTTCGACCTTCCGCAGCTTTTGAAATACGAAAGATTTCCTGTTTTGTTTTCTAACATTCAAGTCCTAAAATAGAGAATTTGTTAAAAATAATTTTGTTGTCCTCAGCTTTACCCGGAGTTCATACTTGACCATTGGTACGTGGACTTTGCAATGAGCCGAAACATGTATTCGACAAGATGCCTTTTATTTAGTGCTTATTTTGAGTATGCAGTGTGACTATTCTTGGTCCGCATTGATAGGAACCAATAGAAAATAATCATTTGCGTTTTTTGCACGAGTGTCGTTCACCGATTTCAGCATACATGTCCAATAAAATTGCCCTTCAGCATAAACGTGACGTTTGGCGAACTAACCCAATCTGAGTGCAATAATTAGTAGATCTTCATTGAATTCTGCAATAGCAGATATCGAAGAATCCATTCAATACTTGTTTCGAAAAAGTGGGGAGGGATTGAATTTCAAATTTCAAAAGCTGCGAAAGATCGAAATTTCGAATATTTCTACTGCCGACTGACAGTTTTTAGAAAGATTATTCCCCCCAAAGTCTACGTAGCCAATTTGAAAAACTCCGAATATAAAAACAGCGGAGGTTCAAAATTCTGAAAGCTATATAAAGATCCGAATAGCCAAAACTCCGAATCTCGGAATTCCCTTTTGTAACATAGTTTATTTGACAGCTTCGTCACGAGCTTCCCTTAAATTTACGGATTTTTTTTACTTTCTGAGTTTTGAACTTTCGGATCTTTGAGCTGCCTCCATTTCGAACTTTCGGAGTTTCTAGAAACTCAGAATCGGGTCTTAAATAAATTCGCAATTCGGACCGTTCGGAACTTTTGGTATGCGAAACTTCAATCCCACCCCAAGAAATTCCTGTAGAAGTATAATAAAAGGTTTAGAGTGAATTCAACTTTTTCGCTCAATAGTCTCGTGTAGGTATATTTTCCATCGGGTATAATAAAAGAAAATCCTTTAAACAAAGTAAAAATTCTTACAAGTCCGAAGATGAGGTTGAAGAAGGCCTCCCCAGTCTCTTGACGTCATTATCTGATCATTGCCAGTGGCATTAGAATCAGGGGTTAAAACCTCGTTCTTGGGAAAGCCTACTGCAGAATTCGGATTCTCCCGTATCGGTGCAAATTGATTTTCCAGAGTAGAGTCCTTGTTCAAAAGAATGTCCAGTACGGCTCTGGAGGTCGGAGTTCTACCTGGTTTGCTAGTATGTCTAGCTTCCCACTTAAGATAAGTCCATTTTTTTCTACAATCAGATTCGCTGCGTTCTACACCATCGGCAGCAGACACAGCTTTGGCAACAGATTGCCAAGCTTGTAGCCACCCGCGTCCATTGGCAACACTCATTAATATAGCGTCTCGATACTGTCGCACCATGGCAAGTAAAGTCTCCACTTCACGAGTAGAAAAATTCACTTTTCTCTGCTTAACGCTCGTAGGAAATTTATGCCCGGAATTAGATTTTAGGCTCGGATAAGGCGCGGGATGCATAACGTTGATTGGTAATCCCCGGTTCAATCCTCCGTTCAATCCTCCTGCAGGGCCAAGGTCGCCGCCTCGAAGTAAAGACAACGCGAACAAGCTGCGCAATTTTTAATTCGATCATCCGGCTTTTTTTTTAATACAGGGTATACTTTATTCCAGGAGAAGGATATTATTTTTTTCCCTGGTTTATCTGGTTGTATTCCATAGCAAATGATCAATCGTTCGTTTTATCTCCCGCGCGCTCGCGTTTTGTAACAATATCATAAAGTAATAGCTGCTCGCGGAATGGAATGGAATTTTTACGACATATAGGTATATTCCACGGATGGTTTACAACCGCAGGTACGTACCTACCTATACGATTTTCACGACCAAACCCGTTCCAAAATTCAATTTCATTTTAATTTCAAATTACTTCGTTATATCGGAATCCCTTCCCCGCATATCAGCTATGCGCAATTGAAAATATGGATTTACCTACTCGTGCAATAACAATCACGCAAAACAAAACAAAAAAATTATTTCGATTAAGTGATCCGCAAAGATGCAATTAATCCGACACATGTACACACCGAATATCGATTCAAAATCTCACGAAACTCTTTTTATACTTTTGCCTATCTTCGGGACGAGAGACATTGTCGATCTTACGATATATAAATATCGAGTAAACGAAAATAAACCGAATTTTTTCAGCTCCCCCGTATTTAATCTTTACATCAGTTATTTTCAGAAATACGCATGTAACATGTAACACCTGCACGAGTATGTATATCTGCAGGCATTTAATTTTTTATACTACCCTATATACGTATTTGCAACAATGTTTTCATAACACATTTGAAAATGGAACGTATCTAAATTAAAAAAAAAATAATAATATCCCGCGAATTTTCGTGCCTCACTACATGATACAACGTACTTTAATATGCAATAACTCTATAGATGAATCATCCGAGACTGGGTATGTAGATTTGCAATGAATATTATTTGTTTGTTTTCCATCGTCTGTAAAATGTCCTTCCTACAAAAAAAAAAAAAAAAAATCTGTAAAATAATTTCTCCTAAAATCTAGAATTCGATAAATCCCGTTGGAATACAGCCATTAACCAGTTCGCCAGGCAAGCCTATAGGTAGGTATAATGTGTACCTCTCCATGTCGATGAAAGCTGTCGCGTGGACGTTTGGTTGAAAAAGAAAGGAAGAAAGAAATGGTGGTAAAATGGATCAGGGATAAGAAAAAATAAAATAAAATAAAAACAAAACAAAAGAAACACGTCAGACACCGCACCGCAAGGCGAGACACGCTTTTCGGGGTCTACGTGTGTAGATTATTTTTGGTATCTCCGGAATGATTTCATCAGAGACGCATCCGCGCTCGTCGAACTCGCGAGTCGTACTACTACTACATGGCAGTTGGTTGGTCCCCCTTTTCAAGTGCAGCGCGATGGCAGGAACGAAAACCCAGAGAAACCAACTGGGGGTTGCTGCACTGCGCACGTCCAATACCACCCCCGCCTTTCACTTGCTTCTGGGATACCAAAAACGCTGGGGAAACTACCAGCGGCGTATATTATTACTGTTTTGTGTATACAGTTTCTTTCTCTCTTCCTGTTTTTCTCTTTCCTGGAATTGAGGGTTCGAATGCAATAAAAGCGCGTAATTGGAATTGCATGAAAAACTGAGGCCTCCGGATCTGATTAGAAAACATTAGTTCGGAGGCCTTTTTATCTTTTGCATTTCCGATATTATGTGCGTGTTGCATCCAGCCCCTCGACGTGTAAAAATATTCATAAGACTTGAATCGATAGTCATTTGTTGATGGCGTACAGCGACAGTCGATTAAGGGGCGGGATATGAAACGCGATCTTCCACTTGGGATTTTTCAAAGCTATTTTCTCAGCAAGGACATATCCGATCAATATGAAATTGATAACAACAATAAACAAGAATTGAACAAAGGGCATGATACTCTTAGATTTTCAAAAATCGAGAAAAAGTTGAAGGTACTCTTCTTTATCGCTGTGATCAATTTTACAATGATCGGATGTGCTTTTCCTAAGAAAATGGTTTTAGAACATCGTGCTTCATTTCCCCTACTCAATCGCAGAGTACAAATATCTACCTATGATTTTATTGCGTTTGATGAGATGATTTAAGGTTGAAGCACATCAAATTTCACAAGCCATAAACAGAAGGCATATGCCACAGCGCATGCGCATTCCTTACCGCAAGTATCATTGATGGTATATCTATAATTCTGCATTCTGCTTACGGCTTATGGAATTTGATGTGCTTCGGGCCGTTCATGAAGGGAGAATACACATGCATACCCGCAACGTGATTGATTCTGAGCCGGAAGCTATAAGCTAATGCCGAATCAACCAATCGTTGCTACGGATTATAACGTTAGGTGTATACCTAACCCAATTGATTCTGCAAGGCGGAAGCTATAAACAAATGCCGAAAGAACCAATCGGTGATCCGGAATTGTTATAATCCATAGCAACGATTGGTTGATTCGGCATTTGCTTAGAGTTTTCGGTTGAGAATCAATTACGTTTGGGTATACATAAACTGAGCAGTCGGGTGAGTTCGAGAACGATATGACAATGGTTTTGAATCATACAAATATCTCGAATCATACAAATATCTCGAAAGTGAAACGGAAAATGTTTCGGTATCATAAGCGTGCGTATAACAATCACTGTGTGATCGTCCGCTTCCTGTTGATCCGGAAATATTGTTATCAGAGGACATATTTAATCGCAAGGCACTGCCAGAAGTGGACCATGAAAGGAAAGCTTTGTATATAGAATTCTCGTTGAACGTATATATTATATAGACATAGGTAAAGTTACTATTTTATTAGACGGTGAAAAATGAAAGAGAACTTTTTCAATTTCAACTAATTACGCGGATCTATAGATATATACATGTATAGGTATAATCTCAATACACAGAGGTTTGCACATGTTTGGGGGTGCTTTGTGCGGGTGCAGCGAGGGGGGTGGTTTTTAATTTTTGAGAAAGTATATGAGAATTCATCGACCCTTAGCTTGCTGCGGGGCGGTGAAATATAAAAGGAAAGAATTAGGGTGGCGGCTGGATCGGGGCTTTCGACCAACCCCACCTTTTTTTTCCGCAGGAGGTGAAACTGCTCGCCAGGAACCAGGAGCAGGAGCAGGAGCAGGCTTTGTCAATATTTTTAGCCGTTCGCCAATGCGGCACGAGATGGCTAGCGCATATTCATAAAAGCGATGTATACCCAAACGAGTAATTTCAAGCGAAGGCACCGCCCTTCGGTTCGTTGGTAATAATTAAATTTTCAAACTTCCCCAGCACCGTAGGGAGGAGGGGGGTGAGTGCCGGAGGGGCAGATGCGCGCCGCCCCCACTAACGTCGCTAATTTATACATTTTTTAAATTATTGATTAAAAGACGCGAAAACCCTACCCAACCCTCACCCGGCTCACCAATTTCCCCCACTTCTCCGCCATGTTTGACGTCTGTTGTCTGGGCTCCCGCGGGTGGGTACCATTCTTTTGATGCGGTTTGAAAATTTCATTCCTCAGTTGGTAGCACCCAATCGATTATCGGCATAAAAGTCCACAGAGTGGAATTATCGCATCCCTAACAATAACCCTTATTACATTACCTTATAAGCTCAACTCCATTCCAATTTTTACATCAAACAAAAGAGATATTGAATAATATAAAAAATAGAGTCTCAACGTATACGAGTCGTTTTCCGATCAATGTAGCTTGCATCAATATTTTTAGAATTCTATCCCAAAAATTTTCAGTTTGCACAATTTGGTCTGAAATTGATTTCAAATCTGTATAATTTGAGTATAAACGATGCAGTTGAAATCAGTGTAGACAAAAAGGAATGCATCCAACTCGAAAATAACGTTATTCAACGGAAATAGCGAAATGCGAGACGTGTATAATTTGTGAAAGATGAATCATAGATCAGGTTAAACTATATAAGATATACTCGAGCATAAATTGTGTGTCACGTCGGCTTGACAGACTCAAATCGATGGGTCCGCGTGGTTAACCAGCGATCTCAGAAGTTGCTTGAAAAAGTAGCTATCTCAAGTTTCTGTTTGAAAAAGCAGCTATCTCAAATTTTGCTTGAAGAAGCAAATGTAGCGCTTTTGACTTGCCATGCAACTACAGAGCGGTTTCGGAATCGCTCGCGAGATAGCTGCTTTTTCTAACAAAATTTGAGATGGCTGCTTTTTCAAGCAGAACTTGAGAAAGCTGCTTTTTCAAGCAACTTCTGAGATAGCTGGTCATTCCGAGGACCCATCGGAATATCGTATAGTGTATTGCTTGGGTGTGGCTATGGGTCATGTGGGGGCAGTTTTTGGAATAGTGACGAATTTGCAGAATCTACTTGACCGGTCAAATTATTTAAAAGTTTTTCTCTTTTAATAATAAAACTAAACGAACACCGAAAAATGCGCAGTATGGCATTCTGCAGCGATATAATGGAAATATCTAGATGCTAGATTCAAAAGCTCTTTGGATAATATGCAGCTATATAGAAAATGGGGAAATTCAAATCCGATCGTGAATCATAAAATATTGACGCGCCGTCGAGATATGCGCAGGGGGGGTGGAGGAGAGGCGCCGCGACGGTACCAGGGCGAGGAGAAAGAGATGAGGAAGGAAAAGATTGGAGGGTGTGAACATGGCAGGCAGGCAGGCAGGGGGGGCAAGGGTGCTAGAAGGTCTTTTTTCGTCGGTTCATTCCCACAACTAAAAATCACATAGATGTACCGACTATTTTCAACATCCCTGATCCCCGTCTGACGACGGTCGATAACCTTAGCCCTTCGTTGACAAACTCCTACCTAATACAACGTCACGCAGTATCGCAGCAATACTAATCTACACAATTTTTTAAGAAGATCTTTATAACAGACGTGCGCGCCATAAGTCAATCCTTTTTCATAGAATACATGACTTTTGGAGATGAATTTCGCAAATTTCGGTAATTGAATTCAGCGTGAGGTGATATAGTAGAGATCACTTTCAACTTAACCTAGTTAACATGAGAAACATGAGTTTTACTGGAAATATATCAGTTTTTTTTGACGAAGTGATATGCTGAGCCACTTCTGCTAAAAAAACCGAATTCATTCGTAGAGGGTTCGATCGGATCGATTGGGTAGTTATCGAGAAAGTACGATCCGCGTTTCCGAAGTGACAACAATTGGTGATAATGGAATTTCGAACAGACTCCCATATCGCCTTCTCGGTAGATGTGGGTATGGGTACGAATACTTCGTCAACAGAATACCAGTCAATCTGCTCAACCGATTCAGCTGGAAGCTGCACAGGGTCCTGTTAGTGCCACAAGAGGAGAAAAAAAAAGAAAAAAATTAGCAGATCAGCGTCGAAGCATAATTCCACTTTGCGACGACCTTTGTAATACAATTTAACTTCAATAACAATTTTTTCCCCCTCTCCGAATACCTAAACCGACTGCCTAAACGTACGAAGTTTCGAATGCTTCGTAATTGTGGTACTTTTCATCCAAATTTTTCAAGCAGTATAATAGATCCCGTGCCGATAACAATAATTATTGTTCCCGAATCTTGACAGCTAAATATTATGAAAGCGCTACCAACGATCATGAGGCAATTTGGTTCGAACTATAAAACTAACATTAACAGTTGATGCAGGCAAGGGAAAACAAACAACATCACCGATTTTAAATGACAATATTCAAACTATATAGCACTGTGCCATTGTGCCTCATGCAAAGAAGCGATGAGCTTTTTAGCTAAAACGGCCTGGTTTTTTAATACCATCGAAAATAACTGAGTATCCGTCTTTTGATAATAGTATATTTCTATTAAATTTACAAGCCTGTTCTGAAGTTTTAAAACACATGCTGATATTTTTGAGCTTTTACTGGGTTGATTAAAAAATTTCATTACCACGCGACTGAAAAATACAACACGATGTAAAAATTTTCCAAGAATGTATAATATTGAAAAAATTCAAATTATTTAATACATCTTGATGTGACATTCCACAGTTGACTTGACATTCAATTAGGATTCTGTGAAATGTCACGATTTTTTATGATTTACGAAATTTTATGATTTTTCATCGTCAAACATTTGAAAAGTCGGATTTCATATAAATTTTTATTTATTTCCAACAGACTTCATAAGAGAGCAGCGAATGAATGATTGGGAATTTTTCTATCGACCGCATATTCGATTCAAAATAAGTATTTATATCAATTAATAGTTTGCGGTGGTACAGATATATACGTACATACAAATGTAAAATGACGGGCTATGAGTTGGTCTGCCCGGCGTGGTCCAGCTGTGACGTTGCGTTTAATGAATACGAAGTGTCGTCAAGCTCTCGCTAGTCAGACAGTTGGTATGAATTAAAAAAAAAAAAAAAAATTGCCTTATCCGGCCAGTAAAGGCCTGCCTCATTTATAACAGCAGCTGTTTCAGCGGCAGTTATAATACAGATCCGTATAGTTCCTTCCTCGAGGCCATTGGCGAAGCATATTAGTCTATATCGTAATATTAAGCAAATCATAACATAATTATAAGCTCACCAATTTTTACGAATAAACCAAGAACTTTTGGCACCGAATTCCACAGAGAATTGAAAGTTCCATTCACGCTATAATTGGCTAGATTGCTTATAGGAAGGTATTTAAAGCCAGTATAACTGACCTTCTTGACCGACCGAACTGCCGGTGTTGTCAAATTACTTATACTATACATATGAACGAAGATATTGAATTGATTTTTATTCTGACGTTCAATAATTAGTAAGGTGTCGTTTGATGGCTGAGCAGAACTCGAAGCAGAACTACATTGTACCTCAGAATTTTGGTCGACAATGTTTCATCTCAAAATTCGGTACAATAACGTTAGATCCTCTGAGAGTTTATTGCAAAAACATCGCATTTAAAAGTTTTGTCGTAAAACATCGTATGTACTTCGAAATTTGCTTCAAAAATATCGCATCGACTTCTTAGCGCAAAAACATACTAGCCGAAAGTTTACTTGGGAAATATCTTGCTCGAAAATTGGTTGGAAAACACGCTCCCCGAAAACAAGTTTGAAAGACATATACTATCCCATGACTGAAAATTTTTCAAGAAACATTAGGTTGGTTACGTTGTCGCGTGTATAACCCTAAAACCCTGAACATGGGTCGTTTGTGTCCGAACCAAATCTTTCGAGGGTGAGTATCCCTAGATCCTTGAGGGTACGGGCCTGCACTTGTGCCCTAAAAAAAGTTTGGGGTGGGACAAATATGAGCCTCAAGCGCCGCCAGTTTCTTTTACTTTGTCGATGTGTAGTGGAGTAGTCAACTTCGGAGCGGACACGAATGACCCATGTTCAAAGATTAGGTAGGTAAAAACTCAATTTCTAAAAAATTGGATTTCTCATCAAAATACATCCGAGTGACGAAACAAAACATATCTGTAGAGGTAGTAATTTTTTAAAAGCAAAATTGCGGTGCGTACAAGCGACGAAGTGACAAATTAGCTCCGGCCTCGACAACAGGTCGAATATTTTGGTAGTGAGGGCTCGGATGAGGAAGATATTAGGTGATATGAATAAAATGAAGCATATGCTTATGCGCGTACTTCTATGTACTTTGACTGTACTGCAGTTCTGTATATAGTGAAAGCACATAGAAGTATGAGCATAAGCATATATGCTTCATTATATCCATACTAGTGAATATCGAAGAAGAGGATTATTTTTGATCAGAAGAATAATGTAATAGTCTTGACGAGGGGCAAAGATGGATAAGTGGTCAGCAAATCCGGATCACCGTACCAACGTGTGTCGCGAGTGCATATATAACTATCGAATTGTACTATCGTAACATATATTTTTTTGAAAAAACCTATAAATGAACAGGCTAAACACCATTCTGTAGACGTTTTTATTTTTTTCCGATCGTTCCCTACTTATTGGAGTAGACATGCCGGTCTTGAAATATAGTCTTTTTCAATTTGCAAAATAAATATTTAATTTTCACGGCTCAGAATTCTCATATTTTTTTTCGAAAACTATGTAATTGCCACTAAAAACTCGCGTTCGAATTTTGCATTTATGTTGAAAACAACGAAAGATATGAATTTTCAGACATTCGAGTGTAAATGGCCTACAGATCTCAAAATTTTTATAAAAATTTTCATTGAAACAGGAATTTTCAGGTATGGCAACAATTTTATCGTATAGTTGAAAGTCCAAAGAAGTCCCATGAATTTTTTCAGATTTTTCCTTGTACGATAACATAGTGAAATGAGCGACGGACACGAACGACCCATGTTCAGGTGTTTCGGGTGCTGAAAACTACGACAGGGTTCTAGGGATAAATTTGATGAATAAAACTATTTCTATATACCAACTTCTGGACAGAAATATGAAAATATATCAATGACCCAGTCAAATATCCGAGTCTTACGCTGGGTTTCGAAACCCCAACATCTCCAGAATACCATTTCCTTTCTCATGGATTTTCTTGTGGAGTTTTCTTTATCCTACCAATATCACGGCTTTGAGGCGGGATTAAAGTTTTGAATTCCAAAAGTTCCGAACGGTCGAAATTCCGAATTTATTTGAGACGTGATTCGGAGTTTCTAGAAACGTTAGAGTTCAGAACTTGTGAATTCCGGAAGGTTGAAATGCAGACAGCTCAAAGATCCGAAAGTTCGAAACTCAGAAACTCCAACAATCCGTAAATTTAAGGGAAACTCATCACAAACCTGTCAAATAAACGACGTTGCTTACGCGAATTCCGAGATTCCGAGTTTTGTCCTTTCGGATCTTTCGCTTTCGGAATTTTTAACCTCCGGTGTTTTTCCATTCGGAGTTTCTCAAATCGGTTAGGTATAGACTTCCGGGGACATATAATCTTTCTAAAAACTGTCAGCCGGTGGTAGAAAAATTTGCGATTTTGACCATTCACTGCAGCTTTTGAATTTCGGAATTTGAATTCTGTCCCACTAACTTCATACCATTCTGAAGAAAATAGTATCCATTTCAGATTCAGTACGAGTACGGAAAGGCTTATCAAATAGCGTTTACGTATAACGAATGATGATCATTATTTTCCATTACGAGAGCCGAAGAATTGCGATTTTGAGAATAGAATGATGAAATAGTACATTTCGCATCAAGGGAGTAAAATTTCACACCCTTGTGTGATCGCACAAGGGTGTGAAGTATTACGCCCGTGTTGCGAACGGTATTTTTCGATGCACTTTGTGGAAAATTTGATTTTATCTCAGCAAAACATCGGATTGTACGCACACGTGTGTCGAAAACTATATTTCCTGTAACTTTGGATACTTTAACGGTAAAGGATTATCTGGCACACTTCAGAAGCTGGTATTACCAATTTTCAAAAGTTTTGGAATTTAAGAAATACTATCCAAAAAATTATACCCATCTTGAACGGTCCAATTTTACGGGCTGTATCCGACGTATATTATAAATAATTCAATACGAGAGTAAAACTCGATCTATTCTTTTCGCTTCTGCGACTCATCAAGCGAACACAAAAAAACTATATCGATTAGCAACAATTCGGACCTTTTTTCGAAAACAAAAAAATAAATAAATAAATAAATGTACAGTGGGCTACGGGCTATGGTCACGTTGGCATGTCCGCAAGTATATATAATTATGATTACAAAAGCTAAAATCAATATTTGTATACCCGTTACGTCTATATAACAGTCAATGCACTTTGCTGAAGTGCTCGACTGGCGATACGCAAACACGTACCTACAAGCACCCAGTAATTATATTTTCATCATTCTAACCTCAAAATCGCAATGTTGTCGCGATTTCTCGGCTTTCATGATGAAAAAGGTTTTTTAAAAAAGCCTTTCCGTACTCGTAACGAAATGTACTATATTTCTTCATGCATCTTGCACATATGCTGCAGTATCTTGGCAGTGAGAATAACGAGAAGAAAAAACGGAGGAAAAAAAAACCAAAAACAAAAAAAACGGTGAAATTCACTTGATTTCAGTTGTACAGAATAATTGAATGATTTTTATGATGATTACCGTGATACCGTCTCCCGATCAGTCTGCCTCCATGATGTACACGTAAATGTCGATGCAAATTGGTTGTACCGCATTGTCTGGGGTTGGCGCCCCCTCTGACAACCACGGCGCCACATATACGGCACTGTGCTCTGAGAGGGTCGTTTATGCATAGATCAAAGTGAGCCCAAACGGCACTAGGATTAGCCATTGCTCTTAGACTTCGCGAATGGGATCTGACCCTGCTGCTAGAGTGTCCCGATGAAAAAGATGATGGAGTTACGTCGATGAGGCAGTCGTCCTCGTCTTCCGGTTCCTGTTTCATGATGCCCACCACTCGCTTGTGGAAAATCTTACGTGCTCCCGAAATTTTGGCGTTTTTTAAATCCCAACTTTAAAGACAATTTCAATATGGTATGAAGAAGTGAAGTTAGAACGAACGGTTATTATATACTCCTCGGTGAAGTAAAATATGTTCGTACTATGTATGTACATGAACACCCGTAATATGTCGAAGTGCAATGACTCACAAGAATCCAAAGACTATATTCGTAACTATATATAAACTAGAGATCGACATACGCAGAGCGTGTCTTCTCACAGCTTACTTAGAAACTCGGTTTTAGAAACCGTCTAGTAAATCGGCCCGGGTGAAAAAAAAAGGGGGCTTGCAAAGAGCGGCGGGACGTCCATACCCTATTGTTCATGTTCCCCCAGGTTACTCCAGGACAGGTCGTGACCTCGCAGGGCAACTTTGCTCCTGATATATACGTGAGCCGCCTATGGGTGCGTGTGTGTGGAAAATAGTCCACGGGCGTAAAATATCACAAGGGTGAAGTTCGTAACGTTAACTCGAAAAGATGATGTGGATGGAATTCTTTGGTCCAGGGTTGAAATGTTGTTGAAACCGCTAAATTTCTTCTATAATAAATGAACTTCACAGAAACGCGTGTACTGAAATTCTAGAGGTTTTTTCCATAGTTCAAATCCAGAAATCACAAATTTCCCTCTCAACACGTCAACGTTGAAAATTTGAAACAAATAAAATATTACCGCTGATATTGCTCTAGATTTTTCGAACATCCCGAACGAGTGGATTTTCCGATCCATGAAGAATGGCAATTTTTATTTTCTTCGGTAAGAATTCACTTGGTTTTTGACTGGATGAAAAAACTTCATCGTTCACTCAGTTTGGGTTCGATTTTCGTGTTTATAATTGGAGTGAAATCCCATTCCGTTTGGGGTTCAAGTTTCACCCCCGAAAATTCTTAGAGTAGGTAAAAGACTATCGACTTTATTTTCAAAAAGGTACAAAAAGTAGCTACGTATAGCTTTTGGACAAGTCTCATCATCATTGCAACGGAACATATTACGAGTAAAATTAACGTAAGGACGTATAAGTTGTACATACAGATACATACATACATAAGTATACTACATCGATCGAAGAGTTATAATGTCAAGTTTGAACGTCGTTGCGAGAGCGAAGGAAGGCGCATATATAGATACACATACCGGTGTGAACGCAACGTGTCGACGAAAAGCACGTGGCGGAAAGGCCAAAGATATTGATTTTGAATTTAAGAATTCTATTCTCGGTTTTCGATCTAGTATTCAGGGTGGAGTGACTGTCAACATCTCGTGGATCTCAAGGACGATGACTGTTTCTCTTCAGTGCGTCTTCTCTCGTATTAAAAAAAAAGTCTAGCTCATGTTTTGACAATTTCTTACACCGGTTCAGAGCTTATACTGCAAAACACAATTCCGTTCAAAGACACATCTATCAGAGTCTTACCGCGCGAGTGGGCTTATCAACTATAATATAGGAACTTATACGGCCCTACACGCACTATCAAGTGGTCTTTGGGCTAGCGAGATGATTAACTATTTTAACTAGCTTTGGAACAGTAATAGAGTTTCCATCTGCGGCAAGGAGAAACGGGGAAGCACGAGCTACGTGATGACTTCTCGATTATTTAGGCGTTCAAGTTTTTCTGTTTGGTTAAAAACCGCGGGAATCAAATGATCCTGGGCAAAAGACGCAGAACCTTACCGGCATCAATCGACAATTGTCACATTTATCATTCACGTTTTTTTTTGTTTTTTTTCCGATTGTTAATGATGTAGTTCGGGTTAACAGTATGCCTTTTTTTAAAATGAAAAACGTGTTGAGAATTAAATTTTTCGAGTATTTTTTTTTTCAACTGCACGACAAATTCCTCACATGAATCTTTCCTTCTTGTCTCTTTGATACACGAGGGTAAAAATTGAGAATGCTACATCCTATAAGTATATTTCATCGCCAGTTCCATTTCCAACGAATAGGGCTGTTTTGAGACATTTTCGGTGCTTTCCATTGAATCGTAAGCTTGTACAGACAATGTTATACCTACTTTTTTTTTTTTTTTTGTAGTCTTGGATTTACAAGTGTATGGCAAAAAAAAAAGGTTGACACTGATGTATTATCAATTCTGGAAAACAGCTTTCAACCCGAACTACATCCTCAAAGAACCTAATAGTCAATGAGGATTAGTAGCCAAACTGTAACACCGATCGCGATGTAAAGGTAGACAGGCAAAAGTATCGAGAATGGTATTAACAAAACAGTAACACGTGGTCGGCACCGCGATGACGTTCTCGAGGGTAAGGGAACATGTATTTTTATAATACCAAAGAATGACGACTTCGTTACGTATAGATATAGTATGTGTATCGAAATATAGACGTAATCGGCAATACAACGCTGTTGGGTTCGTATATAATACATATATGTATATAGTATTTAGTCCCCGCGGTGAGATGAAATGATTGATAAACTAAGCGGAGGGTTGATCAACGGCGATGTATTGTACAATTGCTAATTAGCCGGTGTGTTGAAAAAAATATTAGCGAGTTAATCGTAAAGCCGCGATGACGACTACGCCGGCCGACCCCTCACCAAAATATTGCGCGTATTATTCTTAGATACAGGGTCTCTTTCTGTATAACACCAACCATTCCTTGCAACGACGTTCCGTCTATAAAAAGCAATCATTATCTTGCCCTGGGTTGATAATATATATACATGTATATAGACCGTATATACTCATGTATGTGTGACATGTACATATGAATATATATATAAATATATATACAGCTTTATACGTACGGGGAACACTTAGGTTCTTAGATTTTTCGCGCACTTCACGGAGTATATAAAGCTCCGCTTTAAACGTGCTTTAAATTGAAACACAAAACGGATATCCACAATTATCACTGAAAATGAATAATAATATGGTTCCGATCTGGTGGGATTAAGATTTGTTTTATATTTTTGCTATTTTAATTGTTTTATTTTTGTTATTCTTCTATTTCTGTTGACAATGAACGGTGCGAAGGTATACATACGCGCTATATCGTTTGATAGTTCATGAAGCACACACAAATAGTCACTCGAATATTATTATAACATTACAAGTCTGTAGTCACCATATTATCACGAGACGCGCGCAAATCGGACACTATTGCGATTGTTGAAGAAAGATTTATTTCTCCAGCTCTCGTTATACCGTTTGGTAATAGAAAAAGAAAAACAAACAAAATAGAAAATTTCAAAGAGGTAAACTAATCTTGTCAGTAGCGAGCTTTTTTCTTTTTTTTTAAATCTTTTTCAACGTCGAAAGTGGCGGGTAAATATATATGAAAGAAATGAAAACGATCTGATTGAACGAAGTTAGTAGAAAAAAAAAAAAATTATTGTATAAGATCGTACGGGTAAGAGCTTAGAAAATGGCCGATGTGCTTTGCACCGTGCTTCAGTGGTAACGATCCCCCCCGACCCAGGAATGACTAAAATCGAAATCGGTGGCCGAGGGGCGTCGGGACGCGCATGTGCGACGGCGCCGGTCGTCAACGCATTATCTGTATCATATGTGCGCTCTACTATCCGACCTGATTACGTTGTCCGAACTTTGTGAAGCCATCGATTAACATATTACATTATAGTGTACATACAAACGTAGGTACATATCGATAGATATACCTACGTACCTACTATACGTATACGCAGGGAGCGAGAGACTTACGAAAATAAACAGTCTGCTTCACGGTGCACGACGTCTCATACATTCCCCAAGAGCATATAAAAATTATATTTCCCACGACGTATATATTACGTATGTTATACATACGACGAAATTATATTTATATATCAGTCAGATACGTGGGATAGATGACGTAATTCTTGTGAAAACATTCACCCGGTGTATTTACAATACATTGTACTATATATATATATGTATTTTTTATTTTATGTATCAGCTTCGCACGTTCGAAATTCAATTCGTTCATGTATAGTTCATAAATAATAGGTATATTATGCCTCGTCTTTTATGAGTGGGTCGAAATAGGGATTTTCGGCAAAACTTACTCGAAGTAAAAACACTAGATTTTTACTTCACGCCACACAGTTTGGTATATTTTTCGCTGGCAGTACACCAAAATCTTATAAAAACATGTACCAATCCCCGATTCAATTTCGTCAAGTTGATCTGGTCGGTTATTCATGTATGAAGTAAAGAAAATTATATGACTGATTGCTATTACGTTTATCGGTTATCGCCAATTTCATAAATATGTATGATAAATCTATCGAGAGGTGATAAAATGCATGAAAACGAATTTTCAATACTTATTGCCGACGAAATTGTAATGAGAGTAAGAAATGATATCGCAGCTATTCAGAACTCAAAGATTCTTACCTTTCACAAGATCGCGCAATCATCGATAAGCTTTAAATTTACGTTCCGATCGAGTATCAATGGGCAGGTAAACATGATTATGCATTCTCTGATACGTCCGACCTTGCTGTCGGTTCGGTTGCATACTATACAGGCGTTGAAATCGAATCCAAATGTGAGCTACGCCGAGACGACGGTATAATTTTATAAATCGAGATCAGTTTTTAAACATTTCGTATGAAAGGATGGCCTAAGTTATAAATTCATTCCTATGCTATATGCACCATGAGTCGCTAGTAAAATCACATAATCACTGCAGCAATGTGTTCGATTAATGAAGTAACGAATACATACAAAGATGCAAAACATGCAAAAGATGAATTCTAGTCATTTTTAGGTCCCTATGCACCGTTTTGCATTTATATTCACTCTTTAGAAGTATTTCTGTCTGTCTTCTGCCTAATAAGACAAAGTTTGTATATTAGGTAATGATGGCTTTCTTGCAATCTATTGTGGAATAGCAATAACATTTCTGAGGTAAGAATTTTTCAGATATTCACTTCATTGCCAATTTAATTAATAAATAAATAAATGAATAATATATTCATAGGCTGAGAAGTGAAGGGGGGATGGATAACATCTACAAAACTATACAGATGTTTACTTACCATTAAATTCATTCGAAATTTTGTGTAGATATATCGAAGCATATATACGTTTTGTAATAAAAAGCTATATAGACTATTTGAGACAAGCAAGATAGTTTTATTCGGCTATAAAAACTTTATATATTCTGCCCCGGAATATAAAATGCATCCAGTTTTTAAAATATGCCACCTGATTTGAAAATGGCAAAAGTTATGATTTATGCTTTCGGCTCTTTTCGAACGACCCTTTGTGTATTATGGCATTTACGTAAATTTCGTGGCTAATCTTATAACGAGGGTAGATCTGAGATTTTCAAATAGTGTACAAAAATCACTGGTATAATACCTAATTAATCACAATTAGAATTTACTCACCGTTTTGAAGTATTGTAGGTAAATACGGCTGTTGATGTTGATCTGCAGCTTGCCATTCGGATGCAGATGTAAATTCGTTGCTATTTCTGCTAGACGATCGAGTAACTCGCTTAGATTCGTTCTCTGCAATAAATAATAAGTGTCTGTTAATTAGTAAAAATGTATGTCACACTGGCTGGAAATTTGATAAATACATCTGCGCTAAAACTTAATCGTTCACTACGTAATTGGGAATCACTACTATAAATGAATATGTATACTCAATTATTGATATGTACGAACATATTATGTTCAGTGAACAAAGTTGTCCAAAGTTGCAAATGTAATTTAACCACAGCTCATACCATTAGTTACAATACACTACTGTAATTAGAGCTTAATCAATATTTATAGGAATTTGTGTGATCATTCATGCGGCATAGTTCTTAGTTTGAATGTAAAGTGAGTTTTGGATCATTGAAGCTCACTATGATGTGTATTGATTACCTAATCAATGATTTACCTTTCGGTAGTATGGGCAACAATTGACGTTGCCAATTCTGTGGATTTTGGAGTGGCCAGTCAGCCCATGTTCTGAAGTGACTGCTCTTAGAATTTCCTGATTTAGTCATTCGCGTTCTAGACTCATCATCTAAAATTTAAGGGAAGTGCTGGAGTTAGCTGAAATCTATTTATACTGCTTTAGCTATTGATTTTACGAATAAAGACACAAACCACAATCCTATCTTTGTATGTACGAAATAAAGTGAATTAATCGCTATATGAGTTCAAATTCTTTATTATCTTTGGAGTATAGAAATTTACCATGAAGTACCGGCGGTTGACCAAGGGCAATATATCGTTTCCTGGCGAGTTGAGCAGCAGCAAAATCAGGTGTGTGATTATGCTGCATTCTTATTCTCGGTTTTTTACAATCTGCTGTAGTAATCAGACTACCTCTGCAATGTAAATTTCTCCCAACACATCTCCACCTTATATTATTGGGCTGTTTTTTATGAAGGGTGTACATGAACCCTTTGTGAATCACCTTCGGACCACCTTTGTTTGAAAGAACTACCTAGAACGAGACATTAGAAATTAAAGAACAGAAAATACTGTGTAGAGCTACAATTCTTCTGTTCAGCAACTTATGTGTTCTTCAGCACACTCAGCTGGCTTTACTCTTGCATAGATATTATAATCAAATACTTGAGATTCAGTTAGACTCTCATGTAATTGCATACACCATCGATGTGTAATTGATGAATAAAAACCCAGAAGATAAATGAAAGACTAATAAAGTAGACTACGATTGAATAGATATATTTTTAAGTCACGCTCTAGGTACCTCAGCAACATTGGAGTCATCCTCGGTCAATAATTCCTCCATCTTAATCTGCAGCGATGATGTTTCAGGGCTTTTTTCTTCTGTATCAGAGTTGGCACTGCTATTTGACATTCGTCCAGACCCTGCTAACATCTTTGACAGAGACGTTCCTAAGTGGATTAGAAAAAACAAAGACTGTTAGCTGAACTTGCGATTTATATGAATCTAGTGGATGTGAATTAGTTACATCGTCCTAAAAAGGAAAAGTAAAGGAAAAAAAAAAGAGCAAGAGAAATATCGGAAACAGGTAAAAGAAAGGAAGAAGAAAAAGGAAAATAGAAGAAAAGGAAAAGAATGAAAGAAATTCAGATATTATTCGGCATTCAACAACAAGATCATTACTGCAAACAGTACTGAATTCGTTCAATGATCGTAGATTTCCTGAATTAAAGAATGGTCTGTAGTTGTGTCCTAACTATTTTCGTAAATAAAATTAGTGACAATAATAGTTGATTATGATCAACGAGGATCGTTTTGTATAGTAGGTACACGTGGGCATATGAAATTGTTTGAATACAAACTCGTGAAAGCTGCATTACGAATCATATAAGGTGTGCGATCTAGTCAACGATTCGACATTTTAATTACTTGCTGTCTTCCAAATCGCTATTTCGATTGCGAACGTATTAGCATTTCAAATTCCTTTCCATTCTGATATTTTACAATTGCAATAGGATCAAAATCTACTCTTACTGCGTCCAAATGGTCCAAATCAAAACTATCGTGAAGTACGTCGGTATACACAATCTGTATACATACACGCATGTGACCACATGGTTCACCGAACTGCCCCTAGAGAGCAGCACCTTCTTGACGCTCGAGAGACTTGAGAAAAATCCTACTCAACTACTGCTACCATAAGCAGATAGTTGTCTCTAAAACTAAACGGACCGTCCGAAAGATAAATAACGGTTAGAAATGGTTTTTTTTTTGTGGTATTTTTTGGTTAATCCAAAGCAATGAATCTATGCAAACGAATTTGCGATTATAGGGTATGACGCAATAGCGCAGGATACAAAAAAAAATAAAATAACGAACATGGATATGCGAAGATGACAGTTCGTGAAACGGTGACGTCATATCAACGGTATCTAGAAATATATGTATTTACCTTCGACTTTATAAAGTACTTTGCAATGTTCTGGACTGCAGATATGATATTATAAGGAAAGTACGGAATTTACACTTGACCAGTTTAACGATAACAAGTGTGGACTCGTTCCGTGTGCGTAGACATTCGGGAGGTATAGAAATGTGAAAAACAATGACGCAAGTAAGCGAATTGTCGGAGTGATATTCAACGTTCGGAGATTGTCACACCGAAATTCGAAAATCGAACATGACAGATTGATAACGAAATGGCCAAGTTAGTTCGCGCGACTGGACTACTGTGACCAGAAGGCACAGAAATATGGCACCACTGCGCCGCGATCAATAAACGGCACCACGGCACTTGGTCCATAAAGGTCCGTCCGACAAACGGAAGTGTTCGAATTTCAAACGACTCGTAATACGAGACGGTAGCCAGGGCTTGTGCCAAACACATGGCAAACTCGAGCATTTGCAAGTACACAAATAATACATTGCGACTTATATTGAAAAACGAAAAAAAAATCATTTTGTCGAAAGACCTAAATATAAATTCTGTATGGATGTAAAAACGTCATTATAAGTCCAGGAACGGCCGTTATCATTTGGTAACGGTAACAAGAATAGAACTATGTCCTTATGGGGTCAAATTTTTCACGGAAAATTCGTGTCCAGATACGGCATGCGGCAATAAAAGTGATTGACCCGAACATCGACTCGTTTATAGCGCGTTGGCAATCGCCAGATTTCTTTTGAAATTGTATTCAGCAGTTTTTGAGTAAGGCGCATCATGATATAACACTGCATAATCAGTATCCCAAGGTACTAATTGTAAGCAGTCTGAACAACAGGAAAAATCCCGGCGTAATTATACACAGCAGCGTAAATATTAAGCGAATTTTATGATGTGAATATAGTAATCGGAACCGGATAGCACTGTCTTATGTTCAAATTGTGTAATCGGTTAACTGCAGTAGTTCGCAATAAATTAAGGCGAATGATCTTGAACTAGGATTAGCGATCAATGCATCTCATTGGAGGGAGTAGTTAACTGATGGAATATGCGTTTCATGCATGCATTGATACAAATATGATACACTTTTTACGCTTCAGGCCTGCGATTTACTGTGTTTGTTGTTTTTTTCGAAAACTGATGAAACAAAGATGATGTATAGCTTGTAGTTTTTTATACTTACTCTCACTTTTATTTCGGGGCCCATGCACTCCTGTGTCAATTTAATTTACTCTCGATCTTTATCGGCAAGGCTTTTGATTCTTCGTCGAATAATTGACAGTGACAATGCAGCCAGTGGACGAAGGCCCCAAAATGGCACCGATGCGCGGTACCAACTGAAAGCGGTTGACAGTACGCGCAGTTCCGTATAAACAACACAACATCGCGATTCTCCTGCTTGTATAGTCATTATTTGAGAAACGAAAGCTGACGTGTAAGTATGCACGGTAACTAAAAACAAGGGGCAAATTCAGGCACCCCGCTCCAATCTGCTGCCCGATCAACGCTTTGGTGGAAAAACATGATATCTCATATCGTGGTTGAGAACCGTGCTATCTGGAGTTCTTTCCGCCAAAACTCATGATATTACAACATTATATTTCAGAACAGTATAACTTTTAACAATAATATTTGCGATACATCATTTTTTTCCACTGACAATAAGACTTGTAAAAAATCCTTCATAATCGATTATTGTTAATCGATGGAAGCATAAATTGATCCATGTCTAATGTGATGGTCGAGGTGCGAATCACGAAGATATGGTGTGAAAAATGCAGATGTTCCGGAAGTATTGAGAAATATTGAGAGATGAGTGGTGAAGGATGTTGAGAAGTGTTGAAAAATCAAGAAAAATCTTGGAAAAATGTTGAAATATCTGGAAATGTCAGAGAAATGTAGAGGGAGATGCTAGAAGATATCTAGTAATTGCAGGAGGTATGGTGTATGAGTTTTGAAAGCCTCGTGAATTACCTCGGTGATGACTGTTGCGTGTCTGTACTATCACTTTGATGTATGATTCCTCCATGGATCGTTCGAGGAATACCTATGGAGACATCGCTCATTAGCACAGAAATAATTGTTACTTGCAGACGGCGCAGAATGAGGGCTTTATGGAACCTCCGAAGAGCTTACATCGACTTTTGATAAAGCTCTACATGCAGCAGATATGTGATTCCCCAATCAATTTGATTCTGAAATTTGGAGAAGCTTCGAAAAATCGCAACGACAGATTACCAAGAATGGATCTGATTGCACAACCTTTTCCGGAACTTCGAATCTGGTCATAGCTGAATAAGACTTTATTTGAAATTCAAACAATTAGGCTCACAAGAAGACCACCGATTTCGCATTGATTCCGAACGCAAATGTACACAGACTGATGTAAAATGGATATGTATTGCAATGCTTTGAATCAAATATACATATGAATGCCGTGTTTATCATTTTTTTCAATGGAATTGCAATATTAAAGTCAGCCCACTACGAAGTACTCGTCAATTTCAAACGTGAAATGTTCTGACAGAATGTTATCGCGGTAAACTAAATTGATTGAATTGTCAGTCTCGGAGAAATAAAATATGACTCAATGGAAACTTTTGACACTGCGAGATCGCGATGAAGAAAACTCCGGATATCCTGCACGTGATCAGCGTAAAAGTTCTCCACCATTACCCTGAGGCAGACACCAATGTGGGATAATGGTAACTATATGCATGAGGCCGTCTTTATTACTGGCTGCATGGGAGAATTGTCTATCCGCAAAAACTTCTTCCATCCCGTCCAGAGATAAAACCGATCCACGTTTCAATTCGCGAGCTCGGTTTACAATACTTCGAAGTACTTTGAAAAGGGCTAATTTATGGGTTGCAACTTACGAGACATGGCTGCCTGACATGGAGAAGCGGGACATGAGATATTCGTTCGTGACCTACTCGTGGACTTCATGATATTGGGGGTAAATGACTCCATAGAAAATTAGTCATCTTTTGGAGATCTTTTAGACAAATTTTTGCTGTTTAGGTAATTTGTTTATAAACGCCGTATGTGAAACCGGTAGGTACTCCATGTGGGGATCACTTTTCCACCATACAAATTTAGGATTGTTGATTATAATAGAAGCGATAAGGGTTCGTCAAAGTATGTAACATCAGAAATTGCGACTGTTAATTTACTAAAATTCTACTGAAAATTTCAGTCAGGAGTGAATTCCCTGTATGTTACATTCACTTACAATTAGTGACTTCAGCAAACTGTGATCTCTATAAATTATTATAACTTTAATTAATAACATATCTTTACTTTATTTCATTATTATTTCTTCTCATTTGTATTTATTATTATATTTACTCATAGTTTAGTCTAATTCTTATATTACTAACTATTCCTTTTTTTGTTTATCTCTGTACCGCCTGTTGGCTTCTCGCCTTGCCCAACATTGTCATGGGCATAATAAACTATTATCTATCCCAAATCGACTCCACAGTTGTAGCAACATTGCGACACATGAGTGCAGTAATTCTAATAAGCCAGAGTATTGTTGGTCAAATTGGGATTGACAAATTTCGAGTCAAATAACGTATTCTCTTCCATTCTGACTCTATTTAGCGATAACATCCCCGATTGAAACAAAAAATCGTTATGAATCGAAATCTTCAGTTGCTAGCCGAGGACTTTGGTTGATCTGCTCACTATTAAACCAATGGATAATCTGATTCCAAATGAAACGCATTTGCAGGTTGTTGCGAGAAATGCCATTAAAATTATTGAACAGGGGCTTGAAAGGGGAACCTCGTATTTGATTGGGTTACCAGTCGCATCGCCGAACAACTACGTCGCATCATCGCTGTGAGATAAGTGCTCAACTGCAGGCTGTTTATTGAATGTTATTTTGATGCCTGTCGCAAGGAGACCCCTGCTCTGGATATCAATAGTGACGTACCTATGAATATTCTGTCGACGACATCCCAGTTTGAGTGTCTGATCGTAACTCTTGAGGATACCTGCAATATAGGTATACGGAGCGATCACTCTGCCAGTTACTAATTGACGGCAGGATTGAAGATGTTCTGAATTACCGAATAATTGGGATAATCTAATTGAGTTATTCCGTTATGTAAAAAAGTTCAGCCAATTCGCAATAATGTTTATTTTAGAATCACAATTAACCCAATACTGTTACCATACAAATGTACTGAATACAATTAGAACAGTCGAATAAATTCCTGATTCAGTAATGTGGAATTTCAAATGACTCTGCAAATTTTATAGTAGTGCGTAGCGATTCGATTGCTTCGGAAAATTTTCGATCAAGAATTTTTCTTGTGAATTTAATCTCTTTCATGCGTGGCACATTTAGCGGAATATTCAGCAACTTTCATCTAATGTAGTATAGCAAACTTACTATCAGAATACATTCACTATACACAAGTTTTATAGATTTCAGACACACTTGCGTATTTCTATCTCATGAAGAGTAAAATTAAACATTTCTTAGCAAATTCGAAGAAAATGCGGATATTAGTTCACTTTGCAATACTGAACTTGTAATGACCAAAGTCTTTTGAATAACAAATGTGTAGTAACGTCATTGAATTATCGAAAATGCGTACCAAAATATCGCGGAGATACGCTATAAATGTGTGTTTTCTGTTCGAATATGTGCGAGGAATGAGTTTTATCAACATTGATAGATCAGTACCTACCGGTACACTGTAAAAAATTGCGGTGTGAACTACTACAGAGTGCGATGTAGTGTCAATTCAACACTACTCAGAATCTCAGCACTCTAGACTCTTTACCACAGAAAAAATTCCTCACATCAATTAGTGTTGAAGTTTCGACTTAAACACTATAATTATAGTCAATGGTGGTTCAAGTTTGCCCACCACTATTTTTACACAGTGTATCTAAATACCTGATTTGACTTCTATAACCGCGAAGAGGAATCTTCCTTCGATCACATTATTTTTATAGTCGTGACGGGAAGCGCAGGTTGAGTCTGAACCGTAACGGCACCGTTAGCATACATAAATTAAGAAATTTACACGTGCCACGATTGGGCAACAGAACGGTTGAAATTCACTGATAACAATTGTATTCGCATGAACACGTGATATCCACTTTAAAACCATGTCAAATTTAAGTATGAAACGTTGTAACGATCAACCTAAACGATAAACGAGGGATCTTCGTCTGATCTACGAACGTGAAAACGTGAACTAGAGCAAATTTCTAGGAGCAACGCGAACACGTAGTTCGTATTCACAGGATTACCCATGGTCGTGTACGAGGCTGCCTCGGTAGTCCGGTCAAGGCTTCAGCCATATTTAAAAATAAGGACTTTGTTTGACAATAAGCTAATCATTAGAATCCGTCAATTTCAGACCTACAAGTTACAAGGATTCGGAACATCATTAAGAAATCAATTTACCACCCAAACAATTTTATCTTCCTCTTCGTTTGTATCTTTTTCTATAGCACCATCTATTTTTTTTCACAAGTGTTCTTGCTATTTTTTTTTCAATTCTTTTCATGTCAATTTTACGAGGACCAATTCAATTTGACGATTGCTCCCTAGATCAATATAATTACGTGCGATGTATTCCCCGCGATAGTAATAAAGTTACATCTCTGATTATTATTTGTCTTTTTGAGAGTAACTATGTGCTATAATTAGGTCATCTATTTAGTTACAACCTAAATATAATGTTATTCTGCAGAAATGTGCTTAAGATTACGATTTTTATGAATGAAATTGTATGAAAATGGATTCATCAGGGAGTCAGAAATACGATGGTGCAAAGATTGGAATCGATATGAAGAGTTGTATAGGTTTTCTGAACCGATTGCAAGTGTTAAGACAACAGGAGAGTTGAAAATCGTACAGAAATGAATTTTTTCAGATTTCTCTGGCTGGCATTCTATGGCATTCATTCTCAATGCTGTATTCTTCATGACTGCAGATGAAATTATCGACACATACAAACACTTCGGTTGCTCTCGACAGAGAACGCAACATATGTATCCAACTGGTATGGACGACTATACAGTAGTTAATCAATCAATTCTTTCGGCTCATAGTCCACAGGAAAGTAGCAACTTCTTAGGTATAGTACTAGACTAGAACCCAGCAGCATATAACTGATATGCTCGTAGTCAGACTCTTTTGAAAGTTAAACTTTCATCGTTGGATATTTACAATCAGCTGTACCCAATAGCTATAAGCCTAATTGTCGGCTTTTCGTACCGATGGATCTTAAGAGAAGCAAAATACTGCAGGAGAAGTTGAAGAAATCTCTCGCATTCGCGGTTGGCTTGGATTCAAACTGATATAATGAAGTAAGAGAACGAAATATTGCAGTGAAGTTCAAGGAATTGACAAAGTGGTCAAACAGATCGACACCATGATCTAGACACAAAGTAGGTTGGAAACGATCGAATAGTAGTGAAATCCTAATCAAGATATAAGATTCCTTCGCGATAGTACCAAAGGGTAATTTCACAGTTTCATCTGGAGTGTGATTGCACAATGTACTTGAGTACCCGCGAAACCATGGCCGACGATGAAATGACCGCCGTGGCGGGGCGCTACATATATTGAGACCTTGAAAAGTTGCTTGACCCAATAAGGCCCGGTTCCACAAACACCCGGTTAAAGTTAAACTCGGGTTAAATTCGGGCTCGACCAATCAGAAGTGACTTTTGGGCGACTTAAGTTTCCCGATAAACTCCGGTTAAACTCGTATTGTGGAACCAGGGGCGGATTTGATACCTCGGCTACCCTAGGCCTATTACGGAAAATTGTCGCCCCCTTACTCCCTGCAATTTTAATCCGATTCAAACCCCCTCTACCAGTGAAACGCCAGTATTCAGTGCGAAACCAATTTTTGTTTAAGATGGAAGACTTATAATTTTCAATAAGAAAAATTATCAGGCGCCCGGGAGTCGAACCCGGGTCCACCCGGGGTTAAACTTGAATTAAACTCTAAAATATATTATAGTGTTCATTTCTTAATCCGCTCGTATTGCAAACTATTTTGATAATCCGACCCTCGGTACGGGTAAGTTTTTTTTGCTAGCTGCCATCGACAGATTTTCGGCTTTTTAGGTGTGTTTTCCACGTGAGGGTTAGTAAAGGGCGCGACGTCTAAAAAAAAATCTCACCAAGTTTTGCCGCCCTGGGCCCAAGCTTACGCGGACTGTATAGGGAAATCCGCCCCTGATGTGGAACTGGGCGTGAGTATTTTCTTGGCAAGGACGGTAGTTTCTTCTCACTATAATCCAGCTTCTGATGTATAAACTTGGGACTGATTGTCGACCTTCGTTTCGATCCTCCTATCGTTCAATCATAAAAAGGAGTCCGCCATTCGAAATTTTTGGGATGTACACGCGATTATAAAAACGCTGTGCTGAGTAAAGGAACAGCCATTCAGTAAGCGAGAGTGAATCAGACAACAGCCGAATAACTTATTTAAGCTGTACATAAAATAAACCGGTTCTGGAGGATAATTTTGAACAAACGTTAGGACTGGTCCCGTTGACATGCACGTAAAGTCCGAAATTGCAGAATGGTACCAGGGCAAGGCCGTGTTCATTACCGGAGCTACGGGATTTATGGGAAAAGTGCTAGTGGAAAAGCTTCTTCGATCTTGCCCTAACGTAGGAATGATCTACGTTTTGGTTCGCGAAAAGAAGAATATGCTGCCTCAAGACCGAGTCGAGGACGTAATGACATCCAGCGCTTTCGAAGCCGTTCGTGCAGAGAGGACAGATCGAAAGGACTTGCTGTACCCGATCCCAGGGGAAATCGGCCTGCCAGAGTTGGGAATATCCGCCGAAAATAGACGCCTTCTGCAGCAGACAGTGTCGGTGGTTTTCCACCTGGCAGCTACTGTCAGGTTTGACGAGCCTCTGCGAACTGCGGTAGCTTTGAACGTCGAAGGAACAAGGGCTCTGCTCGAATTGTGTTCAGGAATGACCAGCCTCCATGCCATCGTCCACGTCTCTACTGCTTACGCAAATTGCATCTATCCGATAATTGAGGAACGCGTATATCCACCGCCAAATGATCCGGATGTGGTGAGAAATTGTGTAGCGCTCTTGACCGACGACATTCTGGAGCTGGTGACGTCCAGGTAACGTTGAGTTCGTGGTGATTTGTGATTTGTTCACTCATTGGATGCAACGAATTTTCAAAGAGATATTCTGCAAAACTACAATTCTTCACGTGATGTTGATGTGATTGGTGTTTTCAACGCAACTTTCAGGTTGATCGGTGACCATCCGAATACTTACACCTTCACCAAAGCTCTGGCGGAACACATGGTCTCGGAATACTCGACAAAGTTACCGATCGTCATTGTGCGACCATCCATCGTCTCAGCCTCCTGGAGGGAGCCGATCCCTGGATGGGTAGACAATTTCAACGGGCCAGCCGGACTTATAGCTGGTGCGGGGAAAGGATTGCTCAAAAGCATGTACGGAAAAGGGCAACTTGTAGCGGACCTGATACCTGTTGATACATGCGTAAATTTATTTATAGCTGCCGCTTGGGAGATGGGTATGTTGAAGGCAAACAAGTTATTACAATAAGTGAAACACGAATTTTACTGAGTTTGTAGATCCCAAGTTCAAACTGATTTATATACCCGGAACCAGTTTCCAAAACTATCATAGCTCCTTGTTAGGTACTACCTATATACATGTGGACTCATTAATAAATAATGAGTAGATCTGGAATATGGGGTTTGATTTCAGATAGGATTTTGATGGAAAGTAAACTTAGATAACCGACAAATTTTACGAAAGTAATGAAATGGAACTGTATTATGATTGGCGTCAATAGGATGACAATCGAATCATTTGTTTTTACGCCCGAATTGGCTCGAAATAATCATATATACATTTGGATATTTTGTAAACTATAGTTGATAAGATGAACAGAAGGACCTCATATATTAGTATCAATGGTAATAATGCACTCTGCATGTCATCAGGCATTAGAGAAAGCACGAAACTCGTGCCAGATGTACGCGTTTACAACTGCGTCTCTCGGCCGTTTAAATCCTTATCGTGGAACGAGTTCGTGATGACAATCGACAGCTGTACCAAGAATTATGCTATGAGCAACGTCTTTACAAGTCCAAAGATTAGGATGACCAACAGCCGAGTGAAGCACACGTTGAGTAATCTACTGGAGCAGACTATTCCCGCAACCCTGGCAGACACTTGGATTCGATTGTCGGGTGGGATGCCGAGGTAACGTGTACATCTAGAATTTTTGAAACCGAATAACGGGTAGAATTGACACATTCGAGATAACTTGAATTTTTTCAGTAACTTTTCCAAATTTCCATGGGATCGGTTGCACGTTAGAACATCAATAATTGATTACAGGTTTCAGCGCTATCAGTGTAAGATGAACAAGATGGCTAAGTCGCTTGAGTACTTCACAACACATGAATTCGAATTCAAAGCGGAGAACGTCGAGGAACTGAAACGCCATTTGAATCCATCGGATCAAATAATTTTCAACCTCGATGTGACGGAGATCAACTGGAAGGAATACATCGCCAGATACTTTTTGGGCATTCGGAGATACGTGATGAACGAGAAAGATGACACGATTCCTACAGCCAGGCAACTGATCACCAGATGGATTCTGACGAAACGAGCTTTTCAGATTGGGGCTCTGTTTATTGTCGCAATTAGTTATTCCGGCAACAACACACCTATTAGTTTGGGGTTTAACTTTCACAAACCCGGATAAACTGAAAACGCAGTAGGTACATCACAATCTGAAACCGGAAGCTGTTGCGATTTGCACGTTATTAATTCTGCGGGGTCAAACGGTCCAGTGTTCGCTGTCAAAAGATGCAGCGTGGATTTTTAGAGGAAATTCATGGTAGAAAAGAACCGGTGTCTGTGGTAAATTCAAAAACGGTGGCATTTCTGTCCATGTCACACCGCTCTTGATCATTTCAAAATATTGTCACCATTTCGAACTTTATATACACCGGAAGTGAAGTTGTTGCAAACTCACACGATTTCACACTTAGAATCTTGACACCTTCAGTGACATTATACTGACCCCTTGACGGTCAGTGACACACATATGGGCAGAAACAATTAGTTGTGCCACTTTTGTGTCATGACACATATCTGGGCATTTGAAGAAAAAAAAACATGTTTTTACTACATGGATTTGACTGTAATTGGGTAAATCATCGTTTTTGAGATCGCTGAATCCAAATCTGAAATTGGAAATTTTTCCCATACAAAAGTGGCACGGAAATCTCACTTTCGGCTGACTGCTAAGGGGTTAAGACACCGTCGCGATCTAACTCAAATATCTTCTGAGGTGTCAGGGGCTGTTCTCATTTGTATTTGACACCAACCGAGTGCGGAAGTTACGTCGGATGGTGTCGTCAAACACAGATTTCGCTCTCAATTCGACATTTGAGACAAAACGTCAGTTAATTTCATGCTGGACAAGAGTCTGCAATACAATTTGGCCGATGATGACTTCTAACAGTAGCAGTGAAAATTACAAGGCCGTTAGCCGCTTACTTCCAAAACTATACAAGTGAATCATTCGACGAACTTCGGCGTGTATTCAATAAAGATTGATACAGTTTGTTCTTGTGAATAAATCAACTTTCCATATTATTCCATATTTCCTGTCCCCGAATGGATTTTAAGGCGGTATGGTACAGCTGGCCTTGAACCTAACCTACCTAACCTAAGAAATACGAATCTGACTGGAATTCTATTCGTTTTTTCCAAACAGTAAAATGTTTGACCGATTTCTGCCGTAGTAAAGGATTAATCTCCCGAGATTTATCCCGGCAGATTGTATAGTTCGGAAGAAAGCACGAATTGCGTTTTCGAGGTGACAACAATTGGTAATATGTATGTGATGGAATTTCGAACATGGTCCCGTAGCACCTTAATATCAAAGAGCTTAATATGGTGTATTAGGATAACACCTTCTCGTATACTATTTCTAACATCGCTTTTCCGATACCATATGTTACTTTCGGACCACTATAGAATATTTTCGGTACCAATGAAATTGAACACCTCTCGGTGTTACCGAAAGACTATGCTCGCGGTGTTGAGATACGGAGTAATCTATTTACACCACAAATTCAACGACACTTGATAACACCTAAGTCGTTGTGGACTGCTATAGAATACGCAGCGGTGTTGAACCGGTGTTAGATTTGATACCGGTTTTTTAACAGCGATATTTAGTCGGCAACACTCATTTTAGTAATAATTGTGATTAGAGTTCAATTTCATACAGCGTATCTACGAACACACACTTGTGATATTATTGCATTTGCCGTTTCTAGGCGAATCAATTTGTAGGCATTCCTACGTAATCCTACGGTCGCACTTGTAGTCGGGCTGTGGCTACAATGTGAAGTAAGGCAGGTGAATTTCAGATTCGCCACTGCAGGATCATAGTACCTCAGCTTTCATCGTGCTGTACAAAACGATGCGGTCCTCAGTATGAAGTATTTGTGATTCTTCGAACATGAACTTCTCGACACACGGCACTGGGAGTATTAAAATTCGATGGTAATCGAATGTTGAGTTGATGAAGTGGCCCTTACTGAACTCGTTATTTTTATTATTGAACCTACTGGCTGCTTAAAAAGTTGCTACATGTATAGCAGAGTCGGGTTTTTATCGCAATTCACTTACATTTCTTTATTGCGACTTCAGATTCGTAATCAGATGACAGAACCCAACTTATTGTAAGTCTTTCGATGGTAATTTTTGTCGAATTGGGCATCTCTACCACTTCTGATTTTATTTTTAATATCCTGATTAAATAGGGTATCACCGAAGACCCCTCTAGCGCGTAAGTTTTATCAAAATTCAACAGTTTGCGAAATAAAATGTACAGTATACTCCGTGAACATAATGAAGCGATTACTAATTGCAAGTTGCTGCGCCTGCATGATGTTTCAGGTTCAATATGGTGCGTACGTAAGCGTGTGCCCGATAGCCTACCATCAGGAGTAATTACGAAATCTACTGCGTATGCAAATAGCTAGGTTTCGTAGAGTATAGCATAGGTGAAGAGCCATTACGTATGAACTGCAGTCGATATGCCTCGTGATTTCCTATATATTTGAAACTCTCACCTATCCGCCGAACTTTGTCCTAAAGTTCTTGTATCATGATTGCCACGTATACAGCTCAGTGCAGAATTAGTTAGTAAAATTTGAAATAACAACTTATAGTCACGTCACTGATCTTTTTCCCATCCTCATCCATGACGCATGTGAGCTGTAATTATATGAGATTCGTGGCTACTTCTTGACGTCTAACATACTGACGTTTTAGTACGAGCCAAGTCGGTCAAAATCCTCTCAAATTTAATATACCTCATGCTCGGCGTGCAAATAGTTTTGTACACATCCGCATTGAGATTTCATGTGCCATGAATGCTTCTAATTTGTATAAATGCTTGAGAAAAACATTTGCCATTCGATAATTATCAAACCCTAAATATTCTGCAGGCTGAAGATTCAATAGAAACACTTGCTTGTACCTTTACCCTCCCAAGCCACATAGGGTCAAAATGATCTCAGCCGTTTTTAAGGGGACTGGAGAGGTTTGTAATTTGTACACGTTACGTGACTTTGGTTGCACATATCAGGGGGATTAATAGATACAATAGATTTATACTTTCAGTCGTCTTTATTGGCATGTTTGTCTGGGGAAATATCCTATATACATGGTGCCCAGGTCAATAACATGAACTGTCTAACGTTAGTAGCCAAACAATGGAAAATTTGGTTTGACCACGATTCCGGCCGAACGGATGATCCAATTCAGAATTTTCTAGTCTTGATCTCTTCGTTTGACGCCGCTTTATCGATCCCCACCGATAAATTGGAAATCGGATGAAAATTACAAAAATGGCGACCAGAAAACGCAAAATTCAAAAATAATAGGGACATTTTTCATTATAAAATCGTTGCAAAATTTTTGAGCGAAAATACTTCAGGTGGGATCGATAGAGCTTCGTCAAACGAAGATATCAAGACCAAAAACTCTGGATTGGATCATCCGTTCAGCTGGAATCATGGTCAAATTACATTTTCCAGTGTTTGGCTACTAACGTTGGACCATTTATATTATTGACCTAGACACCATGTATATAGGCTATTTCGCCGCACAAACATGCCATTAAAGACTACTGGAAGTGTGAATCCATTGTATTCATTAGTACCCTTGATATATGCAATCAGTCACGTAACGTATACAAATTTCAAACCTCTCCAGTCCCCTTAAATGGCCACAATACGAACATTATCGTTCCAATTCAGTGAAAAAAGTTATTCAACGTTTAAAATTGAAAATTCTCTAGGATGATCTCCTCTGTTTTGTGGATCTGCATATACTGACGAAATAAATTCGAACCCTGAAACCGTAATGGTCAAAGTCTGAGAATACGTTTGAATTGTAATTACAAATATTTTCGATCATTAATTTTCAGCTTAATTGCAGACGTGGCTCTCACAGTTTTCCAGATACATTATTATACCGTCGTTCTCGTGCGTGGGGTACACAGGCCTGCGTGCGGTGTGGTCATGAACCGCGAAGGATTAGACGAATGTGTTTTTGCCGCCATCCTCCCACTCCGCAATTCTTCTACTGGACCGTTTAAGTGGAATCGAAAACTCACTTTTGCCCATCCTTCCGTAGAATCTACAGTCGTACAGACGACGCACTGTCTTAAAGTGCGAGTACCCCATCGCTGTCAGTCAACGAGACGACAAAACTATACTACAGAGCTGTAGATACTTAACCAGTCGCGATGGTGGCTGATAATGAGTCCGAGATCGCGAAATGGTACCAAGGCAAGGCTGTCTTCATCACCGGAGCAACAGGATTTATGGGCAAAGTCCTCGTTGAAAAACTGCTACGATCTTGCCCGGATGTTGGACCGATCTACGTCTTGGTACGCGAGAAAAAGGACGTCGTCTCCAGGGATCGAGTCGAGGATATGCTGACGTCCAGCCTGTTCGAGGAGCTCCGTAACTTCGGTACAAACCCGAGGGATAGGGTGATCGGTATTCCTGGAGACGTGAGTCTGCCAGATCTTGGAATATCCAGCGGAGATAGACGCCTTTTGCAGGACACAGTATCGGTTGTCTTTCACGTGGCAGCAACGGTTAGATTCGATGAACACCTCCGACTAGCAGTGGCGATGAACCTCATAGGCACCAAGGCTGTACTTCAGCTATGCAAGGGCGTGAAAAACTTATCCGCCGTTGTCCACGTCTCCACGGCTTACTCCAACTGCAATAGATCCGTAATCGAGGAACGCGTTTATCCGCCACCCGCAGACCCAGATAAAGTCTTGCAATACGTCGGGGGCCTTGATGATGACGCCCTGGAATTTATCACTTCAAGGTAACCAGAGAACCGTTGCTAGAGCCGAGTTTCGGTTCAAATTATTACCTCCGATCATCGCGTGTGCTGAATAGATACGAAAAAGTATCTATCTGACATTTCTCAGGCAGTGCTATGGAATTCTGGTCAATTCCAAGTCGATATGAGCAAGGAGTTCATTTAGAAAAACTCAAGATTATGTGTCTTGACTATAGGGATGAATAAAGTTCGGATCATTCAATTCGGGGCCTAAAAATGGATTTAAAACGATTTGCAGGATCATATCCAAGCACCCTAACACCTACACATTCACGAAAGCCCTGGCAGAGGATTTGGCCTCCAGATCCTCGACCGAATTACCAATCGTTATTGTACGGCCTTCGATAGTGTCAGCGTCTTGGAAAGAACCCCAGCCCGGATGGGTTGACAATTTCAATGGGCCAACTGCACTCGTTGTTGGTACAGCCAAAGGACTGCTGAAGACCGTGTATGGAAAGAAGCATATCACCGTTGATCTGATACCCGTCGATGTGTGCATTAATTTATTCATAGCTGCAGCGTGGGAGATGGGTATGTTGATTTTTTCGAATGTCCGATGTATGTATAAATGCACTTTTTTGAACCCATGGTGACAGAAACGGTCCAAGTCCACTTTGCGAAAGTTACCAAAAAAAAGCATTTTTGTAAGTCATCAAGGGCTTGCACCACTTCCATTGAAATTAGCACATACTGCGTAATTACTACAGTTATTTATATCTTGGGTTTGACGTATTGAAAAAGGATGTTCGAATTATGGTCACAATCGGGCCTTAAAAGGACTAAATTTACACTTCGCTGATTGATATTAAGGAAATATCAGAAGGGATAACCGTATCTATTTTCTGAACTTGATCAGGTACGAGAGAAAATACGAAGTTTGTACCGGATGTGCTCGTCTACAATTGTGTCTCTAGTCCCTCCAACCCGCTAACTTGGAATGATTTTATAACGTATATGTATCCCTGTTTGACAACGCACGCAATGAGTGATGCCTTCACGGTTCCCGGAATGACAATGACCGCATCAAGAGTCAAAAACGTGCTAATCAATTTTGCTTATCAAGCGCTACCTGCCATTGTCGCAGACTTCTTCCTTCGGTGCTTAGGTGGAAAGCCAAAGTGAGTAAAAGTCCATCTCACTGCGAGAATCTCCATACCCTTTAATCATCGTTCAGATACCGAGTTTTAGCAACTGAGAATTATAATCAAGACATGTAGGTGAAGGTTCTTCACATATAAAATCGTGTCACAGTCATACTCGAAAAAAGTTGTTGATAGAGCCTCGGCCTCTGCCTATGTTTGCCAGATTGTTGATATTGTATATTATTAGTCTGTTATTTTTCAGGTTTCAGCGGTATCAGTCGAAATTGAATCAGATGTTGTCATTGTTAGAGTTTTTCACGACGCACGAATGGCATTTCCACGGAAATAACGTGAGACAGTTAAGGGATCGATTGAACTCGTTTGATCAGAAGATATTTGACTTCGACACATCGAAGATAGACTGGAAGGATTACGCTGAAAGCTATTTTCGCGGTATCAGAAGAAACGTGATGAAAGAGGAAGACGATACGATAACAACTGCACAAAAGAGAATCGCTAAGATGAAGATTTTCGCTAAGACTTTGAACATCGGACTTTTAATATTCATCTGCATTCGTTTGGTGAAATATTACAATAGTTTCTTCAACGCTGATCGAAGAGCTCATTTACGATCGTATTTACGAAAACTTATTTCACAATAAATTTTTCACATCAATTTTCTAGGTACTATTTCAACGGGTTACTATATTAACACGTATCTTACGATTCTTCCACGTCGCAAGTATCATTTTTGTAAATATATATCTTCAATTTGTCAATATTCTAAGCACTTATTTATGCCGCATTTCTACAGATTACATAATCGTAATTCTATAATACTTCCTAAGACAAAAGAAGCAGTGTGAATAATCATATTTTTGTAATAAAGGGTTGACAACTGACTTACCCATCAATCATAGTTGTTATTTTCAATATTAAATATGACAGCTGGGGATAGATCACACGAAACACTTATTCAAATTCACCATGATGGCCAATGTATTGTAATTCAATATTAGATCTTAGCTTTCAGTAAAGTCCACATAATAGTAATTGATAACTGAACAGTTTTTCTCCCTTTCAATAATCGTTCGAATTTACGTTTGAGTAATTATTTGGTGACCGAGGATGGCAGTTATCGTCCAAACGACCTTGCTTCGTCTTGTGTCCTCAAGAGAAACTGTGTTCAAATTGATCGATTACCAACTAAGATGACCTTGTGTATTCACTCTCAGTGTAGTGTTATTATTATGTTATGTTTGTTCTTCCCAGTAAAGTATTGCGTCTTTTTGGTCTTGCAATATTCACTGCTATTCGAAAAATGTTAATATTACTTATTACCATACTGTTGCTTACACGTCATACTTATTCGAACCTCACGGCTCGAGGTGATATATTATAATTCTACTTCTGCAAAAAGAAATATTGGATTTACTCTAAACGAGCTTTGATTATCCGGTAAACTAAATAAAATTCGTTCATTCGCTTCCATTCCAAATGTTTCAAAGATACAGTCAACTGAAAATGATCGATTTTGTCGCGATATCAGGATTACGTACCTCCACAATCTCTTACATTTCATAATATTCGCAAATATCGATTTGACCAACTCAGTTTCCAAATGCAAAGCATGCGTCGTATTTGGCATCAGCACACAATCGGTACGTGTTATGTGCACGTACGCGAAGATGGTACGTTCATAAAGAAGTATTATTACGGTATTCAGCAGTAACTTTCAAGCATGAACCATAAGAAGACACAAATCTGGTAACACTGATGTGTCTGGTAATCAATAAGGGAAATAAACAGAAAAAAAAAATAAAAATACAAAAATGAGGGAGAAAAAAAAGAAAAGTCTAGCCGTTAACAAAAGCGACTGCTGAATACGGGCCAGTGGGTACGCACGACGTCGTCGAATGTGCAATGTTACGCATAGGCACAGCTCCGAAGTGAGGGAAGTCATACCCATACCCATAATGTTCGTTAGTTTCTACATAAATATCCACGAACAGAGGAACAGATCCATGTTAAGTCGCATAAAATAGACACCGTGAAGTGACGACTCTTACGTGATTCTATGTTCTTATGCTTGGACTGAATAATATTGATATTTATAAGTTATCCAGCTCTCTCAACTTATTCTGACTGTGAGTCGTACCGTTGTTATACTCCACGGTTACATCCGTACATCCATAATTACACGTATTACGTACATATAATATTATTATTTGCATTACTCGGCGATTTTTTTTTTCTTTCGTTTGCTTGACAACACACAGTCACAGATATTTATAAAGTGTGCTTATGAACCAATAAAGATACCCACCATTCGCAAAGGTCTTGAGTATGTTTGTATTTCACATACGTAATGTTCTCTGTATTTTTTTGTTTCTTTCGAAGTAAAACAAACAGTGGCTGCAAAAATTAATGCTCAATGATCTGTAAGTATGGAAGAGTGTGTTATATCGAGGAACAAATACAAATGAATAATTGATTATGCAATATCAAGTATAACGCGCTAAATCAACAGTCGTTGCCATACAGGTAACTAATAATTGAGGAATCTCGGCGTTGATGGGAGTTGGAAATCAAAAAAATACTCTTCAAAATTGGTCCCGTTATAGAGGAAGCCGTACTTTTTTATGCTTTGTACCACCACTCATTTTCCCTGACCAAATAAAATATATCAGCCAACTTTTCACTGAGATTTCCTTGATCTTTTGATTCCTCGAGAGTATCAGGATATCCAGATTTTCCCTAACTACAAGTGGTCACTGCTCCATAAGTAATCCAGGATTCTCCTGACTTCATGTTTCTACGTAATTATTGTAATCCACGAATTGATTTTGTTGACTGTATACAAGTGGATACGGCCACAAATGGAGTAATTATTGGCGGAGCGGGATTGAAGAGCCAGGTCCCAAAAGTTCCGAAGGGTAAAAATTCCGAATTTATTTGAAACCCGATTCTCAGTTTCTAGAAACGTTACAGTTCATAACTTGCGGATACCGAAAGTTCGAAATGCAGACAGCTCAAAATCCGAAAGTTCAAAACTCAGGAAGTTCAAAATCCGCGAATTCAAGGGACGCTCATGACAATGAGCTGTCGAATAAACGACGTTGCATAAGCGGATTCTGAGATTCAGAGTTTTGGCCTTTCGGAATTTTGAATCTTCGGTGATTTTCGATCCAGAGTTTTTGAAATTGGCTACGTAGACTTTCGGGGACATAATCTTTCTGAAATCTCTGAATCCGTAGTATAAAAATTCGGAATGTCGACCTTTCGCAGCTTTTGAAATTCGAAATTTAAACCCCCCCTGATGGCTGTGTACGGAACTGTAAGTCTAATAACCTACCTGTAACAAATGTTCTATGAATTGATATGCACGTACGTTGCTTCCTAGAATTCTCCTATTTTCTCCACATAGATATGTGTGAAAAGATAAGACATTTGCATCTCACGTTGAGTCATCGTTGTCGATTACGTCATTATATGCGCACAGGCCAGTTCAAGGCTCCACAAAAGTATACATATATACTTATGTACGTTTAAGAAATCCCTGTATCCTCCTGACCAGTGACCATTGACTCCTGTCCAAAAATTTAACGTCACGTTTGACGTCTTCGCTAGCTCATCGTAAACTATGATCCAATGATCCGAAAGCACAAAATCTTACGATGTTCCATGTATGCGGTTGTCATTCTGACCACCAATTAGAACTTAGAAGATTGAAATTTACATTATCCCCAACGAACCGAACCGCGTGCTTGATGACAAGTTACAGAATCTCCATATAAGTTAGATATTGATGTACGCAGATATATCTGTGTATATAATATGTACAGTACAGGAATTCCCAACGTCCGACAACTCAGGGGAGTATTGGGGTTGCCACGGGTCACTGACAGGGTTGGTACACTTTTGGCAATTTGAAATTCCCTGACTTTTCCCGGCATTCCAGACTGGATATAGGACTTTTTCCAGTTACTTGTCAAGGGAGATGCCATTGAATAGTATCATTTTTTTCATAATGTTATAACTATCTTCAACAGTGCCTGTATTAATAAATAACGCACTCTATACGTCAGTATCTAGTATACGCGTCGAAATCGAAGACAAAAGTGCGTGCGATTGGACGTAGTTTTCAGTAGTCGGATCTACGTTTTTCCAAATAAATACAAAACATTTCACTAAAAAGAAAAAAAAAACCAAGCTCTTTTCTCGTGACGAGAAAAAAATCCAGTCCTATCGACGAAATTCCCTGACTTTTCCTGGTTTTTCCGGTTTTCCCTGTGCGTACCATGATCCCGCTGATTGATCAGCATAGAGATGAGTGCCACAGGTTCAGTGTCGTCAATTTTTCACTGTTTGTCACAAATCAAATCGTTAGGAACCACTAAAAAAAAAAAAAAAAAAACTGGATGGCCCGGTCTTGTGGTTACCAAAACTATATTCTCTGATTGTGAGTGTTCCGACGTTAGAAGTTCACCCTGTACTTATACGTAATTTGTGTAATTTGTATAATAATTTAATTCAAATACCTAATATTTAATGCACAGTTAAATTTTTCTTTCTTTTCATAAAATATCTAGGTAATAATTACGAAAAAATTTGTATTCCATGGAAAAATCAATTTTCAGTCGTGAGGTTCAAAGCACAACTACGTATCTTTTACGTATTAAAATCATACGCCGATGATTTGGGCTTATATTTTTTAATATTCATGTTAACTTGTATAAAGCACTAATTTGTGATACTCTGATATAATTAGATATATTTTTATATACCTACGTATTTGCAACGCATGCCTCAGCATGTCTTTTCGAATCCGTTGTAATTGTATTTGTAAGTGTGGCGAGAGTCAATTGGTTTTCTGATAGAAGCGAGGGGCAGGGAAAACAGCTATTTACTAATGAAACTACTCCGACCTGTTAAGCATAACTTAAAATAACAATGAAACAAATAAAAAAAAAATTTTTTCTTGTGCGTAATTTAAATCAGTATTCCCAGTTTTTTTTTCTTCTCACATTTGTTTACGTAGTAAATTATCTTTTCCATGTGTCAGATTGAATTTCGCCTCTTATTGTACGTCACAATTACTATGACAATTCACACCAATTAGTATGACTTACGTAAATGTGTATGTACACACTAGTGGTAGATCCTTGAATGCTTGAGGCTCCCAAAACAAATATAGGTATAATATTTCCATTGAATAATAAGGGAATAATTAATTTCAGAATTTCTGCGTTTGGTATTTTAAAATAACAATAAAGCTTCCCTGGCAGAAAAATTATAATCATTCGAATATTTGGAATAATCGAAAAGCATTTTTGGAGAAAAACGTGAAGCGTATTATAGCTGGGTGAAAATATTCAAAATCGCGCATTGAAATTGAAAGAAAGCATTAGAGGATAAAGGATAATTGTGTAAAATAGAAGTATTTAATATTATATGTTAGACAAAGAATGTTTAACCCTTCGTGGCCACACCAGTGAAGAATAACTTCAAATGGTTGCCATCTGAAAATTATCAGTCCGATCGGAATCAAAAAATACTGAGAATACTTTGAACATTCTAAAACATCTGTGAAAAGTTTTCATGTAAAAATTCGAATAACAATATGTTGAAAAAGAATCGTAAAAAGGTAAATTTGTCACAAAGTACACCTTTTCACTCAAAAAATCATAACTTTTTGAATTTTCAATATTTTCGACTCAAATTTCAGCTGAAATACTCGCCAAATATTATACTTCTAGGAAAAAAATTGTGGCAAAGTGCACGTTTGGAAACAGGTATTTATTTCAACGCGTGAAAAGCATCGATTTTGGAGTAGAAATGAATGCGCGGATTTATCTAGAATATATAAATGCCAAAAATGCAACTTTTCGCTAAAAATGAATCATAACTAGCGCATTTGTTAAATATTTTTCACCCAAAATAAAGCCTGGGTAAAATTTACCCATATTGGCTACGAAGGGTTAGTGAAAATAAAAAAATCTATTCAAACAACATGTATCGAGAAATTATACAGGGTGAGTCACGAGAAACGCCGAGAATAGAAGGAGCCTAATTGTCGAATAAGTCCATCCCTTCAACCAATCAAACTGATAACAGCTAATGACAATAGGAACTGGGTGAGCATAACATTCAAATCAGAGTCCATAGCAGGAGATGATAATCAAAATCACATAATCAAGTAACAGTCTTTACTTCAAACGTAAATATTGTTTGGACTGACTGCCTTCTTGTTCAATACAAACATCTATTTTTATTTCGATCGATTATGTATGTACTTTCCTTGATTCTAATGTTACGCTCACACAGTTCCTATTATCTTTACCTGTTATTCGTCTGATTGGTTGAAGGGGTGGGATTATTCGACAATCAGACTCCTCCTATTCTCGGAGTTTGTCGTGACTCACCCTGTAGAGGTACCTAACAGAAACTTGGAAGAGTATTTCATTCGGCTAAATAAAATACCGAAACAAAATAAAAACCAGACATATGTTATATAACTTTCATATATTTTAAAACAAAATCATATAAATAAATAAATAGACTCCGTGATCATTTGGAAGATCAACACGTTTAGGTCCAACACAGGGTTTGAACGTGAATATAATTGCTATCTTGTACTTACAGTTATTAGATAGGTAATTGTCACTATTACTATACAGCAGCTGGTACGTAAGTGAAATGAAGCAGATATATATATATATATATAATATATATCCATATATATATACATATACACACATCTATATGTATATATACATACATTATTAATATTATTATTATTTTTTTTTAATGTTACATTATTTTTGTTGTTTCTTCCTCTTTTTTCTTCTTCTTCTTCTTTTTCTTCGTCTTCTTATTCTTCTTTTGTTTTGTAATAATACAGTATAATATCAATTAAATTAATAATATTAAATATTGTTTTCTTGTATGCATCGTGTGATTGGATAACATTACAGATGAGACTAGCTGGTGATGACCTTCATGGCGCTACCTTTTTTAACCTTGGGCTCTACATTATCATTATTCAACATTTTCTTATTAATTATCAATTAATTTATTTATTATATCTTATTTTTCATTTTGCTTATTTATTTCAATGAATCATTAAGTTTTATTATTATGTTTTTCTTTTCTTTTTGTTTAATTTTATTTAATTTTTTTTTTTTTTTTTTTTCTTGGCAGCGGTGAACAATTAGGGATTTCACCAAACAATGTTTCTCAGGGGAAGCTCACTTCGAAGTGCGTTACAAACGGTCTTTTTTTTTTCTTTTTTTTTTCTGTTTCTTTTTCCCGCAAGAAGAAAACGGTTTCGCTTTAGAAACGATTATTATATTAATAAAATTACATACCTCGGCAATCTAATCATTTGAAAAGGCACAGGCAACTGAAATAATTAATGCTATTATGATTATTATTATTATTTAAACCGTAGATGTGTTTTATCCTCTTATATCGAAACATTGTGAATTTCTCGTCACAGATATCTGGATATAATACAGTAAGTTTTTATAAATATTGGCATTTTATATCTTTGATGCGACGCAAGCTTTAGTTATGTTTCCAAGTCGAACTAGGTATACATGTACGCATGTGAAAAAAAAAACAAATCAATCAAATTCAAACGGTAAAAATACAATAACAATTATAGTTCAGCGAAGCTGTCTGATACTTTGTAAAACTATCGGTTTGTCAATTATAGTCAAATTTGTCCAAATACCTTATATTACCAATGGTACCCGTCGTCAATCTGATTTGATAATGTTCATCGTTTTTTCTTTCAATAGACACAATTTAGCATATTTACAATTCTATTCTTGATTTTCTACACGCGAAGTCGAAGCTAAAGCGGCGATAGTTATTCTTGTAAACGCGCAATTATAATATAATTGGACTTTAATTTGTAACATTTTTTTTTTCTTGTTTTTATTTTATTTTTTGCATTTTTCGTTTTTTTTTCTCGTTTTTTTCCTTTTCTCTTGTTTCTCCTCTTCTTTATTTAAAACTACTGTACCAGAGTATACAATATAGATATATATATATATATAATAATTTATGTGAAGAAAAATGCACAATTCCCTAGGATAAAGTATATTGTATAAGATTAAGTTGCCGATGCCTTCAAAAATTTGTTTGGGAACTCCACATTCTACGATAATTATCATTTATCAATAATCCATCATATATAAATGGAGGTGGTTGGTTTTATTTATTTATTTGTTTTTTTTTTTTTAACAAAACTTAGCACTTGTTAGCTTGAACATGATTTTTTTTTTGCGTTTTTTTTTTTTTAATATAGAACGGAAATAGCAAATTTAAATACGCGTCACGCAACGGTTTTTTTTTTTTTTTTTTTTGTTTTTGTTTTTCAAGCTGTAGTATTGTGTATAGTAGCAGCAGCTGCGCCAAATTGCTACTATATGATACTTCAGGTGAGTGTGATACGATTTGATTGGCTATTTCAGGTCCCTGACCCATAATAAAGTCATTTCCGTCACCGAATATCACCCTAAGTCGGAGACAAAAAAATAAAAATAAAAAATAAATAACAAATACTCCTCAATTCAGCGGACTTTTGCAAAAATTTTCCATCAAGAGCCAACAAGTTGATCTAATTCTTTTTTCTTCTGTTTTTTTATTTATCTATTATTATTATTATTATTATTATTATTATTTCGAGCGAGTTGAATTCTTTTCTAAAAAGAATCTTTTTTTTTCAAGTTTTTTTTTTGTTTTTTTGTTTTTTTACTAACTTTATTTTTCTCAACTTCTTTTCGTTTCATGTTTTTCATCGTTCATGGAATCACATGGCTAAATATGATCAGCATTCGTAGCCATTTCGTAATATCTACCTTTATACCATGCACCGAAGAGTATGGGAAAAGAGTGGTGGAAAATCGGTGTTGTAAGAAAGAAAGAAAGAAAGAAAGAAAGAAAGAAAGAAAGAAAGAACGAAAGAAAAAAAGAAAGAAAGAAAAATGCAATTCATATCATTTTTTTTGTTTCTCTTCTCTTTTCTCCCTCTCAGTATGTATTTTCACAATTCACAAACCATATCTTTCAACTTATATTACCGCACTGTATAATATATCCAAACTGGAATTACGTAGTTCTAAATGCGTATAATAAAGCTGCCAATTACGAAGTGTGATAATTGTAGTATCACAAACCTTTATTATCTTTTCAAGCTCCTATTTAAATATAGAATAGCTCAATTATGTGAAATGATGTGAAATATATGTATATATACATATATATTTAATTTATATATATAATTGTCGGCCTAGTTATATTCCTCGTCTATAAATGACTCCTAAATCCACCACTCTTTCCTACGTAAAACTCTAGCCGTTGCTAATATATATAAACGATTACCATAGTTAAAGTGGCCAACCTATCGGAGTGAATATACCATCTCCTAGTCGTCAGGGTGGCTGAGCATTTGGGTCGTAGGGCAATTCGTGCCTTGATATTATGCTCGGACATTAGCTTCTGCTTTTTATTATTTTTTATATCTTTATCATCTTCGGTTTGGGTTCTGAGCCGTCAAACAATCATGCGGCACATACGAAGTACAAAAGACAGTAGTGAAAACCATGCGGAACGAGCCAGCGAACTACGCGATAATAAAATGCGTAATACTACCAACAATGTGCCAAATTGTACCGCTCTGTGCAGCCAGTATAATCTGAAACAAACAATAATTATTAGGATACGTGTAATTCGGAAGGATGAGAATAAAGGATCAAATAGTCAAATAGAAATGAAATATTTCAATGGAGATTTCTTTTCGAATAGTCCTTCGGGATAATTGTCTTGAAATCGCTTGTACGCTTTGCAGGAATGTTTTGTAGCGTCTGTTTTTCTCATATCTGATTATCAGTACTTTTTGTACAAATTGTTTGTGAAAGATTCGTAAAATTTGAATAGAATATTTGAAATTAATATCATTTTGAGACAAGCTGATAATATTTGATGAATTTATAGTTGTTAGATACGATAGTTTTTTTATTATAACTTTTTAATTGTGATGTTAGGAAGAGAAGAGTGATAAGTTTTGGTAACAATAGAAACCAGACCTTGTCTCGACATATTATTGGTTCGCTGATATTAAGTAGAATATTCCTTTGGAATTCAAAGAAGTTTCGATGAATAATGCGAACTTTTGAAGGCAAAGTCCATAAAATCTCAAGTAATTTCAAATGATGTGTGATAATACTACTGATTAAATTTTTCCAAGCATATCAGCAATTTAAAATAAGTTATTTGTCTAAGTGAAATTCAGATCCAAATGATTTTTTCATTCTTAAAACAACAAAGAAAAGTTAAATAGACATTTTCTACCCGTAATATTTCGATACCAAAAGGATTTTTTTTGTAAGGAATTTCCAGTAATTTGAGAAATGAAAAATCGATGTAATAACTTCACTGACTTTCTTACTTAACAGAGGAAATAATCCATTTGTAAATTTTATGCAAGTTATTGCCTTGTCGTTTCAGTTTGCATTACTACGGAGTAGATACTATTCTAAGAATGTGTCAATTGTCTAAGGCAATGTAATTAGGACGCTTGAAACTATTTCTAGATCATTGATTTGATGAAGCAGAGGCAGAAGGTAAACGTGAAAGTTAAAGATGTGTATTTTTGACAGTAATTACACTTACTTTTTAATGTACGAGCGGGCAGCTGGCAAAGTGTCTGGGCTTTCTTTAAGAATGAAATGTCGAATTCCCAATATGTACTGCTCGAGGTATGCTGGCCAATCGATCTGGCTGACATCAAACATAAAAGTTTGCTTATCTTCTGGGCTAAGCTGTTGTCCTAATCTCCTGACATTATCGTCTCTAAAATTCCATTGCTGAGTACTGAAGTATTCCAAGCATTGAGCAGCCTTGCCCAATTTGGCTTGAACTCGTACCATTATTGGTCTCGAGCCTCTTAGCCGTGCCAAAAAATCCAAAATATGAGCAGGCAATGTATGCTGAATAGTGTTACAAACAGAGTTCACAACCATTGAACTTCGACAACAACCGTCGGGATACCAAACAGCGTCGTTAACAGGATGTAACCGGCTGTATTTAAAAGACAAATCTACAAACTGCTTCCACGTTATGGGATTTTGTTGGCCGGAACAACAATTGTAGACTGTAATACTATCCGAACGATGTGTCGCTGTCTTCCAAGCAGCGCAGATCATTAAATTAATGACTATATCGACGGGGACTAAATCTGCAACCTTGTCGCCGTGGCAAAGCATAGTCCTGTAAAGATGAAAAAAAATTATTAGAAGACCTGAAGATTTGCTGATAAACGAAACAAAATTTAATAGGGGTAATGTCAGGAAGGTGGTTGAGTTATACATGGTAAAAAAATTGGGTTTAATTTTACCTGAAGAATCCTTTTCCTGCTGCAGCGATTATTCCCGTTGGACCATTCCAATTGTCAACCCAACCGGCTACAGGCTCTTTAAAAGAAGACAAAACGATGGAAGGTCTTACGATGGCTACTGGCAACGAACCACTTTCTCGAAGAAGCATTCTTTCCGCTAAAGCTTTGGTGAAAGTATAAGTATTAGGACGCCCGGCGATAAGTCGAGGTGTTAACTCTTCTACTAGTTTATCGTCCATCCACTCAGTGCATGCTATAACTTGTTCAGGTTCTTGCAGTGTAGGATAAATCTCTTCGCCGACATCTTTTCGATCGCAGTTGCAGTAAGCGGTTGAAACGTGAATAACGGCCTATTGTTGAAGGGAAAAAATAAGTTTAGAAATAAATTTCTATAGAGTATAAAATTTTGAACGGAAATAACTAACGATACATTCTTTGGCAGAACTATTGGTTTGTATTCGATTCTAGGAATCCTTAAGAAGTTCACGTGTGTGTGAATAATTAACGAGTTTCAATTGTTAGCATTGACAGATTAATGCGATGTGCAAATTTCCCAAACGCATTAGTAGGTAATGTTTTTCTAGCTTTTGTACTTCATGACTACGTTAAATCTAAGAACTGGACTCAAAGCATATGGTAATTCGTTTTTTGGAGTAAATGCGTGTTGTTGATTCAACAATTGCGATACCCAAGTTCTCGGTACTCGTGTATAACTGACAAATGGTAATAAGGGATTCTCGAGTGCATGTAGATTTATTGTAATCATTGACGCAAGTCACTTGTCCAAAGTGTCCGATGCATGCATATAATTTGACTGCAATTGATGGTGAATACAAATTGAGTTTATGTATTGAAAAATTTCATGTAAATCTGAAAGTAAAAACCTGCAAGCTCGGCAGGTATTTGTTATGATGAATTCACATCATTTCAATTCTACAAGAATGTATGTACATCACTTATTTCGGATAATGGATAATGACTAATAACATGACATTCAATTTCTGACTGCAATTGTTCATTACCTCAAGATTTTGCATGCGATGACAAAGCTGAATAAGACGTTTAGTACCAAGCATATTGATGGTAACAGAGAGCTTTAGTGCTTCGTCGAATTTGACGGTAGCAGCCGAGTGAAAGACCACCGATACAAAACGGATCAGAGTTGCCTGATCGCTCTCTGATATACCAAGTTCTGGTTCTGTCACATCACCAGCAACCGGTATGATTTTGAATAGTTCGTGAGGACAGTCACGTCGAAGTTTCTCGAACAACTGTAAACATAATGGTAAGATTTTCATCTGTAAACATGCCATTCTACATAGTATCTGAAACAAAAATGATTCAAAAACAAACCGAGTCTAGAGTTCAAACAATTTCTTTTTTTTTCTACTATATTTTAAACTTATTCTCAACATTGCAGCGAATTTACAAAATAATGTTCATCATGATTCTGAAGTTTGAAATAAGAAACGTTTAAAAAAGTAGGAAGTTCATTTTATTTTGCAACTTTTTTCAGTCACCGTGTCCTTATCTAAAATTTTTACACGTAGTTCTGTGCATTGAAAGCTTTAAAACAAGATGAGAAGTAAAAAGATGTTTCATTTCCTATGAATAATTGCATAAGTACATATCATATGATTCATCTCGACCATGAGCCAATATTTGCATAACTTTTCGCCGTTTCATTTGAGGTGAGACTTCGGTGAAATTTGGACTAAAGTGAGCCTTTCGTTAATGAAACAACTTAGAAAAAAATCTGATAAGGGATTCCTTTCAGCAAAATTGAGATAATGTTAGTATGCGTTCTATGAAAAGATACCAGTGTTCTGCAATGAAGGTGTGTGTGCATGGAATCTATTGCGAGGGATTTGCTAAGCATCACTGCTCAAGATTTCTTCAGCACAAACTTTGATTGCAGAACATTGACACGTTGTTCCAACACACACGTTAATATTATCTGAGCTTTTATGGAGAGAATCGTTCATTTGATTTTCCAGAATTATCAGAAATTTTCTTTTTTTTTTAATTTTACCGTAGTCTACATCAGATATTTCAATGTACATATTTAACCCTTTGTGGCCACCATGGATAAATTTTACCTATGCCTCATTTTGGGCAGGAAATATTTAACAAATGCATGAGTTACGATTTTTTCATCGAAATAGTGATTTTTTCGGGCGTATCTTCCAGATAAATTCGCATTCATTTCTACTCCAAAATCGATCCTCTTCACACGTCGAAATAAATACCTGTTTTAAAACGTGGACTATGCAACTATTTTTTTCCTAGATGTATACCATATCTGACAATTATTCCAGTTAAAATTTGACGTGAAAATATTGAAAATTCGAAAAGTTATGATTTCTTGAGGTAAAAGGTGTATTTTGTGACAAACTTGCTTATTTACGATTTTTTTTTTCTTTGAACATGTTGTGATTTGAATTTTGACACAACAACTTTTCACACATGTTCTGGAATTCGCAAAGTATTTTCAGTATTTTTTCCGATCCCGATCGGACTTATAGTATTCACACAGCAATCACTTATAGAAATTTGACTGTGTAAATTTGACCCGGTGTGACCAGGTAAGTTTATGTTAAGTACATGACCCGGTGTGACAGGTAAGTTTATGTTAAGTTTATGTCAAGTACAGGTATTTTTTCCGTTCAGAAGTCGAATCCGAAATCATACGAAAGATATACTTGAATTTGAAAAAATTGAACTATACGATTTGGAAGAGAACTACACCAAATAATTTGAGAAAAAAAAAAAAAAATTGACAAAGCAATAAAAGTATATTATGCTGCAAGGACGGAACAAAAGTGATTCTCGAGTGAAAATGAATTACAATGTGATGCTTACCGGACCGTTGAGAAGTTCTTGTAACCTTTGTTGAACGTCCTGTCCTTTCTTCGGCCTCATAAGCAAATAAATATTTTTGATACCAGGGCAGGAACGTAGAAGTTTTTCTACCAGTACTTTTCCCATGAACCCAGTACCCCCGGTAACAAATATTGATCTATCCCGGTAGAAGTCCTTTACGGAAGTATATTCGCCACCTGCCATTGTGGCCATTTCCCTGATTGACTAGATTACACGTAGTAATTGGAGGAGTTTTATTTATGGAAGAACCCTCTCCTCGAATAGAGTTCGTATCTATATTCCGGAGATTCTCAATGTTCCACACTGTTACTATACGACGCTGCGGTAATAGCTTCGGTTTTACTTTCCCGTGTTCTCAGTGTTTCCGTTCCAACTGGCCTCATTTCGTAATAGTGACGATTTTTTCCCTGGAACAAAACCAACAAATTATTAAAGGGCTCAAATGTCCACCTCAATCAATAAACTACATTTTTTAAATAAATGACTAATTCGAAATCTCTATACTATTCATTCGATATGCAGCCATCTATTTCACAGTTGCTTGCTGTTTTTAGGTCTGGCTATATTAAGTTTTGTATCAGATCTATCAACTCGCCAATCATCATTGAAGAAAAAGATTACTAATCTCACAAATGGGAGACTATATTTTTCAGCAAGGTTCATCGGCGCTTCAACACGTGTGATTGCGACAATGACGAAGTAAGTAATAGATCTAACATTTGATTCCAGAGGAAATAAAAAAAAGAAACAATAGTAGCGCTGAGAAGAAGATAGAAATTTCAATGATAAGCTAATCCCGTTTTGTGAAAGCTCGTCTCAGTCTCTTGATACCTTATCACCCTGTACAAAGAGATCCTCCTTCAAATTTTGGAGATAAAACAAAAGTATTCAAATTTTACTTTTTTTTTTGTCATCTATTTTTTTCTTCACATTTTCAAACCATAACGACGAACCGTATTTCAGTGGCAATTCCACAGGTCAAACTGATTTTCTCTACATACAGTATACATACTAAATAATTCATCAAGCTGTTGACTATATAATTACAGTGTCTATATAGGGTATAGAATCGGAAAATACTATAATCACCCAATAAATTGGGCCATTTAAATTTAGCAAATTTTTCAGAGAGTATTTCTTGGATTACGATATAATCCAAAAAGTAGATATATCATACATGTCATCGATACTTCACATTCTCCAGAGAATCTTGCTCTCTCAAAACTTGATATTGTTTAATAAAAAATCATGATAATGATGATACGGATAATTGGATGAGAAACTTTGTCAGTTTGAAATTTTGTCAAATTGGCAGGAAATATACTCCATTATATGTATACTAGGGTGGCCCTTAATATGGGTGAAAAAAAAAATTGATCGCGCCGCCCTCCAAAACAGTTCCAAATAATTAAAAAAAAATCCACGCAAAGTCCCAGCTATGTCCGTTAAGAAGAAGGCGTGCCTGTAAGCATGAACTTAAATTTAAATATCAATTTTTCTTCATGATTGGATAAATTTTGATTTTTTTAAACTAGTTCATGTGTCAATTTTTTTTCAACTTTCCGAAACTATTGTATATTGGTATTCAATATACAAATCAAATAATAAGGTCCTCCATACTAGATTACTATGTATCTCAGTACGCAAGGGATATTTCTAACAAAATTGAAAAAAAAACAATTCTGGCCAATCTGGAAGTTCGATGTGAATGGTTTATCGTAAATTTATATCCTTCGTACTTGATAGATTTCTCTGATAAGATGCAAATTTAAAGTTTGATTTTGATGGGAATCAAAACGTTCGACGGCAGCTAAATCGAACTATTGTTCCAAAATAATGGGATGGTAGAACTGAACGCTCATCAAATTTAGTATGGAGGACCTTATTATTTGGTTCATATATTGAATACCAATGTACAATAGTTTCGGAAAGTTGAAAAAAAAATTGACACATGAACTAGTTTAAAAAAATCAAAATTTATCCAATCATGAAGAAAAATTGATATTTAAATTCAAGTTCATGCTTACAGGCACGTCTTCTTCTTAACGGACATAGCTGGGGCTTTGTGTAGATTTTTTTTTTATTATTTGGAACCGCTTTGGAGGGCGGCGCGATCAATTTTTTTTTTTACCCATATTAAGGGCCACCCTAATGTATACACATAAATTATATCTGAGGGAGATGAGAAGGACTGCACTTGAATTAAAAACCGTTTCGCAATGAAATTGATTCGGTTATAGGAGTCAGCCGAGACGATGAGTACCATTCATGATTTGAGGTCTCTAAACACTTGGCGGTGCCAATGAATGTAAACCTCGACCTCGTCCAAGTGTCGATTGTCTGTCTGCCCCTCAGCCACAACCTGAGCCCCCCGTGTAACGCTACGTTAGTCGCATCGTGTGCACAAAATCGAAGAGTATACACTAATAATAACAGCAATAAATTTGTCCAGATAGATTTACCTACGATTAGAGGGTCTGCGACCTGAGTAATCACGCATATAAGTTACCGGAACCCCAATAGTTAATAACTAACGCTTCACAAATCGTCTCTTATTGGGGCCACAACGCGCGAGTCATTCGTTCACGCGGATCAATTAATTATCATTAGGTGATTTTAAAAATAGCCCAAAAGACCTTCGAAAATATACATCATAGAGACTACGTAGATCTGATCGTGAACGAAAAATTCACAAAATATAGCTATTGTCCCTTAAGAGCAAGTTGTTAAAAAATGAGGTTGAAATACATAACGTTAACGTAACGAAATAATTGGAAAAAATACTGTATTTGGTGATTTAAACGGTTGAAAAACAGCAAAATACAGTGTATAATTTTCCGAAGTCAGCAAAACACATGTATCTCGTCAATTTCCCAAATTCAACAACTTTTCAGTCATGAAATAGCAAATTTACTCCAAAAATTCCGTTACATTAACGTTACGAACTTCAACTTCGTGTTAAAAATGCTTAAAAATCCGAACAGAAATCTAGAATTTCACAGCCCCCCCCCCCCCCCCCCCCCCCAATCGAACAAAGAATTTTTTGGGATTGATTGTTATTTGTAAGATTACAATTTTTTTCCAAAGGATGGCCGTTGTGCCCCACTTTCCCCTACTTTTTTATGATTTCTTTTTCTGTCTAACATGTTGCCATTTGATTTCTGAACACATCGACTTTCCGTATACGTAATCTAGAATGTTCAAAGCATATGACGTAATTTTTTTCATCCATATAGGAGGGCTATGGTCTTTTTAGAATCGTATTTTTAAAACTGACTGGGTAGAATCGACCCGTGAAATTCTGTGGTAGTGTGACTATAATAATACAGAGAGTAAACGTACACAAGGTATACGTTCATCGGTTCACACACATCTCTATTAAATTTAAACATAAATACATATACAACAGTCCAAAGTTGTACCAACGAGAAGTAACATTTTTATGATTCATTATCATCAGCGTATTAACAGGATAAAGAGATCGGTGTCATACTTTCGCTTGGCTCTTTAAATTTTAAACAGGTGGAGGGCGAGCGGACGCACGCACGGACGCAGGCAGGCAGGCAGGCACGCGCGTGACGTGGACGCGAGGACGCGACGTGATGTGACGAATGCGAATCAACTTCGCCTTAATCATCGGTAGGTATACCGTTTATTAAGTTTGGAAACCGGTACCCCGTGCAACGTGCCAAGCGTATATAAAACCGAATATACATTACGAGAAATCATCGATAAATAGAGCAACTTCCGGCTTTGACCAACTTCGGAATGACGATCAGTATATAGCAAAAACCAACAATTATTAGCTTATCTCGCGCAGCTAACCGATTCCTGCAGTTTAGTATTTTATTAAGCAGCTGCCTAGAAGCGACCTGACAATATGATTAATATTTCTAGGTCAGCCAAAAACCGGGAACGGTCCGTGTCGTACTTGTATTACATCGTACGCATGTGATGGCGCTACGTGATGGCTTGTTGGCTCTAAGGCAGGTCTGAATAACCTCTAAAAAGAGACGAAATAACCGCGAATCTGTTAAGGCGATATTATATGGTAGTAGAAGTCGCTTCGAAGCTAACCTAGTTAATATTAGAAATATGCGAATCTGACTAGAATTCTATTAGTTTTTTTCAAACATTAAAATACTTGGCCACTTTCTGCCGTAGCAAAGCATTAACCTCCTAAGTTTCATTCCGGTAGGTTGTATAGTTTTGAAAAAACTACGAAACGCGTTTTCGAGGTGACAACAATTGGTAATTATGGAATTCCGAACATGGTCGCACGTGGTACTTTAAGGCAATATGGGAGTCGGTTCAAAATTTCATTATCGCACCAATTGTTGTCACCTCGAAAACGCGAATTGTACTTTCTCGACGACTATCCAACCGATCCAAACGAACCGTCGACGAATGGATTCAGTTTTTTTGGCAGAGAGTGGCTGAGTATGTCACTTTATCAACATAACTGACAAGATTCTAATAAAACTAATGGTTTTTTTTTTTATGTTAGCTAGGTTAGGTTGGAAGTGATCATTACTATATCACCTCAAACTCAAAACGCATAATTGAGGTAAAACGAAAAACATGGACGGTTGAAAAAGTGAAACAGTATAGTTCGAGCCTGACATGCTGCTGGCAGCAGAGCTGAGAGACACGGCCCAGGAAGTATACAATAGCACGGTATTGAAGAGAATCGATATCTCAATTGAGATGCTCTCGCGCGGACCTTGCAGCCACCCATCGCCATTACTCGGCCTCACCTATCTCCGGTTGATTCCGAAGACTTGCAAAAAATAAAAAAAATAAAAAAATGTATGAAAAACCATATTCAAAAATGTTGAACTAACTAAAAGATGAAGGACGTTTCGTCGGAAGGCAAGCGCGCGAGAGAAAAGTGAATAGTAAAGTGGAAAGAGAAAAGAGAAAAAAAAAAAGAGAAACGAGAAACGGGAAACGGGAAATGGGAAGCGGGAAGCAGGGTCAATGTAGCGGTTGAGGCGGAGAGGGGAACAACGGACAATGGGATTCTGGGTCAGCGTCCCGCCCTAGCGGTCACGGAGGCATCCAAGCAGGAGGATCGACCCCGTTCCACGGGAACCCGTTATGTTGAGCAGTGACTCCGTTGCCGGCTTAAACCGGAGAGGATTGGAGAGGCAGGGAAGAGAAGGGATGAGAAGAGAAGAGAAGAGAAGAGAAGAGAAGAGAACATAGAAGAGAGAAGAGAAGAGACTAGCTCGCGTAGGTACATGTATATCGGACGGTAGCGACCGCGTGGAGTGCGGCGTCGCGTCGTGTCGCATGCGACTACTGTTCGTCGTGTTGCAGGGTCCGCAGTATTTGTCGTCGTTCTTGAATCGTAACGTAGAATACATCGCGTAATACACGTATATTGAAGGGGAATAGTAGGTATAACCCCTCAACTATATAGTTGTATATACATATATGTATTGCAATTATCAGTGTATGCATAGGAATCAGAGATCGCTGGAGTAGAAACGAAGGGGTGTAAGCGCAAAAAAAAAAAAAAAAAAAAAATGTTTCGTTATTTCAGTGGCAAAATCTTTTTCATGCAATTGAAAACCTTGTGGGCATATCCGCAAAAGAAATTTTTTTTTTTTTTTTTTTTGCGCATACCCCCTGATATTATTAGTCCACCAATATTATTGAATAAATTAAGAAAATGAAAGATATCGGGATTTTTTTTTTTTATTCAATGAAATCAGCCAATTCCAAGGTAAGGTTATTCAACCCAAATGAATTTGGTGTTGTTTTGAAGCGAATTACAAGAATTATTTATACGGTTCAACCGAATTTTACGATTTGCGGGAAGATATATTATACACTTTCTCTAAAAAAAAAATATCATATTTACTCCAATCAGAACTTTTGATAGAAAAATACCTATACCTACTCATTTAATGTTCCAGCCGAAAATCAGTGAGATTTTTTTCGGATTCGTAACGTATCTTTGAAGCGAAATGAGATTTATTCATTCGGGTTGAATCGTATTAAAATTCAAATCATGATGCGTTAAAAAATTCAACTACAGGAATTTTACTTCCCAAGTACAGGGGGACAGATTTTATTCTCATCTTTTTTTATTTTTCTCTCGCTTACCTGACGCGGTGCGGTTTTCTAAGAATAAAATAAACAACAACGTTCACTTCGGTCTCGTGACACGTGCGTTGCATATACATATATGTATGTATGTATGTATAATGTATATAGATTTGTAAAACGTGCGCACATATGTGTACCGCTTTTGCGCAAATATATATAGGTATGTATGCATGTAGTACACGTAAGTTTAGGAGTATATATATATGTATATTAGATACGAGCGACTTCGTCCCACGCCGGCCAGTTCCCGGAAATATATATATTATATTTTTTTTATTTTCCTCCTCTTTAGTAGACTGAGCGCAATCTAAGAAGTTACGAAAGTTTTTTTTTTTTTTTTTTTTTTTTTTTACCAGCCTGAACCGGCTTCTTGACGTCAGATTATCACCGACTAAAATCACGGTCACCTAGTTTATTATAATATATGAAATAAAATATCAACTAAATATAGCTACGATCGAGCAATATATATATATATGTATAGCTATTAGCTATATATGCCGGGTAAATAAATAAATAAAAATAAATAAAAACAATTTGTTCAAGTTTCTTTCACCTTTCAATACTTTCCTCCGATCCCTGACGTACGTTATAGGTACATACGTACATACACACTGCAAGTAGGTATACTACTCCGGGATTTAAGCCTCCCGACCGAGGCAAGTAGGTACATTCGTACTATAATATACGTGTATACCTATAACTAACTGCCGCTACCTACTGCGGCATCGAGCGCGGTCGTTCACACTGAAATACCCATGACGGAGCCACGACGACGACGACGACGACGACGACGACGACAATGCTCCGTTACGCGACGCTCGAGACGACGGCGACGCGTTCCTACCTACTCTTCAACGATCATTCTTCTCATGATACATTGCAGAAGGAGGCGCCCAGTTTCACCTCGTAGTTACATCAATATGTCGATCATTATCTCACGTCATTTTTTCATACGTGCATTTTGTTTCAATTATTTTTGTTTTTTGTTTGGACTAATTTTTGGAAATTCTGAATTGTAAGAGCTATGAAAGGTAAAAATTCTGAATTTTTCTACTAATGATTGACAGTTTTTCGAAAGATTATTTCCCCGGAAGTCTACGTAGCCAATTTGAAAAACTCCGAATGGAAAAAAAAAACGAAAGGTCGAAATTCCGAAAGCCAAAGATCCAAAAGGCCAAAACTTTCAATCTCGGTATTCACTTATGGAACGTCGTTAATTTGACAGCTTTGTCATGAGCTTTCCTAATTAAATTTGCGAATTTTTGGACTTGCTGTGTTTTTAACTTTCGCATCTTTGAACTGTTTGCATTTCGACCTTCCGGAATTTGCAAGTTCTGAACTCTGATGTGTCTAGAAACTAAAAATCGCATCTGAAATATATTCGGAAGTACAATCCCGCTTCATCGTTGTCTTATACTTTTGTTTCCATCACTCGCGAATTTCGTGGAAAAACGGATGCGAACCGGGGCGACCGGATCTTTCCAACGTGTTTTTAACAAAATACGAAATTTACATATACATTAATGAATGAAGAATCATTGCATATGCGGGTATCAAGAGATTTTCTTGGTATAGTGAAGTTTTTTCAAATAAATAACGATTTAGTCATTTCAATGTTAAGCTTCTTGAATAACATTTTTTGTTCGTTCCACTCTTCATCACTTTCGCTGATACAGAAAAAGTAATGGTTCAGTTCAAGATCTGACTTATAGATCAGGTTCAACAATTATTATTCACTTTTTCAGCCCTCTGGCTATAATATTCAAGGAAATATATTATGCCTAAAGATATCGCTTTGTGCGAAAAACTCGTCTATATAATGACCTTAGAAACGGCCAAATAAAAAGAATAAATAATAAAAATCTGAAATTTATAAGGGTCCACTACATATGCACTTGCTAATGATGCACATAAAAAAAATTACCATACCCCGTTTGGTTCGGACGCTCGTTCATATAGATAGGGGAAGATTCGACTTTTACTATTCGATTTTCACTTTTTTTTTTCTCTGCTTAATCCCAACATCGAAAATGTTTTTTCCGAGTTCTTAACGCAGTACTTTTTAGATCGCAGAATAATTTCTATCAATTTTCAAATTTTGTTCGAAAAAATATAAAATTCGTTGTAGGATTTCACATTCGGATAACGAGTCTGAAAAATTGTCCTATATCTCGTTCAATTCGAATGTTTATGTTTCTATACAGAAAACGAAATATAAGGTAAGTGTATCAATTACTGACCCGTTAAGACCCAATTATTGACCCTTATGTTTTCCTGAATTTCAAATCGGTGATAAGAATTCTGAATGTTTCCGTTACACAAATCTGCAGTTGCTAGAGACTCGGAGAATACGAATTGATTTTTTTAATAATTTCACGACTCACGGATAAGAAGAAATCATCAAAAATGGTCAATAATTGGGACAGGGTCAGTAACTGGTACACTTACCTTACCTAAACTATTGATTTTGACTAGTAATTACTTGTAAAATTCTGACCATGGTACATATGAATACGTACAGTATTTCTGGTGGTCAGATCGGTTTGTACGGTGATAAAAAGTACAGGTACCTTGGAAATAAAACTTCTTCTTTCCTAGCTGCTGTACTATTATATACGAAGCGTTAGCTGACACGCAGCCCTACATGTATTTGGAGCAGAATTAGATACATAGGATAGGGGTTGACCGTGTAATGCAGAGCAAGATTTGCAATTTAGAACAGATCGTATAAAAGAGCTTATATACATCGTCTTTCGCATGATCACGTTTGATTAGATTAGGATTAAGCGGATAACTGGATAAGATATATTTTGATTATAAATCACACCTTAAGTCGTCTGGGAAGGTCGAAAGCGTATGTCTAGCGACGACAGGGTTCAATTCAAATTCATAATACACGTTACACATCATAGGTATCAAAATGGCATTTTTTCCGCACTTTACTCATGCTGCGCGGAATCTCATTCCAAGAACTTATTGCACCATCGTTAAAATGTGGTATTCGATGACGGTCAATGTCAATTTCGCGTAAAGTATCGAGAAAACAAGCAGATCTGACCACGATTTTGTCAAGTTTATAGGAACTTCTTCCAACTGATGAACTGCTGAATCGATTGATTTGAAAATGTATTTAGACTTGCATTGAAATAAATCCAGCCGATTAAGATCAAGATTACCAAATTCGTCGATCCGTTATCGATATATGAGAGAAAAATGTTCCTTTTTTTTCGAAATTTCGTTTCTTGAATAACTCGAAGACTGTTGGACCGATCATTTTCATAATCTAATCAGTTCTAAGTTAGGAAAACCCGTGTCAATTAAGACCTGAATCATGAAAATCCATTAATTCATTCTCGAGATATCGTCAGACAAAAAAATACATCCAGCTGAGAATGATCCGTGATTCTCTGGATTTCAAAACGTAAAGATCTAGTGAAAACTCAAATTTCCCTTTTCGGGGTGATTACAATAACTTCCTTTTTCTGCAAATAATGGGAAGTTAAAAATTTTCAAACGCAGTAACAATATTATGACTGGCTTAGGGCCACAGTGCATTTTTCCGAAATGGTTCAAAGTCGTCTGACATTATCGAAAAATAACTATTAGCAACGTGTACGTCCGTCGTTGTTAATGATCTGTAATAATTGAGCAATTAAAAGAAGCAGCAGCGCGAGTTTTTTTTTTTTAATTTTTTTTTTTTTTAGCCTCGTTATGATGTTAATCGCCAACACCTTAGACCGTTGGATGGAGATTAATGAAACGAGAGAATGAAAAGCAAGAAATAGACAAACATTGAATACCAAGAATGCCTGTGTGACGGGTATACTGATACACAGGCTCGTATCGAAAGGGAGAACAAAAATCAGGGTGTCCAAAAACTGAGCATTTTACAATTCCCTGAGAATTTCCGGTTTTCTAGAGCAATAATTGTCGGTTTCCCAGAGTAAAAATCATAATTCATCGGTCTAAGATTATAATTTTGAAATGTCAAGGCTTGAAGCTATTTTTATTATCAACTTAATATCGCCTAACTTTCATATACCTTGAGTAATATTCAATAACTTGTACCAAAAATCTTAAAACGTATTTGGTTCTTGAATTTATATACGAAATTAAAAATTTCTTAAACCTCAGCGAATAATTCCCTGACAATTCGAGGTTTTCCAAGTTTTCCCTGTCACTGCGGGACACCTTGAATAATTGAAATGACAGGTAAAAAATAATTCACCTAATTAGTTGAGAGAGAGAGAGAGAAAAAAAATAATTGGGCGTATTATCGATTACGTATAATTTATACGTAATTCATTACTGAGAATTATACGGTTGAGGGCGATCTTATTACGTGAGCAATTGGCGGGATCCTCTTGATTCAAACGACGAGAACAAATCGTTAATCCGTAATTAAAAAGTGATCTGTCAACTTTTTGACTATTTTATAATTAGCTCCAGACTGACAATTGAGGAATATGTATCAGCTGCACGTGAAACTGGACACTTGGTAATCTGGCATTGAATTTGAGCAAAATTGAACGAGGAGTTTGCGGAGTGTATAGCGAGAAATGTGTTTCACCTTTATACCTAGTCCCCCGGGGTCAAAGTGACCCCACTTCATACTTTGGCGTATAGATTCAACCATTTTTAACGGCTGGGGTCATTTTGACCCCGTACGACTAGGGAGGGTCGAGAAATCTTCGTTTTCTTTTTCAGGGAGTATTAACCTCTCGGTAAGAATCCGTGCGATTTGCAAATGCGTTTCATTGCTACGTATATTTTTTTGAGGCGCGCTCAGCGTGTTTTGGTCAAATACAGCAGAATTTTTATAAATAAAATTCGGAATGTGAAATTTCAATTTCTTCATACGATATAAGAATTCTTCGAAATATCTTGAGCTTTTTCTTTTCTTTTATTTTCGCACAGATTCATTCCGCAGGTGATTCAGCCGTCCGATCTGACGTCCATCAGAGGCCGGAAGTAGGGAAATCTGAATCGAGAACTTACAACTATAATACCCACATATATAAAGGCCGCGATTTCGAAGGTGAAAGATAAAATGAATCATCATCCGCCACAATGAATGAAGACGTTCAACTAAACTGTGTTGACTGACAACTGCAGATAAGATTTATCGCCTGTCTCGAATTCTCTAAATCTATGATAAAGATAACTTTGCAGAAATTATACCGATTCTTTGATTACAGAAAGTTTGGGAAGTTTTGTTCTGCTTTTTTTTTCGTTTTTTCTTTCAAATCTAGGCTACACAATTCACTTTACAGATATAGCTGTGAAACAAAGTGAAATGAATAACTCAATTGGCTTCGGGATGAACGCCGACACTCGAAACTATAAATTGACGCACTAAACATCTGGCTGTGACTAAAAGAGCAAAATTATCAATACAAGAGTCAATTAGTGTCTGCGAAAGAAGACACGGATTAAAAATCGAGTATGTTTGATCAACACTTGCGTTCATCTACTCAAATAATTATATCTTTCTCCAACGGCCGGGAGAAATTTGTTCACAAAATCAATCCATGGCGTCATATGTACCTATACATTTTTCCCGGATATCGTACCTACATGTACTAGGACTTTCGTAAACTCACTTTTGACATTTCTTTTTATTGTAGTTTCTACTGATTTTTCACAACAACAAAAATGTCACAATGCAACTACTCCTATTTTCTTGACCAGCGATAATTAACGTGACTATAATTTACCGAAAGATATACGTATAAACGTTTTTAAGCATAAAAACGCATTTTCCATCAGAAAAGTTAATTGTCTGGTAGAACACTAATTTTTTGCGGATATCCCCTACTGTCATTATAGCAAGGGTGATTTTTTCAATAAAGTTAATTCCAAAAGGGCGTATATCAACCAAAGTTTCTAGCTTTTCAACATCGACGTTTTATTTTCCATTTCAAAGCTTTTCGAGTCGAATTATGCAAAAAAATTTTACGCCCTATATTTTGCCTTTCAGGAATGCAAAAGGGCGTATGAAAGTATCACGCGATATGCTATATATTTCTATACGATATATATGCATCGTAAAATTGGAAAACTTCAATGAAGTTTTATTCCAATAAACGTATGCATTATATAGAATGTGCTAATTCGGTTCGCAATACGCGAAAATAAACTTTGACCATTGCACGTAGGTATATACGTATATATATGTATGTACCTATACCTATACCTATAGTAAATGACTGGAAAGAGAAATCTGTGAACGATTACTGTTCCTGGCGTGTATGTACATACATGCATGTATATATATCTATAAGGACTAGCATAACAGCTCACTCCGGAATGTTGCTAAGCCCATTAACAGATTATTACATTCGGCAGTAAGTATTGAAAGGTACGACTCTCTTCCTCGTTTGCGAATATAGTTATGCGATTTATCGCGTATCTTCGGACGATTTTCCAAAATTTTCTCAAAAATACGACAAACGAAATATTCCCTGATTTGTTTTCGTGTCGAAATGAATCTCATATGTCTCTCCAAGCGATGATTGAGGAAGGTGGCACTGCAGATCGACTAATGAAAAGATGAAAAGAAAGAGAGAAAGAGAAATATGAAAAGAAACGAAAAAGAAGAGAAAAAAAACTCTCATTTTTATTTGCTTGAGAAGATATATATAGCTTCTATTTATATTTTTATTTCGCTCAATTATCCTTTATCGTTTCATTCACTCTCATCTTTCTCTTTATTTTCTCTTTCTCTCTTTTTCCTTTATATCGCCTTTTCTGATCGTCCCCTCTCGATGCGAGAACGGGCTTTTGATTGCCGTCTTTGATTTAGCCGAACGAAATAGAGCGAAGTGAAATCGTTTATTAGAATTAGAATCAATTAGCTATAGTATACATAGTACCTGTACTTTAATTGTAATTATAATTGTAATTACTTATACACGACGTCGAGTCGAAGGAATACGAAACGTCCCACAACTTCTAATTTCTACTAGATTCCGTATTATATATACAATACGAATACTGAATACGCGTAAATCGGGAATTTTCTATACATACTCAGAATGAAAGAGGCCAGGCGATTCGAAATCGAATTCCTCTAAACCAAACCTTACTAATTACCGCCCCTTTACATATATTCGTGCGTTAGAAAAATATTCGACATGAGTATAATATACATTAATTTTCGAAGAATTAATAATTTCGGTTTATTACCGAATCTGAGTCATTGAAAAAAAAAAAAAAAATCTATCTTATCTATACTTTATCGAGGTGACCGTATAATTCTTTGTATAAGATAATAATCTATACTTGTCGCATAGACAATAATAATCGATATATCGATGTGAAACACTTTCTTAAAAAATCATAATTCTAATCATTCACATTCATAGAGATTATGGCAAAATAATGATGAGATTATATAGGTATGTATTCTCGTTCTACGTTATTATATTTTATTCACATAATACGAAACTGTTCGTTCACCGTTGCATCTCTCGTATATACGCGCATATAGGTATACAGTATAATTCATACATATTTGTATATGAAATTGTAACACGTGAGATTTGACAAGCGCGCGGTGAAACGGCCGTGGTAGGTAGGTAGGTAGGTATATACGGATAAGAAAGTTCCACGCGGGGCTAAAGGCTCTCTGAGTCAACCTCACGATCAGATATCCCGTTGCATTCGCGCCGTGGCGGTTCGCGGGCCTCGCGGGAAAGCCGCCGATTCTTCTACAAAATATATTTCTGTATACATATTATATACGTAGGTACTGATCCATACGTATGTACATAATACGATTGATTATGGAATTTGACGGAATATTGCCTATTATTTATTATATACCATCGTTATATTCCGGACGGAATATAGAAATTCTGAATTTCAAAAGCTCCGAAAGGTGAAAAATCCGAATTTTTATACTACCGATTTACAGTTTTTAGAAAAATTATATTTACCCGAAAGTTTACAATAGCCAATTTGATAAATTCCGAATCGAAGAACACCAAAGCTTCAAAATTCCGAAAGGCCCAAACTCCGGATCTCGGAATTCGCTTATATGCAACGTCGTTTATTTGACAATTTTGTCATGAGGCTTCCCTTAAATTTGCAGATTTTTGGAATTTTGGAGTTTTGATTTTTCAGATCTTTGAGCCGTCTGCATTTCGACCTTTCGGAAATCGCAATTTATGAACTCAAACGTTTCTAGAAAATCACAATCGCGTCTCAAATAAATTCGGAATTCTTACCGTTCCGAAATTTTGAAAATTCGGAACTTCAATCCCGCCCCCGTCATTATAATTATTAATACATATTTTTCAAGAATCGAATACAGAATTGACGACAGCTGTGAGCAGTATACGAAAAGAAATACCCTGAAACTTTCGAGTAGAGATTGCGGATTTGCCCCCTTTTCCCCACCCAGAAAAAAAAAAAAAAAAACACACAAAAAAAAACACACAATGATCGTTCGAAATTTGAATCCGACGACTTACTTATACCGCGAATCGAAAGAGAAAGAAACATGTTTTATTTGGCAGAGAGAGCTTATAGCCGGTGGCTTTACTTTACCGAGACACGCGCGATTATTGCGATTCCTACTTACCAAGCCGGAAGAAGTAGGCGTACTGCGCTAATAACCGAACTACGGCTGACGAACGGAGAGTAACTAGATCGAGTCACTAATTAAAAACATTATTCTACCTATTATTCTTATATTATTATTATTTTTTATAACCCGCCCGATATGATCTTATCGTAGATATATGTAACACAATCTTTTTTTCATTTCTCTATGTTCATCTTCTTTCAGAAGCCTGAAGTATATTGCGGCAAGTTTCAAAACTTTATTGCAGCTGCTACGCGAAGAGAAAAAAAGAATTTAAAAAAGTTTCTCAAAATTCACAAGCTCAATTTTCTTCTGTTTTCTTTCTCTAACGAATACCTAATTGTATAATAAATGAAATAACGATAAAAATATAATCAAATTATCTTACCTACATATTGTCTTGGTACTGTTGAGGATTGTGGAGTGTTAATAATCCAGTAGTGGAACAAGTCGGACTGGTAAACCGCGACACGACATCCAATATATAATATTCAATAGATTAAGGTGTCATCGGAGAAAGGAATAAGAAAAATTGAAAAAAGAAAAAGAAAAACAATAATAATAACCGAATAAATAAATGAAATGAAGTAAAGTGAAAAAAAAAAATTTAATAAATAAATAAAACAAATCGATCGATCAACCGATCGATACCGTATCTTGTAATTGTGTAAAATATACGAAGAGCCGACTACGAAACGAACTGAACCAACGCTGGGCCCAACCACGGGTCTTATATCACCAAACACAAACCGGTGATGCGCTCTTTCTCGGCCATCGCCTCCCTCCTCTCAACCCTATCCCTCCCTCGCTACCCCAGATTCCCTCCACGTCAGGCACAGTCGTCGACTACGATCCCCTGCAGGCCAACGAGATACTCGCGTTCCGCGTATATATCTTACACATGTACCATGATATGCAAGTTTGCAATTTTCAGGCCCAATTTTTAGGTACCTGATTTTAAAAAATCGACAATTTTCTTGCAACTATATATAATGAAAGAAAGAGAGAAAAAAAAGTGTCTTCTGGTCAAATTTTTCTAAAATTTTTCATCATACATCGAACACGTATAGAAAAATAATCAAGTTTTTTTGAGCAATTAATAAGTAGGATGGCTGTCTCGGTCGCTGCACTGTCATAAAATTTGGCACTTTTTACAGCAATACGCCGGTATATATATATATATTGATTCTGGAAGGTATCGAACCGATAGCCAGGAGCACCTCTGAACTATTCAATCTTAGCATTTACCACAGCCATGATTTTATGCTGAGACAGTCATATGTAATGCTGATAAGCCTAATTGTTTTTTTTTTTTTTTTTGGTTTTTTTTTCCGGAAAGCAGAACTTCAATTCCGCTCCAAATATCGAACCCTTTAGAATAATGAACAATCACTCTCATACATGAAATCGAATGATATATACAAGGTGGTCCATTTTAATCGCCTCATGCAAATATCTCGGAAAATAAAAAAGATACGAAAAAGAAATTTGATACAAAACTTGAAGGGGTTCGAGGGGAAAAGATGATGATGATGCGATATATGTGCGGACTTGTGCATTTTGACAAATTCCGAAATTTTGCTCCTAATTTCGGATTTCAGATAGGGAACACATATTTTGGATACGAGCAGCTAACAGCGAGATCAAAGACTAATTAATTTACAGAAAGAAAAAAGAATCTCATTTTTTTTTTCATAATTTTTTTTCAATAAATTTTTTTTACCGTTTTTGAATTTGTCTTCAAGTCCGCTATTGGCTTGATCGACAGAAAATGAAACAATTGAAAGATAAAAATTCGAATTCAAGAAATAATATAGAATTATAAAGAAGACAAGAAATTGTAAAAAATAAAATAAAAAAATAAAAATTGAAATTTAGTTCGCTTTCCGTATTTGAATTAGTCTTTGATCTCGCTATTAGCTTTATACTGGATATCCAAAATATATGTTCCTTTTCTAAAATCCGAAGTTACTAGCGAAATATCGGAAGTAGTAAAATCCACAAGTCATTAACATACATATCATCATCATATCTTTCCCCCTCGAAACCCTTCAGGTTTTGTAACAAACTTTTTTAGTATCTTTTTTATTTTCCGAGATATTTGGCTGAGGCCATTAAAATTTACCACCCTGTATATGAAATACCTAGCTAACAAAAATCCGGAAGCCGTGAGTACCAAAAGATGCACTTTTTCCCTAAAAAATTCCTGTTACCTATTACATTTTTTCAGTTTTTTAGTGGGCCTGTCGAAAAACGTGAGATTTCTTTCCGAGCCTTGACGAGAGTCTATTTCGGAGTAAAGAAATAATTAGAGGACGATTATGTTCTTTTCTATTTCTTCTGGGTGAAAAACGGTTGAAACGGGGTCATTTTGACCCCCGAGTGAGCAACCAGAGAGGGTTAGCATATATAACGGGCATTATCGCTTTTATTTTCGTATAAAAATTATTTCGATGAAACAAATAAGTAAGAAATAACAATCGAGAGTGTAATTATAGATTTCAAAGGAAATACGAAGGTGTTTACCATTTTGATACGTACGTACCTACGTAGGATACGGATTGTTTAATATAAATCAACGCCCGAATAACATTGTCCATTCAATTATAATGTATATTATTATTTTTAGAGTCACGGATCACCGGGGTTACCCAAACTCCTAATTATTTCCCCATTTTCAGGGATCTCCGCCGTTCCTTTCCCCCCATTTCAATAATTATTATACCAACCATATATATAGCTATACATGCGTATTTTGGTATACGTATTATATATACGTGATATGCAATACAATAACGACTTGAAAACCCGATGAACATTTTTAACGAAATCATTGTTACTTGTGCAGTATTTGTGCATCGCGGGGTTACCCTGCAATTCACAAATACATTTGCAAAATTTTGTTTTTTCTTTCCTCTCAAAAATGTCGATTAACAGGTTTCTGTTCATCACGTTCCTGCATATGTATCTATAATTTACACACTTCCTCGAAGATTCAATGGAACAAATTACGAGCCTCGAGGGGGAACAAAAAAACTGTAAAAAAAAAAAACGAGAAATCTTTTTTTTTTTTCTTCTCTCTCTCGTTTCCTCGATATCTTCGAGCAAGGACTTTCCTAAAAGCGCATGCGTGATCTCTACGGGAGGACACAAAGAGTTAAATACCTAATCGGACTCCAACCAGAAGGACTTTGTGGCAAAATCCTTTTTCCTCTGTCTTTTATACTTGATTTTATTATATATTATTTTATTTTATTTTCTTCGGGGTTTGTTTTATCAAAGGTTCCTCGCGTCCCCCCCCCCCCCCGGTACAGAAACTGTGGCTGACAATCGATATTCGTTAGACCACAGGCTCAAGAGAGAGAGAGAGAGAGAGAGTCGAAAAGTTTTGCTTTTTTTTCTCTCTCTCTTTGTTCAAAGACGATTTTGGACGGATTATTTAGCTTCTGCGGTCTAGATACCGCTTAACTATTATTATACATATAACTTACTTCTCGTCCTCATTTGATAAGTATATAAGTAGTTGACTTTGTTCAGCGGATTATACCGCCCCGTACATAATATACAGTTTGTTTAGGAAATTTAAACCGAATATTGACGATCACGTCGTCAATGATAATTTTAGTCAGTTGGAAAACAACATTCATTCTGCAATAATATATACCAGAGGAAAGAAAGAAAGAAGTGAGAAAAAGATGAATAAAAAAAAAAGAAACAGAAATGAAATGAAATGAAATGAAATGAAAACAATTATAGATTCAGACTTCGCGGTAGCAAAAGCTTCTCGACGTTCTGCTCGATGCACTTATATATATCTACCTACATATACGCCGCAGAAGAGTTGCCTGGCTTCTTTCTTCGCCAAGTCATTATTTTTTAGCGATTTGAGTAAACCCGATACTAGAATCTATGTGATAACCCTTGTTCCGTAAAACTGTATATGATGTGAAAAACGGAACACGATTCTTGCTGAAGTGCAGCAGTTGATGGGTGAGAGAAAAAAAAAAGAAATTCCAGAAACTTGATGAATTGTATGTATAATACTTTCAGCTTTGCAGAACAAATTACGTAATTGAAAATCCACGGAATCTGAAGGCAGCTCAGCTGATGTCGCTTTCAATAGATTAGGACCGGGGCCTTCTTTATAATTCATCGCGTTCTCGATTTTGCGTTCCTATTGTATCCGGCCTTTTGAATATCCTTATACAAACTTGATTCCGTCAGGGAAATCAAACGTCGCGTATCTTCGATTTGATTATCGAAGAAGAATACACCCGATGATCGGGGGAATGCAGAACTGCTTTTCTTTTTCCCATACTAGTCTAGCGTAATTTCCCTGCATCGTCAGGATTTCCACCAACTGAGCATTTCAAAAATTCTCTCAGAATTTCAGGTTTTCCACGGCAATAATATTTGTCTGTTTTCCAGAATAAAAATCTTAATATATCGCTCCATGCATAGAAAATACGAATATTTTTCTAACAATTCATGTAGGTGATAGGTAATGAAAAGTAGAAGTTGAAAAAAAGACATAATATTCTCAAACAGGTTCATTATAGATTTCATTTTTTTCCAAAACCGAATTCAAGTACGACATAATTGTTGAGTTTGGATTATAATATTGAAATATCAAAACTTAAGAAGCCATTTCTGTTATCAATTCGCTGTCACATAACTTTCATATGCCTTGAGAAATATTCAATAACCACCAAAAATCTTGAAAAGTATATTCGGTCCTCGAATTTAAATACAAAATTTTCAATTTCCAGAACTTTAGCAAGGTTTTCTCTGTCACCGGACTTTCTGGTACAAAATAGTGAAGCAACATATATGTATGTATGTAACAGCGTACAGAAAAGGAAGGAAGTTGACGAGGAAAAAGTGCGTGTATACCTAGTAGAAGATATTGGTCGTTGCAGCCGCAAACTTGTCCGCGCGATAAGACAAAACCTATATAACGGCGATAATTACCCCGTAACATGAATACGACCTATACGCAATTACCCAGTTTCTTATTCTGTTCGCTCACATACCATATATCACGCATCGTCTGATACATAAGGGCGAGCGTTAATTACACCGAGCAATCATATGCGTCACGTATGTAGGTATATTTTTCGATAAACTATACGGCAAATACGGAAATACCCCTACAAGTTGTCATCGTCGTTCCGCAACATCTCCGAAATAAGGGATACAACATATACGAACTATGTATCATATTTGCGGCTCCTTCGTCTTTTTCTCTATATCTATTTTTTTTTTTTTCTTTCACTTCTTCTTCTCTCTTTCTTTTTCTCCGGTTCGTTTCTCTCTAAGGACGCGCGTAAGGCGTACCGCGGGTATGCGATGGGGATATTAATTCGTGGGATTTCCCCCGGACTGGTATAGAGTCATGCATACGGTGTGTATAGTCGAGGGGGTTTCAATGAAATGATTAAAGTCCGAATATATTACGTAGGGGAATGGAAGGAGAGTGGGAGGGGGGTTGAGATGACCCGCAGTGGGCGGTGGTGCACCATCAGACCGCTCGAGTCCGCGCGTCTCAAGTCTCAAGTCTCAAGTCGCAAGTCGCAAGTCACATAAGTAGCAAGTAGCGAGCGTATTAAAATGTCTGAATAAATTCAAGGGAGCCAGCGAGTGACTCTACCCCGACTTTCGAATCCCCGGCGATTCTCTCAACGTATGTACGTTATGACGTGCGAAGCTCAGAAACTTTTGGCAAACGAATGAATACGAGTATGCCCTATATGCGTTTGCTATGGTTCTCATTTTTTTTCTTTTCTTTTTTTTTTTTCTTACCTCCACGGATAATTATAGAGCAAAGAATATTATGAAAATAGACGGTAAAGTCGAGGGGTTTGATTGAGGATCGCAGGCCAGTTTGTATCTTGTATGTAGTAGATACGTAGGCGCGGCTTATCACTGGGTAAATTGAACGAGTTATTTAAAATTTAATAACGTACCTCGTCTCGCTAACGGCGTCTAATGGTCGCCGGGACTTTCCTTGTCACCGAGGCACTCCCCCTTTGGATTGTTTAACACAGAATATTGGGGTTTATTTGATTTTTGCACTTTTCATCTAGTCCCCGTCGCACGCCAACCGAGTCCGCCATCTTGGGACTAAACTGCCAAAATTGAACGCGCCCTAGCGGTGCGGCGCCACGATCAATTTTTACGCTTTCGCCGCGCGCGTCCGCAAACGCGAGGAGGAATTGCGCGAATTACATTTCCTGCTGCAGAGAACGCAGATAGGCTAGTATGTATTAATCCTCGTCTCTTATTATTCCGTATTGTTAGATTTACGCGGTTTATTACGACTTGAGAAATGTACCCGTCTTGAGATTAGTAAGGGATGTTATTTTGTTGTATAGTCTTTTGATTATTTGCAATATACAGAACGTGTGTAACTACGACAGCTTCTCTTCGATATTATGCGGTAAATTTAGATCGCTAGATGCAGGTGCACGCGAACTACCCACATCATAGATACGCGCACACACATAAACACATCCGTACGCGCACCCTGTACCATTGCCACATCCCCGAGCACGCGCCTTGAGCATTCCTATTTTCCATTCGCGACCCCCACAACCAGACGCGAACCTATTTCATTGAGGGCCCCGTACATACGATGCTGACTCGACCGGGGAGGGATTGATATTCCGAATTTCAAATGCCTGCAAAAAGTCGAAATTTCGAATTTTTCTACTAATATATCGACTCGGAGTTTTGAGAAAGATTATTTCCCCGAAAGTCTACGGTATAGCTAATTTGAAAAACTCCGAATGGAAAAACACCGAAGGGTTGAAATTCGGAAAGCTAAAGATCCGAAAGGCGAAAATCCCGAATTTCAGAATTCGCTTAATCATGCGCAACGTCGTTTATTTCATAGTTTTGTCATGAGCTTTCCCTAAATTTGCGGATTTTTGAAGTTTCTGAGTTTCTAACATTCGGATCTTTGAGCCGTCTCTACATTTTGACGTTCTGGAATCTCCAACTTCTGAACTCTAATGTTTGTGTATACTCATTGTCAGGATCGCGTCTCAAATAAATTCGAAATTTTGACCGATCGGAACTTTTGCGTTTCGGAACTTCAATCCCGCCTCGTTCAACCCCTCGGCGTTCGAGGAGACAATAGTTCTATGATCATAGGATTATAGACATTTCATTATTGAGGCAATGGAATCCATATACTACCTATCAGTTCACTGAATATAAAATTAAAAAACGATATGCTACATTTTTCACACATTATTGGATGATTTTCGTGACTATGAATATGCGGTATTTGCTCCGACAACTTTGAACTTCAAGGGTCGTGGATTTGTTGCAAACGTTCTTTGGGTTACAACGAACAGTTTCTTATATGGGATTTTCGATACCTCAATTGATTCGAAAGAAACAATTTTGAAACTGGGGTAAAAATTGATTTTTTTCAAATTTCATTAATGTCAGGTATTTTGATATGAAAAATGATATTGATACAAAAATCAGCGAGTCTCTTATACCGTCCGCGATTCTGGATGTGAAATTTTTGGTATACCCCACCCTCTTAAAAGTTACGAAATATTTCAATTTCTCAGCAAATTTTTGAAAAGTAGCGTCATTATTTCCGTCAGCGTAAAAAGTCTTCTAATTGTAAGTTAGGTAAATCAAATACGAAAGAATAGAAAAAAGAAATGGTGGAAACAAAATTTTTATGCTAGATGTCGAATAAGAATACATAAAACGTAAAGATACAATGACGCGTTATGAAAGATTTCATTCCGGTGCCAGAAGATCGCATGTTTTTTTTTTCTTTCTGTTTCAGGTTCGCTTTGGAATGTTTCAATACTTGTAAATCAACTAAAATTACATAAAAAATGGAAATTTTCGAAGCAGAAGGTCATACGTGCCGCGGAACACATGCTTTGAGTTTTTCCTGATCTTCGCTTAAAATCGGAACCATGCAATCGGAGTATCTGCAAAAATTTATTTTTATATTCAATTTCATGTATAACCATTGATGTCTGATTAATATTTTCCTCATGTACATCGTTATCTTTTATATTTCCTCTCATATACGACCTCCCAGATTCAATTTTCCTCATTTTCGCCCAAAGTTAAAGCCATGCAGAAAGTCGTATCGACCAAAGTTTTCGAATTCCTAAGTTTGAATGCATTTGTTTGGATTTATGAATTTCGAGGCGAATCCCCTGAAGAAAAACTATTCTATGGGAATAGTAACGCGGTATGATTTCTGCACTGATAACTACAATTTTTCGATAACTATAAGGAGCTGAAGGAATCGATATAAATAATCAGTCGGCAAATGCAGCTGCGTCTTGGAGTTCCCTAGAATTTATTTCATGAAATTATGCGGTGACTTATCAGTTGTGAATCCGTATTCTTCTATAAGACGTATCGAACGACTTTCGGTTGTATTATATTTTTTGCTGTTTTTTTTTTGTCGTTTCTTCCCCTCTTCTTAAAAGGAAAGATGAAAGCTGGTTCACCTTCTGCATTATAAGTATAACAGAACGAAAAAAATCGCAAAAAATCTACGTTTAAATAACGCGAGGAAAAAATATTTTAAATTATCGTACGGGCGGATATTATACTGAACTGTAACCGGTTCCATCCATTTTTAGGCACATAAAATGGAATTCGTTTCTTACGATCTGTAAATTCCGATGTTTTTACTCCCTATTTGGTGCTAGCTCTACTAATCTTAAATCATATATTCTGAATGTCTGAACAGTCAGCGGTACGGTTTCAGCGATGAACTCCGACGACTACATATAATTATGAAGATTTATTTAAAAAATTAGTTGATTTTTTCGGAGTGTCATCTGCTCAACCCAACCCGATGGACGTTCATTCAATCTTCTCTACATCTTCCCTTCCAAATGATAAATTACAAATTAAATCAGAACTATTCGCTGTTTGCTTGAGGAAGGCTTGCGTGTTTTTACCATTATGCCCTGTAAAGAGACGAGTAAACGGAAAATTACTGTACAATTTTTAGATAAATCAATTGTCATTTAATGAAAGCAAAACTTGTTTCACTGACAATAAGAATAAAAAGAATGCTCGCCTGAGTATATTTTTGGCATAGTCGAAGGAGATTCATTGTTGTTTAGTACCTACGCAAGGCGTATTTTAGAGTTACAAGAACACCGTGACGAGGCTATTTCGTAGACCGCATGTTCTTGAGGATAATTTTTGCGAAAAACAAACTGAAGAAATTCTGCACCAAATACTGAGACTGAAACAATTTTTCACATTTTTCAACTCCTGGAAGAATAATTAAAACATACTTTGACGTCGAGGTTCAAACGCAGTTTTCATCAACTGAACCCTTCCCGATCGCCTGGGGTCAAAATGGCTACATTTCATACTTGGGCATAGATTCAATCATCTTCAAATAGAAGAATATGAGTGACACATTATTGTATTTTTTTCAGACTTTCCTTGGCCATTTCATTATCGGATTCTATATGTGAAACCGGTTGTTCAATATTCTAGAATGTTCCATGTATATGATGCAAAATCGTTTTCGTGTCAATCAAAACGGTACTGTTCGTAGACCAGCCGATTAAATATATCAGGGGTCATTCTAACAAGTGAGCAAAAGCTGGGACATGTGACCAGTGAAATTCAAATACGTTATCTACACTATTGATTAGAGAAAAAATAAAATGTATAAAGTGTATACCTGTACACTGTACTCATTGTTTTTAACAAATTGGCGGATGTCAAGGTAATTGCAATGCTAATGCTTGATGGTATACTGTATGGTACGAACAGCATAAGCATATTCTGTCGCAAATAATGCGCATGACTGTAATACAAATGACTTCTAGGTATGCATATAACATACATATACGTATGAAGCTCGTTTGCTGAGGTGTTGCGTGCACAAAGCCTCATAACACAATTTGCGTAATATACCTATATATTATTATATGTGAACCTATATACCAGCATGCTAGTATATTATTTTGCTGTGTAAGGATTTTAAACAATTCATTATTTTTCACCGATGACAATATTTCAAAAAATCAAGTCGTAAGCGATTCTGTCGTCGTGACACATATTGAACAGGTAATGAATGCATAACATCTCATTAAATCTACCCATCTATAAATTATTCTTCTTTCTTTTTCTTTCTTTTTGGAATTTCCACCAGATTGGAGGAAAGATTGTTTCCCTAACGATCAATAGGTTTTTCCAAACGGGAAAATGAAAGGACAATTTGTTCTGAGAAATGATATGCAGATCATACGTTGGACATTGTATCCAGAATACTGGAGAACCGCTTTTGCATTTGAACTCGAATAATAAAATCATAAAAAGACAACTTGAAACACTAGCAATATGGTACATATCGCTTCAAACCTAACCTAATCAACATGAGAAATATGAATCTGACTGAAATTCTTTTCGTTTATTCCAAAAAAGTAAAATACTCAGCCACTTTCTGCCGGAGTGCAGGAGCATTAACCTCCCGAGTTTCATTCCGTTCGGTTGTATAGTTTGAAAGAAACTACGGATCTCGTTTTTGAGGTTACAACAATTTCTAATGACGGAATTCCGAGCATAGATACGGGAGTCTGTTCGAAATTCCATTATTACCAATTGTTGTCGACTCGAAAAAGGGAATCGTATTTTCTCGACGGCTACCCAACCGATCCGAATGAACGCTCGACGAATGAATGCAGCTTTTTGGCAGGAAGTGGCTGAGTATGTCAGTTTGTCAAAAAAACTGACAGGATTCTATAGTAAAACTCATGTTTTTTCTGCTAGCTAGGTTAGGTGGGAAATTATCTTTACTATATATCACCTTGAGTCTGGGATATTGCACTTTTTAACTAAAAAAACGTCATAAACATGGCATTTTCCAATGTTTTCTGGTTTGAATTTACAGGTCGTGGTTCTGGTACATTTGGAGAAAAACAGTTTCACAGTGCCAGTTTCAGAGAAAGCATTTCGTTCTCGATCTGAAGAGGGTATCTTTTGGAGTTAGCAAAGAGGGACAATTTTGTAATAACATTTCTCAACAATTCTCTTCAGCTCTAAAATAATCGAATATGCGACCAATTATGCGGATTGGGGGTGATTTTGACCCCATATATGAGACAAGATGGGGGTTAAACAATATCGAAATATTGTTGAACAGCTTCGCAGTCATTTTCATAAATTCATATTTATATTTTCGGACGAAAAATAACGGTTTGGAAAGGGTTGAAAGTTATAAATAATGCATATCGCGAATGTGCGCGCGATGGTATATTTTGCAAATTGTACGGTTAATGCGAACTGTGCGGCACTCGCGTGTGACTCGTGACAGCATGCGATCTCGTAGCTGAGCTTGTGCACGTTATTCCAATTATTTCTTTACGTCCATGCGGATCATTGTTCTTGAAGCAAGAAGAACTTCTCGTTGCGGATTAATTTACGCGTAGTCGTGGAAACGGGAAAGCCTTTTTTCCACGTATTGAGAGACGCGGAATTGAGTTTGGGTGTATGCGAAAGCATCTCAACCCAATTTCCGCGAATCTTGGTAAATGTAATATAAGAAGCGGAAATGATGTTTCGTCGAACGATTATAAGGGAAAGAAAAAAAAAAAAATAAACAAAATTTGTTACAAATGTGTGTAAATATGCAGCTGGTTCGTATGTAAGTATAAGATTATTCATCGATTGTAATTCCGATCGAAATATTCATGATGGAGTGATTAAATTGAATTGCGATCTAAAGTGCGCTGATCGTTACAAATCGAGTTCTTAATTTATCAATACGGTATGTTATATATACCAACGTGCGTTTTCATCCATTATTCATTTTCACTGGTTGATGATACAGGCACAATGCGAAACCACGAGCTGAATTATTTACCGTTATAATAATAGAATTGTGAATTTTTCAAGGGATCCCGGACACTCCGCAGTCGCAGGTAAACAATAAAATTTTCATCAGCCAGCTGCTGGGCAGTACAAAAATAAGTGCAAACAGCTAAATAAAGAAATTCGAATCGTTCTCAAACTGGAATTAATCCGTGTATACATTTTCAGGGTAGGAACAGGTAGGTACCTACTCAAATCTACAAACTTTAATATAAATTCAAATTTACTAATTACATTTCACGGTACGGATATAAAAAATACTACACAATACTATATAATTTTTTTCAAATAGCTATAATACATTGATTTTTGGGATCTATTTTATATATGATGCACAATCAAAAATCCATAATGTCTGTATTTTCTACCCTTGACCCTCCAACTCCGATTAATATTTGCGAATTATCAAAATTCTTCAGCCAAACGATTTCGTCGCATAAATTTTATAACAGTCAGGCTTTTGGAATACGGCTTTTCTCTTACAGTTTTGTTTTCTCTTCAATATTTGGCACTCATGATCCACGTATCATATGTTCAAATAAATTCACGTGATTTACCGGAAACAAGCTTAATCGTTTGAGTGTTAATCATATATAAAAAAAATCTAATTCATTATTCGAAAATAAATTCCAGCTGGTCATAAATAGACGATGCAAAACTGTGTTCGACAAAAAAAAAAAAAAAAACCGGTAGAAACGATAATTACTCAGCGTATACGTAGGACACTACGTCACGAAGGTAGAATTATTGGTATTATACACGTGTTTCTGGTAGTTTTGGTATCAGAAAAAAAAACTTGCATTCACTATCGTAAAATTCGTAACTCAAGAATATACCAGCTATTTATAATATTGCGTGATATTTGAATATCAATTTTGAATCGTGAATCTTTTTAACTGTCCTACGCTACAGTCACTTGCCGCATTCGCATGACCAAAAGGATCAATGACGAAGTACGCATCGTTATTATTATTTTATACTACAACTTGGATGTTCAACTTGAAAACGTCAACCTGGAGTGTTTTATAAACACCCCAACGACTATATAAAAAAAAAAAAAAAAAAAAAAAACAGTTTCATTTATTCACAAATTGGTCACGATTACCCAATTTTTCTCAAACTTTTCAAACTTCACACAGAACTGTTGTAGGCTCTAGTCATTCTAGATTGAAAAACGAAAAGAATGATCCCCCATAGGACCCTTTATACGTGAAATTATACCTGAGATACGTATATTTCAAAATTGGGGTGTTTTATGGCCCCAGTATACCGGAATAGGTGAAAAAAACAATAAGGTTACCGTTCTAGGGTTAATATTAATGTCTTCAAGTTTACTTAATACGCAGGTAATTCGTTCAATGCTGATTATATAATAACAAACTCGCTCCCTTATTTATTTGATGCCTTAAAAAAATGAACGAACGAACTATGGGATCGGCTGGGCCTAAATTCTCTTCCAAACTCATCGCGAGCTTTCGCAATTTGTTATATGATGACGAAAGAACACGTATTACGCGGTTACTTCCGCTTTATTGGTTCTGACGAAGAAAGTTGTCAAGCAACGTAACCGGCCATCGGCGAATAAACCAGATATACAATTATACCTATGTATACAGTCCATGATACCTATATATATGTATAATATATCCACGGGATGTAAAAGTTCAGTCGGTTTTTCATGTACGAATGCATATATAAGCATCGAAAATCCACCCCCCACGCAAACCCCTCCTCACCATCTGCCAGAATCGCTAGAGCCACGAGGTTCGATCAATATTTGGAGCCATAATTTGCTATTTATTATATGAAGATCCAAACTATATACTTGTATGAATATTATATATTTTACTGACCTCGATTTCTTAATATATGTATGTACGTGCGTACATACGGTATATAGACGTTGGTATGTATAGAAAATACAGGCTCCTCTGGCGCATGGGAGAAATTGAGAATTGATTCTTCATATAATCCGTAAATATCCAATAAGCTGCTTATTTTAATGCCGGTATACTATATAATACATTATACAGTACGTTGATTTTTATTGTTTGTAAAGTAACGCGAAATTCATTTATAAGGCAGTTATAAATTCATACAGCGTTTATGCATTTATTATAGTATCCATGTTGAGTTTATAAACGTCGTTGGTACGTATTCGAAAAGATTATTTTATAATAATAATCATCGCACACGTTGTTATGTATGAGTGGAGAAAAATTTCTTACGCAACTATTACTTTCTATGAACTAGTATTTTGTCATAAGAATTATAAACGAATTACTATACCGGTAACCTATCGCCGCGGCTCGTCAAATTAGTTCTGTTTGAAATTATTAAAGGATTATAATTACCGTATATATACTTCAAATGAAGATATCGAAAAGAAAATTATGGTAAGTAGGTTCCAATATCCAGGAACATGGTGAGGTTTCTCATCGGACATTTTTAATCTACATATAACAGACTTCTTTGTGAATTTCAAGACAACTATGAAATATTGACAGTCTTCTAAATTAATTACAGAAACATAATAATATTAAAAATTGGAAACTCAACTTCTTTTTCATATTAAGGCGATATAGTACAAGTCGCTTTGAACCTAACCTAATTCGGATAAGAAATATGAATCCTACTCGAATTCTAGTCGTTTTTTTCCAACCAGTAAAATACTTAGCAACTTTCTGCCATAGTCAAGCATGAATATCCCGAGTTTCATTCAGGTCAGTTGTATAGTTTGGAAGAAATTGCGAATCGCGTTTTCGAGGTGATGACAATTTGTTATAGTAATAGAATTCCGACCATAGTCTCATAGCACCTTAACACATAAGTAACAAGTTTCAAATTCTGCTTATTAGTTAAAATTTATAGTTATCAAGGTTTCCGAATTTCACTGCGGTTCTCAAATTTTTAACTATTTTCGACAGCGTATGAAACTCCCTTATTCATGCCCTGATCAGTAATAAGGATTTCAACAGACGCAGTACATATTATATGTATGAAATATTAATGCTTGTCTCTGACTGCTGACCTCGTTTCATCAATATTCCACGAATCTCACGTGATTCCCTCGTTGCAGTGTACGCAGTTTGCAAACCTCAACCAAAATGAAGAGAAATGTATGTTTACCTCTAGCGAGTTGGCTAATTGACTAGGAAAAATCCACAGCTATAAGCTCCAAACAACAAATAATTCCGCTAATACAATCGGCAAAATACCTATAGCTACTGCCGATTCATCATGCAATATGTACAAATTTTCGGTTGGACTACCAGGATAAAATGCAACTTGCTGTAAATTTGACATACTATTTCAGGTTAATTTGGCAATTTGATAATCTGGAAATATTCATGGTCACTTTGACACAGCGAGAAATGCTGATTTTTAGAATTATACCAAAGCAATTTTTTCATAGGTAACAGAAATGTCCACGCCGGTCAATTTTGCAACCACAATTTCTTACGATTCACGCTTCATTAGGCATTTTACGATACAGACCTCTAATAGACGATAAAGACTCATATTAAAGCTCATTCTGTGCCAAAAAAATATACATATTAAAAAAAAAAAGTACAGGAAACTGATTTGCTCGTTAAGTCAAATTTACATACCCAACGCAAGAGTCATATGTGCCGAACTCTTCGTAGTAAAGTTTAGAGGAGCGTTGCGGTTTGCTTACCGAGTTCTGCATTTAGGTACTCGAATATTTGGCAAATATAAATAGTGCTTTTTTGTGCGGAAATTTAGTTTTTTTTTGTTTTTTTTTTTTGCCACATTTGGCTGTTCAATTGTCTCTGTGAAACGTTAAAAGGTTTTTTATTTTAATTTTTTTCTCTTGTTCAAACGCATCACGTTACACAGAGATGTAGTATTTGCGCTTGAAAAGTATATTGACAAGAACGAATGACACAGCGAACTTCGTTCTCGTAACAACTACGTCAGCGGCTTGTACTTTAGTCGAAATTCTCATTTACTGACAATCAAATTATTATTTTCAATGTCGCACTGCCATTGACACGACGGAAACGCATCCTTCAAACACTTTATAACCCGAGGACGTTGGCATCGAATAATTTGGCCGCTACGACGTGTTCGATTCAAATTGGGCATTGAGATAAATAAACAAGAATGAACTAAAAAAAGAAGCTGTAAACATTTCGGCATTACGCAAGACATTAACCGAATGAATTATCGCGATAATTAAGTAACATTTTTCGTCCCTCATATTGGCAAGGGCGACGATTGCCCTGTGGCTATTTTCTAACGTTGCAGCCTTCACTAATTGATCAACAACAATTTCTACCTTATATCCGATAACTATTCGACGTGAAACTCCGACGCGTTTCACTCGACTCATAACTAAAATTACAAAATTAATACGTCCAAATATCGAGCTCTCAATAGTCAGTCACAAGGCGAAAGTCTTTCGAACGGTTCACTAGCCTTTCTGGTTTTAGATACTTGAGGGAGAGTGTTCGCCATACATGCCTCGGGTCGGATACTTCGTATTGGAAAATATACGCGAGCTAATAATTACGTCAATTAATTAAATCGAACCGAATATCCTGGGGCCCTTCCGGTTAGATAATTACTGGCCTCTGCAGTGATACGAAGATCTAACATCACAGGTAAAGTCAATAGCTGAAAGCCACGGTTACTGTTTAACAAGTTCATTCGTGTAGGTCAAGGCACACAAGTTTGAACAGAACAAAATCCATGTGGTAAAATTTTATATGTACAAATATATTCCTGATGTATTTTCCTCTACACTTATTTCAATGCCAAGGAAATAATCGTTCGTCATATTACCACTAAATAATGAATAATGCACGATCGAAATATTTGTTGATTGATTTGTGATCACAAAAAACCAATGGGTCATATTATTTTTTGCTCAGTCACTGTGGGCCCCCACTGGAAGATGGTATTAGCTACTGTGTTATCAAGAAATTAAAATTAATGAGGACAAAGAGGTAAACAGATTTCGAAACGTTTGTTCTTGGCATGAAACGCAGCTCCTTTCCCTCATTCGCACAGAGGTGCTATGAGATATAAGTGTGGCGATTCCAACATTATTCAAATTTGTTTACATTTTATTTATGCCGCAAGGTTTTTTCCGATCGAGTTTTTTTTTTTTTTTTATATTCATTTGGTTGTGAAAAATGAGAGAAGCGGTAGACGAGAAGATACGACATTATTTGACGATACTTTTGATGGATGGGAATTTCACTCCGGGGCTCAACGTGCATTGATCCGATTTTTAGGACCGGATGTTCTCAATCTGCCTCTAAGTACAAGTGCAGTTATGGCAGGGCTGGTGAAATTGATTCCAGACTGTGATTTAGCGTATCATTTACATCCCGTATACTTTAATTGGTGGGACACCAAAAACCTTTGGTCTCATGCATCTGCAGGATGCTTCGTCTCTTTTTGTATAGTACTTCCAACTCCGCAAATTTTTTCAATTTCAAATGAAAGCATTGCCCAATTCGATTTTCTTTAAAGCCCGATTACTAAATCAAATTCAATATTGGTGTTTGAAAATTAAAATGAAGGATTCCTTCGGCACTTTTGATCTTTCGAATTTTCGAACCGTTTCATATAAAATATCGAAAGTTCTATCTCATTCATTGTTCCAAAAACTTTCATCAATGTGCTGAGAAATTGATAACGCTTGGTATTTTGTTCTTTATTTCCCTTGTAAGAGGAGAAACGATTTCAAACCAAACAGGTATAAATGCAAAGTCATGAAAATTTGCAATGTTTTCCAGTTTTCAGGATTAGCGATTAACCACCTTACGGCCGTGACTTGGTGTTATTGTACCTCGACAAAACAAGCTTCGCATAGATCTGGATTCTCAGAAGATGTGATATTTGTGATAATCTTTTTTTGCAGAGTATTTTTATTTGTATTTTTTTAGAATAAAAAATTGTTGTCGATGTTCTTTCTCGGTAAATAAAAATTGCTTCCTACAATTCCGCTCTCTGAATTCAACCAGGCCCTGATGAAGAAACACCATGTAATCGCCATACACAATGATCATTAAGATTGAAAGTCAAGAGATGATGATGCTATTTTTTATTACTTCACACTACCTATCTAAAAATAATATTTTTTTTTTTACACGCCCGGAAGTAATACGATCAATCGATTAGATGGAGTTTTTGATATCCCGCAAGCGGTTCTTGAAATAGAGGACAAATTCTGAAAGCGCCAAAGAAATCTTTTTACTTCGATTTCCAGGAGAATTGACGAGAATTATTATTGGGAAAAATTATAGTTGGAAGGAAAAAAATTAGCAAGTCACTAATGTGGGTAGCTCGGTATGTTAAGTCTTCGGTATCCGACTTACTTACGTTAATACTGACCTACATTCAAATTCACGTCATAAAATACCAGCGGAGACATCATATACTAAGTTTTTCAACGTCAGTTCATTTTCACATGAAACGATCGATGATTGCATTCAATTCTCCTTTCAAACCATGGCACATAGATATGTAGCTACGTTGTACCTGTAATTCATATATCGTTGCAATGAACGTCGATCTAGAGTGAACGTTCACCAGAGCATTGACGCCGTGTATGTTACAAAGGTGAAGGCCCACAGATATGAAGTAATTGACTAGATTTTTCATTATTTTTTAAATACTGTTCATCGTCAGTATATTTTGCAAGAAATCACACTTGTGTACGATGTGGAACGGCAGGTTCTTCTCTCTTCAGCTCTCAGGTAGGTATAACGAGCACGTTTTACCGTAACAGTGTAGTTGGCATGATATTTCTGCGTTCTAAATAATATACACCTGATTTCGTAGTAGTAAGTAATGTAAAAAGTCTCGCGATATGACGAAGCAATTTTGCGAAAGATCCTTGCGAATGAATGGTCACGTTTTTACGTCCGATTCTCGCTCGTTGGATTCTTATACATACTGCAGTCTGCGCATCTTTCCCATGAGCCATTTCTTCGTCTATTTAAATGACAAGTATCTCGCGCTGTAGCTGGAGTATGAAATTATATTTTGAAAGCGTTGGTAGAGTCCGAGGCACCATTTCCGTGGGTCAAAGCCGAAAGTCAAGACTTCCACAGTGAGAGACAGGTAGATAATGTACAGTTATACGTGCCTCGGGGAAAAGCAAGTGTGGTGTACGGGCTCGTCTGGTTTATTAAGGAACCAAGAATTTCAGTGCCGATTTGGCAACTACTGGCTTTACCACACAGTGGTAAGTCTCACGTGTTGATCATCATCAACAGTAAGAAATCGCACCGACGCGACGCAACGCTGATTGACTGAAGTGTATATTGGAATTTGCTGACGTCGGTGTATTCGATAACGTGTCACAATGTCGAGGTGAGGGATCGGTACAGAGAATCACTTTCATCGCCGTTATACCAGTCCAACTTATGCTAGTAAGTGGCAGAAAGGCTTTAAGGTTGTAGTGTTCAACGGTGCCTCGACATGCAGCCTGCTTCTGTAAAGGAGCTTATATCCAAGAGTACCATCTTTTTGACCGGTGCTACCGGTTTTGTGGGTGGTGTACTCCTCGAGCGTATACTCAGCTCTGAATTACCACCGGAAAAGGTTTACCTACTGGTCCGTAAACGTCGTGGTACCGACCCTCAGGAACGTGTCAAGGAGATTTTTTCGTCACCGGTAAGTTTTGTCGTCTAAAAGCTTTTGAAAGTTCTTAGTATTCATGCAAAGTCATGGTCATGGTTGCATGTTGTAATACCTTCCTGTTCTCTGATGGGGCTGTTCAAATAGCCGACTTTATAACTACGACATGACTTTCTGTTCGGTGACTCGTGATCAGATCCCCACCATCGAACCAACGTAGGTACGTGTCCGCGCATGCATTTTGCAGATGCCAGATTGGCAGAGTATTCAAAATCCGGAGTATGATCTTTGAAGATCTTCAGTCTGCAGCATCGCATTATCGTATACTAGATTACTTATGTGGTTATTTAGTTTAGATTAGTTATTTGGGGTTCCCCAAAAAACTGTAAAAACATTCCATCCATGCTTTGATAATTTGCAGCAGAGTAACAATTCTTCATGAATGTGATATGCTCGAAATTTCAATTAGTCTCAGTCACACCTTCTGCATAAAAAGTACTCCTGAGGTCGGACTGGCTGAAAATTGCCTTGAAATATATCTTCTCGGTCATTTGGTAACATTATTTTTTGTTTGTTTGTTTGTTGAATTCATTCATTTTTATTGACTGGAAGAGGGCGTGGGCTGGTTAAATTTTCTGAGCTCAGCAGAGACTAGAATCATTTTTGGAGCATTGGCGGTTCATCTTCGCATACTTTACCCTGCGACCTCCGTCCAAATGATATATTCGAATGATCTGGTGATCTCAGGGTTACTCGGACGTTGCTCTCTCTATTTTTGTGCCAAGAAGTATAATTGTATTTCAGGACGAAAATATGAAAACCCAAATAAATATTAGGACACCGATTGAATTTAATTATAATCAAATTAGAAGCTTGTGATTCATTTGGAATTCCAAACTACGTTTAGCCTCAAGTTATTCTCTAAATCGTTTTTGAAGAATCGATTTTATACTGAATATTAGTAGTTAGCAAATCGGGTCACTCTCTCTCTTTGGTGAGCGGTTATTGTCCCACAATCGATAAAGCTTTACATAATTCTAAATGTTCTTCGATTCACGTTATACGTCAATTTTTAACTGTATACTTAAGTTTGACGTTAATATGATATGCAAGGTACGCATATACAGTGGAGTGCCTTGGAGTGAAATTTTCTTTCACACGATTTACGTATCTAGATTAACATTAGAAAGCATTTCGTCAGTCTTGGAAGCTGCCTCGTCCACATACGTGCCATAAGGTCAAAGCGGCGCTGTAACGGACGTGACAAAACGAGCAGGTCCGATTTCAGAATTTCCAAAATCCCTGTTTTGATACAATGAATCAGAGTATTGATCTTACATTTGCCAATAAAAACACAAATCAGCACATATTTTTCAACCACTTTAATTGATGTGGTACTAGAATGCAAGCGAACAATTTTCCGCAAAAGGAAACTACGTGGGGATTTTTCACCATCAACAAGCCGAGAATGATTTAACTTAAATACAAATATTGGCTGACATTTTTTAAAGGCACCTAACAGCACATGTGGAAAATTCAATCATCCGAGTCTTATGTCACGCTCTCAAGCCAGAATTATGAGATATACTGATTAATAATTCGATGCTAAGTTTAGAACCGGAAAAAGTAGTAAAAAAAATATATACATGGATAATTAATATTCCGTGAGGTCCTTATGCAAGATACATGTACGCGAATATGATTACAGTTGCATAAGCAATAGGTAAGAGTATCACACTTGCGACGAATATATTCGCCTGTAGATGGATCTCGCTGTGCATTTATTGAATAAATTAAACTTTATACGGAAAGAGAAACCGATGATATTACAACATAATCATTAACACCTGACAGAGAGTAGGTATGCCTATAATGAATCTTTCCAGTCTAATAATACAAGATCATTCAGTTGTCACTACTCTTCAATTTTTTTTTTTTTTTTTTATTCTCTCATTCGAAGAAGCCTGATGATTAGAACGTTCCGTTGGCCTTGACATAGTAACGATTAGAGCCGCCAGGACAGAGCAAGGTCAATCCTAAGTTGGCGGCTCCGATCACCATCGTGCCTACGTGAATTCCATATGTTCTACGTGCTCGAGGTCGAGGCCAATCCTAATAACGCATTTCTTGAACCTTTTAATATACCTAATGATCCATACAATAATCCGAAGGGCAAGAGATTTTATTTTTGAACGCTAGAATCTCAGCCGGAGATTCGAGAGCTGGATGTAATACGAACTGGCGTAGAAATTAAATAAGTTGTTGCAGGATCCGTATAAGTAATGCGTAAAAATCAGTTGTTCTCAGATATCCGACCCGAAAGACTCGAACTGGTGCAGGTAGTCGAAGGAGCCATTGACGAAGATGGACTTGGACTCTCTGCGAAGGATCATGACCTTTTGGTCTCCGAATGTACCCTGGTATTCCACGCAGCTGCTTTCATATCGTTTGCAGCTCGTCTTGATATGGCAATCAGGATTAATCTCGAGGGTTCAAGACAGGTCCTTGGTCTTGCTAAAAAAATGGCAAATTGCAAAGCCATGGTCTACGTGTCTACGGCCTATGCTAATTGCACCGTCAGACATGCTCTTGTCGAAGAAAAATTGTACCCAACCCACTGCGATCCGGTGGAATTCATAAACATGGTAGGTACTTCACAGGATGAGAGTTACGAAGGTTACTGCAAACTTCCAAAGTGCTTAATAATATTTCAAGCTAATCTTTATGTCAGAAGTTACGTTTTGATGGAAGATAAATTTACTTTCGTTGTTCGTAATGTGTTTGATCAGTAATTGTTGAAACGTAGAACGTAATATTGCAGTCAACTTCTCAGGCCGATTGAGTGTTTGCTTAAAAGTCACTAACGTCACGATAGGCAGTGACCTTAACACGGTGTTCGCTAGAAATTTCTTAATATGCTTCAAAAAGCAATGTCAATAACAAATAAAGGCACTGCAATCTTCTTCTCCTTCTACTTCTTATCCTGCGTAGGCAGAAAAGAGCAAAGTAAACCGCACCGTGCAATTTTCTTGTAGTTTATCGGTGTTAACTAGATTCGAGAATAACATTGTGCAAATTTGTCTCTCGATTCAGGCGAGAAGTCTATCGGCCAAAGAGCTGGAACGTAGAACTCCTGAACTGATCGGAAATCATCCCAACACTTACACTTTTACTAAACAAATGGCTGAAGCTCTATTAGCTAAAGAACGTGGCCATGTTGCCCTCAGCATTGTCAGGCCCAGCATAGTACTCAATACTTGGAGGATCCCAAAAAGAGGTTGGGTGGACAATGTGAACAACGGGGCTTGTGGATTCATCGCTGGGGTCAACAAGGGTATATTTCGAACGTAAGGAAATGTCTCATTTGATGCTTTTCTCAAATGGTTTACACATGCCAGTGTGTATGGTATAATATGGTAAAGGAATCTTATAATAACCCAGTTTTTTCTTCTGAGCTGCTTTGCGACAATGTTGGGTTATTGCAAAATTTCTTCAGGACATGTTAAGACGAGTCCCACCTGTGTGTTAATTAACGCTGATGAAAATCATTCTCCCAGAGTTCCATCGCGACCAGAAGCTGTGACCGATGTCATTCCTGCCGATATGGTTGTCTCTGCGATTCTCACTTCCGCTCTTCAAGCGGTTCGCGATCCTGAGACACTGCATGTGTACCATTGCACATCTGGTATTGAGAATCCCGTAACATGGTCCAGATATTGTAACGCTGTTGTCAAAGCAGCCCAAAATCATCCCTGCAAAGAAGTGCTGTGGTACCCGCAGGCCAAAACAAGACTGAACGAATTCAGAAACTTTATTGTTCTCTGGCTCTTCCAAATCATTCCAGCGTACTTCTTGGATATCTTGGTACTCCGAGGAAAACAACCTTCGTGAGTATTGAATGTGCATACGTTTTGGGGTGATCCAAAACAACCTGAAATCCCAATATTTTGATTTCCTAGAAATTTTATGACAAAATCGAGTTGTTCGAAACTTTGACCTTGTTCATTAATCTTAAGAGATCACGCGAGGACACTCAATCGTATAATAATGACATGTGAATCAGTTTTTCTGAATTATTTCACATGAAGGATTGCTGAGTGCATTTTGACATTGCAACGAGTTACGGCAAACGTAGGCTGTTTAATTATTTTGACATTCTCTAACACGATAAGTGATGACGAAAGACTGTCGTGCAATCATGTGCAATATACAAATAATTAAGTTGTGAGTCATGACCTGGCAAACAGGGTTATGTTATGTTGCGCGTATGATGAGTTCAGACAACTCAATGTACCGCGTAATATCACACGGGTGTTTCGCATGTATATCAACAACCCATTCATGTTGAGTAACAGCAATGTAACGGATATTCAACTGGAACAAAAATGTTACTTGAATGCCATTGAGAATCAAAAGGTTCGGAACGATTACAATCCGCACTATTAATTGACAATACTACAGTTTCTACAAATTAACTGCATGCCTACCATGTGCGGTGTGTTACCTTTTACTTCCAAGAAAGCTACGCGACTACGCGGAGGTACTGCGCCGAACTGCGGAAACTTGGTGTTATCTAAGAGACATGTTTCTGGAATGTTACGTTGTCTCATGGTATACCGTCCTATGGATGTTATTCCGATAATTAATTATGTAACTGTTATATGACTACTGCAATGTAACTTCTGACTCGAGTAGGCCTTATGTGTAAAAACCACATTACTTCGAAGTAAATTCCGTTACATTATCGATACATTACCTCCGCATTCTACCTATAAACGTTAATGGAGTTTGTGTCTACTTGGAGCTGGATAAATACCAGCACTGATTATGATATTGTCTATTGAATTGTCTACCGAATACCTTCAATACATCCAATAACGTCTTTGTCACATTCTGGAAACCTCATGCAAATGTCTTTTTACAACACGAAGAAAATGTGTACTGTTTCTGTACTTCGTTGCAAAACGATTATAGTGATGGTTGAGAAGATCCTGAAGGATATCCCTGATGATATTTCATGAAGATAAAATGTTGAGATTTTAATGAAGAAAAGCTATTGGTTTCGATCAGCTGTTCGATGTTGTGCAGCTTCCATCCGATTTCCTTTATTCGCTTTGGTACTCAATGGCACATAGTAACACCTTGCATAATCAGAGGTGGCTCGTATTTTTGGCTCATCGTCGTAGGAGTAAATGAACTATTGATCAGAAAGTTATATACCGCAGTAAGAATCTCTTCCATTTTCATTTCACCCAGACTGTACGCTATGCAGAGAAAATACGCCAGAGGCTGCAAGTACACGCGTTACTTTACCAAGAGAGAGTGGCCCTTCGATACGGCAAAGGTATCAGCCCTGGCGTCCATATTACCCGAAGAGGAACGAGCCGCTTATCCCTTTGACCCTAAACTCGTAGACTGGGACGACTATCTCGAAGGATGCGTGATCGGAATGCGGCAGTATTTTCACAAGGAACCACCAAATACAACACAGAGGGCTCGTCGTGAGATGCAGAGGTGATTATGTCTCTTTTTCTACTACGTTTTATTTCCGCTGTGCTACATGCTAATCCAAGGTTTATCGTCATTCGTCAATAATTGGGAGCTGCAGGCGCGAAAGGGCTCCGCTTAATAATTTGAACCTTCATGTGCTTATACCGGAAGCGATTATCTTTCGGTACGGTAATACCTTCGTGAGAACTTCAAGTATTAGTTTAACCAATTAAAAATTTCATCACATGACCCAGAAAATTCGTTTGATTTCAAGGTCTTCTTGAAGGTCCCGATATAGTGATATTGAAAAATGACGAAACTTGTATGGTGAAAACTGAACGAGTGCTTCCTGCGTTATGATAAAAGTATACGTGCTGATTTAATGATTTTTCAATTTGTGTTACAGACTGAGAATAACTGCTATGCTCACCCCGGTGGTCAGCTTTTTTTTTATTTGGGGAATCGCTCTACTCTTCGGATACTCTTCTTGGATTGCTGCAATCATTGCTGGCAGTCTTTTAGTCTTTTTAATATGGGTCTGAATGATCAGGCCCGGAATATATGAATAAATACGTCTATTATTCAGTCGGATGTCTAAGGCTGAGTTCAAAGTATACCGAAGTGATTCTAGGACCATTATCAGAAATCGTATTATAATTGTAAAACAGTCTTTCGTTATCCATCATTATTGCAGTTTCCATATATTGATTTTGTAAAATTATATTTTATGTAAATAAACTTCATCTCAGCCATGCATAAAGTATCACAAACCTACTTCTCATCAAACCTACGTAACTAATACAGCTAGATCATTATCTCACCACTATTCCCTATTAGTATAGACGGAGGTCACAATTATTATTTCTTTTTCTATCGACACCTTCATCCTTCAATCAAAGTTTTTGACATCTGGCCTCTCAAATCGTATTCAAATTATTATTCTCACGTAAACATATATTTCGCAACTTACTTTTTGTTCACCGAAAATATCACGTTCATTGTGAAATGGTCATCATCCGTTCGCCGTGTCACAAACTAATATATTCCTGCACTTTTTTCAATTTCCAAGCAATTGGAATCACACTGCTAACGTTCTATTCTAAGGGCTTCATAACTATGCCTACTTGCAATAAGATTCGTGTTTATCGCGTGTTTATTTCCGTTTACATACCAAGATCAAATGTTCCTTTCCACATCTCCGCACTTATCGGGGTCTGACCCTTTCCCGGATGTATCGTATTTTTCCCGCAATATCCTCGGATCCGATGTGTTACTGTATGTAAGTTTCATGTCAAACTTATTATTTCTGTGTTGACTTGAGATTATAATTCTCAGTTTGCGATGTCACCATGTTGGCATCTCGTTATTCCGGTAACGCATGACGATCCCAACATTATTTGAGAAAGACTGTCATTAAATTTAATGGTTGTGTCAGATCGTCGCGTGATCGTCGTTCGTAGATAAAAACCAAAATGATCTTCTCAGGCTCGCAAGATAAAGCACTTTCGATTCACTAGGCTGGTTAATCCCTCCGAATTCATTCACATAAGGCGAAATGAGTAGGTCTCTGGATTTGAACAGAGTTGATTTTGTGACATGTTTATGTAATTTATGTGTGTAAGTAATCGGTCATGCAGCATCTGCGTGAAACGTTTTTCTTAAAATCCCATAGTTTGGCAGCATGAATTTTTTCCAAAGTATAATGTTTGCTCAGTTCTGCGACCACGTTGTTTTAACTGTTCGGATGTATTTCACATTCAAATGTATGGAAAAAGGTGGGTCTCGGAAACTCATAGATACGGTACAAAACAAATAATTCCTTGGATCTTCAATAACTTGAGAACCGTTGGTCTCAGAGAATTTTCGTGAACGAACTTTCGTATCGTAATTTGATGAGGAACCCGCCAGTTCCCGCTGTTACTGGAGTTCTGAATCACCCTGTTTACCCACAATTATCACTGTACTTTTTGTTTTATTGAATTTATTTTGTTATTTCAAGCCGCACACCCCTTGATAGGATTGTATGAGGATTATTCAGTATGGGGATCATTATTAATATGGTTTGAATTATATTCAAATACAGTTGTCAACGTATTTGGCCCAGCTCAGCCGCATGTGCTTAGCACTTGACCTGTACAGGGTACACTGGCGTGAAAAGGCTTGATAGCAAAAATGAAACGCCCGCATACTGGCAATCCAAACATCATACGATCTGCTCGACTATAGCAGACCGATTTTGATTATAAGAATTATGAGTTGCCTGTACGCAGGCGTTTCGATTCATCTTTCCACAAAAATATCCTCTGCGTTATGCATTTGTTCAAACCTGAACGTTTCACTGATCCATTCGAAAAATATAGAACTGAATGGAAATTCCATACACGAACTAGGTTTATTTTCAATCATTTCGAACTTGGAGACTTAAGGTATTGAAACAATAGCATACATTTGCAAGAAATTAACGAAACTGTAATCGAAGTTACCGACTCCCGTTGTGGAGGCCCTCGAGAACGTGATTGGTAGTTTTTCCCAAACCACACAACTGACCACACTAATTTTAAGGCCGGTATTCGGAAGTCACTTTTAGACGCTAGCGTCGCATTTAGTCCACAAGGCTCACATCAGAGTTCACGATTCAGCCGTAGTTCTCAATACAAGCATATAAAACTTGGCGATGAATGCCTTATTTCAGCAGAAACTGGGAGAGTATCCGACTCTTCAACATTTTTCAAAAAAACGAAAGAAGAATAAAATTTACGAATTTTGAGACAGTGATATACTAGCTCAGTCTTTTTCTGCTGAAGCACAGTATGTATTGATCCTCAAACTTTCATACGGATCGGATCTGTGGTTTGGGGGAAACTACAAATTACGTTTTTGAAGTGACGCTGTGGACTGAAGCTCCTCAAAAAAATTCCACATACTTTCGTAATGCGATTTCTTTGATTTCCATGAATCGATCAAAAGTTTCAAAGATTTTATTTATTAAAAGTTGTAATCTGTTGAAATTTTTTGGCGATTTTTGAAAATCACCGAGTATCATGCCCTTCGTTCAATTCTTCTTCATCACTGTTATCGATTTTACATTAATCAGATACGTTTTTGCTGAGATAATAGCTTTGAAAAATTCTAAGTGGAAATTCGTTTTAGCATCTACTTATCGTTAGCGCCTGCGTTACCTGCAACCATCAACACACTCCAGCAACCCAGGTAGCATGTGCGTACATTTTGTACGTCTCACTCGGGAGTGAATATTTCCGAAAATATGGCTGTCTTCATTCTACAAACGCCGTCTAGTATGTCTCGTCCTTCTCCACGTGAGCGGCGTAGCCAGCTACCAATCGAGCGGCACTCATCACTGATTGTCTACTAGCTGCGTTGCAGACAAGGAGGGAGGGCCTGACGTTATGTTAATGCGTTTTGGGCCGGAGGACACGATCTACGTGGAGGCACCTGAGTTGTATCTTTTAGCGACGAACTGTTCCTTCGTGGATCTTCAACTCGCAAGATCCGTCATCGTATTGCGTTTTGAGAGTTAAAAGTTTGTCAATATTCAACAATGGCTTCGTCGCCGGTCACCGAGTTTTACCGTGGCAAAACATTGTTTATTACCGGTGGTACCGGGTTCCTTGGTATTTGTCTGATTGAAAAATTACTCCGATCTTGCCCGGACGTAAAAAATATTTATCTACTACTCAGACCGAAAAAGGGGAAGAAGATCGAAGAGAGGTTAGAAGAACTAACCAAAAATGCGGTACGTAATTTCATCATTTCCACACTAATTTATTCTAATCCGTACTAGATAATTCCGTATTCATTCTTATCCAGTTCGCTGTACTTTTTTTTGTTCCGTTAATAACGAATTTACGGACTATTGAAATCCTGTGTTTTCCGGCTTTTCGTCATGCGTAAAATGCCTGATCTAGTTTTCAATTTGATATTTTTATGCTCGTGTTGATAAAACTGGTTTTAACTCGCTTTTCGAATAATCTCGTAACTTTCCTGTAAACAATATCTCTACCTCCAACGGTTCTTTTTTCGTTTTTCGTTTATTTCCACCGACAATTCGCTTATGTATGCATACTTTTTTTGATATCTTTCTTACATAAGACAAGATGATACACCTCGCCTGTGTGTGTGGCTTATTTTCGATTGCCGATTTTGTTCTTTCGCTTTTACGTCAATACGTCGTCACACCGATACATGAAAACACTTTTTATGTTATAATTCATATGAATATTAGCAGTAATGATTTAATGAATGTGATTTGATTAATTATAGGAACAATGGTCATACTTTTATATTCACTCTAATCCACTTACCCAGTAGTAAATAAATATAAATTAACATATGATATGAATTTATGCTTCAAGTTATTGTTGTCTTGCTATCCAACGAAGGTAAGAAAGGGATATGGAAGAATTCTAATGTTTGAAAAATGTTTCTCCTCCTTTTGAAGGTATTTGAAACACTTAAGGAACAAGGGGGTGCAGATTCGTTAAATAAGTTGATCGGGGTTGCTGGAGATGTTGGCGAAGATGGATTGGGTCTGTCTTCAACAGACAGGCAAACTCTGGTGAACAATGTACAAATTGTTATTCACTCAGCAGCGACATTGGACTTTGAAGCAACCATGAGACCAACGGTCAATATTAATCTACTGGGAACACGTCGAGTTGTACAACTTTGTAAAGAAATTCGTGATCTCAAGGTGAACAAGATATTTTTTTGGGCCACAACTTGAAACACCTAATATCATAATCGTGATCAGATCCTATATTAAAATATCAAGGGAAATTGAATTGTAAAATAGTTTCTATCAGAAATCAAATAACACTTTATGCTTCTACTGATTATTCAAAATTTACGAATTCATTTGAAATCCATTTTTAGCAACCGCATTTTTTGGCCTAATTCTTTTTGCCCGCTTGTATCTGAAATTATTATTCGTAACCAGATGAACTGGTTTCTTTGATTATTCATTTGAATCGATTCTGAAGGAATATCTTTATTCTCTTTTCTTTTCAAGCCATCGGCAGTTTGGCTTTATTTTGATCTGTCTTCGATTTTTAATTCAGATTATTATTATTGCTAGACAAATTCTTAAGCTTGACGATATCAAAAAATTCCATAATGCTCAATGCTACATTGAATGTAAATTCAAGGCTTTCGACAAGTATTAAGTATTTATAGCTATTTGAACAAGAAAGCAAACTTGCCAGTTTTTTCAATTGGCAGATGAGGATGCAGTTGGTATCGAAGGAAGCCAAGAAACGATGTAAATTAACATTTTTTGGTCAGTCCTAATCATTTTTGGATTTAAGGCTTACAAGACCTCAAGGAAATCAATAAACAAACAAAAAGTCAGTGTATTTTCGACAAGTCTTTCAAATGTATCGAAAGAATGCAAAGAGAAATTGATTGAAATTGCTAAAATTTAGTTAGTCAGGTTGATTGTAAAAGAAACGAAACAAACAAGATTGATTTCCCTCACCTCCGAAGTACAAAAAACTTCATTGAAGTCTCATACATACCTATTAACAATTGATGAGATACGTAATACATGATTATTAGCTAATCAGTGTGAAAAACAATAAGCCTGGTTCCTCTCACTCCTCCTTCGTTCTGACTAAATGATGATTATTCCAAATCGTGTACATACCGATAAAGAGTTATTCATACGCATATTTCATGTTTAGGCATTTGTCCACGTGTCCAGTGCGTATGTAAATGCAGCGCTAACTGAACCTGTTGAAAAAGTTTATCCAGCACCTGCTCAGGTTGAAGAAATTTTGAAATTAGTTGAAGAATTGGATGATAAGGCGCTGGACCTTGCGACGCCTGGAATTTTGGGAAATCATGCCAACACTTACACTTTTACCAAACATCTAGCAGAGCACGAAGTTCTCAATGGTTCAGTACGCGCCGCTATCGTCAGACCTTCTATGAGTGAGTGGACATTAATCTTAGCCAACCACATACACACATGTGCATAAATTTGCTTACTAATACATACTGTAAACGACTTTGCCTCGTTAAAACCAATTAATTATCTATTCAGTGCTCGGTTCTTAGCAGCGATTAAAAAAATTTGTTAATCAATTTTATTCAACGGATATGCATGTTATTTACTCGCCAATGATTACTGACTTTTTTTTTCTAATATTTCAGTCACTGCTGCATGGAAAGAGCCAGTGCCAGGATGGACCATTTCCAAAAATGGTCCTCAAGGTTTTTTGATGGGCGCAAGCAAAGGAGTGCTCAGGCGACTGCCTGTAGCATCATCTCTGGTTTATGATTACATTCCTGTCGACGTAGTTGTCAACAGTCTTATTGTAGCTGCATACAACGTGGATCGCGAGCGGTACGTTACACTGCGATAGATGAATACCTAGCGATTAAAGTCTGGATTTATAAATGATTGTTAAATTCAATGTTTCTCATCTTTTTGTCTAACGTTGTCTAATGTTCTTCCGATTGTTTTTCAGCGAGGATGGCGTTAAAGTTTATCACTGCACCTCCAGTACTTGCAATCCTTTCAAGTGGGACCTGGTCAAGGACAAAATCAACAATTATCTCCATCTTTATCCTTTACGCAGCGCAGTCTGGTACCCACATCTCAAGCTACTGCCGTCTCTCTTGTTATTCAGAATATCGGCAATTTTTGTACACATGATTCCTGCGTATATTCTTGATACAGTTACCCGCGTATGTGGCGGACGTCCCATGTAAGTTTATTTTTTGTCTTTACAAGGTGATTCAGAATTTGTGAAGAATCTTCCGGAGTGTGTTTGCCTTTTTTTCTTCTTTGATATTAAATAACACACACGATAAAACAAGGTTTTCTTTTTTGCTCATGTAGCAAAACTTAAGAATAAAGTCGACTATCAAAATTAATAATAAAATCATTTCTTTTTAAGTTACACATACAAGCAGGAGTGAAAATAACATTAATTTATGTAATGATACTTCTCAGTCTGGTGCGTCTACACACAAATGTGAACAAATCGTTGGGTCGTCTGGAGAAGTTTATTTTCACGGAATGGAAGTTCAGTAATCCTCGTCTACTTGAGTTAAATGAAACTTTGTCAAAGGTTGATAAGGAAAAGTTCACCCTAGATGTCAGGCCGTTGAAATGGGATGAGTACTTTGTTGATCTGACTCAAGGTGTCAGAACGTATCTCAGCAACGAAAGTCCAAAGAATTTGGAAAAAGCTCGTTCAAAGGATAAAATGTGAGTTACCATTTATGATATTCAGAAAATATCTTCGTACTTTCAGTTTCTTGATATCATTAAGTCATCATACTACAAATATTACCTATATCCTCTGTGTATCGAGTCAGAAGTTTGGCTTATTTTATCTATAAAACAGTTTGAAAATTGGATGACTTGTTTCTTACAGATTAATGATTGCACATCTGGCTTTGCAAGGCGGATTGTTGGGTCTCGTTTGGTGGATCGTCAAAATCTTGTTAGCAACGTCTTGGTCAAAGACTGGATGGGTTGTGCCCCTGGCATATATGATCTTTGGTATATTGTAGAGAGTTGAATTCTGTCATCATATATTATATGTTATACGATATCAGAATATCGTTGTTGAAATAACAACATTCAAATCTGATATGGCGAATAGTTGTAAGCGATGAAAGGAGCAGTTCGAGTTCAGCGTTATGGAAAATGATTAAGGTGAAGAATTGACAAGGGATTTTCAAGTATCAGGCTATTTTTTTAAATAGTTAAAACCCGAAAGATAGAATCCCATCACTGTGCATGACTCTTATTGGTCAAACAGTGAATATCGACTTTTTCTACAGACTGAAAGATTTCACATTATTTAATTTCGAGTGATTGAGATCTGGTTTAAAAATCGTGCACACTTAAATGGAAACAACTCGCCAGTGTCAGTCAACGCTTTGGAACAATTTATTTTTTCACATTACTAGATCTTATGAATTATTGTTCATCCATGAAGAATCTCTAATGTTGTATTTCTGGTGATTGAATCTCTGTAGCATTATAATGAATCGCATTTAATTAATTATTATTCATGTAGTAGCGTAGCATCATGTACTATTGGGCAGGGAACTTTATACCTATAATTATATGTACTTCAATACAGATGAAAATATACGATTTACTATTAATTCAATAGATAATGATTAAAACATCCTACAACAGAGTATTCTACAATCGAGGTACCCAGTTATCAATTGTGCATGCTCTATTACATAGATATCTACCACCTCACAATTTTACAGATTTTCATTTTTTTTCGTTTGTTCCCTCTGAATCGATATTTTTCCGGATTTATCAAGCACCCATGAACTGAAAATTCAAATTCCTACAAAATTCAGAAAAAGTTAGAACAATTCTGTTGATAAACTAACTCCGAAGCGTCTGACATAGTTCAAGTTCATACAAATGAGGGGCTCATAGTTTGTCACTCGTCTCACTTTTAGTCACTGTTGTTTTTTTGTTGTTTTATTTTTCAAAAATCACTCTTTGGTCACCTGTATAGCAAAAGTCACTTTTTCGAACGATTTTGGGTTGAAAAGGTGTTGACTTTTTTTTTTTTTTTTATCCATTCCACGATAAGCTTGCATTCAAGAACAGGCTGAAAACTTAGTTACTGATTATGTAGTTTGTTTGCTGGTGTGTGAGTTACATCCATACTGGAGATGTAAGTTATTTGAATTCAAAATTTCTTATTCTTATCCATATTATAAAAAATATGCATATAATCACCTCAAAAATTCTTCTTCGGACAGATCAATTACAAATGGGTATCATTATCAATCCGAAATGATCAGATGTCGAATGAATCTCTGTTAGTGATATTTCTTGTTAATTATTGATAGAATTATATGACATTCTATGATATATATTCTTTGAAGACTACTTGAATTTATGAATGGAAACTTTGTAAAAACATTATTCGTGATGGATTTACTGTCGCTTTGATGTGACTTTTGAAGTTTTGAGTCACTATTCAAGATCTATTTGAACATTTTTTTGTAACATTTTCAACTTTCTTTGACGACTTTGCTGATTATGAGTCAACTGTAGAACTGATTTGAATTCTCAGAAGATATTACTATCGTATAATGTGATTTGAAATGATACGACCGTCTACGGTTGTCACAGACCTAGAAACCCCGGAAAACCGCGAAAGTCAGGGAATTTCATCAAAAACCTGGAATTCAGTATCGAGGGTCGTTGTATATTTTCACAGATTGAATATACTCATACGTATAGTAACTCGCGATGTTTACTAGCTTTGTCATTGTTATAAAAAGTTGATTCTTCTTGTGGTTTATTAGTGATAGGCATGAATGAACTTCTTCAATGTTTTCTACCGAAACTTCTACGAAACCCACGCTGGGGGCTTGACGAATTATCCGATTCTGTGATGCTAAAACCTAATTGAAAACAAGAAGGAGGCTCATTCGGTTGGTGTAAAAGGAAAAATTAAGAAGTTACATTAATGATCAACCTTTCTCACTTTTTGAAACCGAACTGCACTGAACTTCTTCGATTGGTATATACTAATTGTCTAAGCTTCATCGTGATTGGTTTAATTATAGGCAATCAAATGCAGTCCGATTCGTGTGGAACGAACAAATCTTAAATTCAAACTTTGGCAGCTACAATGACCGGCTAGTGCTCGAAAAATTGAGCGTGAAATTTTCCGACGACGCTATGTTCTAGATTCTTCGAGTTTTCTACAGTACCATTCTAAAGTACAATTATTTTGATGATCCGGGTATAAGGCCGTTGTCTAACTGCTAACAACTCTCATCGATAATTCTGGAACTTCTGCCGCTTCGTTTCGTATTTCATTATAGGTATTATAATTATTAGAAATGGCTTGAAGTTTTCATCGCAGCTTGTGAATGAGTGACCGTGAAAGTTCACGAGCGGGAAAAGTTCATTTCTGAATCTGGTGAATTTGAAAAACTCAGGGCATTCAAAATAACAAATTTCTAACAATCTTGTCGACTTCATGATGATAGCCGCAATTTTTATACCTTATAACTATCTATATCTTCATTATGCAAGTTTCAAAAATTACAAAATGGAGTTTGAAAATTATAGAATGGAGTAGAACGTCTACCTATATCTTTCATTGAATATGAGGTATTCCACGTGAACCGGACCGGTTTTTGGCCGATGGTCATGGAATTTGACGCAAATGCAGATTTGGGTTCTTTGTCACTATAGGAATCGCCACCACAAGTTGTAGATTTTTGAAAAAATTTTACGAGAAATATGGCGCTGGTAATTATTCAGAAAAATATTTTCAACTCCATATATCGCAGCGATCCGTGAACGAAAACATGACTTGTCATAGTGCATTTTACTCGCAAAAACGAGCACTTTTCAACCATATAACAATCAAATCGCATCTGAAATTTTCAAGAATTAAAAACTCAAAAAACGTGTATTCCCACCAGAAGGGTCGAATGGATTTTCTTGAAATTTTCACAGAAATGACTTCAAACCAAAACAAAATTACAGCGAAAGTTCCAGCTTGCCCTTTTTTATTTTATTAGAATATACAGGTTTTTCGAAATTTTAATTCTTTTTTTTAAATTAATTTCAGTTAGTAAATTCGATTTGAAAAAAACAAAAAATAAGGGCAAGCTGAAACTTTCGCGGTAATTTTGTTTTGGTTTGAAGTAATTTCGGCTAAAATTTCAAGAAAATCCATCAGCCCCTTGTGGTAGAAATACAGGTTTTTCGAGATTTTAATTCTTTTTTTTTAAATTAATTCCATTCAGTAAATTCGATTTTAAAAAAATAAATAAATAAATAAGGGCAAGCTGAAACTTTCGCGATAATTTTGTTTCGGTTTGAAGTAATTTCTGTGAAAATTTCAAGAAAATCCATCAGACCCTTCTGGTGGGAATACACGTTTTTTGAGTTTTTAACTCTCGAAAAGTTCAGATGCGATTTGATTGTTACATGGTTGGAAAGTGCTCGTTTTCGCGAGTAAAATGCACTATGACAAGTCATGTTTTCGTTCACGGATCGCTGCGATATATGGAGTTGAAAATATTTTTCTGAATAATTACCAGCGCCATATTTCTCGTAAAAATTTCTTCAAAAATCTACAACTTGTGGTGGCGATTTCTATAGTGACCAAGAACCCAAATCTGCATTTGCGTCAAATTCCATTACCATCGACCAAAAACCGGTCCGGTTCACGTGGAATACCCCATATATTTCAATGCATAAATCGAAAATATTACGTGCCCGTGACATTCCAATATATGCAAAAGCGCGCCTGGTTATATGCCACCCGCAGACCATTAGAAACGTATCTTACAATCAGTAGAGGATAGCGCTTTAGCCAATTTGTGGCGTTCTCTCCACTGGTTCTCCCGAACTATTTTAAAATTTATTGTTAACCACGCGACTTTGGATCGAAGTCATGAATATAATTTCTATGTTATATCCTTTGTCTCGACGAGTTTGTTATCTTGTTCTGCAGAATAATCAACTGCAGAGGATTCTTAGATCCGAATTCGAGCAATCTTCAATATGAATGGTTATTTGTTGTTTCTCCTCTCAGGATTGATTATTATGCATACACTGATTATCTAATTCCTTGTAAACGAGTAGGCATACTCGGACTGTGCGATTGACCTAGATGTCGTTGACTGAAGAATTTGTCAGTCAACGTAGATGTGCAAATGCAGGATTATAGACCAGAATTGGATCAATGAAGAATGCGTCTGTAAAGAAACTTGAACATTCACTGAGCCACGCACCTATCAATTTTTAATGTTCTTTGAATTGTTTTTATCTGTGTTTACGTCAATCCCATTGTGCAAATTATTGAAAAAATGAAAATAAAAACGAGGAAACTATTGAACATTGTTTTGCTTACACGACTATAATTTGTATGGAAATGAACCCGATTAGTTATAGGCATTGCCAGGCGTTTAGAATACGATTCACCTATACATACAATATATGTATATAATGCTTTTCCGATTTCCTACTAATAATTCAAAGATTGACTCAAATTGATGTTGTAGATCTTGGTAAGAACACAAGAACCGAGTCACCAAGTCTCGAATAAATTATTTAAATTGATGACTGGATTTCTGTGCCCAGTCTGAACTGCAGACTCGATGAAGGTCTGTAAATACTTTCCTGTAACATTGAGATGAAGGTATATCATAGTCCCGAATTGTATACAACTTTGGAAAATACTTGCGATTGTATGCGGTTACGTATTTTCCCCAGAATTGGCATTGAAATACCAAATCATATGCCCATTCAAAATTTGTCTCATTCTTAATACATATAATGAATTTACCGATCAGTTGGCGTACGTGTCAATCAATCACATTTTGTACATGTCAAGGAATAATTATTGACCTACAAGTGACGCAGAAACAGACGTGTGAGGTCAATGAAGTGTACAGCATAGGAGGATAGTTACCCCAAAATGGTTTAAGGAGCTGATTACCATGGATTATAATAATATTATTTTCAATACTCGCAACTTTTTATCAGAATCAATTCAAATGTCATTCAACTGATAAGGTCAATTACATACACCGGTTTTTGAACGAACTTTATTGTAGTACGTTTATCATCGAGCATCCTATTGGTGACTCTGCATATTAACATTTGGCTCATTGAACCACCGATCGTGGATTCCCACAATTACATTAACAAATTTTAATTGTTCTTTGGGTAATTGGAATCAGATCACAATCAAGATCAGAGGAAAGTGCAAGTATCATAACATAATACATCCAATAGAGATAAGGATTCTAGTATCTATTTTCATGTACTGTCCAGTCGTGATGCCTCATTCTTGTATTCATATCTTTTTATCCTTATATTATAATACCACTTCATTCTCCGACTTGAAAATATCGTATAAAGTTGGCCAATCGATGAAGATAAATTTAAAAACAGGATCCTCGCGATGGAGCAAATAAAGAAAATTAATACCGCTCTACGAGAAGTTTTCGCGTATTTCCACTTCAGGTATGAGAGGACAGATTATACCTCTCTTTAAAATAACGAGACGAATAAAAAAGGAAGGACAAAGTTAGTTGAAACCGAGAAAACCTGTCTAAAGGCATCTTCGATTAGGATATTTTCACGTAGGAGATATAAAAATACATAATGATAACTGGCGATTGGATGAATATAGCCAGCCGGCAGCCGTATAACTTGTACTTGACTTGCCCTTTCCTTATACGCTAAGAACCATTAAGATACGAGGCTGGATTGAAGTTCCGAATTCCAAAAGTTCCGAACGGTCAAAATTCCGAATGTAGGTATTTGAGAAGCGATTCTGAGTTTTTAGAAACGTAAGAGTTCAGAAATTGCGAATTCCGAGGAAAGGTCGAAATGCAGACAGCTGAAAGATCCGAAAGTTCAAAACTCAGAAAGTCCAAAAATCGGAGAATTCAAGGGAAGTTCCTGACAAAGCTGTCAAATAAACGACGTTGCATAAGCGATATCCGAGATTCGGAGTTTTGGCCTTTCGTATCTTTAGCTGTCGGAATTTTGAAGCTTCGGTGTTTTTTCATCCGGAATTTTTCAAATCGGCTGCGTAGACTTTCAGGGAAATAATCTGTCTAAGAACTGTCAGTTGGTAGTAGGAAAATTCTGAATTTTTACCTTTCTCTGCTTCTAAAATTCGGAATTCCAATAATCCTATACCCCGAATACGAAACATACCGAAGAATAGTTTCTGCGCCGAAACAGCATTCCAATTACACCCATATGCTATGTAGCTAAGAAACGATGCTATGCAGTGACCTTTGGCTTTGCCCAGAGTCTCACGTAGGTATGTACTCCTCGATACCGGTAAGAATCGGTGATGGTGATGCAAAAAAGGTGAATAGCTGCACGTGAAAGGCCAATGGGGCATTTCACCTCAACTCAACGCGCCTCAAGCTTTGATGTTTCCGATCGAGCTAATATTTCACGTACGTGTTGTACTGGCGAACGCAACTGCTCGAGTTGTTTTACACTGACGATCTCTGATTGGTCGGTGGAAAATTACGAAATTTCCATTTTCTCTGCATTATATAATTCGAAATTTGTGAGTTCCAGCGAAGAAATTAACATTGCAAGGCTGTTATTATGGAGAAAATAAAATTTCTTTTTCAATCATAAATATATCAATTCTTCAAACGTTACAATAATTATGTGATCAAATAAAAAACTGATATTTTTGTGCTCCAGAATGGGCCACCGTTTTATTCGAATTTTTTACCCAAAATTCTAGACAAACGTTCAACGACCTGTGGCGAGATGGCTAATGACTTCATTTTCCAAAATTGCAGTTATCTAAACACCAGAGAAAACTGCAGGTTTAGATTTAATTAAGTTATGGTTTTGTGGAACAATTCCATTGACCGTCCAGTTTGATATACTGGGATACACTTAATGAGAATTCCTATAGCTTGCACTTGTATACAAATCCTATTATCTTTCATTTCATTCCGATTCGACGTTGCAATCTGAAAGCCGCGGATGTCTCTGGAATACTTCGACGAATTATTCAATCCAGATTCGTTTTCTTCGATTCTACATCGAAAAATCGAGTAATACGGGTAGTTTTTTTTTTGCCAGTACATACTAGATATGAGTAGAAAATCAATTCGATTGTAAATATCAAGTGCTCAGACATGCCGACTTGCGATGGAATATCCTACGTATGTACTGACGTACATACATCTGGATATACATTTGCCGAAAAAAAACCCAGCAAGTATCCATTGCCTGTTGTACGTTGAACCGAGCTTCCGAATTATAAATTTTAAATGATTAACCCTCCGTCATACAAGTTATTTTTACTGGCTCCGTTACGCAGGTGAATTGTTCATGGCCAGCCGTATTTTTTGTTTAATAAGAGCTTGTAAAAAATCTAAAAAAATTCACGGATAGTTCCCAGTGATTCTACTACTATACATGCTCCAATTGGTTTTAGCGTCACTTATTCTATGATTTCGTAATAATGATTGAAATTTGAACAATAACTTGAAAAAAATTCGTATCTTTGCAGTTAATGAACATAAAGAAAAATCATTTATGGGTTCCAGGGTTCGAAATTTCGAATGATGACCTTTCAGAATAATGTAGTCTTATCTGTCCCGGTTTCAAAAAGTATATTTATTTGCACACTCGAAAGTGGTATAATATTCCAGCGTTTCGTTCATGGAAAAAATGGGGAAAAAACTCATTTTTCTTAATCAATCAACTTCTTCCATATCGTCTTCATCGCGAGAAGCCTCATGTATCACATCACATGTATGAGGATTTAGGCTGCGGAAACAGTAGCGTATTTGCTCTCTGCTCCTTTCCGCCATTATCTGTATTTCGATGAATATATATTCATAAATGACGCTGTATTCATATAAGCAGCATAAAAAAAACTCTATTCTATCAATAAGTACTTGAAATGAATCGAAAAAACCTGGAAAATAAGATTGACTTATTGTCGCGAAACACTGACGCCGTCGCACAGGTGGGTCATTTATGGCATACGCTCGACTTCAACCGCTTGCTGTAAGACAACACACTGTTAGATCACGGTGTCCCATGGAAGCTGAGTCCCCACTGATAACAAGTTTTTTTCGGGACGAGAGTTGCGTGCCACACTCTCTGAGTTTAGCAAATATTCGAGTGGAAAATTTTGACTGGGTCTTAAACGACCCACCTGTGTGACGGAGGGTTGATTAATCTACAACTTCTAAAGTACGATATGGACATACCTGTGTGTTTCCTTTCTTATAGGTAGAAGTATAATTGCATGTATGCATATACCTATATCTGAATCACATTGTTCAAGTTCGATGCAGTCAAACAACCCTCGTTGAGGTTTTGATGCCTAAAATGTGATTGTGAGTAGAAGTGGTTGAAAATGATTGTTTTTCGTGACATCAATAAACTGTGAAAGAATAGGTTTTTTAAAAATTTATATACGTATGTGACAGTTGCTCGCAGTATTCTTCCGTTTCTACAATAACATATTCACTAATCTCAAGAATCTACAAATTTATTCATCAGGTTTATTGAGTTTGACGACTACCTTGCTCAAAACAGAACAGTGAGGCATGTTTACAAGCCGATCTGTATCTTCAAAAAAATACTGCTGAATGTCAACGTTCTTGTATATGATTCTCAACCCGCAATTCTAAAACAACGTGCTGTTTCTCGAAAATCTCGAAAATAGTTTATTGGATGACTAGAATTTTGGACCGTTTCCATTGGTGGACCTAATTTTCCATTTCATCTTCCATTTAGTTTCAGCGATTGTCAAAGTTTCGATCAATACTGGTCGATATACGTACACGAGCGGCGAAGCATATTGCGACTCAATTCGGATATGAAGGAGTATCGTCTGATGGAATTGAAAATATCGGTCATTATTGAGGAAAAACTGATACGGAAATTACAATAATATTGTTCGAGTCAACATCCTATATTGTAACTGAATTAAATTCGTTTCGTCGTACATACTCCGATTTACAGTGTTTCGTAGTTATTTGCCAGGACGAGAAGAGGCGATGTAACTTTCAAATCCTGTTCGGAAGAAAACTTCAATGATTCACGTTGTCTTCATGAATTCACAGATACAAATGAGGCTATACTGATGATTCATTGTGTACAAACAAATAAAATTCCCGATTATGAATTCAACTAGTGCTGCAATTTTGCTGACCCATTTCTTTCCATACAATATTATCAATCGACAATTCGTCCCTAGAGTTAGTGGAAATCATGTGTTCCACTAATACTACATTCAATACTTGATTAAAATTCGTTCAAATCGGTTGGGAAGAATCGAAGAAAATATTGTCCCAACTTCGGAAATGACACGGAATTTTCGAATTTGGTTTTGAAACATACAATCCAATGATTTGTAATTGAAAAGCGAATATTTTTGATCATTTGGAAAAGTGTATCGTCTTGCCAATTGCCAATTCTGTGCATTTTCTTGAAATTTCTTTCTGTATCAAATTTTCTTTCTCTTTCATTTACGTAGCCAGACAAATTTCAGACATAGATTTACAGATTTGTCAAGATCCTTCTGGTGTGATGAAATATCTAAAATACTAAGATAATTTCATAACCATCTACGTTTTCCTCGAATGCGGGACTTCCAGGGATAAACACGTCTCATATGTATATTCACGGAACTTTTACGTGCGTGTATGACACTCACATATGTGCATATCTTCTATATTTTATACAAGGTACACCACAGTCATTGGATAATGAACATGGCCCTGAGTCAGTCAGTATGCAGTGATCAGTAGTCACCCACCCCACAAAGAACGTATAATACAAACTCGCTTATAAAGTATACTCTGGTCGAAGAATCGCGATATCCAGTTGTCCTGCAGATTACTAAAGAGATTGGTCAGCAAGTAGTAAATTGCATCGTGTCTTCGGTCCTAGAGGTCCGACATAATTTCGGTGTCGCGATTACATCTTGTCCAGGTTACTTCACACAGTTCGTCAAAAAAAAAATATCCGATTATCTCTCATTAAGACAAAGCGACCATTATAGTCTGAAACTGCTAATATTTTCATTGTGAGTACAATTTTTTTGCTCTATTCTGATGTATATGTGCGAAAACATCCCCCCACTATTCAGTTCTTCATCAAAGGAATCTCAACTTGTTTATAGCTTGTATAATACGAGCTTTTTTGAGCTTTATTTTCCTAATTTGGGTCAGCGTTCTCCGATACCAGAAAATTAATGACATTGAAAAGACGAGGAAGTTTTTCTAAAACATCAAGTGTGTCGATGGAATCTTTGTTGAATTCAATTAACAATGGAAAGGAATGATTTTGCGTCAATACTAGTATGTGCGTATAGTTGCAGTGGTATCATTTATTAACATGCCAAGTTGTTCGGCTGCGAATTACTGTCCTTGGTTTTGAAATAGGGAATCTCTGTTGTTAATAAAAACTTTATTCAATTCACGTTGCATTCGACTTCAAAATTATTCCGAGTCCGTAATTATATCCGTGGGTCTTGCGATGAAAGCTTTTGTAAGGAATGTCATTTCAGATGAATCCTTGAGTTTGGTTCATACTGCATTTCTATAGCTCACCTCATGTCTTAAAAATGATTTCATGGGTTTCTATAACTTCTGTCTGGTGTTTAGTATTTTTCATAAACCTTAACACATCGGATCAATTGTGCGGCTTCAGTAACTTGTCTCTGCATACCTTCTGCCTTGTTGCCTCATAATAAATAGTCCTGATATTTGCTGGTGTTGAACTACTTCCCGCCACTTGATGATGGATTCAACAAGTCTTGCATTGCGATTTCTCAAATATTCGAAATAAAAGACTGATTGAATAAAAACGATATCATTGTATCGCGGTACTTATGCCATAAGGTCGTAAGCGTAAAAAATGCGATTTAGGTACAGGACTCGGTCGTAGAATTTTTCGTTTCAAATTCAACTGGAATTAATCGAAATGTGTGAATCGATTGAGATTGAAAAATCGAAAATTGAAAGCAGAGGATCGTATGTGTCGGCACGTATACCGTATAGCTCTACTGTTCTTGATTTTTTTCCCAAATTAATGCCAGAAGGTCATATCTCCAAAAATTAATATTTCTGCTCTGTTCTATGTATACCATCACCTCCATTTGATGTTCTCTCATGAATAATGTTATTTTCAACCTTTTTTCGTAGATACGACCTTCTGGCTTTACTTTTCCTGATTTTGTTTCAAAAATAAGTCCAGAAGATCGTATAAATGAACATTTTCGATGGCATAACAAAAAATTACACGACCTTCCCGTTTTCATAAAACCAAAACGTCGCATAATGTCGCTTACGACCTTATGGGATCAGTAACGCGATATTAATGCGCTCAAGGACTGACAATGAGTTAGTATAGTAACTGGCAATACTAACGTGAGTTTAATTTTATATTTTTATCTTAGGGGTATACAAAAATGGCTGGTGAACCATCGATACCAGAATGGTTTAGAAACAGAGGTGTCCTGGTTACGGGAGCAACTGGTTTCGTCGGAAAAGTCTTGGTCGCAAAATTGCTACTGGCTTGTCCGGAAGGTGGAAATATTTACCTACTAGTCAGAGAAAAGAAGGGCACGGTCCCAACCGCGAGATTGCATGATCTGATACAGGTAAAATATATCATTGGTATACTAATTCCCGGGCAAAAAAGTGTCCATAATTCAATCAGCATTCGTTATATCATCTTATTTGTACTCGTCGCAAGGATCATCTAACTCCTCCACCGATTGCCATGCCCTGAGGGTACCGTACGATTTAATCAAAAACGGAATCGGTATACATAACCGAATCAACAGTAGTCTGCCGATGATATAACATGATGATGAGAGATTATCGATGAGCTTGTCAAGGGTAATTGGAAATTTGTTTGTTCTTCTGATTCGTGCAGATATTTTGCAGCATTGTTCCAAAACTCGTAGATCAAACAAGGACATGAGAAAGAACAGAGACTCGAAGGCAAAACCATATCATGTGCATACTATAAAGATATCCTGAATGACGTGACAGAATTCTTGAAAGTAATTAATAGTACCTGTTTAGTAATTTTGGAATGTTTCCAACCTCAGGATTTGCAATCGATGAGTCTCACAGCTCGGGGACTTCCGAAGGACGTAGAGAATGAAGTACATATGACTTATGTTCTTTCTTTCTTTATGTTCGTTCGTCGAGTTTATTATTTATTGATTCATTTATTTTTTTTGTGGGTAGTATTCCATTTTGTTATTAGAGATGCAGAGGACTTAATGAAAATCTCGCAAAATTAGATATTTTTCTAATATTCAAAACGTCGCTTATACTTTGTCGCGAAGTTTACCAAGTCACGAAATCTACTGAAATACTTCCAAAAATTGAAAATGCACTCAAAATCAAGAAAAGAAAATTGTAACCAAGGAAAACTAATCTGTAGTCTTCCCACTGATCATTATAAATTGTGAAATTCTATAATACTCCATGGCGGCATTGTTCCGAGTTGAGGATTGAAAAAATGGAGATAATTAAAGAATTACGAAAATTTCCGTAATTATCATACCGTACTACGTATTTTGAGCAAAAAATTCTCTCTATGAAGTTTATATCACTATTGGGCAAAACCCGATGATTGACAAATGTATTTTAGTCTACGCTGTGAGCCGGATGAGATTAGAGTGAAGTATCTACCAAGCAGAACTAGCATCTAATTTTTATTCCACTTGAAATGTGAGAGTGTCGTTTGAAAAAATTTGCTCCTCTACATATTCTGTCGATTTACGGATTTCTATGAGAATTGAAACAGGTAGGTACGAGCGTTTCTAGTTGACCTACACGCACGTGAAAAAATCTGGAATTATTATACCACCCGGAGCTATTACGACTGTGTTAGATCGTACTACGCGCAGTAAATGTTGCAGGTATTACAGTCTTCCATTGCTTCAGATGTACGGAGAAAGTTGGCATTGATATTCCAGTAAGAAGTATTATTCGCCATTAGAATATTATAATTTTGATCTCGTTTTCATAATTCAGTATACCTATATACGGAAATCTGTACGGGTATTGCATAATCCAGACATGTTTTCTTACGCTCCGTTAAAAAGTACGTTTCTTCTTCATAGTTACACGAATTACGACTCATACTAACAATCAAGTTCACTGACCACTTGCATACTCGTAAATACATCGTGTGCAGCTCATTGAATATTTTTTCCACAAATTCTGCATCTATAAACTTTGGTATTCTCATAATAGTTGTTATTAATCTTTTACACTCTGCAATTATACCTTCAATCGAAAGTGTTGGCAATTCCGGCAAATTGTGACTCAAGCCTTCCTCTATAAACATTTCATGACAATGAGATGCACGCTTTCATTAAGTTCCCTTATTTAATTCACTTATTACATTGTGCAATTAGATATGTAGGGCAAAAAATTACTATTACATACAACCGGCATTCCTAAGTTTCGTAGCACGTGGCAGTTACTCTGCATCTTTCAGTATTCTTAATTATTCTTGCATTCGCAAAGATTGACTCAGGCTGTCACATTGTCATTGTTATAATTAAATAACGGTCTTGGATTTATCAGACATTTGACAGTGAAACTTATCATGGTACACAATGCTGATGATCACCACCGTGGAGCATGTCTCATAGTGAATATATTGTAATTTGTTTTCTCCAAGAATATACAATTGGCACGTATTAGAATACCGTGTGCTGAGTGACGAGCAATATTTCACTGGTAGTTAGACCCTGGTACAACTTTTTCTCTAACGATTGACTCGAGTTATGGGTTAAGTACATACATGAGCTTACACGCCCACCTTTACAGGTATATTATTGAGCAAGAGATTAGTAGGAAAGTAATAGCCGAGTATAGAAGAAGAATCCGACTTGAGGAATACCAGGCATGATGCATAGCCATAAGCCGACAGGTATTGCGTCACCAATTCTATTGCTAATCATTTTATTTCTCTAACTATGAGTTTAGCGAACTTCTCGTCCGTAAACTTTACGCTGCGCATTTCTGCGACATAGTTCCATAGCATACCCTGAGGCGATATGGGAATCTGTTCGAAATGTCATTATTACCAATTTTTGTTACTTTGAAAACGCGATTCGTAGTTTCTTCAAACTATACAACCTATACCGGAATAAAACTGAGGAGATTAATGCTTTGCTACGGTAGAAAGTATCTAAGTATTTTTATACTGTTTGGAAAAACGGAATGGAATTCCAGTCAGTTTCATATTTTTTATGTTAGCTAAGGTTAGGTTCAAAGTGACTTGTGTCATATCGCCTTATAATTCTAAGAGCTGTCCCTCACAAATTTATTTTCTCGATGCTACTGCAGGTTTCCGTATGAAAGGCAACAAAAATAAAATGAAAAATATGTAGTATATACTATGTAGTACAAGCTATCCTTGAACTTTGTTCTGTTAGTAGATATAACAATCGGATTAAACTCCAGTCAAACTTTGAATAAATCATAATTTAACCAATTTTTATTCGCAATGTCTCGTAAAGAACCAGTTCTTCATATCGCAAGCGAATAAAAATGCGAACGTGGGAAGATGTCGAACTCCCTGCAGTCCGGTATAAAACCTATATTTGATCAATTTATGACGAAGAAAAAGATCTGCCATCATTTTTTAGTCTCCCAACTCTAGTCGACACTTGTGTCACAAAAATACTAAAATAATACAAAACATTTTTCTTGGTTTTTATCTTCGTAGCAAGAACCCTTTAGGGCGATTCGAGAAAATCATCCGGAACGCCTGAAGCGATTAATAGTCATTTCCGGAGATACCGCAGCCAAAGATCTCGCTCTTTCAGCTTCAGACAAGACCCGTCTGATTGAAGATGTGTCCGTCATTTTCCACATGGCGGCTAACGTGAGATTCGATCTTTCGGTACGAGATGCAGTGACCACGAATACAAAAGGATCCATGAATCTCATTGCAATTGCGAAGCAGGTAATATACACATTCATTCGACTGTAATAATGAACTGGAATTCCACTCGCTCTACACTTTTGTTTGGAGAACGTGCTCCAGACTCTGAACTCTATATATACCATAATTAATTCATCGATATTTGTTGGTCGTTCTTTATCGGTTTCCTCGTTTCATTTCTACACTATCCGAAGGTCAGCATCTGCAGTTTTACGTCCGACCGCTTAAGACGTCATGCAAAATGCTCATGAATGATTCAATGAAATCTGCCAAAACGAGAGACAAACACAATTGACACGAACTCGTTCGGGAAAGTATCAACGTCACTAATCGCCTTGTAAATAAACTTTCAGCCAAATTTTACATTTCTTGGCAAAATTTAATATCCAGTCCAAATCAATGGAATCTTATCAACGCACATTCTCTATCGCGATCACACACTGCGCCTTTCCTGACGCAAGCTAATTAGCGTATGCGACCATATGCATAATCAAATTGCGTAAACATTTCTTACGAAGTTAGATTGCTGCAGGCATCTTATCGTTTTACGAAATAATGTATAAAATATCATCTAATGTAGGTAATGACGAAGTATGATTTTTTTTGCTCTTTGTTAGCTACCGAATCTAAAAGCACTGATTCACGTTTCAACTGCATATTGCCACTGCGAAGAAGCACGACTCGAAGAAAGGGCATACCCTCCGAGTGCTTCTCCAGAAGACGTAATGGCAGCAATCGATAAAATGAGTGACGAATCACTCCAGCCTATGGAATCAAAACTCCTCAGTGATCAGCCAAATACCTATGCCTTCAGCAAAGGCCTCTGCGAAGACCTGATGGTCAGGTCTGGACTTCCGGTTGGCATTGCCAGACCCTCGATCGGTAAGAATTGCTGAAGATTCTGAACTTTTGATGTCGCATTTTGTTGCCAATGGTATTGGCAATAAAGCCAATTATCAATGGATGTTTTCAAAATCGGTAATTGCAGTCACAGCCTCTTGGAAAGAACCAGTACCAGGATGGGTGGACAATCTGAACGGACCAACTGGCCTAATAGTCGGTGCAGGTAAAGGCGTGATTAGATCGATGCATTGCAATGGGAATTATTTCGCTGATGTTATTCCTTGCGACATGGCTGCGAATGCAACAATTGCCCTCGCTTGGAGGGTAGGTATAGATAATCCGCGGAAACCGATTTTTGTCAACGTTACCGAAGGTGGCAGAAACCCAGTTACCTGGGAATGGGCCATATATGCCGGTGAAAAGATCGTTCAAGAAAATCCCTTCTCAGGTACGTACTATTCCGCATAGATCGGCTATCGATCTCTAACCGATTCAGTCAGTATAGGAAATCTACCGTATCGACTGTGAATATGAGAAGCTGTTTGATTTCATTACAACACTTTCTCAGTTCGGTATTTTGTGCCGATTTCCTACAGCACCAGCTGGAACTCACGGCTCAGAAATACTTACATACGATTTCCGAACCGATCGACGTTTTTCAATAATTTTTCGCAATTTTCAGGCCCGCTTTGGTATCCAGGGGGTAAAATCACGTCCTCGGCAATTCTTCATTGGTTTTCGGCCGTTTTCTTTCACATTATTCCTGCCTACATATTGGACGCCCTGATAGTCCTGACTGGAAAGAAACCTTTCTTGATTAAAATCCAGAATAGAGTTACTAAGGGCTTGAAGTTACTGCAATATTACACCACCAAGGAATGGCTTTTTGTGTAAGTAAAATTTTGGCGTACCAGATTCATATTTCCACCCTGAATCCATCATATAATTTTATTCTCAATTTTTTTCGCATTCATCATTGCCGTAAATAGCTCGTGTTTAAATCTTTGTACTTCGAAAGAGTGTAAACAAGGAATCACGTTATTTACAACGGATACGTGTATAAATTTTTGACCGCAAAACGGGCGTCACGACATGTTATTCTCATTTTATTTTTTTGTTTTTTCGAAATGTCATTGCAGCTTCGCGCTTTAATCTGCGGGGTTTTTCCTGGTTCTCTATTTCTAGACAATGAAAGGTCGCGAATATTTTTATGCGGGTATAGCAATTAATATTTTGTTTTAGACGTTTTTCGTTTCTATACCAGTGCGTTCTAAACAGTTCATTCGTTGCGATGCAAACAACAGAAGACTGCCTTGATCTTTTGCGCCCTTGCAAATGCCAGGAAAAAAATGAGCTCGTTTTGTTCTATTGTACTTGTATTTCCGCAAACGTTACAAGGTGAATACAAAATCGACCGCAATGCTCATTGGACTTCGTTAGACCTCAAGAATGATGTTATTTGAAGTGTATTACTTGCGGGGAATTACCGTTTGTTCTACGCAATTGCGAACTCTCTATAGATGTGGAAAAAATTGGGATTCCCTTCTGACTATCGACATCAATATCTTATAATTAGGGGCAATGAATCTCTATACAATTTTTTGTTCAACTTATCATCGTCACCGACAAACAATTACCCCTTCTTCTCTTGCCTGGATTTTAATTTTTCTTTTTCTTTTTGTTTTCAACAGGAACGACGGATTAATGGATCTGAAAAATCGATTATGCCTCGAAGACAGGGCAGCCTTCTTTATGGACACGAATGCCATATGCTGGGATGATTACTTGCACGATTACATACTGGGAATCAGAAAGTACTGTCTGAAAGACGATCCATCGACTTTACCTCGGGCGAGACAAGTATTTAAATATTTGTACATCGCTGATCGAATTTTACGCACGATTCTTATAGTTTTTACCGCGTGGTTTCTTTACTCGTGCATCATACCAAGGAATATAATCACCGTATCGGTAATAGGGACAAAAGATCTGTAATCATTTTTCTGCAGCTGCGCGTGTTGTAGGTTGATCAAGTTCCCATTAAATATTTTCGTTGTACATAAATATATATCATTGAATGAATTGCGCGCTAATTTAGCTGTATTAGAAAATCGCACATGCAATTAGACCTGCGGGTGCGCTATTATTTTAAAGGAGCAAAAATATCGATGCATAAAATTACAAAAGCATGTAATCAAACTGTCAGATTGACACATTTGTAAATAACGAATAAATATTATTATGATAACTGCATTTGATTCCTAATTGCAGTTTGTCCCCACACACTTACCATTACTATATCACTTTCGCAATTTCCTACGCAGACGATGAAGAAACGAACTGCATCATAATTGAAGGAGAAAAACGGGGAGAACATTTTTGACCCAATTGATCACTCATATTTGGAATTACAGCCTCCACAATTGCCTGCTGGTTTTCCCTTCGCGACACAGTCGATTGAATTTACGACCTCACATGATTGGTAAAATAAGAAGAAAGATAAAAAGTGCAATATGTATTATACACCCGTTTGAGATGCATCGTAATTTTCTGACGCGATGCGGTACCGCAACGAGTATCATTTCTTATTTTTTGTTCATTTATTGAAATTTTACCAGAAATAAGCTGCCCGGTCAAGCAGCTTCGCTTCTTCGTATAAGGTACGATCAAGCGATGAATCGAAAGCGACCTGAGTGAAAAGAACTTGTTGGTATGCCGAAGACCCGGTCTTCTGTAAAAATCTCATTGTCAGTGAAATTCATACCTGCAGATCTTGTAGAATATCATTGGAAAAATACAACAAGTGGCAAAAAATTAGGAGATGAATAGCATTCTGAATTTCGTAATGACAAAGGTCTGAAAACAATCTGCAAAAAATATCTCTCAATAGCAAATATAATTCCATTCCAAGGATCACCCAGTTAATTGGGGACAATACGAATACAAGATTTTGAACGTCAGTAATTTCGCAAACGAAATGGATAAAGACTTGAAAATTGCATCGACACATCATCATTAGATACACGATTTTCTGTATAAATTTCATCCGAATCGGCCGTGTGGTTTGTCATAAAATGCATACACAATTACACGCTGCACGCGATGTACACGTATACATTATTTTGATAATCCTCGTCAATCTATCTGAGTTAAGCGTTTTCTGGAATGACGAGTGCAAAAAGAGTGTCTAACTCCGTGTACGTATTGCTTGAAAAATCGGTTCTTGAAACTCACTTGCAAGCAGATATTTTATAGTTCAAAATTACTTTCTAATATTGAAACGAATCCGCCTGAGATCAGGTATCTTACAATTAGATAGATCAAACCGCGAGCTCTAATCGCATGCTTTCAATAAAAACATGACGTGGGAAAGTGGGGGAATATATAATAATACACCACAATGTTCCCAGGTCATTTTTTTCTCATCACCCCTAGAACTCATGACCCTTTTTTCTCACCCAATGCATGACTGGGGTGTGTGTGTACCCCGTGCCTTTCTTGATCATGAAAGTGGCGGTACGAGTTTAAATAAACTTCGTCAGATTTCATTTTTTCGTTTATCCATAAGGAAGAGAATATGGTGTGCGAAACATCTGATTCAATTAACATTTAATTAGTGAAAAATTCATTTGAAGACTGGAGGATTGGAAAAAATCAATGAAAATCTATTATAACTTAAAGTTTCCCCGCATTCAAACTCAACCCGGTCGTAAGTTCTATACGATTGACGATGGGCAAATAGTAAAATACACGAATTTAATGATCAAATGAAAGTCTAACTAAACAGGGTAAAGTGGCACCAAGTAACATTATACCTATGCATATTGCGTATTGAAATATTATACTATACCTATAACACAATATGATATCACGTAGAGTTGGGTAGATCGAGTCAGTTGGTAAGTTGGACCACTAGTCAACTTTGGTGATTTCTTGAGAGGGTGTTCCATGAATGATAAAGATCGTAAAATTATTCCACAGTGGAAAATTTTCAAATTCCTATTAAATACACCCTCAAAAGATTACCAAATCAAACTACAAAAACAAAAATATATCCCATAAATATAACAGATCATCAAATTTTCGATTGATCTCAAGGCAAGGAAAAATTTTCAAATTCCCATTAAATACACTTTCGACAAATTACCAAATCAAATTACAAAAACGAAAATATATCCCATAAATACAGATCATCAAATTTTCGATTGATCTCAAGGCAGGGTCATGATACTCTACTGAATTTAATTCTCTTTTGCTCATTCAATTTTGCTATCTCTTGATGAAAATTATACGGCACATTATCATTATTCCCCCACTCTCCCTCACATATTTGTTCTACCTGCATCCACTTACACTTGCTGTAAATATGCCGGTGAACGTGATCACTTTAACCTTTCCGTGACATCACGTTGCAGATTCTACTCTATTGTTAGGTATATACCACTGATCTCTAGTTCGTATAGAGAGATCAGTGGTATATACGGAGTAAACGAAGTACGTTTGCCATCGCAAAAAACATGTTGTCATTATAAAATTCTCAAATTTCAACTCCAAAACATGTTTCTCACCTACGGAAAAGATTCCACGCAATTTCACCGATGTATGTGTAATGTGTCTGTACTCATTCTACGACCACAATTCCGGGCACGCTACGCGGTCGATTCGGATAAAATTTGGACAGAAAATTATGTACCCGGCGATGATGTGTCCATAAAATTTTTAAGCCCATACCACTTCTGGTTTCTAAACGACTGAAGTCAAGCTTTACGCAAATTCAGAACTTATGAATTTTTATCTTTTCGCAGAATAGTGATTGAACCGTAAAGGGGAACCTTGGGCTGATAAAATGAATGTTCGCAATTTTTCAAAAGTTCTCGATTCGATGATTGAAAGTCGTTACTGGAAATCTGTGCATTTTATGAAAATGTTTGTTCTTCTGCCTGCAGTTCGCACGTTTTCGAACAAAGTTCTTCGAACTCTGATCACTCCCGGTTCCTGAATGCTTATGGATAGTCGTGTCTTATCCGAAACAATATGAATCTCCTTGGTTTACCGTCAATCTGAGTTTTTGATGAATTCGTGAAACAAGTTGTGTCATTCGGTATTATCCTGTTAGCAAAACGTCACGTGTTCACACACGGAACGTAAGTAGTAGTCACATTCGCTCCGAACTACTTGCCTACGTACGCGCGTGCGTATAATTTTATAGGAATTTGTCCATAATCGTTAAGTCATGCCATATGCCCACATATCCTTTCGTAGATTGTAGGTAGGTATATCTATGACTTGCTACCCTAGGTGGTAAAACGTCGTGTGACATTCACTTCGCGTTCCTTTTCGTTTGGAGAATTTTGTTCCAGGCGCGTAAAATATTCGATTCTCCCTGCTCGAGCCGATTTGTAATATCAGAACCAGCTTCGTGCCGGTTTTGCCCAAGTTCATCCTGTAACCACGATCAGTTATCTAACATCATCGTTCATCGTAAACATATATACGATTGCGCCAGAATCTGCAGAGACCACGTATAAGAAGAACCTGAAACAGAGGATCGGTTTTGGGTAGCTTGTCAGATCATAACGTATTAACATTTGACAGAACATAAGTTGTCAACTTATACTTTCAAAAATTCCTCAGGCTTGGTATGAAAACATTTTCATATGAAGAAGTCTTTGCCACGCTGATCCTAAGATGATAATAAAAACCATATTTCCTGACATCAATAATCACTGTTGATCAAACCTCGGTGAATTCGTACACGTCCATTTCTATTTATATCTCTTTTTCATTCAGACGTTATTAAGTGGGTTGTTAATCATCAGTGAGAGTGAGAGGAAATCTTAGAAGCTACAGAACGGATTCTGTTTGCACGCGATGAAAATAATGCTCGAAATATTCTGACATGCGGGAATTCCCCGAGGTTCTTAACGCCGTTTATGTTGATCTTGTACAAGGTTTTTCGAACATCCGGAAAGAATCGATGTTCATACGTATAGAATTATTAACACCGTCAAGTCAGGTATGTGAAGATTCTTTTTCCTCTGAATATAGAAGAAAATCGGGCAAATCTTGTGTTAGAAATGTTTAGAACTGGAGGTATCCTAATTCTTAGAAAGTTTGATGATGTAAGACCGAGGCTATAAGTTTGAAGAGAACCGAGTTGATCCGACCATGTGGCAAGCCGAGGTAAAGCAAACGGACGAGGCGTTAGTTTTTGGAAATTAGTAACTATTCGGTAAGAGTTCGCATAAGGCTACCGCAGCTCCTGGAACATTAGGTCGTCGGCATCCTGACGTGTCGAAATCATTCACTCTCCAATTGACTCGTGCTGGCTAGCTACCGTGGCGCACGAAAGTAAAATTGCATCATTGAATGAATAGAGGTCGAACAGGTATACGTACACAGGCTTTGCTTGTGCGTCGATCTTGGAAAGTACTGCCAACCTTAAACCAACTTTACTAATCCCACTTCAGAGAAAATACAGCGTAAAACTCATCGTATACGAAAAAATGATTCGCATATAGTAAAACACTGTCATTCGAACACAGAATATCGGTATTTGCAAAATATCTACTTAGTCAGATTCATAAAGTGCAAAAAGGTTGGTTTCAAGGATGGGAAATTTCTTACGATCATCCTAGATAAGCAATGTTGGTTCCAGAAAAACAACAGCAAAAGGATAATAGAATGGAAATCACCAGCCTTCGTATGACAATTGATCAATAATGAACTCTAATCACTGTCATGTATATTTAATCAACATCTCTGACTTCGACCGCTCAATAACACTTTTTTCTATCAAGTCAGCAGGCTGGCTTTGTATCAAGTGTGATTCACCTTGAATGTTAGTTCTGGATAAAAAAAAGCATCGGATTACCTGCTAATCGTTTCATGTATGGTGCTTGCCTTTTCTTTATCAATCTTTTTCGATGCATGTATAGAAAACATGGATAACATGGCCTGTCAGTCGTAGTTTTTAGCAGCATTGAGTAGGGTTCGTATCATACCAACTCGAAAGTCTTGCACTTTGCTCTATTCGGATTCATCACTGGACTGCAGCGTTCTCTGCAGAATTGAAAAAGCAGTGAGAACTGGGTGCCTGTTTGCCACGAAAGAAATTCGCGACTCGGCAATGGAGGAGGAGAGAGGTGGAAGTTCTGGGGGCCTTACCGAATGTACGGGGTACTCTGTGGGACCGTACGACGATCACAATGCTATTTTTCTGTTCAGTCTGCAGTAGGCTCGCCATCTGATCAGATCAGGTGGATTTTGTGACTTGTCTGAAGAGCTCATCGTACGTGCGTACGGGTTTATTTCAAGTTTGCACGTGGGACCCAAAACAAGGTACAATTGTAAGTTTCCTGCGATATTCGAGGAGTATACATAACGAGGCAGTAAGTGAAATAAATCGTGCGATTTGTAAGATTCAAACTTGCGGTATCAATTGACAGACATTTCTGTAATTTAAAGCAAAGGACGAATGACAGATAGCTGACAGTTTGATTTGACAAGATAAAACCTAATTCCTGCGTATCGCTGCAGATTCGCATAACAAGAACACAATTACCGTCTTTATTCATTTCTGTTCAGACATCGGTCTATTTTTGTAAAAAAAAACATGTGTCTAGAGATGATATAACTGTTAAAAAAAAAAAGCCTCCGCGATTATGCGGCGAAATGATTATACATTAAACGTATTTCGAAGGCGTTACATTATTCGGCATAATAGCAGATTTTTCTGTTATATAATGAGGTAAAAGTACATAGTACAACCGAGAGAATCGAACATTTCATCGACATTATAAATGGCTGTATTTAAAACAGCTATATATACACTGTTGATAGCCGATGAATATTTCACAATTCTCAACCACACCCTGTCACTTGAGCTTTTAGATAAATTCACTCAACTTGGATTTACAAATTTTTATTTTCGCTTGAGTGACTCGTTCAAATCTGCATATATACATGTATACCGTACCCACGTGTATTGTATTGACTTATAGATATCCGCTTGTTACCTTGATGAGGGGCATAAGTGGAAATGACCAACGTAAGACTTGTTTACTCGCCATCATACAATCGACAGAAAAAAAAAACGAAAAAAAAAACAACAAAAAAAATCATCAAAGTGATTCCCTACGACGTATACGTACATCTACATTCCGTTCTCTATGAAATCGGTTCCACGCACACACGTGTACGCCTAGATGTACCATTGGCAATTGCTCAACCGGCACACGGTCTTTGTCCAGCAATTATTGACTCATACAATCTCTCTTGTTTGCACAGAAATAGTGTTGGAAAGGTTTTTCGCCATCCTGGTAAATTTATTTTTCACCATAATATTCAAAATACACCGGGATATGGGATATGTATAGCAGGATAATTAGAGAGTAGGTATTTTCTCAGGAAATATTGAGTATAGTGTTAACGAATATGGATAATTTGCTATTATTTTTTGACGGATATATCTATATGACTGTGAAACAAATTTGATTAGGTAATATATTGAGGGATAAATTACATACGGTTCGGTTCCCCCTTTCTCGGTCATTACTTCTTGTTCTATCTTTCTCATTTGCTCTTACTCATTTACGCACGCTAAGCTTCTCATGTCACAATAATTTCCAACCAGTCGACCTCCAGTTCTACCTCAGGATAACCGGTTATAGGTTTGCAGTAGGTGAAAATACACACGTGGATATAGTGGAGCACTAAGACGATGACGATCTTGATAACTGTGGAAACATGTCGACTTTCAAATGCTTTGTATACTATATATTTCCCCATCTTTATATATCTCCGTTTTACCGAACCAACATCATCGAACATTACAAGTATGAGGTGCACGTGCACGCACATTATGTTAAGGATCGGTTTGACGATAAAGGGGTTTTGCAATATCCGTGAAAAGTGCGTGGCTTGCAAAATAGCACGGTAATTTTATTTTCACATAATTCTTGCGTGTCTGAAAAAGAAAAAGTAGCTAAAAGAAAGATTATGACGCGTCAGTCGACTGCTTAGCAGTCAATAGCAACGCCCTCAAACCGGTTCGATTCTGGAACACGGGGCAAACTGTTACATCGAGGAAGAATTATGTAAGCTCAATATTGCTCTCTTACAGGTGGCAGTGAAGCTGCAATATTGACCACGCGCGATTTGTTACATTGCCTAGATATCTTCGAGCCATGAATCGTGACAGATGGGTTGCTGTACCCAATAGCACTTCAAAATCATCATCTGACGCGTTATCAATTCCAAGATGCGGCATAACTGATTTCCAGAAAGATGTATCTGTGGTTTTTTCAACTCTCAGGCTTAGGTATCAGAAAATGAGGAGAAGATGATAAAAATTGGGTGAAAAATTGTCTTCGCGCCAATATCTCGTGATTTAAATAAGATTGGTATTGAAATTCATGGCTAATTACATGGACCAGGCTCTTCATTTTTACTCCTGTAAAGGCATGAGATGTAATCATCGATGTCGAAACTCATGGGCCAAAGAATTATTATCGGTAATATCATAACGATTCACTTGTAACTGCTCGGAGGAGAAAATCCCAAACGCTCATTTGCAGAGTCACATGTTATACACTATACTCATCATCTTCTTGGTACAGAAATCGATTCGTTCAGACGTGAGATTTTCTCTAGCGTAGCAAATTTCGTTTGTACATAGAATTAGGCGTTATATAAACAGAATATTCTATCGATTCACAGAATATATAACTTTCTGTTACAACCTTCGTCTTGCATCGCGATTCGATTAATGGGAGTATAATGGCGTATGATTTCCAAGGTACTGGGTCGACGATTGAATCATTGTTTCTTATTTACAGTAAAGAAAAATCTGCAAATAGATATAATCACACGTTGTACGGTAAATTAGATAATATCCTGCCGCATGGTTTCTCTTCCAATATTTCATTCATCGACGTAACACTTTTCCAAGATTATCCTAATCATGATTCAAGGTTGGGAAGACAAGTTTCCTACATTCTTTTATCACTCCACTTATATATTCCCAAGTTTCCGAATAATTATTTTCACGCAAGCTCTAGCGTGAAACCAACACAGGTTAATTACACGCTTCTAAACTCTGCAAGATGTGACAATGAGTATTATGCTCCACCTAAAAATTACGATACATGATTTAACGATTTTGTGTACTGTAATTGCAATCGAAAAAAAGTCCAGGAAATTCATACCGCTTGCATTATCATAATTACGTATATTTGAAACTAGCCGGTAAAGTTAATGGATTTCAATGTAATTCTAATCTCTTTCGTCTTGTTACAGTATAAGTAGAAATGGCGGAGACGAATATGGAGGAGATCCCTGACAGGATCGCCGAAACTTTCAAAGGACGAGATATATTCATCACCGGAGGTACCGGATTCTTGGGAAAAGTAATGCTGGAAAGACTGCTTCGTTGCATGCCGGAAATTGGGACTATTCACTTGCTAGTGAGGCCGAAGAAGGGCAAAGACCCGAAGCTCCGACTGGATGAAATATTCAATTCAGCGGTAAGTTAAAAACCTTAAACATCCTTGACTCTAACGTCTAGATTTCACACGTGATTTATTACGTGATTATAATATAAACGGCACCCTTCACATCTTACGCAAGTATATAAGTTATGAAGCAATTCAAAACTATGAAGATTCTTATTGTTAGATGCAAGAGTTGAGTTTTCTCTGACAATTACGGTCGTTCGTCGCTCATTTCTTATATCCAGCTGTCTATCAATGTCGAGTTTGAAAGCTCATCATTTCGACACGCTTATCGGAAACTCGAGGAATTACAGACAAGGAACGTTGACATGAGCAGAGAAAATTTAATTTATCGAGTACGTGGAAATAATTACTAGAACAAAAGGTCGCGATTACAGAATCTTCAGGTTAGAAAATAGTGGGATCCATTACCTACAGCTGTGGTGCAACTCTTCAATAAAGAAGATGATCAACTAGGAGATGTGTTCTTTCGAAAAGGAGAAAAAAAAAAGAACTTAGATCTCTCTTTGACATGAAATTATATTAGTCTTCGAATGACTAGGTCACAAATTTTTCAAGAAAAAGGTGAAAGGTGATATATGTGTTGAATGTTCTTGGGGTGGTAAAGAGTCGTAATTATGAAGTTCGCGTGCGCTTGAGTAACTACTATAATTGCCATAGTAATTATCCACATTGAGATCTGTGTTTAAATATGGCCGTTGATGTGGCATACATATTTCTTCGCATATTTCCGATATTCATACTTCGACTTCTCAAAGATATTCCGAATGTTTGAAGGAATGTGATGACTGTCACTTTTCTTTTACACCGTTCGTGGAACGATAAAAAATTTCTCATCAGGGTCCGGTTCTAACATTTTAATATTCGCTTGAGATTTATAATCGAAAGCTTCGCGTTTCGGTAGGAAGGCTGAGCCTTCTTAGTTTGCCCTATGAAATATTGATACAGTAGAGGGTGGTCGAAATTGGATTTGGTATAACCGTTTTTCAAGAAATGATATTCGGGAATAGTATAAGAGTTTTGAAAAAGAAGAGTGAGCAATCATTGAGTTTCTGAATTTTGAAAAATCCAATGTGTCAAAATTCGGATGCGATTGCATTTGCAAAATAGTCTTTTGATCATGCACAAAAATTATACTAGTGTTAACATCAGGAAGGATCAACGGAGAGTGTTCTTAAGGAAGTTTATTCAATATATTAAATTTATAGCTCAATTAATTTGTCTCGAAATTATTCGTTCTATATCTTTGCAGATGCGCAGAAAAAAAAAAGAATATATAGAAATATATATTTACAAAGTGTGACTACAAGTCTGGAAGAATAAAACAGGTTCGTTTCGGTCTCTAGTCATCAGACTGGCCTTTCGAAACTCTTCAATAACCAATAAATTATAATCTTAATTCACACGCGGTAGAACGTAATTTCTCCGAAACTATGTATTCAAGAAATTGCCAGCCACGCGCGTAGCCCATTAGTTGTTGCTTTTTCTCTGGGTCAGTTTAGTCAATCTTGGACAGATTCTATGGCATAGTGAAACTGTATCAAATTGTTGGTATAGAAATAACGGGATCAACATGCGTAGCACTAAAATCCAGGGCACTCCATGGTAAATGGGTCAAATTGAACTGGAATGGACCTAGGTCAGTTTAAATTTCTCCTGTGACCTCAGCCCTCCGGGTAGTACGGTAGGTAACTGAGTCAAGGCCGTTTAAAAGTGAAAAATATAACGTTTCTCGGTGAATAAGAGAAAGTTGTTTTCTGCCATTACATCATATTTTCTCTCGAGTGCGTGACGGGACGAAACTGATCGTATCCTCTCGCCGGTACACGCGTATACGTTAGATGCGCATGTTGGTCCACCAAGGTCAATTGGTCAGGAAGATTCAGGTTTATGACTGTCAATGTTTCCGACAGTTTAATATTATTATACACTACAGGTTTCGGTTTCATTAAATTCCGTTATAAACATTCCATTATTTTCATCATCTTCCATGTATTAACAATAACATCATCAACTATAGCAAGACACAACTTTGTGGTACCAATTTATCAAAGATTTGAGATTATTATTTCACGCTAGTACATACTCATAAATCCATAATCAAGTCGAACTTTGGAATATTTAATTCAATTCTGGACATTGAACCAGGTGATTAAATGGGGGTGAGAAGCACATGGGATGGCCGACTTTCTTATGAAAGTAAACTGGAGCCGGGTTATGTCATTTGAAATTAAACCATGGTCGAAAGGTCGGGAATGATGACGGTATGTAAGACTTTCGGTAATATAGAACGAAGGCTTGTTTTATGATATAACCACATTGCGTCCGGCTAAAATTGCTCGAAAAGTATACCGTGAAGCTAGTTTCGGTGTTGCATAATCGTCGTGGTACCATAGCCCGGCTATAACGTGGATAGAGGGAAGAGAAAATAAGAAAAGTTCCTTTCAAGCCATACACCACCCAGTTTAAAACGTAAATGAGAACAGGATGAGAGACAGAAAGGATCCCAATGTTTGCAAAGATATGAGAGCAATAATTCTTATCTAAATTTCTCCCTGAATAAACACGTGTATATTCCCTCGAATGTTAGTTATTTGCATTAGAAAATAAACTGACACGTAACATACAATATTCATCTTAGCTGGTTAGCCAACTATCTAAATTATCATTTCATGTTTTATTCATCAAGTGACTGATAATTGAAACGCCAAAAATACGCTTTCATGAGTGAATCACTTTTGCGAAGGTGCGAGAAGTGAAAAAGTTTTCCGAATAATATGGACACTGAAAATTTGAACTACCCATAGTTTATTTGCACCAAGAAATACAGAAATTCGTTTTCCATAGAACCCACGGGGGTCTGTCTGATGACATAACGGCGGTGTGATAAAAGGATTGCTCCATCGCATAAATTTCCTAGATTCACTCCTGCTTTCTCTCGATGTAAAGATACATTTGTCAAGCAGCTAATCTACAGACGAATGAATTTAAAATGAAGTTAGTGCTCCATGCGCATACATCTCAAACTGACAGTCTAATGTCCAATCATATGTTCTAGTAACAAATTCATGTATTACGTATAGGTGGACAACAAATCATCAAAGAAATGTCACGACGTCTCTATAAATTACTAAATTGATCTAACAACTCATTTGCGGATTACGTTAAAACTTTAACTATTAAATATTCATTCAAATACCGCAAGTGAAGCAAAATTTGAGATTCCAAAGTTCGACTTACAGCTCTAAGATTTACCCGGCAATTATTAGACAGATGATCAGCAATTATTGGTTTAGTCGCTTAGAATTATTCAAGGAACAAAAATGGCTCTTACGCCATAATTGATCGCACTATAATATCTTTTAACATGATTTATCGAACTAGAGTCAACGGAATACCAGAGAAACCAGTTATTGGCAATCGTTAGTTACCTAGACCTCGTGAACGTATACCAGTTTGTTAGAATGAAGCAGTCGCAATCCTTTCTAGTAACACGTTTAAGGGCTAGTTGGCATAAATGGATTTGAAGAAAACGGAGCTCTAGGGAGAAGATGATTGATGAATTTTCAATTTGTTACAGCTTTTTGAAAAAGTCAAAGCGCAGAGAGGCCTAGCAGCTCTTCACCAATCGGTCACCATTATCAATGGCGATGTCTCTTTGCCTGGGCTCGGTTTGTCCGTTGAAGACAGGAAACTGTTGTGCGATAAAATAAGCGTGGTTTATCATGCAGCCGCTACAGTCAGGTTAGTAAAAGTAGAAACTGCAGCAACAGTTGTCCTTTCCATTTTACACCACTATCGAATAGCTAGTACTATATACTCGCTGTACACACAACTATTATTTGATTATCAGGTCTATTTGTTAACGAGGAAACGCACCTTAGCCCAACATACCTATATACGGTGAAATAATACGTTAACAATCAGACGCTTAGACATCAGGAAGAGAAAATCACGCGAACCAGCTGTTTCATTATCACCCCTTACTTACTTTCTACCTTATAGCCTCCTGAACAATCATCAACTACTTTTTTTTTTTACTTTTTATGTCCAAGAATTGAGTTTCGTATTCTTGAGTAATAGGTTTCGAGTTCGAGCACTGCACGATGATAATTAATTAGCCACTTTGTTGTTTTTCGTTATTTACTCCTTCCGAGTTTGCGCGGTTAATAAATCAACGATTCTGTTTTTTTGTGTATGTTACGTATGACCATCTTGGTGGGAATTAAATCATTGAGTATCGAGTCAGAAGTGATGCTATGATCAGATACAACGATTGAAAACAAAAATCAATAATGTAAACCAACATGTATGGTTCAATTAAACAAATTTGTCAACTACATAGATTTGACGAGTTGCTGAAGAGGGCCGTTTTGCTGAACACACGAGGTACCAAGCTGATGCTGGACCTCGCAAAAGAAATGAAGAAGCTTGTTCTCTTCGCACATATCAGCACCGCGTATTGTCATCTTGAAGAAAAGGTGAGATCTCGCTATGACTGATTCTGACAATGAGCGACAGTGCTCGTTTTATAGCGTTTCAAATTATATGAACTCTATAAACTTTTCAACTGTTTGAGACCCAAAGGCAGCAGACCATTGAAGTTATAATGAGCGGTCAATCCGATGACAATATAATTATATCCGTAATTATTGCATGTGCATGATTCACAACCAACAAGAATATTCGAATTCCATAGTCTGGAGATTCCGATGACAAAAAAAAAAAAAAAAAGACTGTGAATTTCTTCCTTGAATATTTATAATCGCACGCTCTTTTCGCAACCAACATCCATCAAAGACGGTAAAAGTATGCGGGCTGGGGGGAGTTTGGCGACCGATGAAACTCTCATACACACAGAGATTTGATTTGGTTTGATTACAGTATGCTATGATAATTATCCATAGATAATGATGCATGTTTCATCATTTCGTTAATCGATCATACTTCTGTCGTGTTTGATGATTTGTGTCTCGCATTCTACTACCTTCTATACAACATAGCACGTGATAAAATTTTCACCAGGATTCGCATGGACTGTTATATTATTTTTCCCGCACATATAGATCCTTCGCGAAAAGCCTTACCCACCACCGGCAGATCCGCATAAAATAATAAAATGCGTCGAATGGATGGAAGATGAAGTGGTAGAGGCAATGACGGACAAGATTTTGGGTGATATACCAAACACGTACGCCTTTACAAAGGCGCTTTCCGAGGGTTTGGTAGAAGAAGCAATGCCACATATCCCCGCAGTTATTCTTCGGTAATTATAATTATCTTTATTATCCTGTTACGTAATTTTGCCTCAGCGGGCAGCCTTAAACGGTCGCATATGCCAACGTCATCTTACGTCTCACAAAGATTTCGCAATTCCATCTTAATGTATATACATATACGTATAGGTACCTATACACATTCACATAATGTTACGCTCGACTCTAATTTCGCGGGCCTCTACCGGCGACTACGTGACTTTTCGCAGGTGGGCTCTCCATTTGGACAGAACTTAATTTCTGTCTCATTTTACACAGCGAAACCACATCTGTCCCTTCCATTTATTTTACTTTACTTTAATACGTCACGTGCTTTTTTGGTGAGAAATAACGCGAAGCAAAAAGTTCAATTAGTTTTTCAGGCGAAAATTTGCTCTATCATTTTTTTTATACTAATACCAAATGCCCGGGGTGATTGTGGATCAATTTAATTTTGACGTTAATTTTATACAGCCACTTTAATTCCTTAGAGCTAATATGCTTTTGAATCATAATTACACATTATATCCGCTATTCATAGCGGTCCTGCCATTGGCAGAATATTTTTAACAGTGTTGCTTCGAATTGGCAATTTTTGTTCATAATTTAATAACCCGTGTCATTGATCGCAGGCCGAGTATAGTTATTCCAGTATGGAGGAATCCGCTACCGGGATGGACAGATAATATAAATGGACCAACAGGTCTTTTGATCGGTGCTGGAAAAGGTGTTATCAGGACAATGTACTGTAATCAAAATAGCTACGCCGATTATTTGCCAGTAGATATTGCCGTTAATGCGATACTGGTCAGTTCTTGGAACTACATTTATAACAAGGACCACGAAAAAAGGGTGTACAATCTCACAAGTAGCAATGAATTCAAGGTGAGCTGATCCTTAATGCATGAACATGTAAATGGTGCAATGAAATTCGCTTTGTAACGTATGATGGGCATGCAAGTTTTTCAACTATTTTATTTAATCCCAGGTTTCGTGGGCTGAAATCATTGAACGTGGACGTCGTATCACAGAAAAAGTACCTTTGAACGGTGTAGTTTGGTACCCAGGTGGTAGCATGAAAAGCTCTCGCCTGATGCACAACATTTGTGTATTGTTCTTCCACATGATTCCTGCATACATCTTAGACACACTGATTTTCCTAGCTGGATACAAGCCAATGTGAGTGCCAGGGTATGATTAGTTATAATCAAAAATTTTCAATTACCATATTACGTAAGTTTTAAATATTTAACATTTTTCTCGAATGTGCAGAATGTGTAGAGTGCATCGAAGAATTCAAAAAGGATTCGAAGTGTTTGAGTACTACGCCAATAACCAGTGGGACTTTGACAACGCGAATATAAGCGGGGTCAGAGATTTATTGAATAAAAAAGAACGAGGATTGTACGTGTTACACGGCGACGATATGGACCTCGATGTTTATTTTGAAGATTGCATCAGGGCGGCAAGAGTTTATATCCTCAATGAGCTTCCAGAAACTCTTCCAGCAGCTCGTCGCCACATGAGAGTGTAAGTTCACTTTCATATCGTACAATAGTCATTTGGAATGTTGTAATTAACTGAAGTTACCACATTGGACATATTTTGCATTTATTTTTAGTTCGAAACTCTGATTACTGGATTTCCGAAAATTCCTCAATAACTACAATATTCCAAACTATTTCGTAAAGATTCGGAATTATGACGTAGATAAGAAAATCTGTGCCAATTACCGAAAGAACTAATATTTACAATTCTTTCCCGGAATCATTGGCGATTGATCATTCTTTGGAAAATTCTGAGCATGCGCTATCTAAAAATTTTTATACAGATAATTCGAAAAGCATAGAGCAATTTTTTTTTTTTTAATGCTTCAAATTTTCCGAGTAGAATTCTCTGCACTAAGGTAACCGCAAGGTGCAAGAAAATTAGGACAATTCGTTGGACCTGGGAACATACATGCGATTATGCATCTCGCGTGACTGACTAATGGAGCGAGATTCTCAGTGCCGAAAACACAATTGTGATTGCAAAAAATCATATAAAATGAAATTTTATACGCGCATTTGATTGGGTGTTAGGGTTACGACGCGTGTTGAGCTTAAAATTTTAACAGTTGAACAGTTAAACAAGCATAATAAGTCGCCAATTAACCGCGAATTCAAATTAGCTAATACCGAAAAGCTGTATTTGCCATATTCTTAAAAAAAAAAAAATTAATCGACGATAAAAACATCATTTGCTACAGATAGGACTTTATGGGATTATTTACTCTCTATAATAAAGAGTAAAAAGCGCGAAATAAACACGAAGAGATCGTACGTGCCATTACTGATGACCTTCTGTCGTTAATTGATCAATTATCTAACTTCAATGTTTTCGCACAGTTTTTTATGTTATCTGCGTACACGTAACGGCAATAATATTCGCTTTCTTGCTCTGGTACACGATGTCTCATAATATTGCTTGGATCTTATGGCATCAGTAACGTGATATGTCATTATTGTGATACCAAAGTGCATATATGACTACGTACACATATGAGACTGTATACGATTCTTCTATAACTCTTTTTTCTTTCTATCTTTCGTCGTATTATGTTATCAAGTATTCATAATGCACGTATCACATGACTAAACAGAATTGCAAATTTGATTAGTGGTTTTCTAATTGCATGTTCAATTATTCAAATCGGCTGTTACCTACAAAACTCGGTGAACTATTAGCAACTAAAATAGTTCGCAAGATTGTCCCGACAAGCGCCACTATCTGAAGCGAATATATGAGAAGCTTTCGTCTTTGTGAACTGCAGGTTGTCTATCGGTAGGCGCGTTACAACATCGCGAATCATTACATATCTGACATGAGATTTCCAATCGTTGGAAAAGACACTCTTAAATTTTCATAAATGAAATACAAGTTTTGCAGATTATTTACCCAAAGTTATAATCCATTCAACTTTTTTCCGGTTTTTGGAAATCGGAAAGTGTCACATCCTTAGTTCTCTTTTTCTTTATCACTGATATCAATTTCAGATTAATCGAATGTGTTTTAGCTGAGAAACTTGTCCGAATAATTCCGAGCGGAATATCCTGTTTCGTTTTCCCCCAATTTACAGCATCTGCCATTAAGATAAGGATTAAAAATGTATTATGTTTTTTGTTGCAGTATGTACTGGGTTGATGTCATCACAAAAATTATGTTCTTCTTGCTGCTTATTTACACTCTGATGTCATGGAGCGACAGTTTTCGAGCCTTACTTGTAGGCGGATGGGCATTAGTTGCCGGAGCTCTGTCACTCTAATTGTTAATCATGTACCTTATTTTTTTTTTTTTTTTGTTTCTTCGTTTTACATATACCTATAAACTTTCAATACCTTTGTATCATATAACTCTACCAAATAAAACGTTATCATTTATACTATACATATTATCGACTAGTACATCCAATGTATGCTTATTATATATTATTATAAATACCTTATAATTTCGGGTGTCCAGTAACAGATTGTGAGCATTTAACAATTCCCTGAAAATTCCAGGTATTTCAAGGCAATGTTTGTCCTGTTCCCAGAGTAAACATCTTAATATATCGCTACACGTATATAAAATACAAATATTTTTCTAAGAATATTCATTTTGTCACTGGCATGTATTGTTATTGATGTTTAAGTATGTACTCACGTAGGCGATAGGTAATGAAAAGTTAAAGTTAAAGAAAAGACAATTATTTTCGAACAGGTTTGAACAATTGGAGTTCATTTTTTCCCTAGAACCGAATCCAAGTACGATAGAAATGTTGAGTTTAGATTATAATATTGAAATATCAAGACTTGAAGCTATTTCTATTATCAACTTGCTATTGCTGATATTCAATAACCACCAAAATCTTAAAATGCAATCGTTTCTCGACCTTGAATAAAAAATTATAAATTTCCAGAATTGCAGCTTTTTTTCTCTGTCACTGGGCACCCTGCTAGTTGTGAATTGATCAATGAATTATAGATTTTTACTGAAGTGAAATATTGACCAATCTGTTAAAATTGAAGGAATTGTTATAATAGTGGCATAGTACAATTATCGTTACTGCTTAGGCCTTACTTTGTAAACTCCTATCTCATACAAAAAATTTAAGTATCATTGTCAAAATAAATTTCCCAAACTTTGGTAATACCGAGTTTGAAATCTTTAGCATCGCTTTTATCAACATTGAAATGAATAAAAATAGTTTTTCCAATTCTACACGACGCAAGCAATTATTTGAAAGGAACATACTTATAAGAATCAGAGGGCGAAACGGAATGTGTGCTCCCTTTAAATATCGCTCAAGTGTTACTGACGTATGCTTGCAAGCATATGCTAGGCTTTTTCGAATATCGTCACTGCAGAGAACATAGAATTGAGCCGAATTTCGGAAGACATGTTCTCGCGTCACAGCTTAACGTGACTGAAATCACAAAAGTTGATTTCCGAAGTCGTCTGGAAGAAATAGACAGACTTGATAAGCGGGTTGTATAGGAATGTTAACCATGGTCATACTGACGAGTGGCTTTTATTTTTATAAGAGATGTTAGGAGTACATTTTTTTTTCTAAACGGACTCCTGTACGGGGGGTTCGTAGCCTTCGGGCCTGTCGACCTTTGAGCCACTTTCACCACCTTCTCCGGTCTTGCCGCCACCTCCGTCGCCGTGCAACTCGAGGAGTTTGCTCAGCTCGAAACGGGGCTTCTTCAGTACCTTGACCTATAATATAAATTTCGGGATCATTAGATTACGAATAAGACGAAACATCGGTAATATTGCCCACGAAATTTAAAGCGAACGTCACCTAAACAGATTTGTTCGATCAAGAAATGCCCTTTCCTTGGTACAATTTAGAGATAAATAAAAATTCTATACTCAACAGGTGAAAATTTGAGCAACATACTCTAAATCCGCGTTTTCATAATTGGCCTGAAGTCTGGATAAAAAAGTATCAAAAGTATTTCAATGCTGATGAATCAGTTGAATATCCACGTTCTTGATGAATTTCTCTGATGTTTTCTCAACGTTTTACTTCAGGATCTTGACAATTCTGATAATTCACTCAACTCGTTGCAAATCAAAGCCAGAAAATGATTAGAACAAACCTTGCGAATGTAGACATCGTGAAGAGGGTAGATTCCTTGACAGGCCTTCTCAATATCCTTAGCAATCGCGTCGGGCAAAAGCTTGCTAACTACTCCCTTAAGGTCGCTGGATGTAATATCATTTGTTATGATTTCCACCATCTTCTTTCGGATGTTACGGACCTGGATTGATTACATCGTATATTATGATTGCATAAAAGAATTATACACATCAGAGTCAGAAGTTTCGTGGGATAAATTTCTCGTTCCAAAACTAAAACCGTATCGAAAACATTGCAATTAATTGTAAGTTACCTGGGCATGTTGAGCGTAGCAGGTTTTCCTCGCGCTGAGTTGATCTTTGTTCGTGAATCCAATGCAGAATATTCTGAGAAGATATCCGTCGGTGGTCTTGACGTCTACGTTGGCTTCGATGAGAGTTTGCCACTTCTTGACCATTGAGCGTAGCTTGTCAGTGGTCAAATCCATTCCATGGAAGTTGGTCAGGACGTTGCGGCCTTGGACATCCTCGGCGATGAGTCTAAACTTTCTGAACGACCTTTCGGCATCGTTGTCGTTCTGAAGGTCAGCCAGAGACACTTCAAAGACACGGAATTTCAGACCCTCGGAAGCAATTTCTGTGGAAAATAATAAGATTCCAAAATTACATCATGAAGTTAAACGTTGCCATACTTGAAGCCGAATTTATTCAGTTTCGTTTGTCGCAGCATATAATTTCGCCATTCTTATTAACCAAGAGATGGCGTGGTAAGCGTCTGCTTTATTATTCGCAACACTAAACGTCACAAACGTCAGATGAACAACAAATGTGAAGCTGGGGCTGCGTAAGGTAATAGCATAAATAATAGCCAACCAATTGAGAGGAACTTTCAATGAAAATAAGTCAAAGAGATGCGTCTTCGAACTGTACAAAAAAAACACTCATGTTTATTAGAAACGGTAGTTTTTTCTTCTATTTTTGACACAGAACTTTCGAATTAGAAGCTTCAGTTTCGGCAAAAATAGTTTTGTCAGAAAAAAGGACGACTTGTGGAGTCAGTTGCCTATAGGAAATTCAACGGTGGATCTAGATGATGCTAAAAGTCGACGCTTGCAGAACGTGAACTGCAGATGTGAGAAATTTAACATATTTTAGGTTGCTGAGCGACTAAATTGTCTGGTATACACTTGAGAAGATCAAGAGTCTTAGATTAATAAAATAAAACAACAATAACTCTAGAAAATGAGTTGAAACGACCATAAATTTGCATTCATCTGATTTATTGGAGAAAACTGGCCTACGTACTGTACTGGTGCAGTCACTCTATGAACAGTACAAATGTTTTACTAAATGGAAAATAGAAGGCAGTTTAGCTCTGTAATTGATAAAATCACAATATTCAATTCAAAAACATTCAGAATGGAGTTTATATCAATAAAAAGAACCACATTTGATCGGAGATGCGTGAATAGGTGTCTGGAAAACTTACTGGTTCCTTGAGTCCTGTTCACTAAGGTTTTGCCCACCTGGCGGGTGGCGAACATAGATGGTGCCTTGACATCGTACCAGTCCTTACGGGTGAAAGGATCGACACTGAAAATATTTGAGACGGATTTATTAGATAGTGTGAAAATTATCGACCGTGAATCGTGAGTCGGTAATGGCTGCTATTCGGAAAACGCGCTTTTTGACCATAACCCTACTTTTGGGATCACTAATCTTTTGCTATGATCGTGAAATAAAGACGTGGGAATGTAACGGAGGATTTACACGACGCATTTGTATTGTTTAGAGATAAATATAATTGATATAATTCTAGTTATAGATCTGTTGATCAGTTCGTCAAGCTGTGAAGTAATTTGCACCTCGGATAGGTTGGAGTTAGAATTGATTTCCATCGAAATAACGGATGATTGGGACGGAGCTCGGAAGACGGGAGGTGAAGGTGTTAGAATATTGATAAATTGATGATAATAGATAGGAAATGAAGCATAAGCCGAAAACACAGCATGGAGAGGTACGTGACAGGATGGAGGGAATCCGTTCTAATCACGAACATCACTTGTTATAACAATTAAAAACCGGTGTTTAATCACTCGCGAAACTCTAAGGAAGATTTAGAACGTAATATAAATCACTCACATCTTCTTCTTAACTCCTTTCTTTCCTCCTTTCGAGAGACCCTTGTTTTTCCCCACCGCCATGTTTAGGGATATAAACGGAAAGAGGAAAGAAGTCTTTGGCGATCCTAACGGAAGTCGCTTGAGGCCCGAGCCTGCTATCGAATACCTCGAGTCGAAAAACTCGCATTGTGATTGGCCGCCGGCGCTATCGAATAATCTGCTATTTCAACTTGCGTTATTTGAATACGAAATTCGAACAATACAATTGAGGATGGAATTAAATAGATTTCTAATTAGTGTATTTTTTGGAAATCGCCGAATCTGAAACTACAACGTATTTCGTTATAATTTCAACTGTAGATGGAAGATTTGTCAGTTGATGAATCTATCTTTATCGTGACGAGTATAAAAATATATTGATACTTAGTTTGCGCATATTATCTTGCATTTGATTCAACATTACTTGGATATTATTGAAATAAGCGTCTATCAAATTGCGAACTTCATTCCCCTCGTAATTTGATAGATAGTTTGTTAATATTTCAGGTTAGGTAGCGTCGATTGACAATAAATTTAACCTCTGCTAACCTAACCTCAAAATAGTAACTAGGATCGTAGACATAAATACAAAGATAGAATTCCACCGTGATGGATATGTATGATTGCAGTTTGTCGGAGTAAATTTACGCTGCGATTCAGAAGTTGCAATGTATAAGCGTGTATACATGTATAGCTGTTGAAGTGTTGAATGCAAAGGTTCGTGAAGGTTGGCAAGTGTTAGGGCTCTCGAATTTCGATATCTAGATGTCAGCCATTGGCTAATTTCATGTTACTCATGCCAGTACTGTCAGCAGTGTTGTATCTTTCTCTCACTAATAGATTGTTGACGAGCCCCGTCTCTCTCCAACTGAAATTTCAGTACTGGCAGCTAATATCCATATCGGAACACGGCCTCAACGTGCGTGTATGATCGTGTAGATATTTATTTTTTATTTACGAATATAAATGTGTGAACTCGGGATAGCGCTTTTGAGAATTTACAGAGTGATAAATAGAGAACATCTCTGTGATGAATGTGTTTATGAATGATTACCGTGTCTCGTGAAAAGGCAAGCCTATAAGGCGAATCGTCGATCTAACCATGAATCTTCAAACTCTATTCCAAGACTTCAATCCAGGGTAATCTATTCATTTTTATCACATCGCATGTATATCTACACTGTTATTTCTTCAGATTCATTTCTCTCTGTCCTATTATTACAATGTCATTCAATATCTAAAAACATTTTTTCGTGACATTGAACAAACTTTTTCCCACAATTTTATCACTCGGTTAAATATACCCTTGAATATTTATGGGTATCACACGAATGCTATACATTCACCAAATCTAAATCTGTGTCAAGAGAACGAGGCATAAAGATAACTTAACAGAATACTGATAATCTTAATTTAATTTTCTCTCACTGTGGCGACATTCACCATCACTCAATGCACATACATATAGCTGCATAATGATTATTCATAAATTTTTTGTCAATTCATCGTATGATTTCCAAGATTTTACTGGAAATTTCCAGCTCTAGTCTCCAGAGTTGATTCCAAGCTCAGAAAAAAACTTTTAGTCATGTTTCGTCGATGCGAGGTCATTTTTTCCATGCTATTCCTTTAACTACCATTTTTTGTCTAACGAACTCGTATTCTTTTTTGAAATTTCAGCAAATTCTTGGTACATTGTTGCCTGATGGTATTTACCATCTTATTCGCGTTGCGATTGGACAAGGTCATAGACTGGAGCTACTGGTCAGTTTTTAGCCCGATATGGTTCTGGAAGGGAATGGTAATTCTGGGCGCCACTGTAGGAAGCTACGTCTGGTGGAGGCATCCCCATGCCAGGCTAGAAGGCGAGGCCTATGTACACTACAAAGCAATGCTGATCACACTAGCACTGCATTTGATTTTACTGATGTTCGAATTACTTGTATGCGACAAACTAGAGTCAAACAGACATCTATGGATTTTGGTATTCATACCACTGATTTTTATATCCATTGTTTCGATAGCTGTAAGTATGAAAGAATTTTATTCAATCTATAAAACTAATCGTAGAGTTCATAGCCCACTTTGTAATTTCCTAAAATGCCCCAATTCTCCCCTAATTTCTCTAAAATCTAATATTTTCTCTAGCGGATTCTGTTTATTTGATTCTTTTGGAAGTTATTCAGTCTTGTTTTAAAATGTTTAATGAAATTATTAAACTTACCTCCTAGTTTACTCATGTAATTTAGACGCTCTAATTTCAATCTGATTGTTGAATAAATATTGATCATAATGTTTGGAACAGACACTCGAGTTCACGTGAATTGCTGTTCTAAATTACTTTCAATTATTTTTTTTTAATGTTCTATAAATAAATGTTACTGCTGAATGAAATGCGCTACAATTAAAATAATGTAAAACTACCACTGCTTGATGACGAGCCATTTGATTAAAGTCCACAAAAGTCTGATAACAATTTATGGAAGGAGAATACTTGAGGTGCTTAGTTCGTATTCAGTAACAGATATTGATTCAAAGAATTGTTTGAAACCTAATGAGAATGTTTCAATCAACTAACGTACTTTTTGTATTTCCCTCCTTAAAACTCCCTCATTTAAAATCCAGGTTTCCCTGAACTCCCCTGATTCCTATCGTTCCTTGAATATGAACCATGTAATCGATACATTGCTTGTGTTATGGCGTTGAGTTACTACGAAGATTGGAAATTGAAAACGAATGAAATTCAACATCTTGTCATTTGGATATTTTTTTATCAGGTATGCATCTGGGCTGTGAAACACGATCGTTCATTTGAGCTAGAGCTGTTCTGTGCAGTAAACGTACTGCAATTTATATTCCTAGCTTTGAGATTGGACGATTTTATTACATGGAGTTACGAAGTAGTCTTCGTCCCTCTTTGGGCATTATTATGCCTCTCGTTAGTCGCTGTGTTGTATGCAATTGTTTTCGCCGCAGTTTTACTCAGAACACCGCAAATAAATGCTAGGCAGAGGCGGACATCCTTGAACTCTGCTCTGGGTTACACGTTTCTCGTTGTTCCCATTTTAGTTTTCCAGGTAAACACCTAAACTTATCTTACTTTAAAATAAAATCAATTAATCTTACAAATTAAACAAACTGGAGGAAAATCCTATTGAGTATTGAGCAATAAGCTTGTCACAATTATTCAATCATCGATTGATCGACTCATTTCATCATTTTCACTTACAGGTGTTATTAGCTAATAAACTAGACGGCGACATTTCGTTAAACTATACAACTGTGGCTATGCCGCTGCTACTTTCTCACGTCACCCTTATATTCATGTCATTCGGAGCCAAAGGCGGAAATAGATGTGAGTATTAGCTTTTAAGTTTTCAGATCTAGAATGTTTGAATTCAATTATCGAGGAAGAATTATTTCAAATTATGAAATAATTATCTATAAGCTTTGAAAAAGCCCCTGCTAATTCTTAATTATCTACTGGATTCTTATTCCTCTTTTTTATTTTTCTTGTTTAAGGGTGGTTTGGGATAAGGAAAGATTTTTGTCACTTTCTTCTTGGACTATGCCCCCTTCTTCAAGAGTATGGAAACATCTCTTATCAGCCAAGGAGCGAAACTGATCAACCACCTTCGGAGCCAATGGTCCCTGACAAAAGTCTCAAACGTTTTAAAAAACATGACCAAACTAAGCCCGTTGTGCCTGTCGAGTCGATAGACATGCCGGATTGATTGGACAATCATAGGTGCTTGTAGAAAGATACATGAAAAATCTTTTCTCGTATCTATCGTTGCGAATCATCACAATAATTGATCATAATTCATTTAGATATTTAAGTACGTTAGTTATTCGAGTCAATGGCACCGAAATTGAACGGGAGTCTCGAAAAATTTAATCAAAGACCATCAAGTTTGTCTTTTTGAAGTTTTGCTAACAATTATGAGACTACTTTTCAACATTCGGAGCAATTGACTGATACTATTTTGTCGTGAATAAATACAGAGTCACGATCACACGTATCAAACATTAGCATTGATGTAGTTCTTGCTATTTTTGATTCCCTTGTCTTATGAGAAGGAATGCGTAAACTTTTATTCTCTCAATCGATTTGCCAAATTTATGTGTAAAGCAGGTTGACGATCAAACGACTTGATTCGTAGTACCTGACATTATCAATTGATTTTTAATCAGATGAAAACATTTCCCTGGCGATAGGGTAATTTCGGGAGAGTTGAACCACTTAAGCGAAAGACGGTATATGAAAAGTTATTTGTTTACAAAAAGAAACGTTCTATTCCGCATAGAATCTTCACACGAACCCTAAGCTTGCATGCAATACGTTTATAATGATTTTTAAGTACGATATTTAGTAATAATATCATAAAATATGAACATATTGCCCCGGGGTATTGGATTATCGCCTTTTTCTTTATTCTGGTAGCTAGATAGTTGTTCCTGAAGCTGAAATTGAATGAATATAGCGTCAAACTATCGGTTCCAATATTTCTTTGTTCAGACTTCACTTTTGTTATTGATTGTCAATCAGAACCGTGACATAAGCAAAGTGAGAAGTAAAAGGGTGGTATCTCCAGCCACAACTTCCTTTCACATTCTTTCTGGATGAAAGTTTGAAATTTGGGTTACGAATAACAACTGAGAATTTTATTGCTGACATCGGTCGAGAGTATGCATTGAAATCTAGACGGTTGACCATCTCTCCCGGAATTACCCTATATAAATTTTCAATAAAATCATATACGAGGGATAGAATTTCATACCCTGCCAAAATATCTCTACAATTTCATTGGACGTTGTATTTGTTTAAAAAACTGCATGAACTACCGTCTTTTAAATTCGAGTTATTAATTCAATCAAGCCAAGGTATCAACCCTGACAATTATACATTATTATTAATTAATATAGTAACTTGTCAAGTGTTAACGAACTATGAATTTCAATGAATTTGACAAGAAACACGACTAACGACTACTCTAGGTATTTCGGTTTTGTTTTATTGTTGTAAAATGAGGACATTTAACGTGTCTAAAGCAAAGTTCTTTGAATCTTTGTCGATCGCACATGTGTATATATACATCGCATTTACTAAACATAAAACACTGCCGATATATAGAAATCAAAGAATTTTCTTGACTCGTTGGTGCTCGTCGAATAAGGGGATTGGACACAAGACTGAGTGCCTCGCAGCTTTAGCATAGTATTAAATTGTAAAAAATTCAAAATGATATGTATGTGAAATTCACGAAAAGATTATTAATGTGAATAGGGGGGAGGGGGTCGTTGTTAAAGTTGCTATAAAATTTTAGCATATTCGGATGCCCAATTATTCGTTACGTTATGCTTAGAAATAATGTACAGATCTTGTTGTATTATAACACCATTATTATATAGTATATATATTATATTGAATAATTATTATACATTATACATATTTACCAATATATATTACGATCGATTGATTATTATTATTATTAATATTAATATTATTTTATTTTATATTATATACACACAGATTATTATTATTATTACGCGTAGCAAAAAATTATAACCCAATAAAGTTTCTATTTTTTGGTATTACGTCAATATTGAGATACCATTGACTGAATGATGATTTTCATTATTTACTAGAAGTTTTTCCGTTCTTATTAACAAGACAAAAGAAATAATTCAAATAATATTGTGTTTTTTCTTTTTGATTATATTCTACGATAGTCACGAGTATCGGTTCTATAATGAAAGATAATTATCGATGGAGCAATATAATTGATTACACCAAATCATAAATAAATTGATTTAATAATCCATAAATGATAAACGACGGGTTTTAACACATCGGAATGTATTCCGGGGCCCAATTTCGACCCAGTAGGGAAGACACGGTACCGGCTGCACCAGCTACATCGTATTTTGAATCTTCCATCAAAGATGCTTCCCATACATACAATTCTCGAAGACGTTCTGCGCAGAGTGCCACAAATTCAACGAATCCAGAACACCTTCAATGATAAAATAAAAATTGTCTCAAGAAATTAGTCCGAGTAATTATCGCTGCTGATAATAACTGAATATAATATGGAATTCGATTTCCTGCGCTACTCTTACAAGATTACATTAGACATTTCATGACTATTCCTGTCTTAGAATAATATTATTCATTCAACACTCAAAGCTCGTTAGGAAGAATGTATTCGTGGAATTTGGTATTTTCTTTATTTTTTGTGCTACTAATGGCATCAAGTTATCTGGCCAAATATATAGTGCAATTCGGAAATCAAATTTAGCATATTTAACAGTTTGAAATTTTGTAGTATAGCATTGTTCGATAATTGGAAATGTGCGTGGTGTTATTTATTTATTTATTTTTTGATTTTCTCTATTTCTGTTGCACATTTGTGTAGATAGAGAAAAAACAATTTGGTCATATTATATATTTTTTCAATTGATCAAAAGATGGAGTAACTGGACGGGATTGAATCCGAATTTGAAAGGATCCGAAAGGTAAAAGCTACGAATCTCGGAATTCGCTTATGCAACGTCGTTTATTTGACTTTTCCTTGGATTATCCGATTTTTGGACTTTCTGAGTTTTTAACTTTCGGATCTTTGAGCCGTCTGCATTTCGACCTTTCGGAATTTGCAAGTTCTGAACTCTAACGTTTCTAGAAACTCAGAATTGCGTCTAAATAAAATAAAATAAATTTGGAATTTTTACTGTTCGGGCCTTCAATCTCGCCCCGAGTATGCCTAATTACAAAATATTGAGTATTACATCAATATGAAGCGTTATAGGATATATCCATAGGTATGTATATTACATTGAAATTCAATTGCCTCGGACCTTCGCAATATGAAAAATATCAAAAATACGACCTTATGATTTCGATATACCCTCGCTACTCTATCAACACATAAAAAAGACATTTCTAAATGAATAAAAAATGGCACGCGAAGATTCGATTGGTGAAACGAATGATTTCAAGGATTCCAGATCCTGATAGAGTAAAAATAGGCGACGTTTTCAAAAATGGCCATCGATGTATCTAATTACCCTGAATAAATGTTAAAAATTGGAAAATCATGCTCACGATAGTTCACAATCGCCGAGGCCAACAGCAGCAAGTCGAGGACAGCCTCGAGCAGCTGATATTAAAGCTTGGTCAATAGGCCCAGGACTGTGAGCACTGACCACTAGTTCAACGAGTCTTGGACAGTACTTTCCAATCCTTGCAACAACCGCTGCAGGTGCGTCCTCCCCGAAGTATAAATGTGTTACGGGTACGTAGGAGGCAAGAAGTGGGGCAAAACCATCTTCGCCAGTGATGTATGTCAATCTGTAAAGTTGCACATGGTAAAGGATATATCTTTTCTCCTTTTCTTTTTCTTTTTTCATTTACTTAGTCCAAACTTCAAACGTCACCAAGCAATTTTTTCCGTATGTATTAATCACAGGGCGATTCGCAAAAGGATGGAAAATAAAATTTGATACATTGAATAATTGCTGGTCAATTCAGTTCTACCTTTTGAGTGAAAATAAAAGGATGAAATAACTCAGCGAAACCTGAAGATTATATGTTATAATATTTCGCGACACTAATGCCTTAAGGTCGTAAGCGCCAAACAAATTTTTTTTTTGCGGAAGTGCCCACAAGATTTTATAGGGCGTGAAAAAGATTTTGGCACTGAATAAACGAAAAATTTTCTTTGCAACGAGATATTTGATTGTGCATGAACTTTCTAGTATTTTGGCAAGTGAAACGTATCCCTTCTATTCCTCCTTCGAATATTTTTAAATGGTTGAAATGAAACTTTGCGTGTATTTAACCCTCGGTAGTCACTGCAGTGGGTCAAATTGACCCACCTTCCAAGTTTGGGGCTGAATATCTGTATGGGAATGTAATGCGTTTTGTTTTAACTCCAAAATCGACCCTTTTCAGTTGTCAAAATAAATATACTCTTTCTGGAACTTCCACTATTGAGTTATTTTTTTATAAACAAAGTACCAAATCTCGTGAGTATCACCTTAAAATTTTGTTAGAAAAAATTGAACAATGAAAAATTTCTGAATATTTAACTAAAGAAGTGCATTTTTGCACATTCACATCTTGGCGAATTTTTTTAGACACATTCAAATTTAATTTTGGTCCAATTGACTTATGGTACATATTCTACAATGTTTAAAGTATGTTCCATAATTTTTTGAAAAAAATCGGTCAGATACATTTTGTACGGCGGCGAACTGAAACTCAGTCAGGTCAATTTGACCCAGTGTGACTACCACGTGATTCTACTGCTGAGGTGTAACTACGGAGGGTTAAATATCCGAAATTCGTCTCTTTTGTCGAATCACCCAGATCATATCGCGCATACTACAATATGCGACTATTAATTCTATAAATTTGTCGCAGAATTTTACTAACAAGACGAGATTGATATTCGGTGAGTGTCTAGCCAAAGCGAGCCATGCTCGATCGCTGACATGTGGCAAAGGTTTTGGCTCCAGATACGCTTCGATTCGGAGCGTTTCTAGACGGACGCGTTTTTCTGCGCTGAGAGCTAACAGGAGTTCGTCACTCAGCAATGAATAGGATAGCGAAAGCTCTCGCAGACATCGACAGTGGTCAGCCAGAGCCAGGATTCCTGATAAAAAATACATTTCTCATGTTATACATTTCGAGATTCATTTTATACTGGCTCAATTCGATATTAGTACTCTATATAGGGTGGTCCTGAGATGGGGTAGGAACGAATTTTGACGAGATCAGCTCCAAATAAATCCAAAAAATGTGGAAAAAGTATCAGCTTTCTATCTTAAAAATCGGCCATTACCAGGGACGGGTTATTTTTCCCTTAAATGGATTATATGTTACATCTTAAACGTATACATACCTTCAGGCGATAATCGGGGACAACTTTTAATTCGCAAAAGTTGCAGAGTTCTAGAAGTGCTCGATGCCAATGTGGCAAGAGAAAGATCGTCAACGAGTGTGTGATCGATTTCTAAAGATTTGAGCGGAGAATGATCCAAAGCAACAGTTAAAGCAGTTGTAAATTTTTCGCCATCTACATCGAGGAAAGCCGGTTTAGCAGCGCTCATGAGTGCCAATGTCTGCAAATTGAAAAAAAAAGGAACCCAATAATTACGAACACCATTAGTCGTGATCAAAGAAGAACTCAATTAGCTGCAGCAAGCACATCTTATAGCTGAAAAAGATCATCATATACTCATAATACCTTCAAGGAAGAATCAACTAGACGAGATAAAACTCTGCAAGCAGCTTCCGCAGACTCAACCGAACTATCGGTTCTCAGGTAAACATCTCGCAGGTGAATGCCATGCCGTTGTATGATGTAGTCGATTAACCGAGGGTTGGTTGAACTGTACAAACCATAGATTTTAACGAAAGGAAAGGAAGGATAAACTGGGCTCAGCACGTGCTACCATTACTCGGGTACTCCTAATGAGTTCACTCTTAAACCAAGCGCTGCACGGGTCCAGCAAAGGTGTACATATATACTGGTCGATATCTGTGCTATTGGTTCAAGGACTTCTTTTACATTGCAGTCTCGACTCTTATAAGCACGCGGACTTTTTATCTAACAGGAAAACGTGTCTGTCCAGAGTCCAGACATTTCATTTCTGTGTGCGTATAGGTATAGGTACAACACCTTTGATGGTCCCCCGTATTCATCATTCACGCGATATCGTAAACAACGCTTATGGAAATGAAGGGATTATTCTTCAAGATAAAAGTACCAGTTACTGTGCAACCAGAAAATAAGAATCCTTTCAGTAACTGGACCAACATTCATTTCTTCTAACTACGTCCAGCTACTGGAGTACCATCTTTATACCGACTGTCCAACTGCATTGGCACTTTTGCATCATTTCATCCATATCATTTGCCTTGTTTCACTGGTATTCTTAAGTAAAAAGTACCAGTAACGGGACAGTCTTATAAGAATGGTTATACTGGTAGCCGGACATAGTTACAGGAAACGCATATACTGCCATACTGGGCTAGTTTGATTAGTACTGCAATTCTAACTCCAATGCTGACCATTCACGGATGCCATTCTTAAGGTGTCCCAGTGACTGGTACCTTTGAGTATATCAAAGTATTGGTTCGATCCATCGGAACGATTGATTAAACAAATTGATCAGACTTACTTATTTGTTTGGCCTAAATTGAACTCGACAGTTCGCCACAGAGATGGACTGTGGACAACCATAGCCCAGTGCTTGCAGACTAAAGAAGCTGATATGAGTTCGTTGTGGGATAAGTGGCCGAAAACTCGAGCCAGAGTTTCTTCGGGAATTGTAGCCCAGCTATGTCTAGTCACGTTGCTGTTGTAGATCATTTTCATTTGGGACTTTTTTTGTATCTCAAATTTGAAGTTCGCTTGTTACTTGTAGAGTGTGCAGTAAAGCCGATCAAATCTTTACGAAAATTTTTTATTTATTTATTCGGATTACTCCTATATATATGTACCCAGTAAACGCAGAGGCTTATTTTTCTTTGGTAATCGTATAAATTTTACTTCGCAAATTTGCAATCGATTAAAAAAAAAATCCTCTCAACGTATACATGTATATCATTAACATGTTACCTATGTAGGTATGTACGTTACATACAATGAACGATCAGATTACGCTGATTCATTGTTCGGCTTTGACATTATAGGATTATTAGACAGACGTCAGAAAAACGTACCATATAGGTATAATGTCATTTCTACCGCTTACTTTGCATAAACGTGTATAGGGTATATGAGTGAAAAGTCACCCAAAATTCATATTTATATGTATACGCAAATGGATAAAAATTATGAAAATGAGAAAAAAAAAGAAGCTCGTTACTAAATTTCACTAATTTCAATTACTATGATCTTCGAAAAGGGTTGTTCAAATGTTCAAGAATCGAATTTCCTGGTTATTTATTGTAAACATTCTAAAAATGTTCATGCCAAAGCTAATCGAGTCTGAATTAGTTTCATAATCTGTCTAGCATTCTCTTTAGCCAGTTGTATTTATGAACTATACATAATACGACCGTCCTCCGATCGAACGGAACGTAACGGCGTCTCGCGTGGCTCGACTAGTTTTGCACAGCTAGACACGTGCGTCCCGCTCACGTGCGTCTGTGGACGGGAAATTCTTGTCAAGCTTGCAGCTAGGCAGATCGGACGCTCACAACTAAATAACTGTCAGTAGCACGAACTATTGCAAATCGCTATACGGCAATATTATAAAATCGAAAATTGGAAAGGGATTTATTGGATTCATATATTTTGTTATCGTATAGCAATTGGTATAAAGGGGTAGTCAGCAAATATAGTACAAAACAGAATTTTTTGTCGATCGGGATTTTGACCGTAACTCATACATATAATAATACGGTCGATGACGATATTCAATAATGATGCGAACGAACGTATATGGGTTTTGTTTAACTGTTTGAAAGTCAGAATCGTACCCTTATACCTGTCATGTTGATTCTATAGAAATTCAATTTTGAACAGGCTGATATTCATTATTTAATACACAATACTCATCGGGGAAAGTGTATACAAAACCGCCGATGAATTGTATGAACACACAAGATTTTCATGAATTGCGGTTACGCGACGAGATTGCCAACCCCCATATATAGCTGACTACCCCTGACTCACAGATATACCATTGATTACATTACATACATTACAACCTGCGTATATACCGAATTAAGCCATTTTTTTTAAACTGTGATCCAGACGCTGAACACTGCCAAGCGCGTCGTTATTCTTTTAAGTTGAATTAGTCGCAAGTTTAATTCCATAAAGAGAAGAAAAAAAAAGAAAAAAAAAACAATGGAATTAAGAGAATGAAGATAAATCAAAATATAGAAGGGATTTGTTACTTGTGATATTGAAACAGAGTGGGAATTGATTAATTTGAAGAAAACGTGGAAGAATGAAGTAAAAATTCATACTGACTAATTAAAATTATATTACGTCATCCCGATGTCTGAATCGAGTAAATATTAGTGTGACTTACCTTAGTCAGGACGAAATTCATTATATATATCTGATAATTGAGCAAACAGATTTGATTGATAATTTTTATATACGATTAACCGAATTCGATGATATATTTTCGAATATCGAGCAAGCCGAGATTATAATATGACTTAAATTTGAAAAAACATTGAATTTGTGTTATCGTTCGAAGAACGTCAAGCTGATTGTATAGTAACTTTTTCATTAATATTACACGTGACTCTACGATCGTGAGATCATTCCGTGTCGAGCGAAACTCGCGGACTGCTGACATATTTGCCGACGTAAAATATATATAGGCAGTATTTAAACGCGTCGCCTGCAGGCTCAGGCGCCCCTCCGAATTCATAATAATCGATGCTTTCGATTAGTAATATAGGATTTTACTCTATTTCGTCTTTATTGAGCCAATAACAATGAATAATTATATACCATACAGGTAATTTATCGCTTGATTCAAATATATCCGTGTTCATTAGTCGCAGATACTTATATACGATATTAGATATGATATTTCGTCAAAAGATAAGCTGCAAAAGAATTCTACCGATTTCCGAAAAGGGTGGAATTTTTCTTAGTGTATACGATATGATTATCTGCACATGGTGTAGTAAAATTAGTTTCTCAGGGTGTCCAGCAAGGGAGCATTTCACAATTCTCTGAGAATTGCAGGTTTTCTTGGGCAATATTTGTCCTTTTTCCAGAGTAAAAATATTAATATATCGCTCCACGCATATAAAATATGAATATTTTTCTAACAACTCATGTACGTGATAGGTAATAAAAAGTAGAAGTTGAAGAAAAGAAAATTATCCTCGAACAGGTTCATTAGTCTTCATTTTTTTTCCCCTAAAACCGAATTCAAGTACGATATGAATGTGGTTTAAACTTTGGATTATAATATTGAAATATCAAGACTTGAAGCTATTTCTATATCATCAACTCGACACTATCACATAACTTTCATATGCGTTGGAAAATATTCAATAACCATCAAAAATCTAGAAAAGTATTCGGTCCTCGAATTTAAATACAAAATTTTGAATTTCCAGAACTTCCAGCAAAATTCCCTGAGAATTTATTGTTCAACAAACTTCCATGAGAATTTCAGGTTGTTCAGGTTTTTTTCTATCACTGGAAACCCTGTTTTTGGGCGGGATTAAAGTTCCGAATGGCAAAAATTCCGAATTTATTTGAGACGCGATTCTGAGTTTCTAGAAACCTTAAAGTTCAGAAGTTGGGAATTGCGAACGGTCGAAATGCATACAGCTCAATTAGATCCGAAAGTCAAAAACTCAGAAATTCCAAAATCCGAAGATTGGCTACGTAGACTTTCAGTGAAATAATATTTCTAAAAACTCTGAGTCAGTGGTACAAAAATTCGGAATTTTCATTTTTCGCAGCTTCTAAAATTCCTAATTTCAATCCTGCCACCCTGTTTTTATAATTCAAGTATAAATTAATCATAAGTGAAGAACGAAATCTTTGGTACCAATTATAAAAGGAAATACATAAATGCCAATTGATCAAAAAAATTATTCAAATAAAAATCGTATGGAGATTATAAACATTTATTTACGTCACATAAGTACAGTTGAACACCGAGGGGTCACTAAAATTATTATTATTCTTTTTTCTCTCTACTCTAAAAGTGTTTTTGTGGCTTTCGCACACGTATTATATACATATATGTATCTATATACCAATATATGTACCTATATCTGTGGCGTCTTTGTGTGTATAGGTGGATTTATATAACTTCCCACGATACACATATCAATATATCTGTACATACATATATATATATATATATCTCTGTATTCATATATTATATTCATATTGGTATATATAATAATAATAATAATAATAATAATTTACTCTCAGTTTGTTTTCACAAATGGTACACACATTCTCTCTCTCTCTCTCTCTCTCTCTTTCTCTAATATATATTCTCATTTTTAATTTTCAATTTTTTATTCTTCTCATTTTTATTATATCACAATCTTTCACTCTTTTCACTCTGTTCACTCGTATCGTTCATTCATGCTAATGAAATCATAATAAAATAACCATATACGTCATGTAAATATGTATAATTAAGTTTATGTAGTTTTTGTTTTCTCTTTTCTTTTGTAATATTCATCAAATTGAAAATGATTCAACTTTTTTATCATTCACATCAAACTGGATTTTAAAAAAATTAAAGAAAAATAAATAAATGAAATTTGATTTTATTCTCCGTGGGATGTTACTTTCTTATACAGTTTTCAAATACTGATTTTCATAATTAATTATTTATACTACACACGAACCAGCAGACAATCGTTATTGAGTTTTTAAATTGATTCTAAATATATTTCATTTGTTAGTCATTCTTGCCTACTAGTTAGTCATCATTCACTTTGTTTATTGGCTAATCTGTCAATTCTATACAATTTGCTTTGTCAGACAATATTTATTTCGAAAGATTCTAATTTTTTTTTTCTTCAATTTTCCTTTTTTTCCTCTCTCTCTCTCTCTCTCTCTCTCTCTTTTCCTTTTTTTTTATCCTCCTCCCATGTTTCTCCCACAAAGCACAGAGAGGTTTTTCTCTTCGTATTTTTCATTTCGTAATCTCATCTAGATGTAGAACTTTGTTAAAAAATATAATAATCCATGATAATATATTGTACTACTCGCATTCAGTCTTGGTCGATAATAAATTAATAATTAAACGATATGATAACAAATGTTACAATAATTAATGATACAAAAAAATAATAATAATAATAATAATAATAAACCCGCAAAAAAAAAGAATATAATAATAATAATAAATAAATAAGCAATTAGGAACTGGAATCAGGATTGAAATGTACATGTGTTCGCTGTGGGTCCCAAAATTGTTATAAACCATTCTCTCTATCGTCACGCCAACTATTAGTAATGGATTTATCCGCTCGCTTGCACGCTTGCTTCATCGAGGGTGCTTGGATGATAAGAAATTTGAGAAGAATTCAGAAAAACAAAAAGAAACAAAAAGAATGAACGAAAAATACCAACAGTCACAGTATCGGAAATATTCAATTCATAATGAAAACACATACGTGAAACTCTACACACCCTGGTATGGAAACCCAGTTTCATACCTACATATCCATATATTATATATATATATTTATATTGTATATTCTGAATGATAAATCATTCTCTAGGTATAATGTATGTATACGTAATTATATTTCGGAGCTGTATGAAAAAATCAATAACTGGTAATAAGCATTTGCAATGAGAAATGACATTAACTACCGGATAAGCGAGATAAAAATCGATTGAAAAAAAATGAAAAAATAAAAACTAAATAGTCATTATAATAGTAATAATACTAATAATAATTAGAAGATGAACGAATATAGCAAAGGTAAATTAGAAAACAATAAATAAATAAATGGGTAAATAACTGAGAATATTTTCGATTTTGAATGTAGACTTGAGTGAAAGAAAAACAAACAACAAGATCTATGTATATCACCTGGTTAACGTAACATTGATTATTCGTTACTATTTACGATTAAATATAACGAACAAAATAAATTGCGTTAAATGTTGGAATGTGTTGTATGAATAAATTAAAAAAAAAAAAGTTCGATAAACGAGGAAAATGAGAGTAGTATTTTGATTGATGAAGAATGTTTTTTTTTTTGTTTTTTTTTCTTCTTTTTGTTATTAAAAAATCCATCGTCATCATCGAGCGGTCGCGCGCGTCTTGTGCATTTTCATAAAGCACCGTAACATAGGTGGAAATTTCTTGAAATTTTATATTCTTTGTAATTATTTATCTTTTCTTTACATGGACATTTGGCGTTAATAGTCCAAACTTGTTGATCTCAGGCGATGAATATTTTTTGCAAAAATATTATCCACTCATGATTGATGTTCGAAAATAACGTTTTTTTTTCGTTTTTCACTGGTTTTTCTTTGTGTTTATTTCTTTTTTTATCTCTAATATCGACGTTCACTCAATGAATTTTAGATATTCCGGTATCTTTGAGCCTTTCTTCGCGTCCCCCCTTTGATTTTAATTGTCAACGGTTTGTCATCTTGGCAGTATATTGATGGCAGCTTGATTGATAAAGACCTTTTTACTAGCCTCGAATAAACAGTGAAGAGATCGAGATTTTGTTTGCTAGTTAAAAGTCTGTTTTTTTTTTGTTTTTTTTTCGTGTTTTTTTTTCAGACAGAGCACGTTTGAGCAGCTGTACATCGGAACCAATATCAAACGAGTCTGTTTTTCTTCTTCTTCTTCTTTTTGTTGAATTTTCTTAATTTTTTGTTGTTTTAATCATTATTATCTACCAATCCTCGCGCCAGTTACATTTCAATCGCCTGACGTCGGAGTCATGGTACCGAGCGTTTGCTCAAACAGGCATAACGCTCTATGGACAAACTCGTACTGCTCAGCAGTTTGGACCATTCCACCCCTGTCATACCTGAAAGAAACAAATTCAAATATTTATTATAGACGGAATAGTGAATGTTGAGATTTCAAAAGAGAATATTTTGGCTGTGAATGCGTCAAAATTTGGTATATTTCCAATTATCATTGAAAATATTAATTATTTTGATATAGAAATGCGTTTGAGAAGTTTCGTTATAGTTTAGATTTCATCTGCAATCTGTGTCGAATTTTATCGTAAGTACATTTTGACAGACTTTGGTTTCCGAATTGTTAACTTGTTAGAAAATGATTTCTCGAAAATAATACATAGTTTAATGTAACACGAAGTAATACATTTTCAAGACAATGACATGCGTGTCATTGGTAATTCGAAATTATCAGTATAACAAGCACTGTGTTTGAGCAGTCTTTGCCAAAATCTATAGAAACAATTTTACACTTTATTTTTAATTTTTTGTGAATTTCATAACTTGTAGCAAAACTTTCAAGTATAATTTTGATATTGTAAAATTTAGACATTAATATTCAATCGAATTACAGACAATTAACGATTCTGAAATCGTTGGATTCTATTTGGTTAAAAAAAAAAAGCCAAGTTACGTTGGAAAAATAGCAATTTAGTAATTCAAGATAATACTTGAGTTTTCGAAGCAAATTTCAGTTATTCTTCCAACAGTTTGTACATAGTTCAAAATCTGTCGAAATCTGAATATAAAAATTTGAAGGATATGAATAACGAGTAAAATGAGTTCACCTTACATGGTATAATTTTATTTCGAGACTTGCTTTTTCTGACGCTCAATGAAATTTCAAAAATCTCAACAAAAAATATCTAAAAAAAGTAACATTAGCTCACCTCATTTGGCATAAGATGCCCAATACATCGACGTTCCCATCCCTTAAAAGCTGAACCATTCCTGTGGCTATAGCTATGAAACATCCAGTCCGACCGATCCCTGCGCTGCAGTGAACAACCACCGGTCCAGGTAACGAGTTTACTTCTGCAGCTAGGCTAACTAAAGCTCCTGCAGCCTGCGGTACAGCGTGATCAGGCCACGTATCGTACCTGTGAAAAAAACCAACAAAACAACACATTAATAAAAAATTGTATAACTACGATTTGCTTCTCAACTTATCTGTTATTTTCTTATTTTTCTTATACTGGAATGATAATCGGTTATAAAAAAAGTTGAAAATATATTCATTCAATGATTTATTTATTTATTTGTCTATAACGAGTTGCTTAAACTCACCAATAATGTTGTACGTGTCTCCTTTCACCTTCGCAACAAATTTCTAATTCCCTGATAGTATATCCGTCTTTCATTTCGACAGAATTAACTATAACTGTATAAGAACCAGCCTGTATCCGGCCATTTTTATCTAATGGAAAATATGGATCGCACTTTGTTTTTGTCGATTCGTTTAGTCTGGTCATCATTACTACGGTAGAAACTCTTTCCGCCCAAACCATTCGCCAAAAGTCAACGACGGTGTGCGATAAAGGTCCTTGAGTCGCTATGTAACGTGTATCTTCCCCGTCGTAACCCTGCGAAATAAAATGTACCCATTCAAATGTCAATTTCTCTGATTAATTTACAAAAATTCAAAACTAAAGACTCTATGGAAACCAAATTGCTAAATTCAAAGTCTTTTTTCAAATTTCATTACAGAACAAACTAGAATATTGCTATATCCTTTTTAAAAGATTAAAAGTCAAAGAACCAGTTTGAAAAAAAGTCTCGTAATTAGAATTTACAGAGATGAAGTCAATCAAAAATTGTTTTTCTAAGATATTTTTCTTTCCGAAGCAGAAACGTGGATATAACGAGTCTACTTTCATCGAGTTTCAATAATAATTTCGTTTCTTTGATAAATCGACTTTGCTATAAAATATCTTGTAGAATTCAAAGTTATCCATGAAACTCCATTCCGCTCTAATAATTTTACCATATTACACAAATTTAAGTAACATAATTGAAATTTAAGAAGCAAAACTTCCCCGTACCCTAATATAGTTGGCGTTGATATAGCTGGCGAGTGGATCGTCAGAACCAGGCAGTACGACTCTGGATTGTGGATTAGGAAGTACCGAACAATAACGGTTTTTAACACCCGAACCACAGACGTCAACTTTATGAGGTAGATTGAGAGGAACCTCCCAAAATTCTTTATGTAACGAAGCAGGATCTTTTATAACTTTGCAAAGCTGTGACCGCGACAAAACATTCCCAGCGCTTAACAGGAATTCTTCAGCTGTACATTCTCGAGTAGGAGTCACCATAGACGGAGGACTTTCCGGCGCAGGTGCCAACTCTATCGTCAAACTTGCGCTAGATCCTCTGCGCTCTAAAAGACCTTTAGCTTTTATGCGAATTGGTTCTGGCCTTCGTTCAGGCGCGGATAACGTCATCACCTGAAATAAGAGAACGAACGAAAAATGATAATCGAAAGTTAAAAAATCCAATGGAATGCATCGGATACTAACTTCAAGTCTTTTTCAGTAGCTCTGGGCTAATTACGAGCAAATTTCGACCTTAGTTTTGAATTTCTTCTACATACTTTTTCCACGATACAAGATACATTCGTTATTAAACAACATGCTGATTATCTCCAATTCCATACAACTGTTATACAGAAAAGTATAAATAAAGAGACAAAATTGATGAAATATGTGGAATTGGTAATGAGAATTATTGATTTTCAGACAGATCGTTCCGCGAAACGTGTATAAATATCTGAATATTAAATTGTCGAAGAATTCGAATAATTCCGGAGTTTTCAGAGCTAGTAAAGATTCGAAGTTAAACCTGAGGTATGATCAATTGTGGCCAAATTACCTCTGGAAGGGCAGGGGGCTGTTTAACAGGCCTAATGGGTTGTACGGCAACCGGAGGTTTAACGACGGGTTGACAGACCCACTGAGCTTCGACAGGATCTCTTAATTCTTTAGCTGGTTTTTCTGGTGGTCCAGCTGCGCCTTCTTCGACCAAACCTCGCCTGTCTCCATTTTCCGTGTCTTTTTCACACGACATTTGCTTTCGAAGCCATAACAGGATCTGAAAATATTGCCCATTTGAGATTTACTTTAACTATTCTTTTTTACTCCTTCCATTCATTCATCAAAAACCAATACAATGTGTTTAGTTTTTGATCATTCTTCGATCTGAGAATGAAGAGTATGAAAGTGAATTTGAAAACGAAATCAGGTAATAATAATCAGTTAATTAATCAATGGAATTTGAAGTTTAAGACAATCAGTACAAAATTAGATATTGAGAATAATTTCCATTAATATCTGGTGACATTATTGAATGGGAACCAAACGATTCGGTCGACTGGATTGTTCTCCATATATTATTATATTTAAAACCTACCTACGATTTCGAATCCTACTTGTTTGCTTTTTAGACTACCAACTCTAATTTACATGTGAGACATTAAATTCTACTGATGATATGACGAGACCAAAAAAAAAAAACAATGAATGGTTTCTAATAAAAGTGTCTTCGCCAAGATCTTCCTGATAAAGTTCCATTCTATGATCTTCGTAGCGTAAAATTTACAGAGAGTACCAAAATTTTGGTGTTCTTTTATTTTTAAATGATTAAAAATGAACTGAAAAGTTACGAAAACAAATAAAATAAAATAAAGTATCCGAGAAATATGATCGTCTGTGCATCTAGGAACTTGTGATAACTAAGTATATTTTGAAAAGTTGTCTGTAATTTGATAAGCTGAATGAATAATAGACGCCGACTCACCACAAAAGTGAATAGTATGGCGCCAACAAGGGCGCAAAGTACTACGAATAGGGGTAGCTGCCAGTCGAGCCAGGATAGAGTTGCAGTGGTGCTAATCTCCTGTCCAGTTCTTGGACCAAGCTGTGCAGTCTGTAGATCCATTTCAGCATCGTCCAGTCCCGCAGCGGACTGTCGAATCCTACAAAATCAGAAAAGCAAAGGATACTGTAAATGGTTGATAAAGACCGATCCAACGTTTCAAACATTTCAAATGTAATGAAAACAATTTATTATCAATATTATCATGTACGTTAATATCTCTCTGAATCTGACAACTTCTTCACTTTTCTTCAAACTTAGAAATATTCTCATTCGATCACGTTTTGGTCACAAATTTCTAGAAAGAGAAAAAGTTTTCGCAACATTTTCGGAACTCTCCAAGACTTGAAGTATAGTTTTATCCTGACGTTATTATGAAGTTGAAGCTAGCAGCCAGAGTTAGCAGCCAAACGTACTGAACTTATCTCGAATTTGGATGATGCAGTACAGATTTACGTTTATGATTCAATAGCTTTGATTTTGCTGAAAACCTGAAAAAATTTGGATTCTTGTCCTTCGCAGACGAATATTTGTCTAACGCATTTCGTTTAGCTGCTAGCTTCAGCTTCATGACGTTATTTTTATGCTGTTCGTAGTTTTTTTCATGAACTCTGCTGTCCCTGCGATTTCAAGATCCAAATTCAAAAGAAAACTGATATTTTTATTATTTTGTAAGTGTAATAAAAAATGCCTTGACCATTCATGGACTCAAAGTCGAGGGGTGAATCATGGAGGAGATAATATGTAAAAAATGCAAGAGATGTTCAGCGAGTATTGAGAAATATTGGGAGATGAGTGCTGGAGGATGTTTAAAAATTGAAGATCTTGCCTCGGGATTCTCCCCTCGCTCAAAGTATTGAAAATTCCCAAAAACTTGAAATAGATTAATAATCAAAGATCCATAGCATTTATTTCCAAATCGGGTAATTCCGAGCGATCGAACAGGGAGCTTGTATCTTTTCCCGCAGCTTTTGTTTCGACTAAACATTTGGAACTTGACGTTGCGGCTGAGGATTCCCACATTAACCAGGTAATTGGCAACCAAATTAGCCACATAATGTAATAATGAAAAAATTACATAACGCCGAATAATGAACAATGAGTAATGAGTAATGAATTACCTGTGATGAGATCTCGCGGACATACCCTCGGCAGCTGGCAGCAGGGAAACTGGTAGCACAGCCTTTGCGGAGCGCCACCTTTGCTCGTGAATTATGTAGTAATTGTAAGCATCTGATGGGCCAACAGAACCATCCTCGCTTTCGATTGACTCCCCGTAAGGTACAGCATCACCGGTGTAATGATGTGTTAAAGGGGTGCCGGTGCCTCCTGCAACAAAAAAACCAACAATTTTAATTTTTTAATTCTCTTTCATTTTATAATCCCAATTAGAAAATTTCATATCAAGCTCAAGGTAGCAGCCAGAGTTAGCAGCCAACTGAACTAATCGTCTTGTAAACAGGATGATATAGTACAGATTTATGACTTTTTTAAATTAGTGAGAATCAGAATTTTTGAATTCTGTTGCCTCATTTTCATAAACTAACAATCGTTGGGCTGCTGATTCTGGCAGCTAGCTTCAGCTTCATGAATTTCATCTAACATGAAAAAAGCGATAAACTAAAAAGTATATCAATTCATTCATTTCTTTGTTTATCATTTCAACAATAACTGCCAATAATTATTTATACACAAAGCATACGAATTTATAAAATATACACAAGATCACAGCGGTGTGTGGTATGTATGTATGTATGTATATTATTTATTATGCCGTAGCCTGCACTCAGGCCAAAGGGCAAATTTGGTAGTGTGTAAACTTTGATTGTCGATTTCAATGTACAATATAATTGAATTGAACAGATTGTTACGGGTATTGCTATTGATTGTATGTATGTACACTAGGGTGGCCCTTAATATGGGTGAAAAAAAAAATTGGTGGCGCCGCCCTCCAAAACAGTTCCAAATAATTCAAAAAAAATCCACGCAAAGTCCCAGCTATGTCCGTTAAGAAGAAGGCGTGCCTGTAAGCATGAACTTAAATTTAAATATCAATTTTTCTTCATGATTGGATAAATTTTGATTTTTTTAAATTAGTTCATGTGTCAATTTTTTTTCAACTTTCCGAAACTATTGTATATTGGTATTCAATATACAAATCAAATAATAAGGTCCTCCATACTAGATTACTATGTATCTCAGTACGCAAGGGATATTTCTAACAAAATTAAAAAAAAAAACAATTCTGGCCAATCTGGAAGTTCGATGTGAATGGTTTATCGTAAATTTATATCCTTCGTACTTGATAGATTTCTCTGATAAGATGCAAATTTAAAGTTTGATTTTGATGGGAATCAAAACGTTCGACGGCAGCTAAATCGAACTATTGTTCCAAAATAATGGGATGGTAGAACTGAACGCTCATCAAATTTAATATGGAGGACGTTATTATTTGGTTCATATATTGAATACCAATGTACAATAGTTTCGGAAAGTTGAAAAAAAAATTGACACATGAACTAGTTTAAAAAAATCAAAATTTATCCAATCATGAAGAAAAATTGATATTTAAATTCAAGTTCATGCTTACAGGCACGTCTTCTTCTTAACGGACATAGCTGGGGCTTTGTGTAGATTTTTTTTTTATTATTTGGAACCGCTTTGGAGGGCGGCGCGATCAATTTTTTTTTTTACCCATATTAAGGGCCACCCTAATGTACACACATGGATATGTGTATGAGTGTAGATTGTATTGAAAATGTTTGAATTACAGTCTTGTATATGTTTGTCTTTGGAGGTGAGAAGAGATGATATTCTAGCAGTGTGTGTGTGTATGTAGATAAATCATAGATAAATAATAGTTCAATTCATATTTCAATACACACGAATTAAGAAAGAAAACTTGATTAAGGTATGACAGAAGTATTAAGATATATCGTCACATATGAAGTTTCTATGTAATGTAAATTCATTACACATTACAATTAACTGACAGATACAAAAATAAATACACGTATACATACACGTGTAAGGAAGATCAAGAACGATTTAACGAAACGAGATTCTCTCGAAAACCATAAGGAACTTAACAAATAGTTAAAAATTCATTATCATTTTATAATACTGTTAAATTATAGATTTTATACACACGCGACTTGAGTATCTCTCGATTCACGTGTATATGTATACATACACGTATACATAGATATATGTAGATACACAAACACCCGATCAATAAATCAGTTTAGCAAATGTAAAAGCAGCTTAATTGCACGTTTAATCTCCATGTAACAACATACATACATACATACATACAGATGTATAGGTATTATAGTATATTTAGTATATCTATGCACTATATGTATGTATGTGTATGTATGCAATACACCATGTGTTATGTATACGTATACAGAGATAAACGGGTAAGGCTACTCTTCTCGTAGTCGTGTGTCTCCCCCCCCCCCCCCCCCCCCCCACCCTCTTCAGTCCCTCCCATTGCCCCCATACCATACCCCAGACAGGAAGTAAACATTGAGTTAATTTTATGAACGGCGGCGTTTAGAAAGAGAAAGAAAATAGAGATAGAGACAGATAGATACATGTTGTACACGAAGTCAGACGACGCATCAGCATGGGCCAATCGGAGGTGAACTGCAGCTGGCGAATACACGGAGATAGAGATAGAGAGGGAGAGAAAGAGAAAGAGAGATAGAAAGAGAGAGAGAATATACACACGAACGCACAGATATATGCATGTATATAATTTGTATGTATGTATAAAACAATCTACTACACGAAGATACATACATGACATACATGCAATAGCGAGTCCACCGTCACAGAGATAAACACAACACAGTCTCTATCCACATCCTGTTTGCGAAGGTGCGATTTGTAAGGAAGAATAAGGTATGTATGCGTATTATTTGTAGCAGTTGATGATGATGGAATATTCATTGAGAAAACGTTGATCAACGATAATATGCGGTAGTTGTTAGATAATAGATATAAAAAGGTATAATAAAGATGACAAACTCCTAATGTATGTAGGTAGGTATGTACCTCTATTTGTTCGTATGAATGTTATACGTATTTGTACCTTTTGACAAAAGCAGGACTACTAAGAACGGTAATGATCGACAATACGCGGCATAAATCATATCCGAGACCTTATTATTCTTTGCCTTTATTCTTCGAATTAAAGTTCCTTCTAATCCTACGTGTCACACACGTTTCTTCTACTCCTCCTCCTCTTCCTCTTCCTTCTCTTCTTCTTAGATAGAATCGCTATTGTGTTTTTCCTTTAAATTACTGTTATCGGTATCGTTATAATATTGTATCCTCTTGCTAGGTTAACTAAGAGAGGATATCCCACATTCTAAAAACCGAAGAGAAAACCAGAATGTCTAATCGAATCGAATCGAATCGAATTGAACCGTACCGTTAAGCGCGCACCTCACTCCTTCGCACTTTCGTTCGAACTGTCGAGCTCGAAGCCCGAACTGTCGAGCGACGTCGCCACCTCGCCGGAGTTTCTCGACGTGGTGGGAGAAACTCGCTCGAGCTCGTTCGGCGAGCCAATGAAAACGCTCGGTCGATTCCATCCCCCGTAAATTTGGCGGGAAATTATTATTCCCTCCCTCCCGCCGTTAAATTCTCCCAACATACGCGTATCTGGGAAGCGATTGTGTAACTTTTAGCGATATCGTTAACTTCAACTGTTATCGTTAACTCAGCAGGGAGATTGTTGATCGGTTACGGCGCGGCCAATCGGAGACCGTCCCGCGCCGGTTTCGTCGCTAGGCGACGTAAGTTAACGATAACAGTTGAAGTTAACGATATCGTTCAGAGTTACACAATCGCTTCCCTGATTGTCAGACCCTTGGCGTTATCACGGTTTGTTCGTATACTTCAGGGTGTAACGCAACGATTAAAGGTTATGTTATGTTATGTTAGGGTTAGGTTAGGTTATATTCTCATGCAACGCGGGTCGTTATAAACCTACGCGGTTTTCCATCCACCATCCACGGTATAGCACCACATTCACATCCCATGCCATACCGCGGGAGGTTAACAAACGGGTTTTCTAAGCTAAAGGGTAGGCTGCTGTGGAATGTGGCCAGAAATCCTAGTAAAGGAACGGTATGAAGTGAGGTAGAAAAACGTGACCGCGTAATACTATCTATGGGTTTCGATTCACAGGGCAAAGAGTTTAATCGTAAGAAAAATAAAAAAAATTATTCCGCTAAAGTACACGAAATTAAGTAACATAAAATTGGAGAAAAAATATTCTTACATAGCTTGTCTTTTTCTTTTTTTTTTTAGCGAGTATGGTTTTAGACAAAGAGCACATCGCCGCAAATACCTGCTCTAGGGACAGAAGATAATATCCATTTTTGTTAGAAGGTTGTTGAATTTTTAATTCATTTTTTTTTTTTTGTTCTTTCTTTTTTGCAACCGCCACGCGATCAACCGTTTTGTCTCGCACTCGAATCACGCAGCAGGTTTATAATTTGAATATTGACACAAGTCCACTGCTGCAGTTCCTCTCCCCCACGTGTTCCTCTTTCCCCATTAACAAATTTTCATTACGATCAAATCAGACTCGCTCTCTTCATTCACGGTGGCTCAAGCTCAAGGGCCTTGTGGAATGTAGGGCTAAATTATTGACCTACTGGTGACTGGGAGCTATTGTGAATACAACCGACAGATGTCGGTAGCGGAGGTTTGCGAAATATCCAACCATTCGTACGTTTTGGTTTTTTTTTTTTTTTTTTTGTTGGTGTTGATTCTGTATTCTTTTTATTCCCGGTCTTTTCGTATCATTTTCTTTCATGCCTTACGTACTATAACCTACATAGATCTGAATTTGAACTGAAGAGTATTTAACATTGAAAGAATTTTTCAGATTCGAAACTGCCATTATCGTGTGTTCGTATACATATAATAGTTTCAAATCTGTATTTCAATGCCGAACAACAATGGCTCATATATTTTTCAAATCGGTTGGGTCAAAGTAGCTTAATTGTTATGCATACACGTGGGAGGGTAAAGAAATAAAGGGGAGATAAAGAAAGAGGAAAGAAAAAAAAACGGAACAAAACACATTTAGAAACTAGATCAAGGCGTTTTGAGTTTCAGCAGTTGTTATAAGTACAAAGCGATCTACATACATAAATTTGCTATAAAAAGTTATACAAGTAGAAAGTATATATATTCAACTGGTAGATAGAATAGAAAAATGGTAAGATAGAAGAAAAAGAAAAAATGATTTGATGAATTGTGTTTGCGTAAAATTGAACGAAATGTTAAGATGTTTTGTTGAATGAATGCAAATGAATGAATATATTTTTGTTTTTACCGTGAAACAAAACAGCATCGACACACTGCCACATCCCTACTTGAAAACGTATTTTATTACTTCGTTTATTTGAATTTTGTTTAATTTCAAGGATCGGGGGGTTCCAACGTTTTGTCCCATTTGTTCTTCTGGCACTTTGTACATACATATACGTAGGTAGATATAGGTAGGCAGGTATTTATGTATGTACATACACACCTACATACATACAAGAGAGAGGCGAGAAGAAGCCTGTAAGGATTTACATACGAGGCTCACAAGAAATGTAAAAAATCGAGGAATCTTACATAATTATATTCCTCAAAAGAGATATGACGTATAGTATTCATTATTTGTCTTAGTTTTATTTGTTTATTTCGTCTCGATTAAAAATGTCTTTTGTTCATTAATTTTTGATTATGAATTCTTTATTCTCATATTTATTACATTCAAATTTCTATCTTTAATCCGATGATATTATTATTATTATTATTATCATCATGATTATTATTGTTAATATCTAGAACACGATATCAAACAACTATATCTTCGTTACGCGTATATCATTATATATGTATTCGTATATAGGTAGAAAAACACAGCTACATACACACATATATATATCTGGATAAATATTATATTGGAATAAATTATCATCGTTTACTATATTTGTTTATTAACACACAAGTTATTGATTCGATCAATTATTTTTATACTATATAATATCATATTTATTATCTGTATAACGAATTCTCATAATTCTATCGAACAGAAACATAATTATAAATAATTTAAGTCAAACATCACGACCAAATTCAAGTTATAAATCAATTATTACGTTCGAAATTGAACGCACGATTATTTGATCATAAAATCAAATTTTACCAGCTGTTATTAGAATTTATTCAAAAAATTCCAACACCAATATTCACACTCTTCTATAGTCACGTGAATATCGTTATTTATATTATTATTGTTGTTGTTGTTATTATTATTATTATTATTGTTATAGTTATTGTTGGTATTGTTGAAGAAATTATTCACAATATCATAACGATAAAAAAACCGCGCGTATGCAGTGAAAAGCAGCACGGATTTGACATTGGTATATACTTAAATCCACGTATACGTATACATGTATATTTACGCTGTATATACCCCTGTGTCAATAAATATATAGATTTGTATGTATATAGGTATATAATTTTATATATATACCATACGTAAAAATAAACGATTTTTCAATTCTGAATGAAAATATTTGCGTGTACTTGTATTAGACGTATATGTACACACGCGTGTACACGTATATTTAAATATTTATAAAATATACAATATTATACAAATGTGAAATTAGAGTGAAATACGGGTGGCGGTATAAAAAGAAAAGAATAGAAAAAATTTTTTTGTTCAGTATATAGATAGATATATGATCCGACAACCAAGCCTGAACCGAGGGTGGCTGTGCTACTGACTGATTTTACCGAAACGGTAGTAGGCACACGGGTGGCGGTGGCAGCTCCATTCAGCAGTTGCCAGAGCTTCGCGGAGAGCTTGCAAGCTTTTCGGTGGTAGGCGGACGAGAGGGGTGAAGGGGGAGGGGGGGGGGGGGAGAAGTGCGAGGGGGTAAGGGGGATAGGGTGAGTCGGGGAGGCAAGACGCACACTTGCGTAAAATGCGTGCTGTACGATTGGCCTTCGTCCGCCTCTGCGTGGGCGAGACGCGTCCGGCCTCGTCTTCGCACAAACCCTAATACATCTACGTGCCTACAGTACAGATATCCCTCTCTCTCTCTCTTTCTCCCTCTCTCTCTCTCTCTCTCTCTCTCTCTCTCTCTCTCTCTCTCTCTCTCTCTCTCTCTCTCTCTTCTCTCAATCTCTCGCCCTCCCCGGGTGCTATCTGAATGTTTGTATTTATATTAAATAGTAGATACCTATAGGTATGTACTATAACAGTAGTTGTTTTTTGACGGGTAGAAAACGTTTATCGAGACTATTGACGAATGAATGAATCTGTGTTGTTGTTATTATTATACGCGCACGTTTTTCCGCTTGTATATCTATACCTATTACATACATATATAGTACTATATGTGTATAAACTACAGAAAGTATATGACTAATTATAGAAAAAAATTGTAATGTTTCTCGTCTACGAGTTCAGAAGATCAGATTTGAAAAAATTGTAAGATAATGCAGGGGAGATGATATTGATATTCTTAAGTAATGTCACTCTACTATTATACCTGATGAGGAATATCGTGTGGGTGTAAAACATGCGAATGGATATACGCCGTGCGACGTTATCGTCAATTTTTTTTCATACGATACTCACGCAACGAATTTGGCTTTTTTTTTTACAAGATTCTAATCCTGAATTGCAGAATTTTATACAGAATATCTTAAATTTTGTAGCCCACGTTATTTGACGAGACGTCGAATAGATTCGAATCGAGTATCGAAGATTAAACTCATTGCGATTGATGAATGAAATGATCGTGGAGGCTGAGAAAGCAAAAAAATCCACGGTTTTCTCGCGTGCAGAAATGAATCATTTGAACGTTTTGTGTATTTTCATGTCACATGCCGCAGTTGAGATAAGATGTTCCTTTTTCTCTTTTTCAATCGTTTTTCTTCATTCTCGTGCCTTGTATACAAGTTGACTCGGAAAGTTTTTTAACCATATGACTTTGTCAGAAGTCCAGTTATGGTCCGTTTTCAAACGTTATATAGCTTTCCGTTATCATTTCATTTCATTTTCCTGCACCCGAATAGAAGAATTTTCCTCTTTTATGTCATCAAATTCTATACATATATATACGTATATTGCTCAAGGCGTATACGTACAAGTTTAATTCAATAGACAATACATAGATAACATATATTTTTCGATAGATTACATGTATGTACAAATGACGCGTATATTGCGTTGGACGTGTATATAAGGTATGTCTATAACCATCTATAACGTCACACAACATAACATCACTTGACGTAATACATAATCTAGAAATTCAGTAGGTAATTGCTGGTGGCTTACCTCAATGCTGATCACAACGATGACAGAAACTTAACGTTGATGAATTTCGCTCCCTATAGTTGTGAGATGCGTCAGGTAGGTATACTCGCGCCTGCAGTAACAATATAAAAGACAAGATCAGTTCAGCTGACTAAATACGGTGAACTAAATATTCTTAGCTCTTGTAAATAAATATTTTGTCATTTAAATGAATATTCAATGACATTATGTGACAAAATATTTAGTTGCACCAACTAATCACATTTCCTTCCCCGTATATTCACAATCAGTTAATTCAACTAATCCTTCTTCTGAGTGTGGTAAACCAATACAGTCTTTTTCGCGTTTTGTGCGATATTAATTACTCGATAATTCTCAAATTTACTCATGAATTTGTCTGATTTTTTTTTTTTTCTATTTCTTATACTTTTTCATACATTGGTCTATACGTCTCTTTATGTATAATGAGATATCAAGTAACTTTACGGGTTTTTGTTTTGTTTTTTCTTTCGAGGCGAAACTAGAATCTTGACAACTTAGAAAATGGTCTGTATAAGAGACGAGATTCTAGGGAGAGATTCTATTATATTATTACAGCCCGGTGACAACGTGCGTCAGACGCGACTTCACCACGAGTCAGTCGTATCTAGTCTGAACAGGTTGCAGTCTAGCGGCGAACTGCATTCGGAATTTAACTGCCTGCATCGAAGCAACGAACGACGACGCCGTGTACCTATACATATATACCTATTCCTATACCTATATATTACGTATACGTATATATCTACCTACCTACCTACCTACCCTAGCTATACCCATCTACAGTCGCGCGCGCATATTCGTCGTCGCCATCGACGACGCGATGCCGCGACGTCGTTCTGTTCCGTCGCGTTTATCCTCTTCTCCTACTTGCAACGCGTCCCAACGATATACGTACGCTCGTCTATACATACCTATATGTATATACGTACAATTGTACATATGAGGGTTTCTTCGTCAAACGGGCCACCCGTTTCACCAAAGTCTCCGAAAATTTTGTAAAAGCTTCTACACGTTATTGGAGATAGGAAAAAATTTTTGGAATTTTTTCAGATTTTTTGGTCATTGCATTCCAAAAATCATTTTTTTGAAGCATTTTCACGTAGCGTGAGAAATATGCGTCGGAGCGAAAAATTGTTGGGATGAAATTTGTATGTCTTTTTCTCATAGCTTTTCGGTGAAATTGGACGAAAAAAAATTTCGACCCATTTGAACCCTTTTGTCCCAAAAAAACGTTTCGAAATATGCTTTTTCCAAATTTGGACAGTTTTTTTTTTCTTGAAAAAAATGTCGAAGAAGGGTATTCATATAAGAGAGTTTTGGGGAAAAAAATTTAGAGTGGAGACCTGAAAGCTCTCCCAGAAAAAAATTATTACATATAGATGTTATGAATTTTCGGAATTGAATAAAATCTTTTCAATAATTTTTTTCTGGGAGAGTATCAAAGTCTCCACTCCAAATTTTTTTTTCCAAAACTCTACTTATGAATACCCTTCTTCGACATTTTTTTCAAGAAAAAAAAAACTGTCCAAATTTGGAAAAAGCACGTTTCTAAACGTTTTTTGGGGAAAAGGGGGTTCAAATGGGTCGGCATTTTTTTTCTTTCAATTCTACCGAAAAAGACATACAAATTTCATCCCAACAATTTTTCGCTCCGGCGCTCATTTCTCACGCTACGTGAAAATGATTCAAAGAAATGATTTTTTGAATGCAATGACCAAAAAATCTGAAAAAATTCCCAAAATTTTTTCTCACCCCCAATAACGTGTAGAAACTTTTACAAAATTTTCGAAGACCTCGGATTAAACGGGTGGCCGGTTAGACGAAGAAACCCTCGTAACTAGATACATATCGCGTGATTATAAATAAAATAAGGGCGTAATAATAACACTTTTACGCCCTTTTGTAATATTTGGAGGCAAAAGGGCGTACATTTTTTTTTTTGTTTAATTTCATTATTCGGCTATAGAAAAAGGCTATGTGAAATATAGAAAAAGAAGTACGTCGATGTTGAAAAGCGAAAAATTTTTCTGGATACGGTTTTTTGGCCTTAATCTTATTGAAAAAAATCACTCCCGCTAATGCCAGCTAAGGGCGCATCCGCAAAAAATTCAAGTTTTACCGGACAATTAACTTTTCTAGTCGGAAATACGTTTTTATGCCTGTAAAAACGTTTAGATTTTGGCGCCCTTTTGACATCGGTGGGGGTAATTTTTTCAACAAAGTTATAGGGACTTACTTTGCCCGGCTTTCTTCTATAATATAACTCACTGCTGAATATTATAGTTTGAAATCTGAGGTAGATACAAAAATCGACGGGGTTCAAAAATCCCTGTAGTTGAATTGATATTGATGTACGAAAATTAGAAATTCCATCTTCGTAGAATTTCAATATCGAAGGAAATCATTATTATCTAGATACCTATAGTATCAATTGACGAGACTGTCTTGAACATCCGAAAGCCATGGCGATATATGTTTTTGAGTTTGAAATTTGATTACCGCGTGACTAAAAGCTACAGCCGACGTATAAAATTGATAAAAACGCATTGTCAAATTTCATACGTCGTGACGTGGAATTCCACAATCGTTTTGAAATTCAAATAGAAGTCTCCTATGGTTTCAAATATTAGGCACGGAAGTTTCTAACGTTTCTGAATTTTCCAAACTATATACGCATCGTGATTTTTAATCTTTCTAATAGTCAAATTTCAGTACATGTATATATGTATGTAGTACGTATAATATGAACTGACTATGTAGCTTAAGACTGTTAATTGTTTCACATAAATTCCATACATTACAAGCGGAAATTCTTAAGAGCTGTTCGCGGATCGTGGTATAAGGTTTCATTTATCATTTTTTCCCTTCCCGTTCCGCATAGCTGTTCGAATCGTACCGTTCATATATAGTTACGTTTCTATTCTGTAAAACGATTCATAAGCAAACCTGTATTCACTTATCTCACCAACCTCCTGTCGACGATGGAATTTTGAAAATTATTTTTCTAATTTCATAAATAATTCACTATTTACGCGTGTCGGCGGTGCCGGATCCAACCCATCGATCCTCATTCGACACAAAAGGGCAACATTCGAGGGTGGTGAGTCGCGTATAGTACTGGCCAGTGCTGTGCGGAAGATGCATATTATATCTAAGGGAAATCGGGCCAAAGTAGCCCTTTCGGTTGGAAATACATGAAAAATCGTTGTTTATTTTTCTTCCTTAAAAGTCTTGTTTTTTATTACTGGTAAATGGTCCGGACCTTATGGTTTAAGGACAAATAACCAACGGGAAGAAGAAGAAGAAGAAGAAGAAGGAGAGTCCTTTTTATAAGGTAAACTCGTGAATTGCTTTTGCTTTTTTGCTCTTACTTTTTTTCTCATCTCAAATCTACTGAAATTCCATCACGGACATCTACTACAGAGAAAAGTTCTTCCAGTTCCGCGAAATGTTTTTTTCCCCGCCAACGAGCCATGCCAAGATACGAGGTAGGTACCTGCCTCGAACTTATTGTATAGACCTGGATATTAATAAATATAACAGTAAATGCCTGAGATAAAGCAAAAGTAAAAGCAAAAGAAAACGCAAATGCAAAAGCTGAGGACACAGCAAAGGCGAAAACAAAAGGAAAGGAGAAAGCAAAAGCAAAATCCCAGGACACAGCAATAGCAAAAGCAAAGGCCTATAAGATAAAGCAAAAGCAAAGCAACAGCAGAAGTAAAAGCCAAAGCAAAAGGAAGACTAAAAGCAAAAACAGGCCAAGTCAATCTATGCCGATAATTATTTTATAATACGAAATTTTAAAAAAGGATTTTTTCAGACAGTCAAACCACTTTTGACGCCACCGGCCATATAGTTACTGGAATCGTAAAAATACATATCTACGGGGGGTAAAGATTTGTATATACATATTATATAGAGAGATATGTTTGGAAAATTTTCTTCGGAGGCTGTCAGACCATCCAGTTTTTCCTTTCCTATGGTCAGAAACTGAGAGAAAAGGAAAATTTCCACCAATTTCCGGTCCAAGTCCCCTGCACTTTACACCGGTTTTCACTTACATACATTTGTCGCTTTAATGTCAAATCATGTTTTCATTGTATCAGAATATCGGAGTCAGAACTACGTCCAATATTAATGACAGTTTCATTCGTTATTGCGATAGGAAAAAGATTTCTACGATTTATATTTTTCTTCTTCTCTTGTATCGATGAAAACGAAAAGCTATCGCTTTCAAGTTGGAAAAATTATATTTTCAAATTCTGAGAACAATTTTCTTTCAAGTAGCAAGGAAAACAAGTCGTCAGAGTCGAACCTGCGGTCAGGAAAAAAGCGCGTGCGTGGAATTTAGCCCTTCGTGGAGTTGGCGCGCGGGAAATTCCGTCTATCAGGCGTGCGGACGTCTAAACTTCGCGAAAAGGAGATAAGAAGAAGAAAAAGAAGAAGAAGAAGAAGAAGAAGATGATGATGATGAAGAAGATGAAGATGAAGAAGCAGGCCGAGGGGTTTTAGTGGGAAAGGATATTCAAGGTGGGGGATGAAAAGGGAAAGGAAAAGGGAGAATGTTGAATGGGAAATAGATGCTTCAGACCGAACGGGGGCCTTTGGGGAGAAATGTCGGGCAAAAGGAGCGTGGAAAGGGTCGAATGTAGGCTACTTCCGTCGGCGAACCGCGTCCCCGCCAATCGATATGGATAAAATGGATACCAGAACCGAAGATGCGCTATTCAAACGATCGCCGAAGAGGAGAATTGACACAGAGATTTTACGGAACCTACGATACAATCAGGGCCCTCCATTATTTGGGTAGAAAGTCGTACCTGGCAACTCCATTCTAGAAAGTCGAAAGTCGAAATCACAGATCAGCAGTCGAAGTCGTGTCTATTTTTTCCAGATAGATTTCGAGATACGACGCGTTAAAATCTGCAATTTCAATTCCTACGACTTTATACCCAGTGAAGTTCCCTTTTCACCTTGATGACTTTTTACCTATAGGGGTTGTCGTTTATACGTGCATTGTATTTTTTTTTTTTTTTCAAATATTTCAGTACGTTGTTCAAGAATCCGTCTCTATCCTTCTCGCTATATCTTTTTATCTGTCTGCGAGTCTGTCTATCCATCTGTATGTGTCTTCTTATTTTATTTTTCGTCCGAATTGTGTACTTGAACGAACAAGAATCCATTAAAAAAAAAAAAAAGAATTCCGTCAGTGGCGAAAATCTTATATAGCCTACTCGCATAGAAAATTGACCATCGAACAACGAGAGGTTGGTTTATACCCAGAGCAGGAAGCCATTGGTAATCAAAATTTATATTTTCAGAAAAATACATGAACAATTTGAAAAAAACAAGCAGGTGAATCGGGTGACCACGATGGGTCAGCCCTGAAACTTTCCGCGCCGATCTTTCAAGTTCGAACAATACGAAATTATTGCATCGATCTATTTCAAAATTTAGCCATTTGTAAGTTGGAGCAAATGCTATGGATAAAAATCAAAATTATCAAAATCCGTCGATTTGTTTTCAAGATGTATCGTCGAAGATAAAACTGATCACACACCCAGACGTCCATCCAAAAATGGTCGGAGGTGATTCTCTGGACCCCAAAACGTTGAGATCTTGTAAAAACTTAACTTTTCACTTTCCAAGCGATTATAGTAACTTCCCTTATTTTCGGAGCGGGAAGTTAAAAATGGGGAGGAAAAATAGCAAGAAAAAAATTAAAAAAAAAAAAAAAGAACCAACGGATTCAAAACTTCGTTTCAATTTCTCATCAATTTAAGTTTATGTTTCAAATTGTGGTTATTTTCACTCGAAAAAATTCCTAGGTTCACGAAATACATAAATGGCTGTTATAGTGACATCCAAAAAATATAGCTATATAGTAGCCATAAGTTTAGATATAGTTCAAAAATGCTTTTACTATCGGTTCAATACGGTTTTGCAACTAATATACTGACACAGCTGCGGAGGAGCAATATTTTCTGGTGCGGTTACTGAGTATTGCTGGTGAATCTATATGATTTTTTCCAATGTCCTTTTACTGTTTCTTCCAAAGAAAAGTCGAATCGTTCACCCATAGTGTATACCTACTGGAATGAAAACATTGTAATTCAGTGAAATGATCTTTGGCCAAGAAGTATAATGTATAACGCGATTTCGGGTCCAGTTCTTCCGATCGCGACGGAATTTTTCCTATTAGGGAACAATTCCACATAGGGCTATCGTGATCTATGTTCTAACGAATGGATTCAGAGATTACAAGTATGGTTTTCGCCTCACTAGTACCTAATTTTCAGATACATATTGAAAGAAGGCGATCTGTATAATGTCGCATAACCGACAATACAATTATTGTTCGTTCTTTTATCGGGCTTGTTTCTTTCCCTACGAAAACCCCAGCCTCCGTGTTCCTGGGAGGGCCGATGAGAGCCTACGAAGGGCACCCACGCGCACTTTCGATGACGAGCCGAGGGTGGCTGTATGGTGACGTGCTCGTGACTCTATATATACCTACGTACTGTCTAGATATACATACTTATACGTATACATATACACACATCTTCTGTGACCCGCGGTCAACTTTCATACATACTATATGTATATATGTATGAATATACTGAAGTGCTAATAGCACTGCATAATGTCAATGTCACTGTTGATTTTATCCGACAATACGTACGCGTATGTATGTAACATATATACATGTTATACAGCGAGAAATATAAGAGAACAGGGAATATGTGATGTGGTTGGAAAGCCAAAAAATTAGCAAAACGTGACCTTGTCTGGTGAATTGATATGCGAATTTCAAGCGTACGGATTTTATAGGTATATATACTGCGAATATATAGATACGATGTATAAAGTATGTCGGCGAAGACAGAGCGAAGTTCTTTGACTTGAATAATAATACCAACTTATTTTTTGATATATAGATAGGTGAGCATGTACGATGCTCAAGGTGATAGCCTTACATATTACAGACTTGTGATATTCAGTGTTCTTTGAAAATTGATATTTTCCTGGCGAAGGAAGGTTAGAAGAGCCCACACATATAGTCGTTGGCGTGTGTATAGTATATCTGAAACGAGCGTTCGCCTCCGCTGTCTTAAAACTGTTTGTTATTTATGCCGGAAATGTTCACTTCCGGCGGTGTAATCTTCGACCAAGGCGTGTGTATATGTACGTACGGTATTATATATATATTATCGCGTTATATACATACTTGTAAAAGTTGAGTTATAGTGCCGAAATAGAAGATAATGTACATAGGTGAAAAAAAAGAAACGACTCCAACGACCTTTTTCAATCTTTATCTATATAGGATACATACATACATGGATATGTTATACGTATGTATGTAGAATTCTGGAAGTGAAATGAAAATGCACTTGATGAAGGGCATCGCGGTCGGTATTCGTTATCGACTCGGATATATTTATAGGTTCGAATATACGTATAGTATAGCGTGGGCAGCCCCATACTGTTTCCTAGGCGGACACCTAATTAAGTTTTACTAGCGTGAAAATGAAAGGTTCTATTTCCAGAGGTTCAAAAATACATAACTACTTATTTGAACTCTTCGCCACGGTTTATTCTGTCTTATAAGCGACTCTCTTATAACATCACTGGCCCTGCTATATTAATGTCCTAATTTTTCATATCTAGGTAAACTAATTGCTTATATCTATCTAAAGACCTACAGATGAAACAATTTGTCCATTTTATTTATTGTCATAGAATGTCGAGAGGAAATTATTACATCTCGTATGAGCTATATATCTATAGATTATATCAAAATTTTACTTCAGTAGCCCCGAGATAAATTTCATGAATTTTATTGAAATCAGAATAAGTACAGATGTAAAGAACCTAGATGTATATTTTACAAGTTTTTGACAGCGAATGAAGTTCGTTATGTGCACATCTACCTGAATTCAGTTCAGAATTTCAATATCTCAATGAACCGATCTTTGTCGATGACATACACAGGAAAAAATATGTATATAGATTTTTACCGATCTATACGTTCTGTCCGCACAATATTATGTATAGGACACAATTTTCTAGAAGTGTGACGTGCGACAAACGTCACACGTGTAACGTATCTACTACTGTCACTGATTTTACGACTTTGCAGAATTAGTGACGGATCCTCTACAGGGGACCATCCTCGTCAAAATTGACATTGATCTTTTGAAGTGATATATAGTAGATATCGCTTCCAACCTAACCTAGCTATCATTAAAAAAACAGAGTTTTACTGAAATCCTGTATCAGTTTTTTTCGATGAAAAGACATAATTAGCCACTTTTTGCCAAAAAAGTTAATCCATTCGTCGAGGGTTCGTTCAGATCGGTTGGGTAGTCATCGAGAAAGAACGATTTGCGTTCTCGAGGTGATGACAATTGGTAATAATGGAATTTCGAACAGATATCGCCTTGAGATGGTACGGAACTATGTTCGGAATTTCATTATTACCAATTGTTATCACATCGAAAATACGATTCGTAGTTTCTCCTAAACTATAAAACCTATCGGAATGAAACTCGGGAGATTAATACTTTACTGCGGCATAAAGTCATGGCCAAGTATTTTACTGTTGAGTAAAAAACGAATGGAATTCCAGTCAGTTTCATATTTCTTATGTTAGCTAGGTTATAGGTTCAAAGCAGCTTGTATGTACCATATCGCTCGATACAACAAAAACGAAAGAAAGAAATTATTATTCCTGGGATCTGAAAAAAAAAAAATCATTTCAGAAGAAAAAGGCCGTCAAGCTAATTATTTCGATTCAAATTTTGACGGTGATTGAGAAATAAAAATTAATTCCGATGAGGATTAGAACAAACATACTAATCCATTTGAGCAACAAGAAAAAATTCCTTGTTTGTCAATGAAATAATGGCCAGTAAAATTTCGATTCCGACATCAACAATAATGAACAATAATAAAATGTTTAAAAAAACATAAGGAGAAAAATTTGAAAAACAGATTTTCCCCAAAAATTGAATACCGAAGAAAAATAATCATTTTTGAAAACAACGAAGAAAGAGAAATAAAATGTTGGAGTGAATTTCCATGCGAATTTGTGGCGAAAATGTCAAATTTTGAGCGAGCCTGTAGAGCTGTAGATCGCATGGTACGTATAGTAGAAGGTCTGAAGATACTCGGATATATCCATCGTTGTGTACCGAGGCAATATACGGACGTTCAGCAGCAAACATCCGGGTTCTGGCAGCCTCGGACTCTCGCCGGACGATATTGCAACGTTTTTACGCCGCCGTTAACCGATCGTATGGGTACGTCACGTCCGGTTCCGGCCAAGTGTGACTCTGCGCTATACCTACCTTATACTACATAGCATCGAAGCACGAAACAACCTAGCCGCGTGGCCTTCGCTCGCGCGAACGCGTTTCGCATAAATCCACCACAATAAACGTATAACCGGATTACAAGCTCGTTATACGATCATTGTGAAAGGCCGGAAGGTCGCTTCTACGGCCTACTACTACGGCCTACTACTATATTGTCCTTTTTAATGACCAGTGTCGTGCCTATACTTTTCGGGTTCCCCGAACGCCGAAATTGACACATGCGATTATCAGAGATTAAATACGTTCGACAAAAGCTACGGCTGCAGTTTCACTTTTTTTTTAGCTTATTTTTATTTTATTTTTTTATTATCTATTTCACAGCGATTGACGTTCGTGATAGTTAATATATATAGAAGAATAGAAAAGGAAAAAATAAAAAAATAGGAAAACCAGATAATTTGGTTAACCAACATTTTTTTAGATCAACAAACGGTCATTTTTTAGTAAAAGTTTACATCAATTCAAAATAGATCGTGTGACCAATTGATTGGTAATTATTTTACCGCTTTGAAAACCGCTGTTCAGAATTTTCCAACATTGATTTCGGATCCGTGCGCTGATCAATCCGAAAAACCCAAGACCCCCACCATCTCGAAATTTTTGAATTGGAAAAGTCTGAATTTATTCTATTCCGCGATCGGTGATTTGAGTAGCCCTTGATCGAGTTATGCGAAATAATAGTGCGAGAAGCAGACGACTGCTTTTCTCAACTCAGAAACTACCGAATTGACGAACAAGAAATTTGAATGTGATTAAATTGAAACCAAAATGACGGAAATCTGTTGATCCTTTCTCGGGATACCTACAATCGATCGGATTTCTGTTTCCATGAACATCTTATTGAATTATTGAAGAACCACCGGACCGATCAAAGCAAAAATTCAACCAGACCCGAGCTATGAAAACACGCATCGATTAAGACCAGGATCATTAAAATCCATCCACTCGTTCGCGAGATATCGATAAACAAAAAGATGATCACACGCACGTCTATACCTCAAATCACAAATTGTGAGACTCGGTTAGAATTTAACGATTCATTTTGGAGTACGATGACAATGACTTTCCCTTTTTCCTGATGTGAGAAGTTTCAAAGCAGGTTGGATATCGGTAATTTCTTGGTCAATTTTATAGGCAATTTGTGAAAACACAGACGGATAGCAGATCCCTGAGTCCGCGTGGTGAGAAAAGAGTTTAGGAGTTACTTCCGGTCTGCATCCGAAGATCGCGCGCGTTTCGAATTTGTGAAATTTGCAGAACGAGCGCTGACGTATAGCATCGAGTGAATAAACATAAATCCGTGAACGGAAGTCGACGAACCCCTGTGCATATCCTCGATTCTAAGAATAGGCGTTAGCAGTTCGCCAGTCTTGAAAAATCGCCAAAGTCTATACCTCGGCATATAGCGATACTGCTGCTGGGGTTCTAGAAAAGACACAACAGCCCATTTCGGTACGCGAACTACGAGCCAGAGAGAGATTCACTCTTCGCAAAACTATACTGCAGTATATTAAACGCGTGATATCGCGTGTTTATTTTACCTGGGAGGCTAACGAACTCCTCATATACTGGCTCTCGTACTCGCTTTCACTTCATTCTGTCTATGTACGCAGTTTATTATTGCGGGTATGAAGTCATCGCAAATTTATACACTATTATCGTAGAAAGCCAAGGATCCCGAGTTGCGAAGCGCGATTTATATCCATAGACGATTTCCAACTGCAGCTTCTAATCAACATTATACTGATTATAACGATCAGGCACGTATAGGTTCTCTGCATGGTCTCTCTAGCTCTAATATACATCCAAGCGATATTTTTGAACAGCGAGAATTACCGTATCAATTGAGAAAACATTTCCACGGCTTAAGGTAAGAATAGAGTATACCTAGTTTAACGAAGAAAATCAGATGTCACAGACCTCTGTTTCTAAAACCGTTACTCAGGCTGTGCCAGTTCTACCTAAGTCGTACATTTTTCACTCTGACCACGATTGTAGATGCACCGTCTGAAGAAATAATTAGATGACATTCTCAGGGTATGTACACCAAATATGCTATACTGTGACAGTATGAAGTGATTTTTTTTTTTTCATATCCTTATCATTTTGCAAACAATAATCATTCATCTACTGCAGTAGACAATCTCCATTTCCACCTTTTCTTCATTAACACGAAGAAAAGTAGTGGAAATCAGACTACAGTCAACATGTCTCGCAGTGCTCTAGAACCTTTCCTGCTGATTCCAAATCCGGCCGAATATTCATTTTTGGACTTTTCGTGCAGATGTAAACGCTGTTCGAGTAAAAAATACGTGAGTTAGGTATAAAACCAGTATAATTCAGTAACGGTTTGAGATACCATGGTTTGTGATGTTTCATTTTCTTCGTTGAACTGCTCTCTGTTATCACTTTGAACTACTTAAACTACTTGAAGGTTCCTCTATTGATAGACAGATCTTCAAAAAATCTTTCAAGACTGATGGGATTTTCATACATCACATTTTTTAGCATAATCGCATTGATGATATCTGCAGACCGTTGGAGGACCCGTACGTTTTCAAATTTTTTGCCTGTCACGCACGTGTTTTGCAGAACTAACGGGCATCTCGGCCTTGCACTAGCCCAACTAACCATTCGAACCCGTAAAACTCCCCCCCATAGAAAAGCCAACAATAGAGCAAACAAAGAATGAGCCGAGCTAAGGGACGCCTCTACAATAAGTAAGGAACAGATTTCAACCAGAGACCTGGGCAGGATAGGTTCGGACACTTCTCAGAAATTGGTCTCAAGGAATAAGGGTTCATCCTGCGACTTAAGTCCTCGTTTCCGCCCTAAGATGCGGCCTTTATTCCGCGCGGGAGACCAGTGGTATTTTGTTTTCTTATGGCAAAACCGTTTTCTTTTTTTTTTTTGCCTCCCAAACGTCAAGACAAAATGCCTGAACGTATTATTTCTAGAGGTCGAATCATGCCGTGGCTGGTTTATTTGCGAATTGAAACATGAAAGAAATTTTCGCGCTAGAAAACCAAGACAAAAGGTGTTTCCCTTCGGCTGGTATTTCTAGGAAAGTTTTTCAGCACACCAGACAGACTGACTGACAGACAGACACATTAGAAGAGAAGTATAGGCGTCATCGCGATCTTTCGAGAATTACTACCCCACAATTTCCTGATTTTTTTCCTCTTTTTTTCTTTTTTTTTTTACGAGAAAAGCAGGTCGACTCAGCTGTATGGGTACAGTGTCTGGTATCGAGGGGGATCACCCTAGACCTGAAACCGCAAGTTTACTGTTGTGGCGAAAAGGATGTATACATTTACAGAAACGAGTGTTTTTTTTCTCGATTGTTTATGACGACCGGAAGTCACGATCATCCGATTCTGCAAGGAAGTAACGTTTGCTGTGAAATTGTACATTTCCCTTTCAATGTTGAGTAGACGAACTTGTCCGAAATATACCTATGAGCTTCCTGGTAGGTTCAATTCTGAGCAATGATATGTGATGATTAATCATCTGTTCAAGAGATGACGTGAATCGTGTGCGAGGACCTAACCTAACCCAGCTAACGTGAGAAACATGAGTTTTACTGGAGATATCCTATCAGTTTTTTTGATGAACTGATATACTCAGCCACTTTCTGCCAAAAACGTGAATTAATTCGTCGATGTTTCGTTCGGATCGGCTGGGTAGTCATCGAGAAAGTACGATTCACGTTTTCGAGGTGACAAAAATTGGTAATGACGGAATTTCGAACAGACTCCATTATTATCAATGATGTTATCACCTCGAAAACGCGATTCGTGGTTTCTTCGAAACTATACAACCTACCGGAATGAAACTCAGGAGATTAATGCTTTACTATGGCAGAAAATGGCTGAGTATTTTACCGTTTGGAAAGAACGAATAGAATTTCAGTCATATTCATATTTCTTATGTTAGCTAGGTTGGGTTCGAAACCGAATTGTACCATATCACCTCAAAACGTCACGACATGTTACCTGTACGAGGATTTACACACACACAGACCTATAAACGTATCTCGATGGCAAATTCTTGCGATCAGACTTGCGGCATAGAGGGTAATGACAATGACTCGAATACTCGTAATCAGATATATGGATAGGTATAGGTTGAGACGATAGTCATCGAGCTGTGACGGTTAATTACTCAGTTATACTCGGTAAGAGCTCATATATAGGAGTGAGATCACTTCCGTTCGTGCGGGGTTACTTAAGGAGAACGTATGTTAACTAACGCGTGTGAATGTACACACATGATGTATGTATATGATATATATGTATATATATATGTATACTCACTATTATGGGACGTGCGTGTCTACCTACGCAATGGCCCAAAGGAGGAAGAAGCGAACAAGACCGATTCGAAAGGGTCGTGGGATGGGAACCTCATGCACCGGTCTACATGTACCCGTTTCTTCTTTTCAATAGCATATACGAGTAACTTCCCTCCGGTCGAGTGTATGGAACTCTAGGAACTGACATCCCGGACCAAATTACATATTATGTATGTACCCTTAGTGCCCTGAAACACTTATGCACGATTTTAGATTACCGATACGTCACGGACAGTTGACAAATTTATGCACAGTTCAAAATCTATTTATTTCTTCGCCAAAATTCATCTCGTCCCACTTATTCACAAAAACATTAAATTTTTTGCGAATTGATCATATCTTCTACGAGGATGTTCACTTTTCATTTGGTTTCTGCTCAAAAACTACTCTCGTCAAAACACGTTTGTCTTTTCAAACCTTTACTCGATTCTAGACTGAAAATCCGCAACATTCGTCGGTCTGTTTGTCTCTTTGTCTGGGATGAACAAGTCGAGTGTTCTGGAATATAGGCAGACGGAAAAATTTGAATCTTTACAGGATTTAAGCTTTTACCCTGACGATGAAAAATTCCCACGTTACATTGCTAGATCGATTGACTGATTCGGCTGCGGAAAATCATTACGTCTCAATTCGGAAAGGAAGAAATAAATAATTCTAGTTTATGGAAAACCCAGGGCAGCCCCAGTTGACCAATTATTTAAATTCAATTCACTTCTGAAGATTCTGGAAATTAATTTTTGGGAGGAAATGCATCGAAACCGGTTCTCTTGATTCTAAGATTGAATTCAGAGGAAATTTGGTCAGAGGTTTTGGGTATATAGGGGAGGTGAGAATTGTTATCTCGTTTTTTTTATGCGACGAATGGATTCATGGAAAGATCCAGCTTTCGACCCGAGATTGTATCATGTTCAACAATGTGAACAAATCGCAGAAACCTAATATAGAATGTATAATTATATACGGTGAAGTATACGTATCTCGAAACTTGGTGGTTTTCACTTTTGACGTAAGCGATTGCGATTCCCGGTTGGTTATATTTGCAGGAACAGCACGCGTACCTACTTGACAGATAAAATTCTATTCCTGGTGAAAATCGTCCTTTCGACTTTGTATGCAGAAAATTCGCGACATCATGGTCACGCTGTATGTAGAAATGCTGCATGAGAAATCGCGTTTCGCCGTTTTATTGCATCGAATATATGTGTACATTATATATATATATATATATACATATAATCTATACCTTGGCATTTTCCCGGTAATGTTCTTATTATACTTCTCTTCCGGTCTCGTTGTGAATGGCCGTAGGGACGGACGCAAGGAACAGCTGTTGACAAACTCAGGATATATACCTAGACCAACGGACGGATGAAAATGACTGTGTCATCGTTCCTCATATTCTGCTTATACTTACGGGTCTATACATAATTACATGTAAATATGTATGTAGGTATATATCTACTTGTAAAATGTAATAGATATTAGGTGTATGTATAAGAAAAATGTCAATCCATCGACTGCGTTTATCATTCAATTGAAGTATTTCTAAAACCTCGAACGAATTTTGGACACGGTCTTGGATCGTTTACCTTAGTTAGCCACCTTATCGTTGTACATCAGTCTCTTTATACGTTGGACTTGGTCACGCTGTTTAAACTTTGAATACTGGCTAGAGCTGCAAATGTGAGTTCATTGGCTGCAACGATCGCGGCAGACGAAATACGCCAAATCGTAATGCTCGAAGAAATTGGACTGTTTTAGTGAAATCGAAAAACACCTAAGGTTCGAAATTCCAAAAGCTAAAGATTCGGTAGGCCAAAATTTCGGAATTCGCTTATACAACGCCGTTTATTTGACAGTTTCCCTTAATAATCTTCGGATTTTTGGACTTTCCGAGTTTTTAACTTTCTGATCTTCAAGTTGTCTGCATTTCGACCTTTCAGAAGTTGCAAATTCTGAATTCTATAACGTTTCTAGAAGCTCAGAATCGGGTCTCAAATAAATTCCGAATTTTGACCGTTCAGAACTTTTGAAATTTGAAACTCCAATCCCTCCCGCCTGTGATTATCGCCCTAAATACGACTAATGACAAATTTACTGACTCAACCAGTCCAGCAGCCTCAGTCGTCAATCGAATTATAGCCGCAGAGATTAGAGAACTCGTTTGAGTCTATAACAGCTGTGGAAACGATGAAAATCGCCGCAAGGAATTCGAGACACTAATTTTTTGACATATCATTAGTCTTCTCCCTGACGCCCATTTGAAAAGTAAGAAATTAACCGACATTCCATCGCTATGCGGTAGGTATAGATATACATGTATACCTACCTAAATACATACATACATATGTGTATATACCGGAAACGATAATTATATTGATGATCCCAGCAGTGCAGAGTGCAGCGCGGTAACCCGATCCATGACGAATGCTTCTTACATCAGTCCGTTTTTATTTATATTTTATTCCATATTTCTTTGAACGAATCGTTTCCGGATATGAAAAAATAATTTCTCGCCAAAGAGTTGGACGGTTGGTTTTAAGGTCCTGCAGGTAGGTCTAGCTTGAATACGCGTATGTATTTACATACATACATACATACACATGGTTCTGCTCTCCATTGCGCGCGTGAGACCGGAACTAAGCGCAGAAGCTGTACCAGTTGGTATGGCGCATCAATGCTTTCGTTCATCAAATGCGTCCGGGTTACGCGATGACACGCCCACGCATTTGCGTGAATAGAATGACGCGAACGGAAGTACCCGTCCGGAGCAAGGATCTGGATCATTAAGACTAAATAATCCCACGATTTCTTCGACAATTATATTCCTTCGTTCATATACATAGGTATATATGTACTCTCGAGGCCCCTTTGTCCACATTAATTTACACTGCCTATTGCTATATCAATAATGCGCGTCATCAACGAAATATTCAATTATCTTGCATAATTGGGGCCGTGAATTTTTAAGACAAACATATAGGTATGTATTGATCAATAATCGGATAATTGATCAACTGATCAATTGAATAATTTTAGGTATAGTTGAACGAATAATCAAACCAACATTATGATATGAATCGACCAATTGAATGAAATTTGGAGTCGAATGATCAATTGGGAAATCATGGAAATGTTGATTGAATGATTATTCAATTGGGAGTTCGAAGAAGTGGAAGAAACGACATTAATGAGTGATTATTGTGTTCAATTGTGCGAAAGATTTCTCGAAATGTATTTTAGGATGTTGATGAATATCGATCATTCGATTCATCGATTTATCAACTTTAGTCAATACGATATTGTGCAATTGATCAAGATTTTTGAAAGAAAATCGATTATAGTATTCGATAATCGGGCTGTGAATTAATTTTCACCGCGTTTAAGTAGAGATTATACTGAATTCCAACAATGCGACAACAGTTCCGACAAACGTTGACATTCTTGAGCGGTCATCTCGTCAGGAGCGATTCACCCGTTTTAAATTGCTTCCAGAAACTCGTTTTGAATTCACACCACGTCGAGTTCGGCGAAATTTATCATTCGCGAATGAAGACCATTTTAAGGGTTAATATAAAAATCCTTGTCTGCGAATCACGAGATCGAATGAAATTTTCCGTACGAATCAACGACAGTCTTCCCTAGAACAACCAATTGCTTACACTGCGCGCGGACATGTATAATGTATACATGTAGGTGTATGTAATTCATCAGTTACATAGCGTTTCCGGAGTCGTATATTGCCTGTGGAATAACAATCGTCAGCTCTTTCCATATATATACAAATTGAATTTCCAAGCAACAGATTTCTGAATGATGACAAGGCGGATTGGGGAAAATGATATGGCGATAACTTTCAAATCGATTTCAAGATGGCGTAGAAAACTGTACCGACAAATCGACTTTTGAATCTTTTTTTCTTGACAGAACTTAATTAACAAAAATATGAAACCACAGTTCTACAACCAAATTTAAAATCCAGGATAACAAAGAAGAAACAAGCAGGTAAATTGGTCGCACACGCGTTAGGCCAGCCCTGAAACTTCCCGCGCAAATCTTTAAAGTTCAGACAATACAAAATTACTGCATAGATCTATTTCAAAATTCAGTTCTTTTCGATTGAGATTGAAACCATCAAAATCCGTCGATTCGTTCTCGAGATATATATCATGACTATTTGACATTTTTTTGGTGAAATTTTGTTCGATCAATTACTCAAAATCTAGTCAACCGATTGAATCCAAAATCAACTCAGCACTGAGTTACGAAAGACTGCATCGATTGAGACGAAAGTTATGAAAATCCTTTGATTCGTTTTCAAGATATCATCGAACATAAAATTGATCTTACACCCAGTCCGTCCAAAAATGGTCGGAGTTGATTCTCTGGACCTCAAAACGTGTAGATCTGCACACAAAAAAAAATTAACTTTTCATTTCCGGGGTGCTTGTGATAACTTCCCTTTCCTCAAAAGCGGGAATTAAAAAAAATAAATAAATAATGAAAAGAATGGATTGATTTTTGCCAATTTACCTATTGCCAATTATTTTTGCTACACCAATAAAATTTTCTGCATATAAACGCAATGTATAATATACATATATATAGGTATTCTGATAGATTATATTCCGTATATAATCGCTGGGTGGTTTGACGGCGTCAGTTGTTGCCGCGCGCACGCACCCCGGAGTTTCCCATTGAGCAAGAAACCCATTCGCATTCAGCCATTAACTGTGCCGGTAGGGGTTCTAGGTAGGGGTTGTTGCAGAGGGTTCGGGGCGTCAGGGGACAGGAAACAGCGGACAGGGACGTGGGGCGGACGGGACTCCGTCGTCATTGAGCGGTGTTCCTACTTCCGTTTTCCGTTCATGCCATCCTCCCCCCCCCCCCTACCCCTTCACCCCTCTTTCCCCTCGCCCCGTTCTCCCCGATGAAAGAGGATTCCTCCCCTCTGCAGCTCGCTACTACAGACGCCGTTTCATCCCAGGGATGTGATATATATATATATATATATGTAGGTACAGTGCACACATTCAGCCTATATGTATTTGTACACTTAGATGAGGCATTCTCTGTCAACTGGGTTACTCCACTGTTTACACCAACTTTTTGAATTTTTTGTTTTGTTTTTTTTTGTTTTTATAATTTGCTAGCTGATTGAACACACGCGTGAGCAAAAACTTGGTATGACTTTCGTGTTTTTAAAGCCAATCGTTTTGGAGATACACCGTTTTTTTTTTTTTCGATTCGCTAGATCGTAGGCTTATGTATATTGGAAGATATAGAGCACTCAAAGAAAGTCTATAACCCATGAACAAATGCCGGAGTATTGCAAGATCTACCCACATGGGATAGAATTGGCACTACCTCGGCTGTCAAATTTCTGATACTTCACCGCAGTACAGAAAATGAATTATTTGCCCAACGTTGGGCAAATGCTGATGACTATTACTGACGAGTGCATAACATACATGGGGCTTAGCCGGAAGTCAGTTCTGTACTGGGAATATACTGGGTCAATATGGTATTTTATACTGTCTGCGAATTATTTCGTGTTGATTTACGGTACCATCGGTTGGACCGATTTTAACAAACAAAAATTGTCCTGACATTGATTTTGACTTTGGCAAAGCTTAGCCCTTGGTAGCTGTTAGTATTGGCAGCCATGGCACTGGTAACGTGACAAGGCTAAGCCAGTTAGCAGTATCATAATGGGAACTACAAGAACTGCTGATTTTTCGGGAATTTTGGGAGCAATTTTAGCTTTAATTTTCTTCATGGTGTGAAGGCTATTTTCAATCGGAAAACAGATGAAGAATTTTTTGCGTTCAGTATAATGCCATCGACGATTCGTTTGGAAATACTACAGAATTTAGGGAAATACACGTGGAATCTACGGAAACAACATGGCGAGTCTTGTGGTCCTGAGGTGATATAATAAAATGCATGCAAATTGAACGCATGCCTATGTCTGTGGCGTTAAACAACTTGCATTAGAAAATCAGGGCAGCTTATGATGAACCATAAGACTTTGACTTTGCCGCCACCGTTTCTTCAGAATGGATGAATATGTTCGCTAAGAATCTGTAGAATCTTCAGAAAAATCGGACGTTATTGAAGGAAACAAATTCCACTCCAAATTCCACTCATCTTCTTCGACTGAAAAAACCCTGTACACCGTCAAGCTAGAAGATGACGAAGATCAATAATCACAAAAGACTAGATTTTTTTCGTGCCTTAAGATTCTCTCTCATAAGATATGATGGAGTTCAAAAAAACGATGCATCCAAACGATGCTCACAAAGAGTTGGTTCTGAAAATCTGAAAAATTGTCATAAGGTTTCCTCGAGTACTATCACCCGGCAGATAGTGGAAAATATCTAAAAAGTCGATGTGCAAAAGTGGCTCGGTTGACGAAGAATTTCCCAGCTACAGATGATCCGATAAAAATTGGGAAATTCATATTCCGAAAAAGTAATCCATTGCCTTTTGAAATCGAGATACAGATATACGGACCAGAAAGAAATTTGAGCCGAAAAATTCGTTATTTTTGGGATAGAGCAAAGACGTAAGATATATTAAAGTGCGACAGAGGCTCGTTTTGGATTTCCTGTGTTTTCAATTTCATTTTTCAAAATGCGTGAAAATTTAGCACGTTCTCTCACGGGGTGTTTTCGGCTGGTTTTGGACTGGTCCATGCGTCACTGACAAGTCTGCTGCGGCAGTGATTCACGAATTTTAGTTAGGAATGCCGAGGCCCCCGGTCTCGGGTCTTATTGGTCTTTTGGTATCTCGTGGTCAACTGTGAATCACAAGTTTCATGCGGCGTCACTGACGGGAATAGCCGAAGATGAGATCGAATAAAAAGTTTCAAATCTTGAGGCCGGTGCTAATCTCGACCAAAAGTCTTTCCACTCGATTTTTATCCCAAGATCGAAGTGAATGAATGAATGAATGAATAAATGAATGAATGAGATTGTAAACTAGACATTTTCTACCTGTACGGCTCAAGATTTACGATATGAACTAAAAATCAGAAGTATATTCGTCGATGCGAAGTTTCTCGTTTGAATAACGATCCTATTTTATGACAGGAATTATAGTTAGTCTCATCGTCGCAGTTTGAACATTATTCGTATATAGGTACTATTTACGCCAATCTTCTTACTACGCGAGGAGATAATCTTGCGATTTTCAAAACGCCCACGAGGTCAATTTGCGTTTCAAAATACGTTCGGAAAACAGGGTACCAAATTGGCTTGTTTGTTGGCAGAGTGCGGCTTTATGCCTTCACCGTATAGTACGTCTGGAGTTCCCATTGAACAATATTTACTCAATGGTAGCATCTCTCCGTTCTCATAGAGCAGCGAGAAGTTGTTTTCAAATCACGATGCAAATTTTCCTTATATACATGCACCTTTACGACGTAAAGGTTACACTCTGTACAAGTAAGACAAGTGGATGATGACAGATTTACGATATAACCGGAAGGCTGCAGACGAACGAGGCGACAACAAGGCGACAACAAGGCGAAAGGTCATCGAAAAAAATCACACAAATTTGGGGGAAAATACCGAGCCAAGAAAATATAAGGAGAACTATCGTTTTCCCGCGAACATTAATTTATCCTCACTGAATCCTGCGGACGTATGAAAACATAGATACGCAGGTATGTATTTTCATAGCTATAAACGGAATGGTCTATTTTAGTTTGTTTTTTTTGGTTTTTTTTTTCTTCCTCCAGGTGATTCGTTCGGAATCGCGTATAGAAGTATGACGTTGCGGAGCAGAGACGTATACCTATATATATTTATATTCAGCATACGAGCCGTACGATTTGCCGGGAACCACGTCTTCATTCAACCTCAATAGACGAGTCATTGTTCGGCCGACAACACAACCGTAATAGAAATAACTCGCCCTCTATCGTATATATCGTCCCGCCAAACAGTCTGCAGCGAGTCCCCAGAGCAGAGAAATGGCGACTGAATCTACACCTACCTATACGCGTCGTCATCTCGTGCGGAAAATTTACCTGCGCCCACGCCGAGCAAAGCTCTCTAACAGCTTCGAAAACCAGTGAACATTCATGTCTAGATATATAATGGGGATGGTAAATTGATCCTAAGGTGATATCGCAGAGATCACTTTCAACTTAACCTAGCTAACATAAGAAACATGAGTTTTATTGGAATCATATTAGTTTTTTGACGTAGTGACATACTAAGCCACAATTTCTGCCGAAAAACTAAATTCATTCGTCGAGGGTTCGTTCGAATTGGTTGGGTAGTCATCGAGAAAGTACGATTCGCGTTTTTGAGATGATAACTAATCATTATGTTATCACCTCGAAAACGTGATTGGTAGTTTCTTCCAAACTATATATGACTTGATGGAATGCAACTCAGAAGATTAATGCTTTACTACGGCAGAGAGTGGCCAATATTTTACTGTTTGGAAAAAACGAATGGAATTCCAGTAAGTTTCATATTTCTTATATTAGCTATAGGTTAGGTTCAGAGCGACTTGTATTGCCTTAAGCCTGCAGCTGTAATTGAATTTACCAGATCTGAAGGTATAGATGAAAAAAGAAAAAAAAAATGTACGAACGAACTTTACCACCCAGTCTTCTGAGCTCAGGAAGTAGAATCTTTTGAGTAGGAAGATTGAGTTTGTAGAAAAGCTTCCATAAACTTTTCACTACGCAATGGAGATATTCAGACTGTGTTATCAAAATTTTGTTCTTGGATAATTCAAAAACCGTTCGATCGATCAAAGCCATAAAATAATAAGATTATTTCTGAGTTACCAAAACCTGCATCGATTGAGACCAAGTTCGTAAAAATCAGTTCATTTGTCCTCGAGATATTATAGTCGGTTAAAAAGTTCATTATACACTGTGCATACCAAGACGTTCGTCAAAAAATGATCGCAGTTCATTTTCTGACCTCAACACATACAGATTTGGTAGAAATTCAAATTTTTCTTTTTGCGATGGTGTGGATTGTGCTAACTACATACCCTTTTCAGAAAGTGAGGAGTTGAGAAAAATAATGCATGACAATCGATTTATGGTATGACATCACATATTCAACAATTCCATGATTGTTTCATACATATTAATCAAAATCGCTCGGAACTCGGATGAGCAGGAACTCCATTGGTTGTCTGTGACGTCACGATACAACTGTTTAGGATGGCAGTACAGGTAAGAGGACAGCAAGATTTCGTAGGTCAAGTAAGTAGAGCGAGGTCAGACGTATGCTGTATCGTGACGTCACAAATGGCGCGCGTTTCAAGTTGCTATTGAATTTCAAATCGATATACCTAGTATTGCTTGCACACGCAGCGTAAAATAACAAATTAGGGATTTTTCCGTTCCCATAAATTCTCTGATTAATCGTTGCAATGAGAGGAGAAGAGGAAGAAAAAATTCGAGAAAAATCCAATTCTTGGTAAATTTCTATTTTAAATGTCCAAAGGAACGGTTGGTTCGTATAATATAGCTATAATTGTTATAAATTTAGGCTGTAGCGTAAAGTAAATGGATTTCCAAAGCGAAATGAAGCGATTCAAACAGCAGAAAATCAAAATGCAAAGGAAATACAATATATTGTGATACGTGATTCTGATTTTAATTGGCGCATAAAACCAGTTGATGAGCATAAGGGTGATATCTCCCTCTATAACAATATTATCTCCCATTGTTCAATTTCCGTTCTGTTTTCATTTATTTTTATTTATTTTTATTTTTTGCTTGCATTGTTATCACACGTATACGCACATATTCATCAAACCCTTAACCGTTACGGGGTGTCCTGAACCATCATGGGTCGAGGTGGATGGAACGGGGATGCTCCTAGCGATGACCTATTTTTCGAGGAATGACGTCAAACGAGACCATTCACCCTGGCGAGCCCCAGAACTCCGGGCCACGTTCAAACTGGGTTATTGGGACAACGCTACCCCATGATGGCGACCACGTTGCCCCAGCGATTCAAACCCTCCTCACCGCGCAAACCTCATCGCGGAATTATATTATGTATAGGTATCGTATACAGCGATGGAGGATGACCCGGAAAATTTTCGACCTATTTTTTTTCAAATTCTATCGATTGATCAGGATTATTCGTTTTTGGTTGGGCTTTTATAATTTTTTCTTCTTCTCTTACTACAGGGAAAAATTGCAGCTTCGACTCTCACCATTATTATTTCATACTGAATCGGATTCTGTAGATATTTTTCATGAAATTTTTGCATCAGAGTCCATCCGGGATTCATGATTATCCGTACAAACTTACATCAATTTTGCTAACGATAAAAAATGTATGTGTGCTACAGTATTTGATGAAATTTATGATGTATTTCTGTATTCATTAATCGGTTGAATATTCTTGCCAATCATCTTTCGATCCGCAAATCAAGAAATTAAAATTCATGGCATATTGTTAGGGTAAAAGAATTGCGCTGCACGCGTGGCTACCCAGTGGAATTGAATCATTGATTTGCATGTAAATTGATAATTTCCGATACATGTGTGTACGAGTATGAGTATAAAGAGGGAGTTTCAATCGACATACCATATGCTTATTGATTTATATGCGTTGCCCCCCTTTTGTGTGATAATTTATTACTTCACATCTATACAGGCGGGGAAAAGTGTCGGAATCGACTGGAAAATGACTGTGTATCCAATTTTGGCAAATTTTCACGCAGTTAAACATTGAAATCAAAGAATTATTGGTTTATTAAGATATCAATCACTGTCTCCGTTGAATTCACTTGAATATCTCAGAAACTGTTCAGCGGAAAACGTGGAATTTTCGTATGTAGCTTCTGTGCGTTGGAGGAACAACTTTTTCGATGTTTAATTTTGATCTAACTTCCGGATTCGCCTGGACTGGAAAAAAAACTTTTAATTATTTAACAGAAATTTTGAAGTCTTCGTTCATTGAAAACTGAACAGGAAAATAGCCCAGAATCGAGACATCGGAGATTTTGGCGTCAAATGACTCGACAAACAATTTATCGATGATAATTGATTTTTACTCAACAAAATATTACAGAAAAACAAGAAAATGATCTGGTGAAAAGTTTGACTCAAGCATATCAATTTCCCATTTGTTTATTAATTTTGTTTCAAACCTTCGACATTTTTCAAGCTGCTGATACACAAACCACGAAGTTGTTGACAAGTTAGTGGTAACCGTTATCTGATTAATCTTGCGGTTGATAATTGTAAAAAACAACAAAACAAACTGATAATACTCAGAGAATCAACGTGCAGTCCGATTTTAGAATAAATGAATGTATAACTAACTCCTCTAGGTATATGACGTATTTAATGCATCGTATTGCGAAGTTTTGAAAATATTTTCTTTCTCGTAACCGCAGAGAAATTCCACCGGAAGGAAGTTCGACCTTTCAGCAAGACTTCGTTTCAGAATGGTGTATATATATAGAATAAAATGACGCTAACAGGCTTCCGTGGTGTCGTGAAATTTTTATGTGAAATAATAATTCCACCTTTCTTGTGTATAACGAACGTCAAGAAAATGCGCACTGCACTGCACGCCCGAACGTACCTATATTCATACCTATGTATATGAATGGATGTAGATACCGATAAGAAGTGTCAGCGCTGACTTAGCACCGCGTTTATATATGGTAAACCGAAAAGGGGCGGACAAAGGAGTGGAGAAATAAAAAAAAAAATGGTCTGAATCAATATTGAAACGAGAGGACGGCAATTTCCGGGACAATAAGACACCTGCCGCAACTGCAGTGACTGCGATGCCCTAATTCGTAATGGAAAAGATTTCGAGATCCTCATTTCCTGTCGCTCTGGAACCTACGCGATATACCATCTGTCGTGTAACGCCCCCGTTACAGGTATATCCTAAACTTCTGGGATGATCAACATCATTTTAAATCAGGCTGGGTCATCGTTTCGTCATTTTCTACTCTCGGTATGGGTACGAAAACTTGATTAGACCAACATCGAATGTCATCCATCCCACATGGTCTAGGCCTCTAGGAAATAGATTTCCCAATGATTTCTTCACCAAGTTCATTTCACGTCGTTATAATGGTATCATTAATTAGCGCGGGAAATTGGATAATCCAATTCCTGGCCGCGTCATTTGCAAAAAAGAGATCAAGGAATATTCAAGTTTTGGAAAATCGATCATATTTGCTATGACAATTGATTGGTTCAATTCGGTTTTCCACTCTCAATTTACGTCGGCACGTTTCCCAAACCACTAGGATCTTCGAGAAGTCGAATCGGATCAACGGTGTGCCTAATTTGTGCAGCTGCAGGTGTTTTAACCTTCCGTTGTCACACTACCAAATAATATCACCGTTGTCACAATGCAGGGGTGGATTCTACCAAGAAAATTTTCAAAAAACGACTGTGAGCAAATTATCACTCCGAAGTATTCAAAAAAATTACTCAACATACTCCAAACCTTCTATAGATCATGGACAGAAAATTGATGTTTGAAAAAAAATTACGACTTTAAAAAAAAAAAAAAAAAAAAAAAAAAACATGGAGAGGTAAAAACGCAAAAAAGACACTTTTTCGCTGAAAAAATGATAACTTTGTCAATTTTTAACATTTTCAACTCAAATTTGGACGTAATACGCCTAAGATACGCTATACTTGTAGGAAACAATGGTACGACAATGTCCGTTTCAAAAAAGGTAGTTATTCTGACATGTGAAGAGGTCGGTCCCTAACTATGGGAAAGATTTCAAACCCTAGATATATGACAATCAAATTGTTCTATCTAACTTGGGAAATTTCAGATATTTAGGTCTAAAGTTGGTGCATGGGTGGAATCAGTGTAACAATGGGAGGTTAAAATGAGACGATTATAATTCGACGAAATGAACCTTGAGCTGATGAGATAAATTGATTTCGGGCTATGTTTGATTTTTTAAACTACGACTAACTGGTCTTCTCAAGAAATACGCTGATTATTCATCCGAGATCTATTGGTGTTTGTGAGATTTATTCTGGTCACGGCACTGCTATACGATGTCATGCTGTGGTGGTAGTCCAGGAAAGAGTAAAGAGGAAAAAGCTCCGGCCTCGCATTACTCAATGAATTTCTGCGTGAGAGAGTTATAGTATATACGCTGCATCAATGCTGATGGCATTTCTAGAATGGATGCTGAACGCAGCACCGTATCAACGACCAAGACTGAAAGAAAAAAAAGCCCTATGCAAGTACTTTTCTCGCTGGAATTTTGCAGCAGATAGAATCTCGCCCATGATTATACTTACGTACGAGTTCGGAAGATACTGGTGCACTAATGTCCCCACGAGATTCATGATGTGCATACCTATAGAAAGAAAATGCCCATTTCCATACAATTCTTCTTCCCACTTTACATTGTTGGCTGAATTATGGAAGATGGAAGATGGAAGAACTAACGAATGCCCTCAAGATGTAAAGAGCATTCTGAAATCTGAGAAGCTGCGTTCTGTGTTATCTTTTTGGAGGAAAAATATCGTCAAGTCTTTTATGCTAATTCACGATGAGTAAAGATTATCATTGGCATATTACCTATGTGTAGAAATATAATATCATATAGTTCATCATAAATACAAGTATATGCATCTAGGAAGGGAATACTTTGGCGGGGTCGTACATGCAGCCTGCCTACTACGTCACTGAGGTATCCTATCAGGCCTGGTTTTCGTCCTTGGGGATGTGGAGATACTGGTACAAAGGTGGTGGTTAGGTCGCCCCTGTGACCCAGTTCATCCCCAGGGGTTCAATGAACGGGGCTTGCTTGGGGGATGTGACGTCACTCGCGACCTGGTTTTCGCGTCCCGGTGCAAGCTGCGGGAAATTCTGCTCCAGATCTCCCCGTCCAACTTCTGGTGAATCGAACGTGATTTTCATTCGGCTTCTCCCGGCTGGCGGCCGCCGTTCCATCAATGAGTTTTTAAACCTCACCATTCATAGAAAATTCTCGTATTCTCATGACGGATCCTTTCAGCTTTTATCATATAATATAACTGGCCACATCAGTTTTACCCATTTGATTCAATTTCTGGTGAAAAGTTTCCTCTGGATGTTAAGTTCTCGTGAATTTCATTGCGAAAACAATCGTCACGGTTATAATCAGAGTCCAAAATCAATTCGGTTTTTTCGCCAAAAAATCATTTAACTGGATTTTAATCGTTCCACTTCAAAACATCTACTGCACGATTTGATTTTCGTACAGGATCTGGATTGTTTGAGAAGCTTACCGTCATCGATTCAGTGCAGGATATTGGACCAGAAAATTAGGCATAGTTGATACGGTGAATTTGCAAAAAATGCAACATTCGTCTTTTTCTTATTTGCAATCGAGTTAATTTAGAAATTGAATCATCCAACATTCCAGACTCAATTAGTGGATGTCTGCTATATATTCCGAACAATCTTTCACCCAGAGAAGTCGATTCAGATGGCGGTGCGCTTAGCAAATAACTTTATTTAGAAATAAAATCATCCAATTTCCCGCACTAAATTTGTAGATAACTGCAATATTCTCAACAGTTTTTCACCCAGTAAAGTCAATTCAGAAGGACGGTGCGCTTAACTGGGAAGAATATAATGACGTGAAATGAACTATAGTGAGAAAATAAATTGATTTTCGACTATAGATTTCATCTTTCAAACTGCGATATTTTAGGTTCCTATCAACGAATGCCACATTTTTGAATTTTCGTATCGTGGGCGTATCGATGCAGGAATTGTTTGCGTTTCATGGTGGTTTAATTATACATCCGTCACCCGTGTGTCTGGTTCTTAAAACCCCATTCATCAACTGACGGCAATGACGTGGGTGACAATCCAAAGGTTTCAATGAATTCTTGTGGCCTGTACACCTTCGCAGGTAAGACTGGATGGTGCCATGCCGCCTATACCTACCCACCTTTCTGGCCCACAATGCCCCAACAATTGGGACTAACGATGGCTATCGATGACTCTCCCTTTTACCCATCCGTAACTAATAGCCTCATCTTGACATCCGATACCCGTACAGTGACACCCGTATCTAGTGACAGAATCAAACGAACGTTAAACCACCAACTTCCATACAACCCAACCTTAACTTTGTGTCATTCTATTCCTCGCATTCTTCAATAAATTGCTCAAACTCATCATACTGAAGTTACAAACTATACAAACACAATTTCTAACACCGAATGATTTTCAATGGAAATTTTTTGTATTTGTCGTCGGTCTATTGATCGTACTCCTTTTTCGATTGTCTAGACACGAGATGTTGATGGTCAGCTTTGTGAAGTGCAATTGTGCGAATTGTCTCTTTGGAGAGATATGTGAGATTTTTTGAAGTAGGTTTTCGCTCTTGAACAAATTTCGCAAGTGTTCAAAGCCTTCATTACCGTTTTCAAAATTTGTGGGGATACAGATATGCCACCTTTGTCGTATAGATACCTTGGTTGGGTACGGAAAACACCTTGAATCGTCAGATAGTGGATAGGCTTTTACTATACGTTCCCTGAAATCGGGTCTGGGACCAGGGTTCCGCTTTCAAGTGTCATTGTGAGTTAGAATAGCGGAAATGAGATGCGCCTTGGTCACGCTGCAGGGTACTTTTCATACTGGAAACAGATTTATGTATTTATTGCAGTTCCTTGCGTTTTTGAAAATTGTTAAAGGTAGCATTTTACTACGCTCTACCATTCAAGGTATCGCTGTCGGTATCGTCCCTCAGTTTCGATTCCTGGTAACGAACACCATTGTTTGTTGAAACTCACACCGTCAATTGACTAGACCCGAGAACGCTATACAACCATTCGTAAACAAATTTCTGCGAACTGGTATCTTTATTCTTTCTTCATCTGCAGGAAAATAAAGTACAAGTGTATCCAGGCATGGGCAGGTAACAAACTGTTATACCTTCCTATTCCCTCTGGAGCCAGTGGAAAAGTTCTTGAGGACTGAAAAAAACTTTTCCGTTCAATCTAATCTAAAGCTCTGATTAAACTTATCGTGCCATTCGTCTTGCACGTATTAATTGTGCATCGAAGAGATGGATCTATGTTATGATATAATAAAGTACTACGTAAAAATAATCAACACCGCGCTTTCATGTATTATAGTGATGTAACTCTGATATCATTTTATCGTTGTCATAAATCAATTGATGACTTTTGATAATATGAGGCTATTATATGTCTGTTATTATTGAAAACAGACTTTTTAGAAACATTCAGATATCCGTCTGAATTTTAATTGAGTATTTCTATGTTAATTTGACCAGAAAAAGTGGAAAATGAACTTCACAGTTTTTGACTAGGTTGAAACTTTATGGGGACGTGTTGTAATCCATCGCAAACGGATTTGTGTAAAATCTGCAGCTTTTTGCTGAAAGCTGTATTTTCGAAGACGTGGTTTTTTTTACTCACTATCTCGGAACTGGATCGAGTTTCAAGGTTCTCGTATTGCTTGTTTGAAGCGTGAACAAATAAACTATAGTATCACAGGTCGAAAAATCAATTCCGTAACATTCTACCGTCAGGTTTTGAATGAGAGATGACAAGAAATCCATTTTTATGTATTCTTATCTTCCGAATCATCTCGATCCTCTGATTGCTACTATTTTCACGTGCATTGCATGCCAAACAAATTTTGTTTTCCGCCAAAAGGAAAGTACAGAGTCTCTTTCTACACTTTTTCAACAGCAGTACACGACGAACTTGATGAACTACAAAATAATCAGCTAAATCGAAGTCTTTCAAGAAAAATTAAAACAGTTCAAAAATAGAATGAGGTTTGGAAGAATTCTTGTAGAAACACTATCTGCTAATCTATCAGCTAATTTGCTCCAAAATCCGTGGCTGAGGAACCTTCTGGGCAATCTAGTCCCGCGATATCAAGCATAAGTCAAGTTTTCGAAAAGACCGAATAATTTTGAAACAATTAAAATCAGGTGACAAAATGGTTCGATGTGAAATGCAGAGGATCGGAATATGATAGTTGAGAGGAAATCGAAGCGGGTGAGGTTCAGAGAGTGATCAATTCGATACTGAATGAATAATTTTGGTTTCGAGTAAATGAAAAGATCTCCTCATTGCTTCCCGTCAATTGAAAGCTTGAATTTTGTACACCTAATAATAAATGTGGATGATACTTGAAATTCAGATAGCTGCTGATAAAACGTAACTTGTCAGTTTTGTCAGTCATCGAAAACAAGCTGTCTTGTATATTTAGGTGTTTGGAAATCCAGTTGCTTTGATCTCGTATATACAACTTCCCACGTGAAAAATGAGGCAAACTGGAATGTAACCCGGTTCCTTTTAGTCTGATCGTTATATGTTTGTTACCGAACATGTTACGCGGCGCTCTTAATTTAGTGCACGTGAGTCTCGGTGGATAAAAATACATGAGATTTATGACGGCTCTGACATACTACCAATTGAAAATAAATCACGCAAACTCGTCTCGCTCATTCTTGACGCGTTGACCCACGATCAGATGCCATGCCATGCGATGCGATGCGATGCGATGCGATGTGACGCTACAGTGGCGTGCTCAAAATTTCAATCGAAGAATCACACATTACGTTTTTCACCATAAATCTGTATCGTTATAGAATAAGAAAGACAGCAACGAAAAAGTATTATATGCACAAAATTATCACCCATCGTGACTTTATTCGATACCCATCAAGAAAAATTCTATCAAACGATGTCGAATCGATACATGCAGCAGTCATCAACACTATAAAGTATAAATTAATGTAGCAAGTGTGCAACATGTGCGGATGTTGATTAGCGCATTGATTTGTGTCCAACTGAATTTATACCTTGCGCAAGACAATTTCATTGTCTTCATTTGATTGCGTGAAGAATTTGGTAAGATATTAGGTCAGATAGTGCACACGTGTCGGACTATTGATTCAGGCAAGAAAATCGTTCGGCTCAATACCTCAACTGCGCGTATTGTGAATGAAACTCTTACTCAACGGTTGTGCATCATTATTGGCACTGCAAGGTCTAGCGGTGTGAAATTTACATGGATATTGCGCACCTAGAAATGATTGATCATTCATAAGTGCTCGTGCACATACGCCACGCGTGTTCGATGACAAAACTTTCATTGTTTACGAGTAATCTTATTGCAATCGAGTGAAGGAATTGAAAGACAAGATTTTTATCAATTTCGATCATTTGGAATTTTAATAAAAAGCAGGGGGCCCTACGCCTTGAATTTGAGACATATGTTCATTCTGTTGCTACAAAATCGTACTTTCTTGAGTTTTCAGAAGATTTATAGTTGATGCTGCTTATTCCAGCTCGTTGAACCTCATTTCGCATTGATGATTTATCAATGAATTCTGTCATTCCGGGAGCAGAGAAGACTGAGACCTTGTTTTGAGAATTTGGTCATACTGTCTGTCTGATTTAACTTCTGCAGAGACCTGCAGTTTGTTCGGAGGGCATATTCTCACCTTTAATCCATCTTTTTTTTATCTATTTTTGATACCGAATTTTACTAATTTGAGAATCACTCGGTTCAGACATTTCTTAATTCTATTTTCCCTGGTGTCAAAAGATGAGGACGTGCTTTCCGGGTGGAATAAATCCCCAACAAGTTGAATGAGATGAACGGTGCTCCTAAAATCTCATGACAAACTCAACAAATTTAGTTCTAAAATAAACGCATCTTGGGTTTCATTCGGTTTCATTTTCAGCCCATTAGATAACAGAGACTGCAGAAAACAAAACAGTAATGTCTTTTCAAAATTCTATTGAACCGGATTTGATTGGCAAGTATATCGAGCTACCTGTTTTCAAAACTTGTGATTCAAGTCATTCACGGTACAGCTAGGTGAAGGAGGCAGCTTTGCGCCTGGTAGCCAGCAGACACTTTTCTTTTCTGTATATCTAGTTGCCAGTTTTTAGGCGTAATTATAGTACCAGAACTTTTCGATGCGAGGCGGTTCGAGCGGACCGTTAACACAACATCAATAATCATTCGGTGAAAAACTGGCAATGAATGAATTTTAAGTATTTGGAAAAGTATTTTAGTAAACGTAATTATTTATTTATTTATTCGTCTTATTTATATATTTATTGGCATTCGCGTTTACATGTTGACAAAGCGGCGTGAGATGATTTGACTGCATTGTAAATCATGTCGACTATACGTAACATTTGAGTTCAAAGTTTTGCAACCCTGAATTCTTGACAACTTTGATCAGTAATCCTGTTAATGATGTAAAAGAAACCGTATGGTCTTCGCTTCTGTTTGATGAAAGCCACAGCACACACTTCAGCTGTCGAGCCTGTTTGATCAGAGAATGTTTAATTAAGATTAATGAGGTATTACCGATGAGACCGAATGTTGATCGTAAAAATAATTTGACACTCGATAACTGGAGATAAAATATTTAATCGACTAATTCACCAAAATCAATTTGTTTGTACATTTTTATCGATTTCATTGTCGCAACTGTGTTTAATCCTCCTGTATGCTGGTAGATCATACAAAATTTTATGATTTAGATCACCGGTGCTACATACTTGAGAAATTTAGACGAGGAGAAATTAGAAGATGCATCGCATACGATAATTAAAACCAATTCTCTGGTCTAGACTCGTCTCTATATTCAGAAATGCTTATTCCAGTTTAGGTAAAGCGGTGACCCACTTACAGCAATTAAACTCGAGGAACGAGTGACCTTTTGCGTCTGACATAAATCGGGAATAGAAAAAAATTGAAACAAGTGTTATACACACAGCAATTCACTGAATATTTGATAAAATCATCGCTGATAAAAGTGTCTATACCATGAAGTTGTGAAGAAAGCCATATTATTCATACGATTTTCAAGACAGTCGATTATTGAATTTTTCTGAAAACCATGAATTCGGACTGTGATTTCAATGCACGCAATTATGTCTTCTCATGATCAATTTTCTCTGATATCCCACCCGAATCGAGCAAATCGTATAATAGTTCATCGTGACGTGTTTCTGTTATTTCCATGTGAAGTCATTCCCTCCCGATTTTTGAAATCTGAAAAAAAAAGGAACTGAAATTCTTGGGATTTCATATAAAAATCACTCTATTTTTCTAGCGGCACACCTGAAGCTAATTACCGCTGACGTGTCTCTGGATTTATGTGAGATACGCGGCAATGATCGAAGACTTATTTTGAAGACAATTATCCGTGAGTCAGGAATTTTTCGACAAAATAAATAAACTAATTAATATAGTCTGTTCCAGTGTACACTCGCTGCAGTGATTCGTTTTTAAATGATACAATTGTACGACCGGTTTGAATTTTTTTACTGAACGGAGTTGAACTGATTAACGTTATATTTGTGACCAATCTTTCTTGCAATAACTGCTTTCTACAGGGACTTATGCTCTACTTATGATACATAAGAAGAATGAAAAGCAATTCTGTAACTATATGGTAATCACGGGAATCATTCGACTGATTGCTCGGTGAGAGTGTATCATGAAACATGCTGCGGTGAAGGTACATGTATATTTCTGGCAGCAGTAAATTTATCACAAAATTCTGCTCGTTTGATGGAAATTCGTATTTGATAATGAAGACCGTTCTGGGAAATAAAATAGTGAAGAATTTCAAAAAAGGAGCGTTAAGTTCAAATATTGTAATTTCTTTTCAATCTCTCATCTACTGTATGCAAATTAGAAATCCCGGCATCGTAAGTTGATAATAGAGGAGAAAGGAATTTTCAGAGGAGCTAATTTTGCTCACAACTTGAAACCGCCATCTCAAAATTATCATAAATACTGAAATTGCCTATAGCCACTGTGTTTCTAGACTCTTCTTATTAATTTGCTACCAATTAAGTCTTCCATCATTGCGATATCCCACGTAGATCGTCAGATATGGCAAAAAGTAATTAAGGGGATCAAAATCCAGCGAAATTAATGGAACTCTGAACTCATGAAATAAAATTTTCCATAAAAGATCTCTCAATTACTCCACGGTCCAAATCTGCGGATCAGTTTTGGTAGAAATCTGTAGTCTCATTACAAAATCCATAGAGGTAGAGGAAAACAATGTCTGGCTGTATGGAAAAATGAAAATCCTATTGATTCCGACTTCAATGAGATGTGTTAGTATGTCTGCAATCTAGATTGAGAAAAGGTGAACGATAATACACGCTACTTGTGACATTTTATACATCGAAACGCGATACGCTAATTGAAAAGAATATAAAATGAGTACCTCGGAACAATCAATTGACTGCAAATATAATCATTTGGAAAAGAAGCGTAATCACCTTCTTCCTAAACCATGACATCGATCTCTTCAAATTGGTATACCCTGTATTTCCTCCCGACTGATAATGAGTAAACTTGTCATATCGAATTTATGGGTTCAGGAAGTAGTGACACATTTACTTTCGTTAATCATACCTCTAGTTGCATGTTGGGAAAATGTTTTTGTCACACAATTATAATAATTTCCTCTAAATTTCGGGTATATTTTCGTCTAAAATGGCATGGATATGTTATGGCAAGGCAAATAGAACGTAGTTCGAGTCAATTTATTTCTCTACCAAATGTTCATTTTACATCGTCTAATGATGGTCTCATTTGGAAACACCAGCTGCGCGAGTTGGCCGAAAGACATGCGCTGTAATAAATTGAGTGCGGCAACTTGAATTCAAATAATTATCGCCGAATGCCTCATGGTCAATTTTCAAAAAATTCAACGTTTCTTTTTCTCTTTTTTGCTAATGACTCGGCCGGAAATTGGATTTTCCAATTTCGCGCACTCAAGCTATCACGGCACGTCTTCGAAATAATTTGGATCGTAGAATGATCGAATATCGGACCAACGGCTTACCTAAATACGTGCAACGTATGTTTCGCAATGAATCGACTATAACATAATGCACTTTGGTACGGGAAAATAATGATTTTCGACTATGTTCACCGTTTATTCTTCACGTTACCAAGAATACTACGAAATTGGATAACGGCGCTCTTCTGCAGCGATAGCAACGTGAACTACTGAATAAGCGCGAGTGACGCTAAAGGGTGGTTTGGAGGGTGAAACACGCCAGTTCGAGTGGTATGGCGGAGTTCTGTTTGTGCTTTGGTGAAGTTAGTTGATTTTTTTCTCATTTGTGGAAGGATCGTCGCCTCAAAAGTATTTCGAAACCATTTTTGTCAAGATATATCAATAGAAAAAGTGATACCTGGCCTAAGTCGGATTATTTTGGTCAGTTAAGAAAACAAACATCGATTTCCTGATGAAATTTCCCCCATTGTCCTTGATTTCTCCCTTTAAGAGGATGCTGCGGTCAGTCTTTACCGACAGAGTTATACTTTTCTGATATTTCGCCATCAATCTCGAGACGGCGATATAAATTTGATAGTGTACGAAGAATTCGCCCGAGTCAGAACATGCGAATTCAGTAAAGTTTAGAAATATTTACCTTTTACGCATCCTCATACATTTCCATTTTACGTTGTCGTAAAATAAAGCATATCTCGGTCGGTAAGTGCATCCCGTATCTTCCTCTTGAGACAATAATTGTCCAATTTTTTTTCATCGAATGAATGCGGGGCCTGAACAGGAACATAAATCTTTTTCAACAGATTCTACCGACATTATAAGCGGATCATTTTAACTTAGCGATTGATTTCTTTATACAACTGGATATTAGAACTAGTTGATCTGTAGGACGCTATAACTTCGCCATATTGTTAAATTCGTGCCTCCTTTAGGCTAGATTCTACGGGAAGATTTTGAAGATAGGAAATTGGTCAGTTCCGTTTTAGGTGCAGTATACTAAACTGGGATGAAAGAATATTCTTGAACTTGATGTATGCTTTATAGTATAGTAGATGAAGTATTTTTTTTTCACGAACATCATACTGGAAATGAAAAGTAGTACTTCGAAACTGCACCCATAGTGTGGACCATTATACAAAAACAACCATTTTTGTGATTAATTCGAAAACTCAGCGCCATTCAACTTATGAAATGTTTTCTGTGTGTCAAATCAACCTCAACTAGTGTCAAAGTGACTCCAGATTGCATTCCGTAGCAATCCATACAATGATTCGATTTTTTGTACGATCCACTAACTTTTACAATTAGAATATTATTATTCGGTTCAGTTTTTACCGCTGGGTGAATAAAATAATTCGTCATAAGTTTAAGATGATCACGGATCTCACGGATGTTATTATTTTTGTTCCCTGTGATTAGAACGCATATATATATTCATCAGCGTGAGAGTAAATTGGCTGTATAGTATGAATTCATGAAGATAGAGAGTATGTGCGATGTTTGCTATATCGAGTATGCGAACAAATTGAATCAGCGATATTCCCGACAACTCTTTCGATGACGACATCTCATGATGTATCATTTTATTTCATTGCAAAACTACTATTGTTTCCCTTAGCTCGAGATTGGCAGATATCATGCAGTAATTCCACGACGAAAGTCCCGGATCACGATTCTATACCTACTACACTGTGATAATGTGTTTTCATTGGAGACTCTCTTATTACCATATGCCTGTACGTCAATTCGGAGAGGAATTTATTACTTATTTACATTTTTCTTTAGAACTGGTTACCGCCGTATAATCGACCAGTTTTGCATTCACGCGTCTTCTTGTACGGTCGATTTGAATCATCACATACATTGAATACTTGCTTAAAAGTCATGAGCCTCTGACATTAACATATTGGAATTCTAGTACGCAAGATATGTGAGATTCTAATACTCACATGGGCCTGAAAGATCATGATTATGTGAAAATATTGTTGCAAAAAAAAAAAAAAAAAAAAGAACAGATCCGGAATCGTATGGCATGATTTTCAAAACGTTCGAAAGGCATGTGCACATACCTACTACTACGACTTGTATAGTACTTGATGTAGCTTGCCAGTATAGTTCCTATCTGTCAATGGCACATCGCTGGGTAACTATTTTGCTTTCTAACGCTGACGATGAATCGTACGATCAGCACGTGGTTGAAATCGGAGGGGGTCACACGAGTCATCAAGCGAGCTTAATTGAATCGGACTTTGGAAGAACGCTAACTTCAGAAAAAAAAAAAAAAAAAATGAAAATTTGCATCAACAATAAATCATCGTTTTGCATTAGAATCGCCCTGGAATTCGTCTGATCGCTGCATCCGTCTGAAAAATCTGCAAACTAACTTCTTCAGCGTCTGCGCCAAAGACTGCAGCTCAAACCAGCCAATAAAATAATGTAGCTATTTTTGCAGTCATGATTCAGGCTGGCTTACACCTTGCCGATTCATGTATTTTTATCGTTATTTGTTATTCTATTTCATTCCAGCATTCAAAAAATTTCATTTCAGTGAAGTCTGCGGTCTGTGTAGATCAAGCTCGTTGAATAGAAATATTACGATTTTCAAACTGGATTTTGATCTAAAATTGTCCCACTTATTTTGCACATCTTTATTTAGTATCGGGTTTATCGTGAACCGATTTATACAGTGTTTCGTACAGTGAATCAGGTTCGGAGCCGATGATTCCAACACACCCATGAAGATTGATAGACAATCGCCTAAAATAGTATGCAGACTATTTCTGCTCACGTCAAATGTTTTGTAATTGTTTGGTCATAGATCAGAATTGTACGCAGATACTAGAAGCACGTGCGTTATGACATGATTTAGATTTGACAACAAAGTCAATATAACCAAAATAAAGCCGGATTTTTATACACCATACTTAAAGTTGTAAGGATGAACATTATAGTAATCGAATGACGCTAGAGTAGTTATAATATTTATTAATCGGTTTCATAATAAACATGTATTAATATAAACCCCATAATACGAATCTGACGTATTTGAATGTTACGTATTCATATGTTTACGTATTGGCGTTTGTACAGATGCATACCATACTCAGCTGTTAAACCACACTTGTTTGTTCAATTTTTTTTTTTTTCCAAAAGATGGGTTTGAGATTCAGAAAAATTCCACTGAAACTTTCAACTTCGCCAATTTTCACTATACAAAGCGTATAGCCGACTTCGTATGCATATCTAAATTTCGTGAGATTTTTTTTATTTCATAAAAAACACAATTCTGTCATCGCAATTCAAGGACAACAAGTAATCAAGAGCAACACGAACATCTTTACCAGCCTTAACATTTTCGCGACAAGTTTCATAATGCTCACTCATCTTTTTCGATACTCGACGTGAATATGTCCTTTATTGAAATCATGAAACTACTTACATGTATACTAATTTACGCCTAAACATCTAAATGAAATTTGTAATCATTATCAGGTTGTAGTTTCTTGTTGAGAATTTTTTTTCGCGCGGATATTGAACTTGCCATGTGATAAAAATGAAGGCAAACCATACGTAGGTTTTAATGGAAAGTTATTTTTATCAATTTATTTATCATGTATGTACTTATGGAATGTTGGATATATTGTGCTCGTTAGGGTGTATTAATTAAAATGCAGTTACGGGTGTCAGATGATAAGTCATGAGATAAAAATAGAAGATAGAGGATATAATAGCTGTGAGACAAGTCCATTTGATAATAAATAGCTTGCACTACGGCCGACCTTACTTGACGTCTTGACCTAAACCAGTGGCGTGCGTAAAGTACAAATCAAATAGAACAACAATTTTCCGCAACACAAACCGCCCACGTGTCGTTTTTCTTCCAACCTTCACCGTTCAATGAAATTCGATGAATGTATTTCGAATCCAAAAATCATACGATATTTACTCCAACCCCAACAATTGACGAATTACCAAATGGCAACTATATATTATTTGCCAAATCGCGGTTTCCAGCAGCAACTACTAGTTTATTCTTTATTTTTTTCCGCTGTCTCTAATCTTCAGTACACAATTAGACGTATGAGGTCGGTTTGGCTGAGGATTAGCGTCTTGATACCTGTATCAAAATATAATGCCCAGCTGATTCAGGGAGTTTTCAAATTTTATTACACTCCAATAAAGTTTCATTACGCGTAATGATACGTGGGCTTATATGTAAGAACGTTAGTATAAACGGTGTAAAAAATTATTGTAAATAATAATAGGCCGATAGACGTCATTATATCCGACAATTGAGAAATTGTCATGACGTAAGGTAAAATTGAGATTTTTGTTCCACGTATGTCGTACTGAATGTTATAGGTTACAAAAATATTTGCTAAGATAATACATGTTTTCTCTATCTTTGGTATATCGAAACGCTATAATAAACAGTTCATACCTACGCTGTTGTATTTATTATTGATCAGCTGTGTTATCAAGGTTATATCGATCAATAACCATATAATACTGAGTTGAGCAGGTCTCGTCTTATAAAGCATTCTTGCCGATCTGCCTTCACTTCAGTTTAAGAGTCGAACCAGGTCGCGAAAGTCAATCGCTTATATACTCCTATTGCTCAGTTCTTCGTACTGCAGTGTTACTCCGGTTGAGCTGAAATGGAGTTTCTCAGTTTCGATTCCAAGAGCAAATCGTTGACTTTAAAGAAGGATGATATTCCAGTGCCAAAGGACGATGAAATCTTAATCAAAGTTTCATATTCTGGAATTTGTGGGACCGATCTGCATATCATTGAAGTGAGAATTATTCAAAACGAATTTTCTATTTCATTTCACGATATTTTATGAATGAAACTCAGATTTGACGTGTATAAAATTTGAAAAGAAAAGAATTCTCATTGAAAATCATTCGAACTTGAAGCGAATCGGGACAATTTACGAATCGCAGTTTTTCCCCAGGGCTCTTTTCCCTGCAAAGATGACGGCCCTGTTACTTTGGGACACGAGTTCTCCGGTGTTGTGCAAGCAATTGGTTCGGCTGTCACAACGTTCTCTGTTGGACAGAAAGTTGTTGTAGATCCAAATAACGGTTGCAACATATGCGATTTTTGTCACGGTGGTAATTACCACTTCTGCAAACGCGGTGGCATACATAGAACTATTGGAATTTATCGCGATGGAGGCTGGGCCACGCACGCAATAGTTCCAGAAACACAGGTAAATCGATTTCCATTACTTTATGATTAAAATTGTTCTTTTCTGAAACTTCAGTGCATTCTATAAGATAATTAACTATTTATCACTGGATCATCAAATTAAAGGGAGACCCATTAATCATTCTGATCAAGTCATCAATATTGCAGAGAGTAATGGACTTTTTGTAAGAGCAAAAACAAACAATCCCATTCCAAACAATAATCTGAATGAATATTTTCAATGATATCCAAAAATCAAGCGATTCATGAATTTCTATGCTTTTGTGGATAATTTTTAACAATTTTTGACCTTTTTGTCTTCTTTCGATTTCAAGACTTTCTTAGTTCCTGATGGAGTTGAGCTACCTCAGGCCGCGCTTGTCGAGCCCTTATCCTGCTTGGCACACGGATGGGATATAATAAATCCGGTTCACGTCGGAAGCAGAATTTTAGTAATTGGGGCTGGTATAATCGGCTCTCTTTGGTCATCCCTTTTACATTTGCACGGTCAGCGAAAAACCGTGACCATAAGCGAGCCGCAGGCCAAGCGAAGAGAGCTTTTTGAAAATCTCGGTGAGTCCTATTATTTTGCGATAATGAATTCACATTTTCTCCCCGTATAAAGTTCCCTTGAATTTGCCTCACACATAATTGTATTTGGGCTTTGATTGATTATTCGATAAAGATTGGGTCCGGGCGCGAAATCGATCCTTTCGAGTCAGAGCTTATGAATGGAACTCCCACTACGTCTAGCTTTCATAGTTAAATTTTCTAGGACATATTCTACGCAATTTATACGATGGTTGTCTACGAAATCAAGTATCACAATTCACACGCATGTGAAAACTATTGACAAATTTACGTACGCACGCACGCACGTGCCAGCCCGTTTTACGTAAATAGAAATAGGTCGAGGGGGTCAGTATTTCACGGTTGGAAAAAATTGAAAGTAGTCAGAGATCAATTCATTTCTTCATCAGAGTTCATTCTACTGAATTGCAATTGCCGCACTTTAAAACATTTGCTGCACGAATTGAGCCACGCAGTTATGTTAGTCCGATTCGACTTTTCTAGGTGAAAGATTTATATCTGGAAGTTACACCGTTATATAAATTGAGTGTCAGAAATTAAATTGAAAAAAATTGTCGCCAAAGATATAGTCAATTTTTCAAAATTCGAACATTTTCTTCTCACCTATTTGCGAATGACTTGACCTAAAAATCGAATTTTCCAAATACTTACACGCCATTCAAGATTATTACTCTCATCCCCGATAATCTTCATCCTAGTAAAGTCAAATCGGAACAACGGTGTGTCTAAATTTGTGCAGCCCGTGTTTTGAAATGAAACCTTTTTTTAAATATGGCAAATGAACTTTGTCGGAGACGTGAATTGATTTTGGATTACGTTCAATTCTTCCAACCACGAAATACCGGTCTTGATGAACCAGTCTTGATTGCGAATCTGCCTCACAGTCTGATGAAAATATCAGCGGGAATTTTAACGGATAAACAAAGTGCATTACGTCTTATACTCATACGATTTCCCAACATGAAAAAATTCCTCGATTAGTTTGTAAACAGATAAAAAATGCGAATCCTAATTAATGTTTTTCTTCTCCCAAAAAGATTTAGGCTACCAAGCAGTGGCACCGACAGAACTGAAAGGAAGAGAATTCGATTTAGCCATAGATTGCAGTGGCGCAGCTCCGGCTATCGAGTCAGCTTTGCCCCTGTTGGGCAAAGGCGGTCGCTTGTGTGTATTTGGAGTTGCCAATCCACAGGCGGAAGTTAAAATCAAACCGTTCGAGGTGAGGAAAGTTCACAGTTGAATTACCATCGTCTTTACCATGTTACGCGATCTGGGAATCAGACGGAAAGTTTGACACGGAAAGAAAAAAACCTCTCTTATTTCTTTCAGGTCTACATGAAGGAGTTGACCATAGTCGGTGTTAACATAAATCCGTTCACTTTCCCAAAGGCGTTGTCTCTCGTAACAGCAATGGGCGATTCGTATCTTGATTACGCAAAGCTGGGAATCGGCGTGTTCAGACTGACGCAGTACCAAGAGGCCTTGGCTGCTCTGAGAAACGGTGATATCAGCAAAGCAGTATTCAAAATTTAAGACTTTTTGATATTTATTTTTGTTTTATTATACCGAAAGTATAAACCAGAAAGATGGATTGAGACGATGAGCTTTCAAAATCGTATAACTTAAACTTCATTCGAATTCTTCCATTCTTCGTTTGATTTTTACCTCAATATTTATTGAATTAGTAAAATTGTATAAATCCATCGTCAAGTACAAAGATTTTAACCTGCAGCTATCGCCTCAGCTTACGATTAGCTAGAAGAAGGCTACCCTTAATGACTAACTTGTGATTAGATTAAATATTCAATTTGACGGAGTGTTAGTATCGTCTAATTATGCTATTAAGAAAGCCTTGTATCGGTTCGGTGTCCTTCGATTACGAAGAAAGCGAATTCGGCGTATATTTATAATGTAACGTAAACTATATACAAGGAAACGATTTTCCTTACACTAGAAGTATATCAATATTATTTTATTCATGTAAATAATTATAGGTGTATAGGTAGAATAATAAGTATCGTCATTATATCAGTTGTGAGAAACTCGTGCGAGCAACAGTAAATTCATACACTTAATAATAAGAATATAGAAAGAAGAGACTGCAGCTACAAGAATGTTGAATAAGATATACGTATGTATGCGTGAAAGATTATGTAGTAATCAATAAATGGAAAATCACTTTACGAAGTGAACCAAAAGAGTGAATAAAAACAAATGAGAATTACATCGGGATATCTTCATCAAGGTTGTTTGAAACTGTGATAAATTTTAACAAATAAATTAATCCGCTCCTCTAAATTGTATTATGTTTCATTCGAAGTTTCATTACTTTCCTGTTACTCGCCGATCATATTCCATTCTATGCAGATAAAAACTAAGCTGTCTGACCATTATATAATAACATAATTACATCGGCTAATCAATCACCAGTTGGATAAGCGGGGGCATTAGGTTATCTAAAAGTCAATTGAGAAACATATCCTTACGTGGTAGAAATTGGTCTACTATTTTTTCCAATTTCAAATTTCTACGAATTTCAATCAAATTTCGGGAATCTCGGACTAGTTTTAGTTCTTTGTCGAAATTTTTTGCCCCCTGTTAGAAACAAGAGACGAAAAAAAAAAAAACGACAACGAAAAGAAGAAGAAAGAAGGAAACAACGATTTAACTCACGCGTTTCCACAATTTGTCATAGTTCCGATAAGAAAATGAATGAAACAATTCAAATTGCATCGAATTTTTATTTGAATCAATAGTTCTTACTACTGGTGGAAATTTGTCATCCTAAAAATTTCTGAACATTTTTAGAAAACTTGAACGATTCAGAGTTTTTGGTAAAACATTTGTAGGTTCTTGCAGTCCGTAGTTGTAGGAAATGGTAGATTTTCGTAGTTTTCTTTACAAGGAGTCGTTTTTCTCATCGATCAAACTAGACCGAATAATAACCATATTCTCTCGTGAAAAACTACGAAAAGTATTAGAATTAGATATAATATTAGAATTCCATTAAAAAATTCGTATGAACTCGTAAGATTAGATTCATCTGCAGGGAAATTATGAAAATATCGAAGCTGTAAAAATGTCGTGGGGGAACTGTAGTTTTTGTAGTTTTTTTTTTCTGCTTTTTGTACAAAAATACAGTAAAATTTCGCTGAAATTTCGTAAGTGTAATGGCAATTTCTCCCGGATCGCATAAGATATGAGGTATGTGATCAGGTTTTGAAATGAATTGAATAATTCTGAGTTCGTTTTGCGAAATACTTCGGAGCAATGTAAACTAATCGTTGATTGAAAAAAATTGGATGTTTTTGAAAAAAAAAAACTACAATAAATAACAATTTGTTGTCTGGCCGCCAGCTTCTGTGGGTATACTTAAATTGATAGCGGTAAATCTGTGCCAATAATATAGTTCCGCTGATGCTGTCGCCGGAGGCTTGTCCAATCAGCACTGTCACGTGCCATTTGAAGTGACGCAGTTTATACTCGTGAGTAAGAGTTGCGCAAAAAAAAATTCTTTTTCATCGTATCTCGTATTAACAGGTTTAGGCAATTGCTAATAATATAAGTCTATTGACGGTGCCAGGAGGCTTGGCCCACTATACTATTCCCACGATTATTATATTGCGCAGTTTATACACGAAAGCATGTTGTAGGCATAATATGTATTTATAGTGAGAGTTTCGTTTTTTCTCTGAAGGCTGAAGTTTACTTTTTTCTCATATTTATTATTGCTGATCTGTTACTTTTGATCGTCTTGTTTCACTTTCATTGTCAGAGTAGATATACGTATAGTATTCTCACATATTGAAGGTGTCCTACAGTGATCATATAGAAATTCTAGGATTATGGAATTCTTATGGAATTTTAGATGACAGTTGCTCTAATTTTCAATTCAATACATTCGTTTTTCACTCAGAATTTTTGGTCCACGTGGTGGTGGATCTGTAGTCGTCTATGTATTCGCTTCAATGTTCCTATGTGGGCTAAAACAATTGTTCAGAATATCTTTGAGCCGGCATACTCGGCCCTGGTCGAAATTTTTCCTCCTATGAATTTCCAGAAGAACTTTTAGGGGCAAAATAATGGTAGTATTTCGTACTTTTGCAAAAATAATTCTATGCGTTGGTAAATTATTATGAATATTGTGGATTTTCATTGCTTTTTAGAGGATGATCGACTTTTGATGCTTTTTATTGAGAAATTCTTTATCTCGGTTGATAAAACTAGTAAAAATTACAAGTTCTCATTAGAAAGTACAGCAATTTTCAAATTCTCTGAAAATTGATAGGATATCATGAAATTGACTCAAATATTTGTAATAGAATCATGAAATTCGATTGTAAGGTATCTACTTATACCGCTAAACTTTCACAAATTATTAGAGAAATCCCAACTTTTCAATAGATTTTTGCAAACGACTCGTCCTTGTTGGGAAACGATGTGAAATAATAATTTTCCAAAAATTCAAAATCGTAGAAATACGAAAAAAATGATACCATTTTTCGCTGTGTTTCGAAAATGAATATCTTACTTCGTGTGTGTCAAAAATAATATGCGTAGGACAAGTTCAACAAGAAAAAAATTCCTGATGTAACCCTCAGAACTGGTGGAAATTCCAGAAATTTTATTTCTCATTTTCAATTCGGTCTACTCAGGATTCCTCGTTGCAGTCTATTCAACACGTCATCAATCATTCGCGATGAAAGGATAAAACATCACGGCATGGAAATATCTGCTCGTAACACCGCGGTGCGATTTCATCATGGAACGACCTTTCAAGTCTGCCGTGACTTCTTATTATAAACTTCTCGCTTTGAAAAAAAAGGGAAGTTATTATAATCACCCCGAAAATCGAAAGCTGAATTTTCGCCATAATTAATGGATTTCCGTCTCAATCGACGCGGTTTTTCGTAACTTAGAGCTGATTAGATTTTGGAGTCAATTGATCAACTAGTTTTCGAGTAATTCAGCGAACATATAATTTTACAAAAAAAATTTCCAGCTAGTCATATCTCAAGAACGAATCAACGGATGTTGGTGAATTTGATCTTTATCGATAGCATTTGCTCCAACTTAGAAATGACTAAATTTCGAAATATATTGATGCAGTAGTTTTGTACTGTTTGAACTTGAGAGATTTGCGCGGTAAATTTTATAGGGCTAGCCCATCGTGGTCGATCCAATTTACCTGCTTCTCTACTATTACGACCATAATTACTACAAGAAGCGAGGCCGAAAGTAGAGAATGGGCTATGCGAGCATAGTGAATGAAATTCGCAGCTGCTCACGGTGTGAGTGACGGTCGGTTGTTAACCTGCGATTCCTGCCACTCGTTAGAGGTGGGAGTAATTCGGAACACCTGAGGAATGACTCACCATGAAGATCAGACACGTGTTCACTTCTGCCCAGACTGTTAGACTGCGAGGATCGTATGACACAAATTAGGCATTTCTGTAGTAGGGTTTAGTCTGTCTATATTCATCCTCATAATTATCCACGTTTTTACTCCAGTATCTATGAACTCGTTGTTCCAAAAATTTACGCGAGTCTTTGTTTACAAGAAGAGCTCTTTAAAATGTTTATGGAATCCAACGTAGAATGTGGGCTTCACACGTTCTTTGACTAAGACGTCAAAACCCCAATGAATTAACAAAATCTGTTAGTAAAAACACTCGTAAAAACATCTATTTATACTCTCGAACTTGCGAACGTGCAGCGACTCCCGCTTGGTTATTTAGACCCTTTCCTCATACAATCGATCAACTTTGTTTTCCCTAGTTTTATTTTTATTTTTAATAGAAGTGTCAATTTCTTCTTTCGGAGAATTTATCAAGCTTTTTTTCATCTTCATAGTATGTGATGCGCTCTATGGCTCGAGAGATTAGATTCATCGCCATTAGTCTTTCGTCTGTATGATAATCGAGATTCCTTAATTATAAATGTGACGGCTATGGTATACATATTACAAAATTTTTAAGATAATTAGTAATTAAGTACTCATGCTCAATTCCAGGAGCTATTTTAGTTTCTTACTGCGTCTTTATCACTGAACATACATAAGACGCCGATAACTCGATCATTGAATGTGGAAACAGATTTGCCTTCGTGTTTTCCTGACCACATGCAGCCCCTCATTTGGTACAGAAATTAGTGCTCTGCTTCCAGTCATCGTAAAACTTTCCAATCGGCGAGTTTGTATTCAGTGGGCCATAATACTCAGGCCGTGACATTAGTTTCTGATTAGTTTCTTTAGTTGCGGTCTCCAATTTGCTTGATACTCATTGTCAATTGGCGAAGTCATGAAATAATTCGTGACTTTTGTGTTCTTTTTATACGTTTCACTGCAGAATTTGACTGCGAACATCGATATGGAGTCCCTCAGATTTGATTCGAGGGATAAATCATTGACGCTGACTAAAAGTGACGTTCCTGTTCCGGTGGCTAACCAAGTTTTGATAAAAGTTTCATACTCTGGAATTTGTGGAACCGATTTGCATATCCTTGAAGTATGAATTACTCATAATTAAGCCATTGTTGGAAAAATTTGTGATATTAGCAGATCGTCAGTCTGTTTTTTCCACATATTTTACCCTATATGGTTCCCTCGGAGCGTTGCATATTGAAACTTCTAGGATAGGCAATATTTGTATAGAATACATGAAAACATGAATGCTCATGGGAATTCTTTGAAGAAAGTGTATAAGTGGATTCTTCTCTTTCCCAATCCACCTTTGGAATTAGATCTTGAGCATTAAATGTGTTCCTAAAAGCGAAATGACATTTAATTTTTACCAGGTGAGAGTAATGAAGATCGATGTTTGTTTCTAGGGCCAGTTTCCCTGCAAAGATGGAATTTTCACACCAGGTCATGAATTTTCCGGTGTTGTTCAGGCTGTTGGTCCGGACGTGACGATGTTCACTGCTGGACAAAAAGTCGTTGTGAATCCGAATGACGGTTGCACAATTTGTACCTATTGCCAGGGTGGTAATTACCACTTTTGTGCACGTGGTGGAATTCACAACACTGTCGGAATATTTCGCGATGGGGGCTGGGCAACTCACGCCCTAGTTGTAGAAACACTGGTAATTTCACCAGCTCGAAGATTGTGGAGTTGACCCTTCAACTCATGTATCATTGTTTTGTACCCTTCAGTTCATGACTGAGGTGAATTTAGATATACCTCGTGAATTTATTCATATCGCACAATCGTTCGTGTCAGCAGTTAAAGGACCCACTAGAATATGAATCTTACTATTTTGTGATAAAGAAGCAGAGATGTGCAAAAAATGTTAATTATTTTGAGTCATATCGGAGAAGAGCACAATTTTTTAATGAACCAATTTTAAAAATCAGCAGAAGGTGAGAAATCAGCGGAAAGTTTGGGGTGGATTTATTTCCAGTCATGAGTTCTAGGGTTAATTTCCTTCAAATTCCTCCAACTATACCTCCAGAAATACCAAAAATTGTACTTTCCCTGACTGTAAGTCGCATTGAATGCTTATAATACATTGTCAGTTCACAAGTACAGGTGATCCGCATGTTATGTGTAGGTCAATTTCAGGGGAGAACTCTCTGGAATCTGAATCAGTGAATTCACTGATTCAAATCCAGAGAGATTGATAGCAAGAATCAACAAGGTGAGGAAAAAGTATCAAACAAAAATGACCAAACCTCACTCTCGGTATTATCTTGATTTTGGAGTAATTTTCATCGATGACGACAAAACTTTCACATGACTTCGCAAGCGGTTAATCGGGTTTTCAAGACAGTACCTCGTGAAGGGGTCAGGAGCTCACTTTTTGATCCAATTTTTGTAGAAGCTCTCTTTTTTTTGCTTTCAAGGTTTTTTCAGTTCCAAATGGAGTTACTTTGGCACAGGCTGCGCTCGCAGAGCCATTGTCTTGCTTAGCTCACGGATGGGATAGAATAGATCCGGTTCACGTTGGAACCCGTGTTTTAGTAATTGGCGCTGGTATAATCGGCTCTCTTTGGTCATCTCTTCTGCATCTTTACGGACAGAGAGAAACTGTTACCGTCAGCGAGCCGCAGGCCAAGCGGCGAAAACTTTTTGAAAATCTCAGTAAGTAACTACTTAGTTCTTTATTTCTCGGTGTGTGTTATTTCCCCCTGAAGGGGAATTACAATTTCCGCCGTATGTTCGTTTGCAGTCCGCCTAGTATTTGCCTGAAGGCGATTTGGTACGAATCGCTTTGAACCTAACCTAGCTAACATAACAAATATGAATCTGACTGCAATTCTATTAGTTTTTTCCAAACAGTGAAATACTCAACCACTTTCTGCCGTAGCAAAGCATCAATCACCTGAATTTCATTCCGATAGGTTGTATAGTTTGGAAGAAATTACGAATCGCGGTTTCGAGGTGATAACAATTCGTAATAATGGAATTCTGAACAGATAGGAGTCCTTTCGAAAGTCAATTATTACCAATTGTCGTTACTTCAAAAACGCGAATCGTACTTTCTTGATGATTACCCAACCGATCCCAACGAACCCTCGACGAATGCTTTCAGGTTTTTGGCAGAAAGTGGCTGAGTATGTCACTTCGTCAAAAACACTAATAGAATTCCAGTAAAATTCATGTTTTTTATGTCCACCAGGTCAACTTGGAAGAAGGTAATTGCTACTATATTAACTTGAATCCAAATTTGAAATTTTTATCTTCATCACTGTAAATCACGAACTTACACCAGATCTTATACATTAAAAAAACATTCTTATTATTTCTGTTAGAGAGAATTCCTTGAATTCGTGGAAAAGAAAGATAGGATTTGGTAATTGCGATCCATGTCCTTGTCAGATTTAGATTACAAGACGGTAAGTCCAGCCGAATTGGAAGGTCAAGAATTCGATTTGGCGATAGACTGCAGTGGTTCAGCTCCGGCTATGCAGGCAGCCCTGCCTCTGCTAGGCCCAGGAGGTCGCCTCTGTGTATTTGGAGTTGCAGGTCCTGAGGCGGAAGTTAAATTTAAGCCATTCCAGGTAAGAAGATGTGGAAGTTGGTTTCCAACTAAATAACCACCGAGTGCTCCACGTTGTGGACCAAAGAAGTACGGGAAAAAGCCAACACTCCATTTCTTACAGGTTTTCATGAAGGAGTTGTCCATCATCGGCGTGATCATCAATCCATTTTCATTCCCAAAAGCGTTGTCCTTGCTGAGGGCAATGGGCGACAGGTACCTCAACTATGGTAAACTCGGGATTGGTGTTTACAAATTGGCCAAATACCAAGAAGCTCTGGATGCACTGAAGAACGGGGAAATCAGCAAAGCAGTGTTTGAGTTATAAAAGTTTGGACTATTTATCCTCTACACTGTAATTCAGAGAAGATACTAAGATAATTCAGAGAGGCTTGCCAAGGAATATCAAAGCAAAGCAAATAGCAACTTATACATCGTGTATTTTGTTCCCGACATTTCCCTGTTCCTTCATTCAAGTTTCCGTCCATCTTTCTAAGTATGCAGCACAAACACGTTTTCATTTCGTCTTCGTATCAATTTAACTCCTGGATTATAATCCTGGAACTTCACCATGGTGTTCCTGTGTAAATTCTGATGCTGAAAGTTTATCATTTCACTGTTATGAACAATTAATCGAAGACTGCAGCCCAAATCAAAAATTTTCAAAAGGCGTTATAGGTCTGCAGACTGAGGTCAGTGAACTGGTACTTTACTGTGCCATGCTAGTTAAAGACGTAGAGGACTTCAGTCGGGACTTCAAAGACAGAATTAGAAGAACTCGTGCCAGTATGATCTAGGTATGTATCTACGTATATCATACGTATGTATCCGTACAAGTTCAGAGACCTGGATCGTAGCTAGAACACAAAACTATAATTGCTCATCAGTGTGGAGTCTAGCTTTGTACGGCTTGAACGCATGTGATTGGGTAAATCCTACGTATCAATGATCATCGAAATTCATCGACACTCTTTCCGTATCCGGAAATACATGCATTTTACGATATCCTATTAATGCGGCAGCGGAATTGAATTTACTCATGATTACGTTTGCGTGGAAAGTTACAGAAGCTCCATATTACCGTTCTTCGTAACTAATAAAATTATTCGCATCCATCGCTTACGAAATTTCGCCGAATTTTTAGAGAAATTCGAACTTGTTACAATTATTCTAAAAAAAAAAAAAAAATCGTAAATTTTTTATTCGAAAAAAAACCGAATACGACGATTTCATCTGCATCATTTTTACGATTTTAATTTTTTCGTGTGTTAGATGTGCGAATTCATTCGAAATATCGAATGCCGCTAGAACTCCAATTTGTGAAGAATAAATTCGTTTAGATTTATTATTTGTAATTCATGAGAATTCCTCCACATCGGAAAAAAATAAATTTTACATCAAAACGTGGACGAATCAGATGAGTGAAAATATGCAAAAAATTGTTATTTTCTCCTGGTTTCCTTGATAGAAAGATAACGAAGTTTCATGTAAAACTAGAACACCTTACACAGAATATACGAAAAATGTGAATATCTCTAAAAATTTCGCCAATTTTTTCGGGCAGTGGATATTTTCAGCATTCCTGTAATATGCATATTTATGCATTCCTGTAATATACACGATGAAATTGTATTGCGACCCCACTCTCATACTGTTTCGTAGATCGTCGTAGAGCCTGGAATCAACTGATGTTGTTATCAAGGTAATTTACCACTGGAAAAGACCATATCTTAACTTTATCTGATAAACGAAGAATATTCTTTAAAAAAAAAGGAAGAAATGAAAATATTTAAAACCCGGCCGCCCCTTCCGCAGATTATTCTTATCGAGGTAATTTACCACTGGAAGAACTCATATCTTCACTATATCTAAGAAGTGAAAGATATTCTTGAAAAAAAAAAGAAAAAATTTGAAATCCCGCCGTCCCTTTCGCGGATTGTCTGTATATATGTTTATACCTGTTAAGAAATAAATCCTATTGCTAATAATAAGACCGATGGTTGTCACGTGTCGTCGTTCTCTGACGCCGCAAAATTTTGCGTGGGAGAACTTCACAAATATTTTTTTCCTCGCGGTTTCTTCTATTGACGACGAGAGGTTGAAACGAACGCTAATAACAATTCTGCGGGGGCTTGTCCCACTGGCACACTGCTCTATGACGTATATTATTATGCTCGTGATCGGTGGAAGCTATTCGTTCATTTCCTGGAGTGCGAACTTTGCCCCAATTTCAGAACACTTGTTGCTATCAATAAGTTTTACGGACTGACTCACTTGGGAGATTTGAATTTTCTCTTTGTTACACAATATTTAACAACGATAAAGATCGCCTTTTTCACTCAAATGAATACTGTCAAGACCGCGATATACCGCGCAGTAACGAAAATACCTGCCTTTTCCTACCCGGCAGTGACAGGTGTTCTAATTCTCAGTTAACGAACATACTCATTTTTCACTCAGTATTTTCAGACCGAGCGATGATGGAACTGTAATTGTCTTTGCTTTCCTATACCTATGTACAATGAAAAAAAGTGTTAGAAATATATTCGCGCTTCGCAGTGAACATGGTCCACTCAACTTACGAAATTTCTACACATTTTCAAGTGAACTCGAACTCTTTCTAGTTTTCCATGAAAATTCGAGGATTTTTTCAACCCGATGACCGCAGGGGAGGGGAGGGGGGGGGGGAGGGGGGTTAATTCGACCCAAAACGAAATTTCAAACTTTCCCTATTTTGGAATCATGCGAAGGAGCTGGATCTTACCCCCATCTAAAAAATTGTACTAGGGGGTTAAACCTTCACGCAAGGTTTGGAATCTCTGGGTCCTCTTTAGTCCATCGAAGTGCACGGTCAAATTTCGTGTTGCTAGTTGAAGTGAATATTTAATTTTTTAGGTTTTTTCACTTTATGTGAAATAAAAAAAACCCTGTTCCTGTGTGCACGTGAACTAGAATGAAAAATGGTCTGACCCTCTAGGGATGATGTTTCAAAAAAAAAGTGTTTTGTGATTCATTTGAACATTGGTTAACATACTCTTTCGAATCGCAATGAATAGTTTTATACTGAAAAATGTGTAGGACTTGGATTTTCTAGCAAAACCACATACTGCATACATTCACACCGCAACAAATGCATATAAATTTATTGCAATATTGTTCTATTGAAAGGCATACTCTCAAGCTTTACTTTGAATTTTGATCCGCTCTATATCTTATACATTTTACTCCGAGTAATGAACTCTTGAATTAGGAATCACAGATACTTTTTTCATGAGTTCATTTGTTTATTGTTATTCATATTGTGTGATTGATTCGGTGAACTTTATAACTGTAAATTTTGTTGGAAAATAGAAGCCATGATTTTTTACAAATTTTTATGAATACGTTTTTGAGCCTTTTCAGGCATTGGATCGATTCGACCCCCCACTACAGTTAGAGCTGCAAAAAAGCTACACTGATCGGATTATAACACCGCGAAAATCTTTAACTTCCTACGCGTTTTTCGATTTCAATTTTTTCGTACAGTTTCCTGTAATCCTCTGCGAATTGATTGCATTGGATTGATACATGAAAATTTGATTTTTTTCTTTTAACACTCGTTTGAAAAAAAAGACACAGAGAAAAAAAAATACAACTCTGACAAAAAACTACGTGATGTTCGAATTTCCCTGGAAATTCATAGAAATTTCGTAAGTAGAAGAGACATTTTCACCAGGACTTGCGCACCCGCATGTATTGTAATTGGATTCTGTCCAATACGCCACTCATTTTTGTTGAAAAAAGAAATATTTCGGCATTTGGAATGTCCGCCAGTTGCCCCCGCAGGTGTCACTTCATTACGAAATGACCTTTCAAGGTTGTCATAACTGTATAAACACTGCAGCTACTGTCCAACTAAGGGTTAGGGTCAGGGCTGAGCTAAGGGGTGGACTGTGTGAGTCAGGCAAGCGAGACTCTTCTTCACGGTGGTACTGGCGGGCTTAGCTACCTCCGAAGACGCGATAAACCCTGAAAGGAAAAAGAAGAAGAGGTTTACTGGCGGGTTATTAACCTGTGACTCTTGCCACGTGTTTGAGGTGGAAAGAATTTGCAACACTTGCGAGGCACTGATATCGAAGACGAAATTGACGAGATATTCTCTTCTCCATGGGCCATTACACAGCCAGAATCGTGGTTGCATTGATTATATATACTGCAATAATCCATCGCCGAATATAGTTTCAATCGTGATAAGAAGAATTTCAGCGTCTCAACCAACGACGTGTCGGTCATTTTGGAAAATAATTTGCTTCTTGTCTACCTACATTCTGTGGCAACCCTGACACACAATTATTTCACCAACAGATTTCTGATCGCTATTGCAAATCATGATTCGTTTAGTCTCTGTGAATGGATCAGTCGTTCACAAAAGCAGGGCCTACGTTTCGAGTAAATAGTAGACAATTTAAATTTAGAATTTATCGAAAACAACGTAATTTGATAGGAAAAGAACTTGTCATTCATTGTACACCTGTCATTCATATTCATGTGTAATACTGTTCAACGCTGGTTCCATTTCAAATTACGCAGACAGGTTGGGACCAAAAAATCAAATCGTTAATTGATGGTCGAATATACCATTCTTTAGGATATTCAATAGAACCCATATTTTTTCAAGAAAATTTCCAAGCCTTATACTACCCCTTCAATTTTCGCAAGTATAAGCAGATTTTTATCAATATTGTAAGTGTGCATTTTTTTGCAATACCTATGACTTTCTCAAAAATCCACCGATTTGCTTGATCTTTTTTTTTTTAATGTGCGAAATCCAGCACTCTTTCAGAGCTGCTTGAATTGACGCTGAATTGCCAGAGTTATTGAGTGTCATGTAAAAAAAAGGGACAAAATCCGGGCTCAATTTTCAGTAATTGCATGTTGCCGTAATAATATGTATATATGTATGTAAATCGTGATTTTTCCTGCCGAAACGAATCATTGTTACACGATACTAATAAAACTTGAGTTCCCTAAAAATGTCGTATCATCAACTGATAAAAGCACAGGCATTTTTTCTGTGAGTATCCAAAGCGTACCTTGGTGGATTGCTCACGTATTGAAAAAATTCTCCATAATTCAAACTAATTTGGCGCTTACTGGGTGAATAAACGTGCGAGAGACCACTGATTTGAAAAAGCTGATGAGTAAACAGTAAGGTTCATTGATAAGTGAGTGAAAGGTGCGAGGAAAAGAAGATTCAAAAGGAGTTTGTATGAATTGACCAATTTAGGAGGCAGTAGGACAAGTGAGATGGGACCGATGTACCAACCGAATAAATTCTTATGAAAATCGCGCACAGCATAATGTCAGCTACATGTTTATTTGGTCCTTCTATAAAATATGTATTCTTATTTACTCATTTATCTTTATACACAAGCTGTGGAGTATCAGTTATAATCTCTGACTTTTTCCCTTAATTTATATAGCGCATCAGAACGAGGTTGTGTTGTTTTCAGAATTTCATCTCTCTTCCTCATACATGTATGTATTTACGTGCCACGTGCGGTACAGGATGATATTTATCACAACTCAACTTTCCTGGTTGTGGAAAAAAAAATCTGTGCGTCAGTAAAATCACGTTATTTCGACATTTCATACTAGGGAAAGAACCGCAGAGAGCATAATCAGTATAAGTTGCGTCAAATTCTAGTTGCTAGTAGTTATTTATTGTGTTCACGATCCTAATGCAAGTAGATCATTGATTAATTTGATTGTAGATGTATTTTCGTACGTACTCCTTGTTGTTCACCAGCATATATGTATATCTATAGAATCAGTCTTCTCGATTTCGAACTTTCCGCGAGAAAAATGTAAAAACTAGGATAATCACTGAACAAGCTGTTTAGGTTTTTCGTGTCTAGTCGTTTGTCGCCGGTGGACTCATCCGCGTTCAAATTTGCCAAACGTGGACCCCAAGCGGTAAAAATACTAGAATCTTACGGCAACTCTTGTAAAAATAGCAATTCAATATATATAACAAAACCGTGTAGTTCTGTCTGTAATATTTCCTAATATTTCAACCCGTGCAATGGCGTCAACGAAATATATGTGTCAGCCAAAAAATTCGACAGCTTCGGAAAACGTCCCGTTACATGTGGATGACGCTTTTAACCAAATCTTCTATCGCTGCGCAGAGATAAAGGTATTAATCAAACGCGCCCCCCGGGCTTTCCATCCGGGATGTAATGATGTGTCACTTTTTGAGTATCAAACTATAAGTGTATTCGGATGACAAGCTTTTGTTTGAGATCTATTTTCAACGGAAGTCCAATAATTTCCAATCCAATTTTTCGATCACGTTTTCTCCATTACCCGGGTCCAGCACCATTGCAGAACGATAAAAAAAAATGGTTGCTTCACAATTGTACCAACGTATTTATCAGTCAATTGACAAGTAAACAGTGCGGTAGCATCACAGGTATCAATTTTTCGGGATAAAATTAGCAAAAAATGAAGATTTGATTGAATAATGAATTCTTCGATACAGAATTTCTGGTTCTCTGTAATGATAGGCCATTCAAGAGTACCCACGATTTTTTTCAAATACAGAAAATAGTTTTTGAAGGATTTGGAATGTTCACCGTTCATTGTTATACCGAGGACAACGCAGATCTGACTTCGCAGCAGCGTAATATTCTGCAGCCGCATATTTCCAACAGTGATAAGATGACTTGCAAAAAAGGACCAATAAATATTTCTGTTCATTCAAAAACCGATGAATTATCCTATCTTACGTATAAAAGCTATCAAAAAATTGGCTAACGATTGAAAAGAAGTGATTCAGTCGTTAGCAAACGTTTTGCTTGGCATCGGCTGTCATTTCGCTCGCATAAGGCAGGTATTCCCATAGGATATATTTTCCGCATACACGTGGTCGGTCGGGCGTCGTTTTGGCTAATAATGATCATGTTGTCAGTTATAAAATTTCTCTGTTAGAGCGAATAGTGTAAAGTCATGATGTCAGATGATCTCAGGAATTCGAAACCATACGGATGTGGTATGCAAAGTCTGAGCCACGAGCGTTTTCGAGATGAATGATTTTCACGTTCTACGCGAAGCAAAGTTAGAATCTACGGCCTACGCTGTTGTATTCGTATTTTAAGAACTGTGTTATCGGCGGGCTCCGTCAGCATCATATAGCGAGTTGAGGCAGGGCTCGTCTGAGGTATAAAGCATAGTTCCTGACGGTCTGCCTGCACTTCACTTCTCTCAGTGAGCTAAGTCGCGAAAGAAATCGTTAGTTTTGAAATTTTATTTTTCTCCTTTTTCTTCATCTCACTTCTGCATTAGAGTACAACTGATTTATCTGACATGGAGTTTCTCAGCTTCGATTCTAAAAATAAATCATTGACGCTAAAGAAAAGTGACGTTCCAGTTCCCGCGCCGAATGAAATTTTGGTCAAAGTATCTCACTCTGGAATTTGTGGAACCGATTTGCATATTATTGAAGTACGAATTACTTAGAATTAGCACCGATCGAATGATTTCAAATTCATTTTCTCACTGTCCAATGTTACGTATGTGGAACAATCAAAATCTTCAGTAGCCTTATTCCGGTCACTCTAAATTCTAAATCATTTTATAAATTTGTAGATACATACATCCAAAATAATCCTTTGTCATTTTTCTCACGACACGACTTTCGACCGCATATTCAACGAACAGCGTTCATATCTAACTTCCGCAGTCTCATTGATACTTCAATAGACTCACGCGTGATTACGACCAGATTTCAAAATTAAATGATTTATTTGAAAGAACGCGTATACCTATAAAAGAATCTATCCACGTGAAATTTGTTCCGTCCATCCATGGCATCAACAAAATTGCAAAAATCTGAATAAAATTTGTTCATTGGTGATCGATAATCAAAAATGAAGTGAGGATAACGTTGACTGAATTATTTGTAGGGTGCTTTTCCGTGCAAAGCTGATGGCCCGGTAACTTTGGGACACGAATTTTCGGGTGTTGTGCAAGCGATCGGATCGTCGGTGAAGACGTTTACTGTTGGACAAAGAGTCGTTGTAGATCCGAACAGTGGTTGCAACATATGCGATTACTGCCACAGTGGCGATTACCACTTTTGTCGACACTCTGATGGTCTGAACAATACTGTAGGAATCCATCGCGATGGGGGATGGTCGACACACGCCGTTGTTCCAGAATCACAGGTAACTAATCTCACGTTCAAGGATAATTGATCGGCTGATTTGCATTATAAATTACATCCGTCCCCGAGCTATGCTCAAGGCTACTATAATGCCATACTACACACGATTGGAATGTGTAGACACTAAACAAGGAGGTAAATCGGCTGACCACGATGAGCCAGCCCTGAACCTTCCCGCATTATCCTTTCAAGTTTGAACACTACGAAACTACCCCTTCGATCTATTCCACATTTTAGTCATTTCTAAGTTGGAGCGAATGCTATAGATGAAGATCTGAATCATCAAAATCCGTTAATTCGTTCTCGAGACATGAGAGTTTGAAATTTTTTTTTTTTGTAAAATTTTGTTTTTGAAATTACTTGAAGACTAGATGACCGATTATAGCCAAAATCTGATCAGCTCTGAGTTACGGAGAATTGCATCGATTGAGACCAAAAACATCGAAATCCATCGATTAGTTCTCAAGAACGACACACGGCAAGATATCATTGAACACAAAATTGATCACAGACAAAGACACACACCTGGACGTCCATCAAAAAATGATCAGAGCTGATTCTCTGAACCTCAAAACATGGAGATCTGGTGAAAACTCAACTTTGAATTTTTAGAGTGATGGCAATAACTTCTCTTCGTTTTGAAGGGAGAAATTGAAAATAGTCTTGTCTTGTTCGACTCCACAAAGCTGTGACATTCTAATCAAATTTCGGTATTTCAGAAGATGTACCGTCATAAATTAGGTTCCTGATTAAATTTATGATGGTTCATATTCGGGTAATTCTACGATATTGCGTCTCAGATCCTAACATTTTTGGCAAAAAAAAAATGTAATGATTACGGTTAATTCCATATTTACCGGAATATTAACAGCCTTGTAATGATTTCTACCGAAGGGCCAGTAAGTTTTATTATTTTTAATGACTTTTGCAGGTGCCAGGGGAAAGACACTGATCAGGGGCGATATTCGAGATGCAGGGTATATTTACGGGCAAGGGAGGGGGTATTCCTCATGAAATTGAAGAAATAAAAGACTCTCAGATACGAACATGTATACGTAATGTACTGTAAAGGCATGACAATATTTGCAAAAACGTCTTTCCCCTGGCATATCTCCCCTGGCACGACAATATCCCAGGGGAGATATGGCAGGGGAGAGACATTTTTGCGGAAACTCGTTGATATTATAGAGACAAATTATGCTTTCGATTCGAAATTTGAACAGGATGAATATTGCACGTATTATAATAGATGTTCCTTACACTAAGACAAATAGATAACTAATTGCGACGCACAACTCGCCAGGGTAGATACAGGATCACTGGCATCCAGAACCGAACGCGGTATTTGCTGCGTGATAACAATGAAACCAAAAGTGCAACGGCGTTCACCCGTCACGTGATGCTAACTTCGTGCGGAACTCCTAACACGCTGACATAGTATATTGAATAATAACATTGTATTGATTCAAAAATAACAGTCATAAAAATGCCAGGGGAGGAGACATCGAAAGTGCGGGACAAAACGGAATATGGAATATTTTGAAAAATCCTCGTACGGAATCAATTTTGTTACTGATATACAATTATACGTTCATACAGCTGTAAGAAAGTTCCTTTTTTATTGCAATCTATTGAATAGATTACCAAATATTGCTACTGGAATCATCAAATTTGTTGGCGGGACATGCCAGGGTAGAGACAATTTTAGTGTTCGAACTCAATTTTCTGGAATTGTGAAAATGTTTCATATCTAAAATTCAGCGCTCTATATAGAACACAGTTTGAATAATAACTATAGTCATTTTTTTAATTTTTTATCTTTCAATCTGTGCTATTTTTTTTCCAAGACACGAAAAAACGCAATATCGTGGAATTACCCATTCCGAACAATCTTTTGCCTCGAGAAGTTGAATTGGACCAACAGCGTGTCTGAATTCGTGTGGCGAGTGTTCATGAATGAGACGATTATGATGATGGCAAGAAAAAAATCGATTTTGGACCATTTTTAGTTCCTTTTACCCCGAGATATCAGTCTGCTGATTGGCAGAGAGGATTTTTGTTAGATCTTAAAATCATTTGGAAAATATTTTGAAACGGTCACTCCTTTCTGCTGCTAATAAATTATAGAATCTGATAAGCATTGAAAAATAATTGACACATACGGGCAAGAATCTCATAGTATTCTATCTCTATGAAAACATATGATAAAAAATGATAGGCATTGATGAGAACCTCAAAGAAACTCATTCGAACCTTTCATGGACACAATACAATCAGGAAACTCATATGAGATTCGACGTTCCTGTCATAATTTTTTTCTATCAGATTTTTTCAGTGTCGCTGAAACGGCAGATGACTATACTAGGACCTTCCGAACCTTTTTTACATGCTTTTCTCATTTCAAGGTTCACTTGGTTCCGGATGGGGTTGAGCTTCCCCAGGCAGCGCTTGTCGAGCCATTGTCCTGCTTGGCACACGGATGGGATAGACTAGATCCGGTTCACGTCGGAACTCGTGTTTTAATCATTGGAGCTGGTATAATTGGCTCGCTTTGGTCATCCCTTCTGCATCTTCGTGGTCAACGAAAGACCGTTACCATAAGCGAACCCCAGGCCAAGCGGAGAGAACTTTTCCAAAATCTCAGTGAGTACATCATTTCATCAGTATCCACGAATCTATTCAAAAGAATCGGAATTTCCATGAAATTTTGAACAGTTGATGCTTTCTCACTCTCTAAATTTTACACCCGATATCATACTTGGAAGATGATTCGAAGCCAGAAAAACTGTTCCAGTATGTGTAAATGCCAGTGGTTGTTAATCATCATGAATTAGAAACTCTGACAAGGAGGACTATTAACATGACACTTGGAATGAATTAGCAGTTCGTTATCACACATGCAACGTGTCTAGTAGATGTTACATTTATTACCACACAACCTGAAGCAATTATTCGTGTTTATTGAATGATGAAGTCAGTTAAGAATAATCCATATTATCTTTCAGAATTAGATTACCAAGCGGTAAGTCCGGCAGATTTGAAAGGCCGAGAATTCGATTTGGTGATAGACTGCAGTGGTTCAGCTCCGGCTATCGAGGGAGCTTTGCCCCTGTTGAGTAAAGGCGGTCGACTCTGTGTATTTGGAGTTGCCAATCCACAGGCGGAAGTTAAAGTCAAACCATTCGATGTGAGGCGATAAGTAGAATGGCTACAAAATCATTGGGCTTGTAAAACAAAAAGTTGGCAGTAACAAAAATAATAAAAATCCACTTCTTTTCAGATCTACATGAAGGAGCTAACCATACTTGGAGTGAATATTAATCCATTCACCTTTCCAAAGGCCCTGGCAATGACGACAGCAATGGGAGACACGTACCTCAATTACGAAAGACTAGGAATTGGGGTCTACAAATTGTCAGACTATAAAAGTGCTCTAACTGCACTGAAGAATGGGGATATCAGTAAAGCAGTATTTGAGTTATAAGTGGTTGTGAATTATGAGAATTAGTCAAAATTTGACTTTACTATAGAAATGTGATGAATTGTGGGGATAGAAAATGGTAGTTATCACTTGTGCGATAACTTATAGGATTATTTCCACACAGCAAATGTATTGCGGGGAAAATATGTTCTCTTCATTATTTTTTTTCATGTTTCTGAAGTGTTTTGCATATGTTTGCTTTGAGGATTAGAGACAGTAATAGTATATAATACTCGTAGTCAATCGTATACGTAAGTATAAGTATTAATAAATGTTAATCAGTTCCTAGTGTCAATTACCAGGACCCGGTTAGCGATATGGCGCAACGATATTACTATTGTATCAATACGATTCTCCGTTTCCACCAGCACAAAAAATATTTAATAAGTCAAAATTTGAACCATTTCCAGAATATTTTTCACTGCGTTTTTTACTGTTACAGACAGTGGCAGTGAATTTTGAAACTACTGCAGTTTTGATCCTATCATATGTATTTGGTAATTTGGTCACTCTTAGCTGAAATATCTGAGAAACTGGCACATTTTGACTGAAATTATTTTTTGCGTCGCAATAGAAGTTATTGAATCCGATAGATTTGTCATTTGTACATGGTATTTTTCACCAAGGACAGCTATGTGGACGCGGATGGATACGGATATCGAATTGACGATTAAATAAAATAATTCTGATAGCTTTAGACGTTAGGTGAAGATATTATTTAAAATAATCGTGATTCTGGTTGGAACTTGATGTATGGGGAACAAATGTGTCATATCGTACATCAATTACTTAATACCGCATAGGAATCCTTTAGTTTTAGTACATACGTAATTTAAAATGATTATTGAATCATAAATTAAAGACATTATTAAAGACCACATTTATTCAAATGATTCACATCCTAAGCGCAATTGGCATGCGCGCAATCCCTAATTGTGACTAAATTATTAACAGATGGTAATATGGTAAGTCATAAGTTTTATATATCGGTAATGCAGAATAAAGTAACAGAATACGACATCTGTTGCCCCAACATATACATTTCGATTTTGAAATAGATGCACGGAATCGATCAGTAATTATCTTGGGGGCCCATAATGCTAGCGCAGGAGTAAAAATCCGATTGCAATTTTCTTATCAAGTAATGATCTCAATTCTTCGTACCTTTTCTGATCATTCTATCGTTGAAAACTTCTTTAAATAACTTCCTTAAGGTGCCACGGGAGTCTCTTCAGATAACAATGGTTATCCGCATTCTTGTCCAATTGTTATCTGAAGAGACTCCCGTTGCACTTTAACTCAAATTCTTCAGTCAACGTATCATTTGAGATTGTTTTCACATTACAGAATAGGTAATATGATTTTAAAAAACAAAACAAAAATAAAAAAAAATTAAAAAACGCATTTGAGGAGAGATCAGCCTACGTTGATTCAAATCAGAAAAAAAAGAAAATACCTGACCATTCCGACAGATATGACTGGCAGAGATTCTATTACAAAGTTTTCTCATGTGTCACTAGATGGCTGTAGATACCTGGTTTCCGAGTGCAAAGATATTAAACTCTTTGAATGAGAAATAACTCGTTGTTCAGATGGTCATTGAATTTCGAATATACTTTCTCTGTTTTCTTCTCAAAGTTGTACATACCTGATTGATTTTTCAAAGTGATGGCGGGCTGAGTCAAGAGAATTTGAATCTCGAGATATACGTTACAGGTACGTACTGAGAAATTTGCAGATTCATGAAGTCTTCGAATACTTTTGTACGAAAAGACGTAAATGATTATTTTTATCATATTTTAAAAGATAAGGCGAAGTATTTGATGTCAAGGTTCTGCATTCAGAGTTCAATTGATATGGTTCCTGCCTTCCTTCAGCATGCTATAGTATTGGTTGACAATCATGCGACAACAGTGCAATAGGTCAGATATACAGACAAAGTCCTGAAGACCGAGACTCTTAAATTCTAGGCCCTGGCATTGACCGAGGCAAAACATTAGCAATAGTCTATACGACATATTACATTCACATAACATGTTGAGAACAACTTTTCACCTCGCCAATACGACTTTACTAGTCCAAACAGAAATTTTGATTTACTGGAGATGAGGGGAAGTTCCGGGGTGGATAAAACTGAAAAATGAAATTGGCAAGGTATACACATAGAATCTCAAATATATTGCCTAAGCATTGCTGTACTGAATGATGTTTGCCTATATATTGAAGCTATAATCAGTATTGTTTCGCCGGAAGCCGTGATCAATCATATCCATTGCCTTTGAATCGTCGTGTTTATCACTTTCAACTAGATTTGCCGCGTAATCGATGGCCACAAAACACTCTTATTACGCCTACATTTTTAAGTGGATAACCTACTTAAATTAAATATAATTCCAAGTCACTGCTGGCTGTGATGAAAAAAAAAAAAAAAAAAAAAACACGCTGGCCAACGGGGATAGTTACGTGTAGACATTTAAACTGGAATTTTTGAGACTACTTAGGTCCTCATGTATCGATGAAACATACTGATGGAAATGTCAACGAAGAGTTGGACTGATAATTATGATAAGTCGTTCGTGTTTTAAACAGTCAACATACTCCAGCCGATACTTGAAAAGAAACTTTTGGTTGTTGTAGACATAAGACGTTAGAAAAACTTTACGATTGGTGTCAAGAGATTATTCCATTTTACTTCTGAAGATTATCATTTCAAGAGACTGAATACATATAGTAGACCATAAACCTCGCTAACTGCATTCAGAATCACGTATACATACGTAGGGTAATTTCGGAGTAGACTATTTATAGTTATTTAAAATGAAATAACTTTCCTAATGATCGATAATTTCCACTTACAATCATCGCAGACAACCGATCAAGTATGGTATGTCAATCATCAAAATTCACCAACCTTTGCAGCGAATCAATATTGAAAATTGTGAGTCTTACCAATTTAGCAGGATCTGTCAATTTTCAGAAGTCATACACCCATTGAAGTATTGCAGCCTTATGAAATATTGCGAACGAGATTTCAAATTCAGATACGATGTCGTTGAACCCATCAATCCTGAGATACGATGTTTTTTGGCCAAATTCTGCGATACGTGATTTGCCAAGCAAATTTTGAGATCCGATGTTGTTGAAACGAATTCTGAGATACGGTGTGGTTCTGCCCTCCAGCTGTCAATAACATGTTGATGCACGGTGGAGTGGCACCTATTTCAAATATTCGAAAATATCGATCATTTTCAGATAGTCACTTTCAAAAGCGTCTAGACCTATAGTCCTATAGCCCAAGGTGATGCACGTGTAAAATGTGCAGCCGTGTACTACAATATTGACGTGTAAAATAAAACACGTGAACGGTATGTGGATGTAGATATTGACGTGTACAATATATAGTTACGCAACAATCGGTTCTGGAAACATTTGGATGTATGTGTAAAGTTGATATGGGGGTTATCAGCCAAATACTACGTATACGTTTAGTCTATTAGGCTCAGCTTATAAAGCCGAATTCCTGGCAAGATGTACCCACTTCAGTTTAGCCATTGAGTCAAGTCGGAAGCGTCTCGATAACACCTACTAATCCATAGTGTAATTGGTATATAATTGATATGGAGTTTCTCAGCTTTAATCCCAACAGCAAATCACTGTCATTGCAAAAGGGTCCCATTCCCGAACCAGTCGCGGACGAAGTTTTGGTCAAAGTTGCATACGCCGGAATATGTGGAACCGATTTGCATATAATTGAAGTATGCGTCTAAAATAAAGCAAAATAAAAATTCTACGATTTATGTGATCCTTGTCACCGTAAAGCCGTTTGAAACGGTCAAGACCGTCTCCAAGGACAACTCCAAACGCGTTCAAATCTATGTACTCAAAACACACTCCAAATCTGAAATTCAATTTATTCAAGAACGTAGTATAAACTAGACAACCAAATAACGAAAAAATCGTACTATTCCATAGGGTGTTTTTCCCTGCAAAGATGGCTCGATCACCTTGGGACACGAATTCTCCGGGGTTGTGCAGGCGATCGGTCCGAATGTGACGACATTTTCTGTTGGGCAGAAAGTCGTTGTTGATCCGAATGCCGGTTGCGACAATTGCGATGCTTGTCATGGTGGTAATTACCATTTCTGTCAACGTGGTGCCCATAAAACAGTCGGAATCTTTCGCAACGGAGGCTGGGCCACACACGCTGTTGTTCCAGAGCCACAGGTACCAAAACCTGGTCAATTTTTCTTTGGAATTTAGGATCCGAATGCTATAAGAAGACATGATTGAAACCACAATAGACGAAAAGGCCCCGGAATTGATGTATTGACATCAAGTGTGGGGTCTTCTCATTTTTTCACACGCGATTTTATAATTATGTCTTCTCGATGCATCGAGGCTCTCAAATGAACACGTCAGTATTGAATTGGATTGTAGTCATTCAATGACCACCATATCGAATGGCATATCAGACGAATGGAATTCAGCCTCGCCTAATTTTGCGTCAATGACACTCGGTGATTGTGGAATGTGTTTGGATAACGACGACGAAATTATTGCCTGATTTGTTCGCAATCAGAACATCTGTGCCAATTCTTCGAATTTTCTATATTCTCACGATTGCTTAATTCCAGGTTCACTTGGTTCCGGATGACGTTGGACTGGCTGAAGCATCACTCGTGGAGCCAATTTCTTGCCTGTCTCACGGATGGGATTTAATAAACCCAGTTTATATCGGAAGCAGAATTCTGATAATTGGCGCTGGTATAATCGGCTTCCTTTGGATAGTTGCTCTGCATCTTCAGGGTCATCGCAAAAGCGTTACCATGAGCGTTCGACGACCGAAGCGAAGACAACTCTTCGAGGATCTTGGTAAGTTCTGATGTTTCATTTTTATGCATTCTCGTTCATCGAACCCTTCAAGCACTCCTCCATTTTCTCATCCTGACATTCCAAGGTAATTACGGTATTGACAACTCCAACTTCCAGTCAATCAGCCAGTCCTTCAATAGATTAGTTTACACGAATATCAGATTTCAATTCACAGGGAGGCTCTGATTGATTATCCGGCTATCAAAGTACTGCGTGTGGTTGATTAGTTGTAGTAATTAATTAGCCGCATTCATCGGTTGTTATTGTTTTTGATCAACTCTTATCAGCACTTCGTACAGTGATACTGTAATGTATGATATGCGACCTTGTATTTTGATCAGATTTGGGCTACGAGGCGGTTACCCCAGCCGAATTGAAAGACCGAGAATTTGATTTGGCGATAGACTGCAGCGGTTCACCATCGGCTATGGAAGACGCTTTGCCATTGTTGAGCAGAGGAGGTCGTTTATGCATATTCGGAGTCGCTAGTCCTGATTCCCAAATGAAGGTCAAACCATTCGACGTAAGGAGATGAAAACAGATTTTCTATTGAATGATTATTGACTTATAAACTCGACTGACAACTTGTACAGAAAATCCACCGAAAAATTCGAGATCCTATTTCACCTAGAAATTTTAAAGAGGAAACTGTTTCTTTTTTTTTCAGATCTACAAGAAAGAGTTGACCATTGTCGGCGTGAACGTTAATCCATTCAGTTTCCCAAAGGCCATAGCTTTGGTTAGAGCATTGTCCGATAACTATCTTGATTTTGCGAAACTTGGAGTTGGCGTATTCAAATTGTCGCAGTACGAAGATGCTCTGGCTGCTTTGAAGAACGGTGACATCACTAAAGCAGTATTTAAATTTTAGATATAGAATTGGGACATGCTTCCTGTCTCTGAAAGCAATAAGGGATACATTTTGCAAATGATGTAAAATACTCGGTGTAGGTACCTAACTACATGCCCTAGCTAACAGACTAAAAACTATAGTAACGCAGGATTTGTTCAACTTCTGTGACATTCTGTCATTGATTCGGATTTACGACAATCTGATTCACAATCATGTGTCAAGTACAAGGATTCGTATAGCTCCAGGTGGAACTGCAAGTGAACGAAACCTTGATACGAAACGTAGTAACGGACTTTAATTTGTATCCTCATAAATTAGTATCACACTTTGGTTACTTACCCTCTTTCAGGCAATTCTTCTGTATATTCGTAAAGAAAAAATTAGGTTTGCGATCTGCACATCTTCCCATGTATCAAAGCAAGACAATTTCATGAAACGGGTATTCCGATTAGTACAGTACAGTAAAAAAATGCCCGAAAGAATGACGTTGTCTATTATGGAAAAATGACGAAAAGGGTTTTTAACATTCCGATGTAAATACATATACCTGAAATCGATTAACAATAGTGACTGTCAAATACACGAAATTCAATAGCAAGAATTCTGAAAATTACATGACATATAGGGGTAGGAAGAAATTTTTATGGAAAACTTTAGATGGAAGCAATTTTATTAATATTTTCTCCGCCTACGGGAAATATTCGTCGAGCCCTATAAATAAAGCTGTAAAAATATTCAACGAATAAATTTATCTGTTGCTTCAAATTGTGTGTATTCATTCCTCATGTAACGTGTGTATCATATAAAAATCCCACGTATTCAGGAATAGCAACATATATTGCATCTAGGTGATCAAAACATAATATTCATTAAGTTTCGAAAGACTGTGCCCTCACAAGTCACATTACTGCGATATACCGTCATAGTTACGTTAACTTTTGGAGCTAATTTATCAAAATGGTTTTCGTAATAATAAGTATCACTTATATAACAATCGTGTATGGAAAATTACGGTGTGCAATTTTTATTCCATTCGACGTTCATGTGACGAAAATAATTACAATTCATTCGCCGCTTGGTCTATGCTAATTTTTTTATTATCATCAATAATGGTGGGAACAAAAATATGTTTGAACTCGACTGTTTCCACTCGAGGATGCATATATTTTCCGTCCAATCGCGGTAAAAAATGTTGTCACAAAGATTGAAAACCCGGTTGACTGTGCGCAGGTAAAATACTCAGGAGCGAATTTCGAATGCCATTTTCCATCTTGTCAAATATAAAGCTCGTATTACTTGGACGAGATTTGAATAATTTACATATGTGATATTATTCGGTTATTCCTCCTTGATTTCTGTTTCATGAACTTGTAATTCAACATCGACGGTAGGCAGGTTGCCAGGACCTAGCGATAGAGCACATTGGTAGATTCCTGCGTCACTTGATACAAGACGTTCAATCTGAAACGTTGAAAAACAAACAGTGAATCCATCACTATAGATCTAAATAAGCGGGATCTGTATCTTTCAAAATTTCACTGAATCCTGTGGCTTAAAACTTAAAAGGTGATTATACCGTCAACGTGAACGTCCAAGACGTCACGTTGTGTCTTATGGAATATCGATTATCTGGAAGAAGAAGTGCGCTTCCGCTTGAAATGTAAAGAGGTTGTATTTCGCCTTTCTTTATCCAAAGAAGAGGAGTATCCTGAGCATTCTTTGCCGAGCATTCCAGACTCACGGAACCGCCAATCTCTCCGATCTGCTTTGGTGATATAGAAGTAATTTCTGGAGTGGCCAGCTGCGACGTAACTGCAATAAAAAATTGTCGTTCTAATCGCATGGAGAACAATCTTCAAAACGAGTTCACCTCGGGGGCCTCATAGACGCCTGCGAAATGTATTGCTATCTCAAATTCTCAAGTTAATTCCACGGAAAATCTTGAGTCCTGCACCTTCAACATGAGACTTAAGACATTACAACATTACAATATCAGATTAGATCCTGATGAGATAAGCTCTTAGGCCTCTGAGGCGTCGAAAAGATCATTACTTCAATACACAATCCAAACTATATATACACTTGTGCAGTGATGTGTGATATCTCAGCTCGATTGGACAGTCAATCGCGAACAGGTTAAAAAACGGTAAACAAGATCGATCACATCAATGTCGTTGGGATTTTGAAGGATATCAAGAAGTCATAAATCGATCGGACGCGCCACGCTTTGATTGGATTTGTTCAAGTATGCTCAAATCGTAATGAAGAAACCGAATCATCTTATCAGATTTTGATACAGATTCCACGATCTACTAGGGAAAAATTTTCCCTGATTAAAACATATTTACTTATTGTTAGAGTGTATTGATTTTTTCTTCAAAAAACTCACCAATTTGCAGCGTCGTGCCCAATAACAAGCAGGCGTAAAAGTAATTCATTGCGCTTGAATAGCCTTGTCGTTAGTTGACCAGCGAAAGGACCGACGACGAGTGACCGTTTCTCGATCTGCTCGAAGATTATGTCTACAGCTTATATTGGTAGATTTTTCCCATCAGGGCGACGACTTATAGCTATTATTTTTAGTGCCAAATCGACCATACAGTCAATGTTCGAACAGCTGTATGATCGGAGACTCTTGATACCATCTGGATCTTGTCATAGTGGACAAAGACTTTTTATGTTAATTATGTCTCAGATAAGACCGGTCGAGACTTGGCTGTGAAATAAATCGAGTAATTCGCTGGTTGTAACATCACAAATGAGTTTCCCGGAACAATAATTTCAAATACTGGAGGATAAACTGCAGAGTCCTGATAGGTTTTCTAAGATTCAGCAGCATTCTGAAAATATCCTAATTGATCTAATTGAGAAAACAACCGCATATATTTTCGACGGGAGATACTTGTGATTGTTACAATATCTTATAACAGTGGAATTGGTTTTCTTAATATATTGTAGGCTTCTGCTTATACGTACGTAGAATATGTGGAGCACGTATATGTGATCATATGATACGTGGCATAACGACTTTCAAAACAACAACTTCAATAACGAGATAAGAAAAACTCTGATAAGACGCATAACTATTTCGAAGAAGATGAGAAAAACGAAAAAGAGAATTTCAGAATACATAGGATGGTGGTGTGTCTGTGGAGAACATTCGCCTCTAATCACTTGATGTTATATTTTTAAGAGAAAAAAACATGCGCTGTACAATTTCTAGAGGGATACCTTTGGCCCCTACATGAATAACGATCACTTACGATCATCCTTCTCACTTAGCCAGTGTATTAACTGAGATTGAAAATGGGCTACTCTTATTATTTGTGCCTGTTGATTTGTGCGGTATTGAAGATGGGTGAGTATTTTACGTACAAAAATTTTTTCAACTGCATAGGTTTTCACGGTTAGAATTACCACATGTGCATTGAACGTTGCTCTGCTGTGATCAGTTGTCTTTAGCGGCTACTTCCCTTTTGGGTATATGCCATTAATGAACGGATATGAATGAATGAATGAATCAGTTGTCTTTGATTTCGTCGTATCCCATCATAGTATGAGGATCTAGTAAATAAATAAATACCCAATCCTGAAATAAAGAGCAGTTCGTACAGAAGATGAGGTTATTATTTTTGCAATATTCTCAATAATTCTTCACAGCTAAGAATTTACATTCCTTTTAGCCACATCAGCGAGTATTACTTCAACTTTAGAAGATTATGCAGTGGGGGAAGAATGCTCGGAACCAACACCGACAATGGGCCAATTTATCGGAAAACCAATATTATTGAAATGTTCAATCGATAGTTCAGAAAAGAACGCTAATGTTTGGTCGAAAATTCCCCTTGGCAATGAAGCCTCGCCTTTGGATATCTCAAATGGAACAGAGCTTCGAATCCAGAATAGCCGGTACACTGTCGTACAAGATTCTGTTACTTCATCATTCGACTTACAGGTAGGTAGACAACCGTTTGAATTAGTCTGAATGGCATAGATCGTATCTTATACCTACATTTTCCGTTCGTTTTTTATAATTGTTAGATCCAAAACCTTCAAACGACAGACGCAGGACTCTACCAATGCACCGTTACAGGCCCGAATGGTGATCGAAGATTTAAAAGAATAGAACTGGTAATTTTTCAGTGAACAGTCATCAGTAACAACTACCTATTCCGAAATTCTGCATCATTTTCAACTAAAATTACAAGCTTCGCGGATTTACTCAAAAACAGTTTGTGTGATCACTGCGATTGCTCCATATTGACATGTGCTCACAGCGTGATATGCGAGATGTTTACGCAAATGAATTCTGATTACGAATAAAATTATTACGCACGCTGTGATGCGAGGTGATATTATTTGATAATTGTCCGTAATCATTGCCCTGATGTGATCATACATAAAGTCCGGTGATATGAAATTTAGCAATAATATCATTTATATAACATATCATATGTATACGTGATTGGTAAATATTTTGATCATTTTTATCATGGTAAGAAAATAAACAAAAATCAGCATAAAATGAATTGGTTTTGATCCGGTTTTTATCCCTCTAAATCGGAATCAATCAGATTCCATCGGATTTTTCGAACGGGGGTGATTTCTGAATGTATTCTCCCGATCATATTTGCGGCTTGGTGAATTGACAGCACCATCCCAAACGAATAGTATGTGCATTTTGTTAGATAAATATTTCATAAGTAGCATTACATTATAAGTGATTTTTATATCTATTGAAAACTCGTCATCCTCGTTCTTCCGTACCAGTTTATGATTCGAGACGTAACAACAAAACGGTCTGACTCAAGATTTTGTCAAAGAATCGACTACGCGTTCATTGCCGATGAACGCATAAGCTTTTCAAGCTTTGTTCATCGGGTAATTTTTCTGAGGTGTAATTAATGAACCTTAAACCTTTCTTGTAGATATCGTGAATCTGTTTTCAATGAGTTTATATCCTAATCAAAATTCGATAAGATTCAAGTTCATCGATACTAGTATAGACACACGCGTATGCGCTACACAACTTTCCTCATGGCATGCTATGCATTGAATATAACTAACGATTTGTCATTCTAAATGGAGTTTGACACGAATGTTTGTCCACGCGCTACATGAGTCCATTTTCGAAATACAACGTTATCACATCTATCGAGAAGAATGAAAGAATGAATATAGAATATCGAGCGATTGTGATCTATTGACGCGTGCCTATTACCAACACTGATTATACCTCTCTGGATAATTAATTTGTCGAGATTACCGATAAGTCAATTTTTTAATTAGGAGCCCACCGCGTAATTTCCCATTCCCGTTTGCGAATGATTTTTAACTCCTCGAGCTCCAATGATGGAAAATTACGCGGAAACTATACTGCACACCATGTCCATATGCAGCATCTTCATTGGTTGATCTATAGGCCCAGGTAAACCAGAAGGAATTGAGTATGTGAGACACGAAATTAAACAAAATTCGAAACACTCGTACGTCAATTCTTTAGAATCAAAAAGAATTGGCACACAATTCTTTTCAAATCTACTTGATGCGTGTTTATTTTGTTTTTGACATTCTCAATTCGTTTTAATTTGTTTTGGTTTAATGGGGACCTATACTGACTTTGTCAAGATGCGTTTTCACGAGCGAATGAATTCGCTGAAAATCGAGCGAATAAGTCATGTGACGTTCATATTCATCTACCTACATGGTCGCTGGTTTTCACGTTCGCTCGTGAAAACGGAACGAGCGTCAAAAAGTAGCGAATTATATAAGCGTCAGCATTCAAATATTGGACGCTAGCGACTAGTCGCTGGAAGTTCGAAAAATCGAACTTGTGAAATTGCACCTTCACGCTCAGTCAAAATCAATTAATACCATCAATCGATGCATCTTTTGACACCCTCAAACTTTTGAAGAATTTACCTGTTTTACCTGAATTTAAACATTTTACCTGAAATGCTTTGTATTAGGAAGTGAGGTTATCTAGATGCAAATGGAACTTGTCACCCTTCGAAATTTTCCGTCCGCCCATGAGAACAAATACGTGTTCGATGATTTCTAACTGTTTCAAAAGTTCGTTGTATCTTATAGTTTTGATGAAATCGCGGAGTGACACTTGAGTATATAGCTTTACTGACAAGCGGAATATCCCGGGCAATTATTCATCCAGCTTGTCCAAATCAGTATATTTGATCAATCTGACAAAGTATGCAGATATCGAACGGTATTACACAGATAACAGGAGTTTCATTCGCTCCTGGCCTTGAGGGAAACTCGTCAGAAACTATTTCAAGCTGATTATTGAATTATTGGATATTATCAATTGGAAAGCAATACGGCAATATTAAAATAACAAGAAAACAATAATCTTCTACTTACTTAGATGAGGCGTTGCATACAGTATATGTTCCCAAAATACTATTCAGGTTTGAAATGTATACACGGAAGAGGTTGATATCCCCCTCGTCATACCAAAAACTGATCAAATCATGGTGGCCATTTTTTTTTTTTTTTTTTTTTAAATTCCCGTACTTTTCCCTGACCAGTTTTTCAATTTCCCCTTACCAAAGTGCTTACTGTCTTCATTAGTGCTACATATCAATACCTCGAATTCTTCATTCTATTCCAATGTAAATTGATTAGGAAATTCAACAATAGCTAAAAAAAAAACTTCAGCAAAGACACATAAATATATATACCTATACTTTTTTTTTAAATTATTCATTTCATTTTGCTTAAAAATATGTATAACACATTAAGAAAAATATGATTCCCTATCAATCATTTATCAAATGCTTGATCATCTTTATTTTTATCTGACAAAGTTTGAAATTCCCTGACATTTCCCTGATTCCCTGACCAATTTTTTTCTTTTCCCTGACCGTGGCTACCATGGATCTGTAGTAACCCTTTGCCACATTAAAAAAAACTACACAAGACATCGGAGTGAAAAAAACAGCCATATGATACCGAAGACCATAAGACACAGTAAACAGCAAACAGGCAGTTCTCAATTGAGATTCTACATTAGGAGTAGGAAATCCCTCGCAGGGATACATTAGTTCCGTGAAATATCTTTCAAGACAACCCTTAGATCGATTTGTGAAAGCTGAAAAAACAATCCAGCGAAATTTTGAGGATTCTAGCTCGACAGAGAAAAAAGAATTCTTTTTTTGTTTGTTTTTTTGCTTGTGTAAATTTTTTCAGGCATCTAAAAGTATGTTACACAGTTGTATATTATTGCAATAGTGTACGGTGATAATGAAATCAATTCATTTAGTAAGTTTCGTTATTTCATATTTATTACAATTCATTGTAAAAATTGCTATTCATGCCTTGTATGGTACAAATTGATAAAAACGTTATAGAAAACACCTAATAACTAGGGATATTATTGTTAAAAAATTTGTGAGTGCGTTGAATCCCGCTGAACAGGTTTAGTCTATCAAAGTAATCTCTATTTAACGAGATTACACGCTACATAATTATGTATATATTTATATATAATAATAATATATATATAATTCTAAGGTACTCGAATCGATATTAATTAGCTTGTATGTATAATTATTTCGTAGGTCTAATATTAATTTGTATACACGTTACACTTAAATATAACGTAGTGATATGAAGAAAAATATAAAATGCTGCTATACGATTCAGCTGCCAAAGAAAAATTAAGTTAAGTTTAGCGTTAGATTCAATCTCGAGATTCGATGAACCGTGGATTCTTTCAGGATCCACGAAAAATTAATATCAATAATTAATATCAATTAACGGTAAATAATATCAATAATAATCAGATCGCGAATATTCAGTTTAACTGATAATCGTGAGGATATGTTTTTTTTTTTCAAAAAATTGCGACAAATACTTAAAGATCTATGATATTATTACGAATCTACGTTTTGTGGAATGATTCGTTCGAATACGATAATATGCAAAAATTTTACTTTACTACATCGATATACTATTACCGTTATAAAATCGGAATGAAAATTTACGTAGAATAACTACGGTATGTAAATAACTACAAAAATAATAATCGTACAAAAACAGGTTCAGATCGATACATTGATCAATCGAATGTCCATAAACTGGTAAAAACTACTAGGCTCAACATAGCCATCAACCATTTTGATAAAATACAGCGTGATGCTGCGGCCCAACGAAGTCCAGGATAGTTAATGTTTGGTATGGAAATTTCTGTAAAATATTCAAAATAAACAAACAATTAGCAACATCTCAAATCTTCTCTCAAAAACTTGATGCGACGATTACTCCAATGTCTCATTGTTCAAAAGATAAATAACTTTGTGCATTCATAGGATACTAGTAGAAAAAATACTATGTTTTCAACTGCCAAAGCATTTTGACTGAACAATAAAACATAGCAACATAACTGCATGAATATACTTTTTGGAGGAGCTTTAAATTATCTATTGTACAATTAAATTATAAGAAATGAAGTGGAATTTTTTTAAACATTTTTTCACATTTCACGTTGATTTTTAAGTTAAGGTTGAAATCACACATATTTGCCAGTTATTCAAATTCAGGACTAATTATTTATAAGTTTGACTACTGGAGCATTACCATTGTACAAAAAGCGGTCGATTATAATGGACTAAATAGCTAAATCTTACCTGAAAATAGCTACTATGAGAATAGCTAAGGCGACCAATGGCCCTGATGAAAGTGGCGTCACAGTAGCGGCATAGTGTGCCTGGCCACAGGCCGGTGGGCAAACCGGAATAATTGTTTCTGCGCAAATAAAATAATACACAATCTACAACATGCTGACTACAAAACAATAAAACGTTCTCTCAAGCTAGAGGAACATGTAATACACGTATTCGGCGACGAATAAATACTGCAATCAATAACCGATTTTTTTGTATACTCAATACAATACATGATACTTTGATGTGACTATTTTTGCAAGCTATCATTCAATTAATAAATGCTTCAAAATGATCCGAGATTTAATAATGAGGTCCAACATTTACGCAGCATAAAGTAATTCAACATTGTAACAACAAATATACCGCATGCCGGGATTACAAGGAAACAAGCATTCCATATTACGCTAGCATAATGACAAGTCTTTCTTCAATCTTATTCTTAGTGAGAAAGAAATCGGTAGGAAAGATTAACTGCATCTTTGATATTGAATTTGCAAAGAATTATTGATCTTGTTGTATCATGAAGTCGTAAGAGTCAAACTTGATAGATAATATTACAAAACGAAGTAGGAAAACTCTGGTACTGACTAACAAAGCTCGATCAAGAGCAGCAAATCTTTTTCACCCATTCGTACAAATTGAGAATCGACACAAGCCAATCATTAATTGATTATTTCAATTCCACTATTCACGGTTCAAGACACTAAGATTTCAGATTGAAAAACAAGTTGTGAAGATCTGGACCATCAAAAATCTGAACCGGAAATGATCTCAGAACTCAGTGAAGAAACTCATTTCAAGATTGATTTATCATTAAGACCAAGGAAGAATGAACATTTTTGAAAATATCAGTATAATTGTAACTGTTCGTTTTCAGTAAGATTTGGAATTCTTCAACTGAAATGCAGGCTCCACAGAGGACAAGAAATAGCTTATTGAAATGTAAAGGTAAGACAAAAACAAACTTACCAAAGAGTTCGACTCTGGTTTCAGAAGTTCCCAGTTTATTAGCAGCCTTGCAAACGTAGTGCCCATACTGCCGTTTCTCAATAGTAATAACCCTGATAGTAGTGTCGGTAAATTCATCGGCAGTGGCGAAATGTGAGATGCTGTAATGCTGGTTGTTTGATAGCTGAACGTCGTCTTTCATCCAGATAATAGCAGGAGGAGGATAAGCTTCGACGTGACACTCCAGATCCATATCGTACTGCAAAGCTTGTCCCAAACGTGGACGAGGGGCAGAAATAACAGGCGCGAATTCAACCTCAACGGCAATGTTACGTCTCGCACCTTTTCCTACTCCGTTTTCAGCCACGCAGTAGTAGGTACCGCGATCTTCCTTTCTGATCGACGATATCTTCAGAGTATTACCGCTATAACATAACAGAAGTTTAAAAACCTTGGCAAATAAATTGCCCACATTGTTAGCGAAATAATATGTATATTGTTACAAAGGGCGGAATGCCTTCTATATTTAAATCGCCCGATTTAGTAGCCTTTGAGAGACATAAGACTTTTCAACTACTAAATGTTCGTCTATATCTGAACCCTGTCACCATCCAAACTCTTGTTTTGTAAACAGTCTTGTTCTAGACATTGAAGAGAACACTAGAGTCTTTTTAAACATAATCAATTTCATTTAAACCACATCATTTGTGTCTTTGCATTGCTTTATTTCACTCGGGAGACTCGCGACATGTTTACTCTTGTTGCTATTCCGCAACAATATGTCTGAGAAACTTTTTGGCTAGCAAACAAGCATTTGTGTCTAAAGCAGAGTGTCTACAGAATTCTGGTTTCTAAATTTTAGGCTTTTTCCAGGATTTCCATGGATTTTTGATTGAAAATTCAAGACTACTCAAGAATATGACACGATGTAACTACAGGATTTTGGGGAAGTCAAAGCAGTTTTTCGCGCAAATCAGATAAGTTATTTTCCCTTTCACATTGTAACTAGATCACGTATTGCATAATATGATTAGGTCGATATTTCAGCTAGTACCTACAATGCGGATATTAACAAGACAATTGAAAATACTGCGAAGAAAGAATAAACATTCTTGAAATGAAAAAAAAAAATCAAGGATTTGAAAGAAATCTAGTATATTTCCAGGCTTTCAAAGCATTAATAAAAATCCCAGGCTAATTCCAGGATTTTCAGCATTTCTAGGACCTGTAGACACATTGTAAAATAATACATCGAAACATCAACAGATGAAAAATGAAGACTTGTTTCATTCAAACCCGGATAAAATATTGCAATGGATTAAAAAGAAGAAAACCGAGGACTTTTCAGCTGTAAAAGAAGCAAAAAAATTCACCGATAAATGGATCCACCGGTTGGTAAGATGGCGTTATTTTCTCTCCGCCAAGATATCCTTGGATGAGGATGTCCGGATGCATAGCATTGAAGTTGCACGCTCTGACCCTCGCTTGTGACGAGTGAGCGTGTTGAATTATCGCTGATAACCGGCTGCCTTCGAACCTGCAGTTCGACTTCGGCGGAGATTTTGTTATTCAAAGAAATCAATACTTGGCACTGGTAGGAGGCAGCGTCTGTTTCTTGAATATCTTTTATCTGAAATTAGCGTAGAATTCATCATTATATAAAAAAGCCAGAAAACATTAGATCTATGCAATTTGCCTGAAAAAAAACTCCAGAAAGCTGCTTTACCTGCAATGTGTACGTCGAGGACGCGGTATCGTATCTCAAAGAAAACCTGCTGTCTCTTATAATCAAAGTAGTACCGGTTGATATCGGTAACGGATCTTTAGTCGCTTTCACCCAAAGAACAGGAAAGTCTTGAGCATATTGTACCGAACATTGTAGATCCACCGTACCTCCGATGTCTCTGATCTGTTCCTGAGATATGTAACTTATTGTCGGTGTACGTTGAGCCGTTGCTAAAATCAAAAAAGCATTTTCCCTCAAAAATTATCAATCGAGAAGGTAAAAGTCTGAATTGAAGTCGGTCCTTTGGAACACAAGTAAAAATTTGTCTTTGATTTGTAGCAGATAAAATTAGTTATAAATTAAATATCATGAATGTGTGAAAGGAAAAGTTTGATCACCGTTTTTGAGTTTTCCACGGAATAAGAAAACAGAAAATTTTCGGAATTTTTTCTCCAAGACAAAAAATTTATTGAAATCGACCTGCGGCATAGTGACTTGATTTTACATGTCGAAATTCATGATAAAAACTATTCAAAAAAGTCGTTAAAAAGTCACGTGTGCGAAACGGTTTATACAGTAATGACGTCACTAAACGCTATTCAAGATGGCGGTGTAGGTAAAATAGCACATTTCGTCACGACTACGGAAAGACTTTTTTGGCGAAACGAAAGGTTTACGGCACGAGCCGAAGGCGAGTGCTGTAACGAGTTGAGCCAAAAAGCCTTTACGCATGAGTAACGATTAATATTTTTCATCACGAAAGCCGAGAAATCGCGACGAAGTTGCGATTTTAAGGTTAGAGTGATGAAAAATAGCATTTCTGACCTCGTGAGTTTATAGGTTAAGGTGCAACGGGAGTCTTTCCAGGTAACAATGGTTATCAGCATTATTTTCCAATTGTTGTCTGAAGAGACTCCCGTTGCACCTTAAGTTATAATGTCGCGAAGTTAGGCATATGCTATAAATTGACGTCACTAATGGCGGGGAATTCAAACGCTACTACATTCCGAACGAATGATATTCTTCATATTCACTATGCGATAATTTATAATCAATTCTCATTTGTGACCAATAGTTTGAATAATCGGAGAATAAAAAAAAGATTCATATAAAAGCCAATTACAGGATTTCAAAGTCATTGTCGCGGGAGTTAAGTTAGGTTAAGGTCAGATATTCTGGCACGGGTCAATTCAGTTCTACTCGTTAGAAAGAAGTCGTAGGTCATAACTCGATGATAAATAAAGTAACAACAATGAGTAATGGTTGATCGCGACGACGAGTGAATTAATAAACCAGTTATGAATCACCATCAGGCGTTAGTTGTTTATTCAATTATTGTTATGGATTCGTTGAGGAATTAGTCAAATTATGATAAACGGTTGGTCTATTGATTTCTAATAAACGTTTTCGGGATAAGAAGCTTGTTGCAATAATTTGCTGGATCTACCGAGCGCGCGATAGTCGTTTGTTATGTAAAACATGACCTTATTGAACTTAGAACTGATTAGAGATAAGCGAGAGGTAAACTGGGGTTATAATATTGAATGAAGATTAACCAAACGTGGTGATACTCGACCCGAAATACTTACTCAATTGAAGTAGGGCTAATAAGAGATATACGCCGAAGGATTCCATTGCAGCGACGACACACCCAGTAATTCTGATGACTGGAAACGACGCCCGAAGTATTTGATGACACTGGCTTGTTTCGAACCTCGCCAACCGCAACTCTTTTGCGATTTAATTTCACTGACGTCTAGTCAGATCTTGAATGAGATTCAATGTAGTTCAATTGTTGCGTTTGAACAAAACGCTAAATGGGTGTTAGCTTAATTCAACTTGTCAAACAATACTGATGAATACACTACGCAGGTGTTTGTTGACCGACTGTTGTAATGGCGGATACCACAGCCGCTACTGCGCTAACCAAATGCAAGACTAACATCGTGTATTGGAAATTCAAAAAACGATCATATTCGATAAATGTTTGGAAATTTATTCTAGTTCATCTTCAAAATGAATTATGATTTAAGTTTTTCTTCATTTATCGAGCTCTATTATTATACAAACCAACTCTCGTTTGACCTCAGAGTAAAACTACCCCTAACTATGGGAGAGCGGCGTAAATTTGAACTTTAACTTTAGACCGACATTGAGACTGAGATCGTTGACTGAAGATATTTAAAGACGGCTACCCAGGCTACCCTTACGGGGTTTTGGGTGCCGGAAAAGTGGGCCTGAGTGGGCTCTGGGATACAAACGGTCACCAAGTTTACCAACCCAAAAAACGTTGCAGTATATCTATAGTTCGCAAATATACAGATAGCGAAGTATCCAGTTAGGTATAGATCTGGACATTGAAAACACGCAATATATAAATATCACAGCTTTTGGAAGCCCTTGGAATGGAAATTTCAATCATTCGAAGTACAACTATCATATTTGATAGTCACATGTGGGCGCAGTAAAATTCATAAACTCAAACTGTGGCAGATTATGACCATTTTAGACACTGGCCGTATTTTTCGAGCAAATGAATATCATACTTAAGCCTGTTACGGTGTTTCCGTGGAATATATTATTCTTCTTTGATTTATAACATTTCCGTTGAAAGTATGAATGAAGAGTTCGTGTGGGTATGAATACGTTCGAGACCATTCGAATAAATTAGCAAAATAAAACAAACTGCATTCTCCTTTTATATCTTCTTTTGAATTTATTCATTTCATCTTCAATTAATCAATAAGTAAGAAAAGTGCAATGAAATGGCAGCCCAGTCAAAAAGAATGCTGCTGCGAGGGACACCATCTGCTGTAATTCTGTTTTCAGTTCCGAGAACATACAAGTACCGACATATTTTTGTCGGTAATTTTGGTGATTACCTGTTGTATTTTTTTTTTTTTTTTTTCTTCGGCATTAAAAACTGTAACTATATGTGATTGAGAAAGCGTTTACAGCCTCAAAATAGCTACAAATGCCTCATAAATAACGAAGAGAGCTGCGGTCTGACGTTTTCAAGAATACGTCACGAGTGTATATATTCCAAATATAGTTTTACGCACGTGTGTATGCAGCACCTAATATTTTACAATAGATAGAAAAATAGAGCGAAGAAGAACTCGCGCGTGAATAATGCAATCCAACGTCCTGAAATTGAGATACTTTAATTATTTAAAGAATGTCTCGAAATAGCTACTCTGGTATAACGACACAGGGGGGGACATAATTCTAGATTTGTACGGTAAAATATTTACCGTGGGAGGGTCTTGCCCTCCGTATACCTACGTCATTTGTATGTGACGTATGCTCTCACACATATCTTATAACGTGAGGGTTGATTCCTAGTCTTGTGATATAGAACCTTGGGCGGTGGCCTATACCTGCACATAGACATTATTCCACTTTTGGTCTATAAGTGAAATGTTATATTTTCTAGGGCACGAGGTCATCGGGCAGATGGGCAGAAGAAAAGTAATTCGAACCAAACCTTTATAGCGTAATAATAAAGTTGTTCCCTGTAATAATAATATGACCTTTTCCTGATTGCGAGTTTTCCTCGCACGATATAAATCCTTTATACTGCTATACCAATTGCCAATGGTGTTTTGTCACAGATTGATCGCCATCACATTATAGCTATATCGTTTGCTTTCGATGGTTATTCCCGCTCAACGTTTATGTGCCACGTTCCTTATGGAAGTTCTTGATTAATGCACTAGCTATAGTTTGGAAAAAAAAATACACGCTTTTTCCTTCCCTCTCAACTCTTTAACATCTATATCCCTTTTATTCGGTACTAAATGTAAGTCGTTTCGTGTAGATTTAGCATGAGATAGCTGTGAGGAAACGGCAAGTCAAATCAGATTATACCTACTTTGTTATCTGACTTCATCTACTTGATGAATTATTCATACGCGGTGTTAAACGCCTCATTTATGTCTTCACTTCGACTTGCCATTTATTGCGATGTATTTCATCTATCAAATACAAGCGACAAAGGGTATCATGATAAAGCGGTTATCATTTCATCTTCTCAAAAATTCTCCTTCATTTCGTGTGATTTCATTGCTCTCAGTTCATATTATATTATCTGTTTGACTGGGTAAAAATAAAACAAACAGCCATCGATAATTTGAAAAAACCAACCGAAACATTTGCTCTCTTGATGGAAATCGTGCAGTATTATCTGGCCTCAGAGGAAACTATTTATTACATGAATGCGAATAGGTGAATGAAAGCTGCACATCCAATATCAAGTCTTTGAATAGCACCAATCATTGGTACATTTTTAACAACAAATTTCACTCCATGATACGATTAGATGTTGAAATAAATCTATAAGGTCAAACGAATGATTTTGCGACCTTGATTGTTTGTAGAATTTTGATGCCATGTCATAAGTCTGATGAGTCCTTAAAGTAGCAGTGACCTCTGGTTCTTGATTGCCTATATTTTCTTTTCTTTGAAAACTGCAATTGTATTGCAATCGTTGTCGATGGCCCATCGCAGCTGTATAATTTTTGTAGAGGGACCCTAGGTCGTCCAACAAGTGTTAAAACGGAAGGACGACCGAGTTTTGTCTGCGCACACATCGTGTGTTGTCCACTTTGTCACCATGGAAATTCTATGCCTCTTCCCTGGGGGTCTATTGCTGGTTTATAGACACTCACACACGTGGACTTCACCCTCTTTACTTCTATTCGAACTAATGTTAGTATCCTTCGGTATACCCTAGGTAGCTTCTGCCTCGTTGCTCAGTATATATCATACCTTTAACGAAGCCACTCTCGTCCGGAGGATTTACCCTCCGTAGAGAAGAGTGATTTTAATTAAATAAATAATACCCCATAATAAAGGATATTCGCATATTGACATGCAACAGCTAGATATCCTTGCCTCAATTTTATTTCTCAATCGAAACGATTTGACTATCTGTCTGATACTCTCTTCTTCCCTCCCTTATAGTTTCTTTTCTCTTTATTTCTTAGATCTTGTATTTTTTTATTCTGGTCGAAATTTCGCCCACGTGGTTGATCCTGCGATTGGTACTGGCTCATGGATTGAAATATACAGATTTGAATTTGCCGGGATATTAGAACGCGGCTTAACGTTTCGAAGCATTCGGAGCGCGTGTCTGCGAAAAGCTCGCAAAAGTTTCGATAATATACGTTTTTACTTATTGGCTGTCGAGTATACCGCCGGTATTCGTTGCTAAGACGACGACGACGACGCTGCGCGTCGGGAACATGTCCTGGAAGTGAGTTATAGTTGACGATGAGTGGATATGCGAAGGTGTATGAAGTGTAAGTTTCTTGTTCTATTATTAACGCCAGTTGACTTTTTCAACGTAACTATAGAGGTGAAAAGTAAATATACGGTTTCAAAGGTACAATTTAAATTATTAAAAAAAAAAAAAATATCAAAATTTTACAACCGTTTCGTTCTCTGACGCCACGTGTCACTATATAGCGTTTGCTTCTCATTTTTATTAACTATATTTGAATTCGTGTCGCATAACAAATGCGAGGACATGCGCTTGACATTAAGAAATCTTAATAAAAGTGTGAAGAATACAGATAATAGTAATGGAGTCTAGTTTCGCAACGTATAATTCAAGATATCTAGAGTTCAGTACCATGGTTCACCACTGTACGGTTCAATTCGTTTCTATTCATTGATTTTATCGGAACGTCTCGACACTTTGTTGAAATTTGATCATCGACCGATTTTCGTCTGATATCATTTTAATCACAATATAGGTCTGCATGTAGAGGCCAATGATGGAATCAATGAAAGGGACGTAAAAATACATTCGATTTTATTCCCAATGGTCAAACCGCAGTAATCTGCAGTCCCTTCGACATTCTTCCATTAATTCTAATCCACCAAATTGGCAACTCGCTTCAATTACCACGCGGTAATTGGCGCCGAACCTTTCGGCTATTTTGACGATCCTCGTCTCTTCAAATTCAATGGACTAAAATCAGCATCAACGATCGAACAAGGCATTAATTGGCTACTAACAAGCCACTGTCATGTTTTCCACATGGAATCATGTCCACCTCACTGTATGAATTCTACCGTGAAAATGAACAGCGAGAAAGTCATTCCGATAAAGTTGTACAATAATTTTTTGTCATTCGCGATCATTTTTGATTTTCATCCCTCGATGAAGGATTCTTATCAGTCAGAAGTCAATTCGTTACGGAGGAAGAAATGCCATGTGTGATTAGATGAAAGGCAGGTGAACACCTGCCGGTATATTCGAGGGGTAGAAATTTCGAAATCGTATAATAAACTATAAAGGGAGAAGGAGAAAACTGAAAGCGAGGTCTGGCTACCCCCTGAAGAATTATTTCGCTAGGGGCTGTGTGGTTAGTCATTTATAATTAACCAGAAGTCGACCAACGCCAGGTCGCCACGGCTGCCAGCGATCAAAATTGATCAATGTCCGTAACTCGCAACGAGCAGACTGTCCGTGTGCCGAACCTGGACGAGTTGCATTTACCCTCGCTCTCTGTATCTTTGCCACCATCTCCCGGACGTCTTCCGGGTAGCAGTCCCAACGACAGTCCCGTCTGTTCTTCACCGGAAATAAAATTTAATTTCATTGAAATGGAGGCCGACGCGATTCGATTGGAGGACGAAACTCAGGTAGACTGTGAGATCTTGAGATCACAAGATTTCACCATTTTTTTTTTAGCAAACAAATCTCGTGCTGTGAAATGAACGAAAATACAGTGTGGGGCGTTGGAATCCTTAACTTTTCTCTTATCAAACTAAAATGCAGTATCCTCGGATATTCCTCGAAATCTCATCAAATTCGAATGTCTCGTGCAATTAACCCTCCTGGGGAACACTAAATTTTTCGAGACAAGGTGTGTTACGCTGGATCTTTTAGGTAACAGAGTCGGGTTTTCGAAGTTTTTTGAGCTTTTGAAAAATCTGAAAAAATTCAGGCTTACGTCTCGGGGTGTCAACGATATCGTCCAAAAGTTGTCATGAACAAAAGTTCAAAACTTTCCTCATCAAAGATTGAAATTGAAGGAGAAATTATATGAAAATGAAATGTTCTCCGAAATTGACTGTTCCCTAAAAGACCCAGTGTACACACGCCAGTGTCAGTTTAATCCATTGTAGCGACAGAGTGAATAATATTTGTTGCAAAAACAAACGAGATCAAAATATGTTCAGCAAACTTAGAATATACCTGTCGTCAAATGTGGATTCAGCCCCCTAGGTGCTATCAGCTACTAGCTACTATATCCTCACATTGAATCAATATACGAGGTCGACGAGTGTTTTATAATTCTAGAAATGAGTTTCGTGCCACTTTAAAGGCGGATCGCATCAATTTTTTTAGTTACTTATTTATTTTTGTTTGTTCTCATTTCAATTTAACTTTCGTTGATGAAATGAATCGCGGGATTTCTCTCAAGCTAATTATCTAAGACTCTATTTACCGCAGGATTCTCACAGCCGAAGGCCAAGTCGAAGCGAAGGAACATCTCAGATCCAAGAATTTAGCCCAAGTCGATCACAGTTAAGCGATTTGGCTCATTCCGTTGGTTCGACAGAGACATCCTTGGTATCATCAAGTGCGCACACCCCTAATCTCGAGGCTAGTCCTGGCAAAAGGACGAACAGGCCTGGGACTCCGTACGACGTAACAAAGCCCGTCCTTCAAGGGACGAGCGAGGCTCTAGTCGAACTGGCCAGAAACGGTATTCAGGGTCTTCAGCAAGTTAATCAGTCGAACGATCCTAATTCTTCACTTTCTGAAAGTCCGAAAATCGCGAGACGATATTCGAGGGCCAGCGTTCATCCCAGTGTCGTTGGAAACAAGAGCTTAACGGCACGCGACGCTTTTGGTAATGTATTAGATACGTTAACTTGATACTTGTACTTTGAAAATTATACGGCTGCCGGCGACTTTAAACGGCTCTTTGTCAAGTATTTCCGGCTCACGACAGCCTGTTGCACTAGGCACTTTGTCGAGCTATATAGAATGGTTCGAATAGCTTAGGGAACATTTCCTCCTATGTTTGAGCACTAAGCCGCATGCGAAGATACCTTCGTCGAGATAACACGCAATTCAATACCCTAGTGGAAAAATTAGCCTGATTATTATTTTTTTTTTTTTTTACAATTTTTTTGATTGAATTGGCGTTTAGTTGGGAATCTATGTGAAAGACATAAGCTCGGAATTGTACCTACTGCCGAATCTATTCTACTGGAAAATTTTTTGAAAAACGAACAATTTGCGTTTATTATTAGAGATTTTTTTAAGTCTGTCCAACAATTATCGTCAGATTTGAACTTGAAAAATAGCGAACATTGAAACATCTTTTATCCTGATTGTGATGTGATTGATTCCTGCAGGTGTCTTGTCAGCCTCATAATCAAATTAATTAGTTTTTTTGTTCTCCAATTCGGATAAAACTCAATGAACATTAAGTACAAAATGCTTAATAACTGCACTCGTAAATTTCCATAATCCTTTCTCAAAAATATTCAAATATATTTTCATCACGACAGAATCACGTCGATAGATCTTTTGACAGTATGTAATATGAGTTAGATTTTGAAGTACAAGTGAACTTTGAATTTTTTCATGATCGAAGAATTTTAGAAGCAAAAATCGCGGTCACGTTATATAGAAATAGAATTTTGAAATAGTTTTCTAAGTTTTGTTTGAATTGCAAGATAAGGATTATGTGAGAGGAATACCTGCAGAGAAAATCACAATTCTTACAACTTTTGATAATTGATTTTGAGCATGTCGTTTTATAGAATGTCAATGAATTTTTGTAGAACTATAAATTTTTTGAGAATTTTCCGTTGTGCCCCACCATCCCTTAATTTCATTCTGAATTCGAAGAGACAAACACGATTATAGGGTATCCGCGATAAAAGAAATGACAGTAATACTGTAGAGACGTAATCTAGAATCTATAAAGCAGCTTCTTAGTCAAAAGCTTCGTGGAATGAGTGAGTTTCGCGTATCGATAACTGGAAAAGCCTGTAATTTGACAGAACGAAGGGAACCAATTGAAGTGAGTAAATTTTTTATTTCACAACAACGTGGCGCGTATATATACAGTGACCGATATTTTGGTATTCAGCCAATACTTCGACTTAGACTTTACGTAACGATTCAACGAGTATACGGATCGAAGGCTTAAACGTAAGCCGCCATTGACGTTAACGTCAGGTTTTCAAATTATTTTTAGTAGTTAATCTCAATATTGTGTTGTGGCGTGAGTTGCTCTTCATTCAATTAGGTTAAGAGCCCTCAGGTAGACTATGACTATCTAACCAGATCAGTAATTTCCCAGGGCAGCTATAATCCCTGTATGAATTGCCATGACCTGCGCTGTAAAATATCGACCATATCAGATTGGTACTTGTCATTATCTAATTGCTTTTTTTTTTGTTCTTCCTCTCATTCTCGATACCGATTTTTAATTGTTTGTGCAAGAATGAAGGTTCTATAATTAGTACACTACTGTATACATATATGTATACGTACATCGTATCGTACGTACTCGTTTTTACTTGAATTGCACGCTGCACATCAAACCGTAACTTTCAGGCTTAATATACCCTGACCTGATTAACAAAAGGGTATTATACGACGTAGAAATCGATGGATAATAGCCCCTAGTATAACTCAATGTCTACCCACGTGTAGGACATACGTACAACATACCGTTATCTACAGGATGTTCATGGTTCATCTTTACGTCGATATAATAGAAAAAGTACAGTAACTTGACCTTCGCAAATAACATGAACTATCGCGATTTTCAATTACAACTATGATATAACGGTGAAAAACAAATCACTTGTCAGAAAAAGGCTCTCTCCTTTTGGGAGTGATTTATCTCAGAACGAACTGTTATACTCTGTATAAATTTCGATGATTGAACATTGATCCAGTTTTTTAAATGTATTTATTATTTTGTTCACACGTTAGTTGAGAATATAGAATGACTGCTCCCATATCTACCTGTAGTGTTGATTGTACTTTGATTCACTCGATTCATCAACTAGGTATATATTTATTCTACCTGTGCCAATATAGATCAGCATGCAAATGTCAACTACGCGTGAATGATCCATCGTGGCCAATATATTTCCTATTGGATCATTCGGTACGATCTAACACGCAATGTCGATGACCTTTAGTGTCGTTTTTCGAAGTAAAACACACAAAAATAGGTATATAATTTTTTTTTTTTAAGAACGTAATATTGAAAATCGACGGTTTTACTAATACCTGTGAAGATTAACGACTCGAAGAGCAGAGTTGTGACTCATCGATTACTTTTGTGATTCGATAACGAATTTTTTGTGACCATTACATGAACTCATTTCAAATTTAATACTCATTGATTATTACATTTTTATTGAATTTTTCACAACCCGGTCGAGGAGTAAGTGCGACTTGGTATTTGAATGTCAATTCAAGAAATTCCCTAAATAAATACCATTTTGTATATTCACGATAATGGCTAGAACAGAACAGAAATTATAAACTCGAGGGTACCGCCATCGAGCCGGGTCTCTGATCATATGTAGAAGTTAAACAACCCGCAGTAGAATATCGTCGTCACGGTCAGCCATCCATAAGTAGAGATAGTTTGACTAGTGCCAGACGGAAAGAAAATGCCAGATATTTATAGTTTGCTGTCTTATAAGTAAATACAATTATGAAATATGTCGCCTATTAATTTTTTCTTCCCTCTCTTTTTATAATGTCAAATATCGCTGCTACAGGGTGAAATTATGATCATTATTGACATACTTTCTACATTAAAGCGAATAGCGTTTGAATTAACCTGCAAGTGAATAAATTACGATGTATGTACATACATACCTACTTAGGTATATAACAAACTGTTTGCAATAATGCAAAATGATATGGTATAAAGCGATGTCTTTCGAGATACAGCAGTAGGTATTTACGCGGATGTACAGCCATGGAACAATAAATTTGCTCGTGACCTTTGACGTTTACAATAAACTTATTTTTTTCAGGACCAAAATTAACTCCCGCACCTCCAGACGCGAGTCCATCCTTACCCGGTTCGCCTGTGCTTCAGGACTCGGATAATGAACCGATGAATAAAGAGGCAATATCCCGGAAGGATGGTGCGCCGGAAGGAGCCCAAGAACCGGAGGTCGATCCTGACACATTATTTTTTCGGTAAATTATTCACAAATAGCTTTGGCCATTAGCTGTTTTTGTTGATTTCCGAGGGCTAGAACTAACGATGTGTTAGAATATGAACACAATTCTCTTAACTTACCGTGGAATAAGGACTAAATCAATGTAGTCGAGCCAATTGTTTGTGTTAAAACAATTCTGCTAGTCTAGATTGATTCAGTCCGTATTTCATTATACAAGTCTGAGCGTTAAATTCACTATGAAAAATACTCTCCATATACCGTTTCGGGCTAAAAACTCAATCCGAAGATAATTTTTCATGAAGCAGTTTTGCAGCATCTGTTGGACAGGGTTAGCCCTTTTCGTGGGCACACCTCTGCATGTAGAATAACTTATAGTGTTCACACTGGGTGAAATTTACCCAGCCAAGTTTCAAAAGGTTACTGTGTGAAAATTATCAGTCCGATCGGGATATAAAAAATACTGAAAATACTTTGAACATTCCAGAATACGTGTGAAACGTTGTCATGTCAAAATTCAAATCACAACAATATATCCTATAAAATCGTCAATAGATAAATTTGTCAAAAAATACACCATTTCACTAAAAAAATCTAAACTCTTTGAATTTTCAATATTTACAAGTCAAATTTCAACTGAAATACTCGTCAGACATGGTACTTCTAGGAAAAAAATAATGGCATAGTGCACGTTTGAAAACAGGTATTTATTTCGACATGTGAAGAGGATAGATTTTGGCGTAGACATGAATGCGGATTTATCTAAAAGATATAAGTGTCAAAAATGCACCTTTTCGCTAAAAAAAAATCGTAACTGATGCATTTGTTAAATATTTTCTACCCAAAATAAACCTGGGTGAATTTTACCGATGGTGGCCACGAAGGGTTACAGTAAAATGAAAATTAAACACGAGGTCAAGGTTTTTTTTCGAATTTAGACCCAGTAGCTTAACTATTCAAAAGGGTTGATTATTCATGATGCTCGTGACTGTATCACAACTCCGTGGTCAGCACTAACAGTGCGACTAGCCAACATCTTTTATGAGTGAGGGTTTGGGAAGGATACACGTTATATTTGGCACAAACGTTATATGCATTATATCTCGTCCTCCCATCATTGAATTGTTGTTTTCACATGCACTTGTACCCGTACTATACCTACGACACATACATATGTGTTCCGCAGCAATCTCGACCTAGATCAGCATAAACATTGCTCACGTGAATATAACAGGGTGCATAAAAATAGTCTGCACATGTATCTTTAAGCAGGTTAAAGAAATAAATTAAATTCTGACATTTCTACATCGCAATTCATATTTTCATCACAAATATACATATAATATTAATTGCAATGGTCATAGCATTGGCTTTAATTAACTTATTGGCGAATCACGTATGTACCTACTTCAGCTATTAATACCTATCGATCATATTCATTCGGTTTATAATATAATAGCACGTGAAACCATTGACGCTATTATTTTTATCTTATTTCTCATTGTTATCGTTAAATAGCGATGGTCGGCGTAGAATTGACATGGTATTGGTATACCGAGAGGAAAACGAAGGGGTTATGACAGAGGCTGAAGCTAGGAGAATAGAGCATAGAAAAATATTTCAGCAAAATCTTCTCAAGGAAGGTTTACAACTGGAATTAGAACCTAAAAGTACCTCCTTCGATGGTAATACATACTTTTTGAAACTCCACATACCCTGGAAGACAAAAATGCAATATGCCGAAGTGATGAACCTAAAACTCCCTACGAAGAGGTTCATCACGATCTCCGTAAAAGCTTGGGTGAGTTTTTGGTGTAGCTGCAGTTTTTTGCCCTTGATTTAAAATTGAACTCCAATTACGAAACTCACCATCTGAAAAGCTTCTTACTCAGATATAAAGACCAACATGCGGGTCAAATCCATGATCAAATGTTACCCTATTGCTAATTATAGAATACTAATCAAGCCTTGAATTGATGATGCTACAGAATTGATGGAATTTGATCGTCTTGGTCAATAGAATTATGTTGGTCTTTGAATGTACCTACTGGTGAGAACCTCTTTATAAAATTTCGTGATTGTGGTGCGAATTTAATTCATTAGCCAAAATTCTATACCTTTTTCAAAGGTGCTTTTTGTCAGATTTCGATTGTCATACATGTGATCCCTTCAATGTATTACAAAAATATATTCAAAAGGGTGACGAAGGTGGTAAAGAAAAGCCAAAGTATTGGGAGAAGTGGTTGCCGTGGATAGAATGGGTCCAGAGGCTACATTCTTGGGACACAAGCAGGCATCCCGAAGAGCCGAGTTTTTACGAAAGCGCGGACCCCGGAGACCGAGAAGAGAGGTAATTTGCAAAAATTAACAAAATCATACAACTTTGTGGTGACAACGAAACAAAAAATGAAATTCAGCACCTAAAGTCTTTTCTGCGAGTCTTGATTCGTTCTCATTCTAGTTGCAATAAATTTTGGCTACAACGTTATAGCAGCGTGCCGTGTGTTCGGCATTTTACTGAATTTTAGACAAATTCAACTCAGCCGTGAAACAATAAATTTTAATTTTAATAATTAAAGAGATCGCAATCGTGAAGTCTGGTTTGTATGATTTATCAAATGCCCACGCATTTCACCCCCTTCATGAATTTCTTATTTGTTTCAGGTTCGTGGTCAAGGACAGAGACACAGCCTACACACCAGCCCAGAGATCGTTGATTGTGATGCAAATTTTATTGAGGGCAAGATACGATGAGACACATGAAAGAGCGGGAATCCGTCGACTTCTTGCTGACGGAAGTTACCTCGACTGTTTCCCGCTTCACGAAGGTCCTTACGACAAGCCTGGGCCGAATGGCGAACTTTTCGACAGACACTTGTTGTACCTCGAATGGGCTCGCCCTTCACAGTGGTGAGTCATCGAGTTCCCCGAATTTAGAGTTTAGATCTGATCATCGTATGATAAACCTTTTATTATTCGATTTTTTTTTAGTTACTGTAAATTTATTATTCATGTGTGTGATATTCTACCCAAGTGTAAAGCTTATCAGCAAAGTGAAAAGCTTGAATTGATCAGATTAAAGCAAAATCACATTGCTTGGTTTTTGGAACAACACCAAAAGGCTGAGAAATTCTGGATACATTTTTTGTACACTGAAATTTCGTGTCATCATTCAATATTCAAATATTAACAATCTCTGGAAATTCGGAATTATTCGTGAATTCAAGTTAATTAAGGGTGAGCCGTACGTCGCGGTTGGAAAAATTAAACATACTCCAAAATCAAGTTTTTTCATCAGCAAATTTCATTTTGCATTATTATAATCATCTCACTTAAAAACGGTTGTTGCTGCACAAATTCGGGCACATCGTAGGTCCGATTCGACTCGTCTATGACCAAGATTCGAAGGAATACAGGCCGTCACAAATTGAATGAGGGAAATTGGAAAATTTAATTTTTAGGCTGAGTTATTTGCAAATAAGTGGAAAAGAAATGTTCGATTTTCGGGAAATTGGCCATGTCTTTTATGATAATTTTCTAAATTCAATTTCTCTCGTTCAATTTATGACAGCGCGTCTTCCGAACGATTAGGATCCTGAGAAAGTGAAATCGGACCTACGGTGTGCCTCAATTCGTGCAGCGACTGATTTTTAGTGACATGAATTATAATGATGTAAAATAAACTTTGGTGAAAAATTGATAGATTGATTTTGGACCAAGTTTCATTTTTACAACCGCGACATACTGCTCCCCTTAAGGGCTGCTTCATAGTAGTCTGGTGTTAGCATCTGGAAATCGTTGGTAGTCTTTGAAAGTCACTAAAAAGTTTTTGAAATTAACTATCAGACTCATCGAGAGTCGATGGTCGTTTCTGGAAGTCATGAAAAGTCATTGGAAGTCACTTCTGGCAGTAAGTAGAAATCAATAAACTGGTAATTGGAAGTCGGAAATCACTTGTGTACCTGAAATCGAAGTGAATAGTCTTTCGGGTAGTCATTGTTCTGAAAGACCGAGACCTTCAAGACGATCACGTATGCATTTGACGAAGAACGATTCATAATCATCGCATTTTGAAGGTACAAGAGGCAACCGTTGTGGTTGGTGAGAAGATACTTTGGCGATAAAGTTGCCCTTTACTTCGCCTGGTTGGGTTTTTATACAAAGGCGTTATACCCTCCGGCTGTTGTTGGTTTACTGTGTTTTTTCTACGGCCTCGGAAGTATGGAAGGTGCGGACAACATACCGAGCAAAGAAATCTGTAACAGTACCGGAGTCGGTGAGTTCCATGACGATTATTCTACTCCGAAACAAAGCGAATCACTTTTCCAATATTTTTTTTTTTCTAAAATTGCAGGAAATATAACGCTCTGTCCTCTCTGTGACAAGGCATGTCCATATCAAAAATTGGGAGAGTCTTGCCTATTTTCTAGACTGACATATCTGTTCGATAATCCAGCAACCGTCTTCTTTGCCATTTTCATGTCTTTTTGGGGTGAGTAAAGACCTCGTTACTTTCTCTTGAATATCATAATGAACCTATTTTTTCGTACACTAAGTAATTACCTTGTCGATGATGCAACGATCGCGTGTGAAATACACTTTTACTTTCCCTGAATCTTATATTGATTTTGACTGAGAAGGCAATCAAGTCTGATGAGTTAGTCCCCAATGACAATCTATAAATTTTTTTGTTACTTCATACCGGAATCGATAGAAGTTTTCAAACAGGGTTGTTAATTTTCTTTGAATCTGTATTCAGCGACAACTTTTTTGGAATTATGGAAACGACGACAGGCAGTAATAGTTTGGGAATGGGATCTCCAGAATGTTGATGGTGACGAGGAGCCCAGACCAGAGTTTGAAACTTCGGTAAAAACTTTTCGAGTTAATCCTGTTACCAGAGAACGTGAACCTTATCTCCCAGCTTGGTCCAGAGTTCTTCGTTTTATGGCCACAGGATCTATGGTGTTTTTTATGGTAAGTATTTTTTGTACAAATTCTGAACTAATTAATCTTCTGTTTTTGTCGTTTTTGAATGAAAAAAAAATTAAAATAATAATCTACCTTTGTAGATTTGCGTTGTGCTGGGAGCAGTACTCGGCACCATAATCTACCGAATATCATTAGTTTCCGTATTTTACGGTGGTGGTGGATCCTTGTTGCAGAATCATGCGAAGATATTTACTTCCATGACAGCTGCTCTTATTAACTTGATAATCATCATGATTTTGACACGAATATATCACCGTTTAGCGAGATGGTTGACAAACATGGAAAATCCGAGAACTCAGACTGAATATGAGGACAGTTATACTTTTAAAATATTTCTTTTTGAATTTGTTAACTTTTATTCCTCGTTGATCTACATTGCTTTTTTCAAGGTATGCACGATTCTAGTTTTCTACGCATATAATACAGAGTGGGTGGTTTTAATCGATACAGGCTGCTGATATCTCGAAAACTAGAGAAGGTACAAGAAAAAATTTGGTACGATACTTGAAGGGTTCCGAAGGGGGAAAGATAATGCTGATATGCGTTGATTTGTAGATTGCGCCACTTCCAAGATTTTTTATGTACCTCGTGATTTTGGATAGGGAACACGTATTTTCACCATGACTGGCTGATAGCAGGTTAAAAGACGAACTCAAAGACGTAATTTAAAAAGTCTCGGAAAATGTTCAAGAATTTTTAAATTTTTTTCCAAACACTTCCACATTTTTGGAAGGCCTTTAAAATATCTCAAAAGTGTTCAAAAAGTGCAATACTCAACCACTTTTTGCTAAAATAAAGCATCCATCCCCGAAATTTGAAAATTGACGCTTGATTGCCTTGAAGATAACGTGATTCGTGGTTTCTTCAAACTTTGGGGATTGATGCTTCATTTCGAAAGAAACTGCTTCAGTATTGCACATTTGAAGATTTTTTAACAATTTTATGAGCCTTTTGAACGTGTTGAAGTTTTTATACAAATTTTAAACATTTTTCTGCAATTTTTTTCATTTCACGTTTTTGAGTTCGTCGTTGAACTTGATATCAGCCAGTGATGGTGAAGATACGTGTTCCCTATCAAAAATCACCAAGTAGTTGAAAAATTTTGGAAGTATGGGGCAATCCACAAATCAAAGTAAATCAGCATTATCTTTCCCCCTCGAAACCCTTTAGGTTTCGTACCAAACTTTTTCTTGTATCTTCTCTAGTTTCCTAGATATCAGCCTACTGTATCGATTAAAACCACCTACCCTGTACCTATAAATCCGTCCCATTTTTATGCAGCGAATTCATAATTCGGGTGACAAATTTTTGCAGGGAAGATTCTTTATGTATCCAGGTGACAAAGCTGCCAGATCATCAGAATTTTTTCGTATTAAGACTGACGTCTGCGATCCAGCCGGTTGTTTATCCGAACTTTGTATTCAGTTAGCTATTATAATGGTAGGTAAACAATGCTTCAACAACTTCCTCGAGATATTATCTCCAAAGTTGTGGAATTGGTGGAGAAAAAGGACTCAGAAAGCAGCAACCAAAGATCACGATAGGCCTTACACCAGCTGGGAGAAGGATTATCAACTTCAAGATCCTGGCAGATTAGCATTATTCGACGAATATCTTGAGATGAGTTAGTATAATTTATAAGTTAATCATATTACTTTTACACAAAATTATTAGCCATTTTTAATTCTCTTTCATTCAATCAATTTTTTTTCCACTTTTTATACTTACAGTCATTCAGTATGGATTCGTCACATTATTTGTAGCCGCATTCCCGCTCGCTCCACTATTTGCTTTGCTAAATAACATTGCTGAAATTAGACTTGATGCCTATAAAATGGTCAAAGAAGCTCGGAGGCCTCTTGCCGAAAGAGTCGAAGACATTGGAGCTTGGTTTGGTATTTTACGCGGAGTTACCTACGCGGCTGTAGTATCTAACGTAAGTGAGATATTCAATTTGTAGGGTAAAACCGTAACCAAATGGATTGGACGGTTCAGATTTGATCATTTTTTGAAAAGGTATTTGCTGAATTTAAAAAATTTTTTAAATACATTACCATCCAGAAGTTTGAAGTCACTCTGCTTTTTTTTCTTATTATTTAGATTTTTTATAAGATCTTTTTATTAGATTTTTCCAAGTTATTTAAAAAATGGAAAATAGATTTCATCCAAACATCGAAGTCCCCCCTTGAGACAGAACAAAAAGTGCAATTTCTTGGCGGAAAAATATTGTTAAACTATATTTGAAACAGATTTTTAGATCATGGGAAACGAAGCTTTTTGAAGATATTTGCGAAATATTTGTGCGATTTTTTTTTCATCCCAAAATAATTCGGGAAACAAATTATAGTTTTAGATATTTACTTTGCTATTTTTCGACACCATACTACGATCTCTGGAAAGTCATCAGGCCAATAAATTTCTCAGAAGTATTTAAACATAGTTAAAAAAAAAAAGCATCTATTTGGTATTTTCAACTTTTTTTTGCGATTTTATTGGATATTACCTTCTGTCCGAACCATCGATTATTGAAAAATTGCACCTAACTTGAAATCTATACTGAATTTATAAAGAATCTATAGACAGTACCGTAGGATTGTTTGAAACATTTCAAACTCTCAATACTCATGTTAAAAATCGTCAGAAATTCAAAATCCAAGTAATAATCCCTCAGAAAATTTACCAAACTTGAACGGTCGAATTCGCCGGACTCTACCTAATGTGAATGTAAACATGAAAATGTATAAGAGCGTCGAAAAACCGCGAACAAGCCAATTTCACATTACATATTTTGACGATTCTTTCAGGCGTTTGTGATCGCCTATACTTCAGACTTCATTCCCAGAAGCGTTTACGCTTTTGGTTACTCGCCGACTCATGACCTAGTCGGATACATAGACAGTTCGTTATCAGAGTTCAATACATCTCACTATACAGCAGATATGGGAAGTAACGGAGTGGATGATGATCCGCCGACGTGTCAATACAGAGGGTATAGAAACGGGCCTGACCATCAAGAAGATCCATACGGGCTCAGTCCGCAGTATTGGCATGTATTTGCAGCGAGATTAGCCTTCGTTGTGGTTTTTGAGCACGTGGTAGGTTGATTTTTGAATAAAAATAGTCTTACAATTCGTTATGTTTGAGTTTCTGAAATCAAGATCAAAATCGCTGTTAAATAAAAGCTCTTCTAGAACTTAAACTATAACAAAATTCTCCTTTTTTTTTTTTAAACAATAGGTATTTGCGCTGACGGGTATAATGAGTTACGCAATCCCAGCTGTGCCAAGAGCAGTTGCAACGCAACTACAACGTGAGAGATTACTAGCTCAAGAAGCAAAGTATGAAAAGGGTATAAAGGGTCGAGAAGATGAAGAAGAACTTTTAACTGCTCTTAGAGAAGCTGGAAGTATGGGAAGAGTACAAGGTGGTCGAGGAAGCTGGGCAAGACGTTTTAGTAAATTAAGCGACGGTTTAGATGCCCATGTCGACGTGGGTTCTCGAGCTCATAGACAAAGCGACTCATCGACTGTATGGGAAGTTATGTAGCATTCGAAACTTTGATATCTTAAATGTTGTCCAAAATCGACAGGCAATTGATCGGTTCAAATCTAAAGAGTATTTGTAACGTTACCATGTTTGATATTAAGCCAAATGTGAGATCGCCTGTTTATATAAGCTAATTACCTAATGAGTACAAATCGTTGTTCTAATTAGAACAATCACTTATCACGCTTTTTCGGAGGTAGGGTGTCATAATTCTGGATAAAAGCGTGTTATAATATGAAAATACACGAGTATGTATTTGAGATATAATGATCTCAAGATCTTCAAAAAAACTCTCTGAATGTTACGCTTATCTTGTCCATCCAGTTACCTAATTGTTGAAATGTGAATACCATTTACTCTTGTGTATAATCTCTGATAAAGAATAATTAAATTTATATTAAACAAGAATAATTGAAGGATTACTTTTCAACTTATATAATATACCTACGTATTATACCTACGAGTAAAAAAATTAACATCGAAAATACTACACAATATACTCTTTATTTTACACGATTTCAATATTTCAGTTTTTTGTCTTACGTGCGTCTGACATTATTACAATAACTATCAATATAATATATTTATAATAATATACATGTACATATTCATTCATTTTGTTTTTCAATTGATTCCATTTATATGTATAATTAGTTAGGTATAATCGGCCTATCGTTTCTTTCTTTCTTTCAATTCTTTACTTTGTTTGCTTTCGTCTCTTATCTTCCATATTTTTTTCTCCTTTTTTTCCTTTCTTTCTTTCTTCTTTTTATAATTTCTTTAAAGTCTAAACGTATAGTTACATAACATACATACCCACGTTTACAGTGTATCACAGTTGTGTTGGGGGGGGGGGGGGGGGGGAGCTGGGTAGACAGGAATAAGTGGGATTTGGAAAGGTGTCCAAAAGCTTTTTTTATATTCTAAATCAGTAAAGTTATAGAAAACATCATCTCTCATATTTTAGGGCTAAAGCAAGTTCTCGAAAAGTAGATCCTAGTCGATGATGTATTTAGAGAATCTAAAACATATTAAAGCACGTAACGTAAAGTAATTAACAATTGAGATAGATTGAAAAATTAATTTTTCTGGCAATTTTCTAAGAAAAGATCACCCGCATTCTGACAGTGGAAATAGTGTTTTATGTATATCACGCGTGTGTTTGAGAACCGATAGCTAGAATAGTTCGGAATGATGAATCTTTCAAATTTTGGGAATGAAATTCCTTCTGATTAGAATCGTTAGATGAATTTCATTGGTTTTGTAATTCGTTTGATGGCTATCTGACAAAATGAGACCTGTTGCGAATTGTTTCCCTTAATTTTACTCAATAGAGTATAAATCAGCCTTGCGGAGTTAATAGAGAAGGGAATGGATGAGGGAACTTAGCTAGGCCCAGGAGGAGCACTGAAATTAAACATGGTCGTCGGTGGTCGTCCAGGTAATGGCTTTGGCGGTAACCTGGGTGTCACTGATCCTGAAACATGAGTTTTACTTCATCATTCAATGTTTTTTTAAAGATTTGCTGTCACGATAAACAAGTTTATATACATATTTCAAGTTTAAAATAAAAATCAGACTCTCTGCGTTAAACTTATTTTAACAGGAAGAAAAACTTTGAAATTTTCGTGAAGATGTTTTCACGATTTTCATCTGTAAAAAGCTTGAAAAAAAAGGACAGAAAATATCCAAATCTACATGCTTCAAAGATTGTTCACTGACAAATATAAAAAATCGTAAAAACATCTTGCAAAGAAACTTATAGATTTATATACCCAGGTAAAAAAAAATAGTAACAAACCATTAGGTTGAGTTGGGGGTAGTTTGGTGGGACTAGGCCCGTTAAAAGACATATGTCGTCTTGGATGGGTGGGGACAGGGCCTGTTGCCTCAAGAGTAGAATTCCGCCTTGCCAAAAGGCCAGAACTGCTGGGATTCAGGGTAGCCGAAAGTCTAGGCGGTAGCATTACCGGAGGCAATTCTCTCCGTGGAGGTAAAGGTGGCGGAGAAGTACCTTCTCGCGGTGGAAGTATTGGAGCATTTGGAGCTTGTCGAGCCTGAAAATAAACAGCAAGTCAGTTAAACTCAAAAAAGAAAAATCCTACAATACAAAAATATAAAATAAATATTTCAAAAACATGAATAGAAGAAAGATATTTCAATATTTAATGAGAATAAAATCCAACTTTTCGATACAAACTCTAACAGAAAAATAACAACAACAAACAAATTTTGGTTCATTATTAGGATTATGTTCAATAATTCAATTAATAACAGGAATTTTTTTAGCAATACACAATACTGCAAATATTGAATTAGCATTCTCAAAAATCCATATTTGTTCATATTCACATTCATATTCGTTCTTTAAGCTTTGTAAGAATATTCTTACCTGTTGCGGCGACTCGCTAACAGAGCTATCTCGTCTCCGATGAGATCTAGGTGGTAAAGGTGGCGGTGGTTGGGTTGGAGGTAAGTGGCTAGGCGAAGGAGGTGGCGGCATAGGAGCTCCTGGACTTCCGCCAGATGGTAAACCCGTCAATGCACCCACGACACCAATTGTTCCCGAATTAAAACCAAAGTGGGTTGCCTGTGATTGATGATAAGAAGGTGGAAGGTGACCGGGGGATCCAAGCTGTGGACTGCTACCTGGCGAACCAAGGGAGAGACCCGACATGCTCAGAGGACCGGGAGATCCGGGCGGTGGACCTGTACCTAAAAATTTGATAAATAGAACAAACATTGATTTAAAAATCATACATTTTATCGCCAAATAATACTCGTTCGCTTCAATTGTATGCAACTTTTGAGCCAAATTTTGATGAAATTGAGGATAAATTTCTTCAAATAAAGGGAACTTGCCTCCGAGAAGAACAGGGGCAAATACGCTATGATCTCCGGTATGTGGAGGAGCCATTTGAGAAGTGTGCGGAGGAGTTTCAGGCAGCTCGGGAGGTGGCGGAGCCTCAGTTGGTGGATCGTGTAATCTGACTGTAGATGCTACTGCTTGTAAAGGTGCCGGTAGCCTCCCGCTTAAACTTCTCGCCTTGATGCCCGGCGACTTAAGATTTAATTCTGGCCATTTACGAGGCTGAAAATTGAAAAATGTATGCGAAAATCATTTCCGGGGTGATATAAAATGTCGAGATTTATTTTCCAGTTGGTTTTTGTCCTAATTTGTCAAAGAATTTAGAAAAATTGACACACATTAATCTATTATATTGTTTTTGAGGTAACTTACAACTCTGAGTGGCTGCTTACAACCTCTCGGCTCAACCTCAAGACTCTTTTGATACAAATAGTTGCCTATATCAGCATCTTTCATTGTAGGTTCAAAGGGGCAAAGATTTTCTATGAAATGCCTAATTCTTGGCTCAACGTCAAGGCAATAGGGTTGATTTTGGTACTGCTGAATTTCCCCGGTAATTTCTGCCACTTTTCGTCTCTTGCTAAAGTTTATTAATTCCGGACTGCCCGGTAGATAATCCGAATTGCCCTCTTCAATGTGGAAAATATTTGTCAGGTACATGCCTGTGAACGTTGAGAAAAAACAGTGAATCAAAATCAGTACAAAGAATGCTAAATTATATCAATAAAATTCAATGATTATATTCATATTTACCGAAGAAAGGTACGCAAGGTGGATTAATAGACCGTAGTTTCTCTTGATATTTTCTGAAGTGATCGTTGTTCAATTCTCTGGCTTCTTCTAATGCTTTTTCCAAACGTGCTGGTATTTGCTGTAAGCGAAAAAGACTTTTAGTTGAATTATTTATCAATAATTGACTATAACAGGGTGGCCACGAATATTGGGGAATAAAATTTATGACATTTCCAAGTTTTCCAGAACCCAAAACGCGGTTTTTCCATGACATTAAATTCAAATTTAGAAAAATTGTTACCTAATTCAAGTAAAATTCAGTAATCAGGATTATAAAGACTGTTAGTTCAACAAATATCAATAAATGATTGAAATTTTCAAGACTAATTTTTACTTATATTTGTTTTTCCAGTACAAAGATTGAAATTCCATGAAATTTCCAGATTTTCCATGACCGTTTGAAATCCCAACATGAGATTTCCGGGTCTGTGGCCACCCGTATTATGGAATGAAAGGTATATCGTCAAAACAGTTTACCGCTTCAACAGAATGTCAGAAAGTCTTCTGTTCTTTACCTGGAAAGTAAACTTCAATCGAAATACAGATGCAGAACCCATAGCACTGACTATCGCCAAGACACCATTGAAATTGTTAAGATCTTGTAGCACCATCATAATCTCAATCGCCCGAGAAACTATTGCCACCCGTTCCTCCAAGTTTTCAGCTTCTACTATCGTTTTCTCAAGCCACCTTGTGAACTATAGAGAAATTTAAATTACTATTTCATTTACTTGATTGAAGAATTACTCATCCCGAAATTTGGTAAAAATTCACTAAATTTCAGAAATATTGAAGATTCAATAAACTGAAGAGGTAAAATGATCAGCTATTTTCCCATGAAATGTGATAATAATCATGATAATTACATTAGTTGTGTGCTTGATCATTTTCAGTAGATTTGGTGATGTCTGTTCCTTGTCTTTCTTCGTCCAAACTGAGCCTACTAACTCAGAAGGTTTAACTGTTCTGTACAGTTCGAATTCTAACAATGTTAATTGTCTTGCTAATTCGATGGGGTGTAACTGCAAAGAAAATTAAAATATAGATAAAGTATTTGAAAGCTTCCAAGATCAATTGAACTTTGATTATTTAAAAGCACGAAAACGTTTCACACCAAAATATTTTCCACAATTAGTCAAGACTCTTGTGAATTGTGAAATTATGGAAGTTTGTAAAAGATATCTTGAATTTTAGTGACACGTATGAAAATATAACGCACTGTGAGTATTCCCCATGATTCCTCAGGAACTTTAAGATGCCATTCAATCAGAGGCGGAGATCTTTCAAAGCTGAAAGTAATTGGCCTTTGTTCAGAAGGTTCACATTTCCTCTGAACAATTTTCAGCACTGAATCTACCCATTTTCTCATTGATTTACCACCCACTGTGTCTAAAAAAGACTGTAACTTTTCCAAGAGTTCTCTGTCACGTTCAAAGTCATAAAAATGATGGTCTACCTGTTGAGAGAATGAAAAAAATACACAATCAATCAATAAAGTAATAAATTCGTTGTTAATACATTTTTCAAATCAGAAAATAGTCTGATTTTTAATTGAATAAAAATTATTCAACAGTCGTCTACCTACCCAATGCCTCAAAACATTTAGAACTCTGAACTGGACAGGTTGGCAGTACTCTTTCCTGTACCTTTTCCAATCTTCTCTAGCCCACGCTTTGCCTGGTAATTTTTCCTCGTCTCCATACACAAGCGAAGGATCGGGTATATTAAACCTCTTGATGAGAAGCGACAAGAGCTTTTGGGGCGAGCAAAAACTCCTGTTAAATGAAGAGATAGTTTTAATTTTATTACCAGAGAAAACGATTGAAAATACTTAACAATATTAAACTGATATAAATCAGGTCGATATCTATCAATAATTAGATATTACGATACAGAAAAGAAAATTAGAGAAAAATTTATCCAAACTGACCTATAAGTAGTAAGGAATGTCCTGACAAAAGCTGGATCCGCGTAAATATGATAAGTTAATCTTTCGACGAGCTTAATCAAAGTAGCACCTTTGATAAGCGGTACACCTCCGTTTTCTCTGGCTTCTAAAACAATGTTTTCGGAGCAATCTTGTTCAGAAAATTTGTACAAATCAGGAGGAGGCAGCCTTAACGGATGTTTCGTTTCTTCGTCTAACAATATACTGTCCAATGTTCTCTCGAGCATGCTTTTTGTATTTAACATCACGAGATCAGCCATCCAGCTGTTCTTGTCTTCGTGAGATTTAGCAACAAGAGTAACATTAGGGTGGTCCCTTGGCGCGATCTCAAACGCGTTTTTTAATTCTGTGAAGAAAATTTACCATTAAAAATCGCAAATAATGTACATTAATTGAAATACCTAGTTCAAAAACTTTATTTCAAGTTATTTTAATGAAGTGATAAGTCAGAATAGTAGAATTCGACTGTTGAAATAATGACTCATCGAAATATTTGTTCACAGATCATCAGCGATTCGATAAAAAAATATTTTCAAGACTCCGTTGAATTATCTTGGTATTTTATGACCAAAATATTGATAAATAGCAGTAAATCAATAGCATTGACGTAACGAGCAGTTGGCTATACATATTTCGTGTCAACTGATATGACTAATCTGGCAAAACAATTATCAGAGGTCATGGCTAGTTATGTCAGCGACAGCGTTAAATATTAAAAAAAAAAAAGATCATTTCCTTTCATTTCAATCAATTTAAATATCCGTGGAATACGAGCTACGAATTTTTATCACCCAGTAATATCAGGTTAATCATTTTCCTATCTTTTCCCACATTTTTCCCAAATTGAATATGTAATTTCAGTCAAATCATTTAACGATTTGTCGTTAATTAACTGACCGTCAGTGTCTTCCCTGTCAATGATCTCCACTTTTCTAATGAAGAATCTTTCTTTCAGACGGAGTTCGACTTGATGAGCAGGATGACCGCCTCCTACTGCGACTGGTCCGACGCTGACGCTAACTCTCTTACCTCCGGTCGGTTTGCATAATACTAATAAACCGTCAAACAGAAAAGCTCTCCTCTCTGTAAACCTTCGTCCACCGCTTCCAACTTTTCCTAACATATCCTCTGCAATTTGATAAATGAATAATGTTAGATTGTTGATAATAACATTCAATACCTTGAGCAGACTTGAATGAAACATAGAAATCTGATCACCTCTGATAAACTCGTTGCAACATTGTCCGATATCCCTTTGGTCCCATCCATCGACAGTCTTTTGTAATTCGCTAGTCTTCTCAAGAGCAGCTTGTCTCCTTGCTCTACTCTGCATAGGTAAGCCTGTGTCTTTTTTTGGAAGATTAGCTACGGATTTTAAAAGCTCCATTTGCAACGGCCGTAGAAGACCTTGCACCTGTTCTAACGTCTCGCGATCGTCTGAATTTGGAGTCAAGTTATGTAACTTCTGCAATAAATCAATGAAAATCGATTCAATTCCTAGTTTGCAAGTTGGAAATTAAAATTCACAGGTTCTTCTCTGAAGAATTTTCAGCATAGAATTATTACCTCGAAAAACTGATCAAGAATGTCAATACATCAATTGATTTTCAAGGAATTCAAACACATATCATATAAGGGATGATTGGAATTCTGTTTATGATATGGAAATTAAATGAAATTGATAACATTTTTAGGTGTTAATTGATAGTAAGTTCAAAGTAACCATCGTTCAAGAAATGACATTAAAGAGGAATAAGGAGCTAGTGAATTTCTGATACAAAATTGATGATATGTGATAAGTGAGAAGTAATGACCGTCATTTTCTCCGCGGTATAATCTGCTCCTCAACAAATCATAGGCATAATATAGAGTCATTGCTACCAGTGCTATAAGGAGACTCCAATAAATCAATTTTGCAATAGCCGAAGCACACATAAGAGCAACGATCCCCATCAAACAACACAGTACTCTCTGCATAATAGATTTTTTATTTTTTTATAAGGTAACCATTTTAGATGAAATTAATAACTGAAACATTTTGACAGCCAAAACAATCGCGTGGCTCCTTTTCATTAGAAACTACATTTTATACCGAAAATAATCGAGTATGCCTTGCGCATTCAAAAGAAGCAATGAATTGTTCATCAAATTCAAATTAATCGAGGTAATACATTGTTCGATACAGTATATCTTTTTTTTTTTAATTATCCTTTTAATCAGTTAAAAACCTGCATAGCGATCTACGATGCAATAAGATTCAATAAATATGGACTAACTTATTTATAAATTGATGTAAAAATATTTTATCTGAGGATTAGAGGGACAAAAATATTGAATTTGGATTATTATTTAATCATAGATCATCGGGACTAGAAAAGAATTTCAAAATAAATTGATACGTTAAGTTGGAGTAGATTGTAATAGGGAAAAAACTGACCTTAATGTAGTCGAAATAGAGAAAACAGTGCCAGACAGGTTGAAGCAAGAGTTTTGGCAAGTAATATTTAACTGCTTCCTTAAATCCATGTCCAGCTGTTCGTAAAGCTTCATTAGATTCTGGCCTGGCTAGTAACCTGGTAAGAACTTCTCTACTCGTTGGACTGTTCATGTCCCTCGCATATCTGTAGCAAGATTTATTCAAAGTTGGATCACATCTGTCTTGTTATTTCAAAATTTGTATTTGAGTTTGAAATATTATCTAATTAAATTTTATCCACGCAGTCTCAAATATATGGTGGCGACAATTTGACTGTTTACTCACTTTATGTACACATCAAACTCTGCAGCTTCAGCTAACTCCTCGAAACACGATCCAACAGTAGGAGTCTGTTTCTCCTCTGTGATTTCCATGATATCTTCTAAGCTCCCTAGCAACGTAACAGTTACTTCATAAATATCCATGATGTTACTAAAAAGTGCGTCCAATTCCTGAGGACCTTGAGCCATTTTGTCTATTTCTTCACGAAAAACCTGCGGGAGATAGAAATCTATAAATCGCAGTAACCATATTCACAAATAATCAAGCAGCAGAGATTTTTAATCATTTGAGTTGTAATGTTGTCTTTGGCATTTCACTGTTCCATTTGTTGAAATGAAATGATGATAACATATTCACGAATTGAAAGTATTTTAGAAATAGTCATTCATACAAAACTCCCAAGTAAAGTTGAGTTTCTGCAAACAAAATGATCAATATTTATCAAATAATTACTTTGAAATTAGCAAAAGTGCTTAAATTTTATAAATCAGTTAGAAAGATGCCTTTTCAATGCTAATTGAAAATTTAGAGACAAAATTGAACGTCTTTTTCTCTGAAAAAAAGACATTTTACTAGATTTAGGGAAATGATTAAGGATTAGGAAAGGGTAAGGGAATTAGTAATTGAGAAATAGACTGTAAATTCTGTAAGATAAATTATACAGACAATTATCTATCATCTAGTGATTCATACATACTTTAATTATCATATGGAGATCGCGTAAATAGTGTCGTTCATCGTGTATGAGATCTCGAACATAATCTTCGTACGAAGTGCGCTGAGTAGGGCCCGGATCGTCGACAGATACAACCGCGCCCAAGCTACTTTGCGGACCTTCGGTACAATCGTCTTGATAGAACATGTCCAACAGTACCTGTTGAGTGATAATAATTTAAGTACGATGATGCCATTGCGTTTCTCGCATCTTCCATTAAGATTGTTCAAAGGATGAAGGAGTTTGAAAAAAAGGTAATATATAAATATATAATCCTTGCAATTAGAATAGAGGCAAGATATTTATTTAGACTGGCTAAAATTTGAGAAGTTTTATAGAATGATTTATACTGAAAAAGGAAAAAAACACACAAGCTTGTCCCTTGTCGAGAATAGAAAAATGTTGCAATAGAATTTATTTAGAATATTATCTGGGCATATAGATTACCCGAAACGAAATTAAAAACATAGAACATTAACTGGCTCTTATAGTGGAAACACATCAAAGCATAATTCACGCAGCATCACCTGAGACAAGTTGAAAAGCACAATTTACAGTAGTATAGAAAACGATAATTATAATTGAATGAGAGACTTCAAATTGAAAGAGTATTTTGAATAGAGAATAATTTGTCGGCTGAGATGTTAAATAACAAGATTGAACGGAGTTCAGATTCTGGTAAGTTTGTTGTTCCTACCACAAGAATATTAAACAATCTGTATTTGTATCTGATCGACGTGTTTCTGGATTAAGAAAAAAATAAAATACAAATTCAAGTACGTGTTATAAATCAGTGCGTTATTAAGTTTTAAACGACATAAATTTTTGACAAATTATTGCCCAATTTAATGTACGAAGAAAATGGTAAGAAAAAAACAGTATGCAATTTTTTATGGAAAATGTCTGTCAGCCGAGCGTGTGATAAAAACAAAGAGAAAATAAATAAAAAATAAAAAAACAGCATTCCGAGCGCCTCGAATCTATTCCAAATATATATGAGATCAAACTAGGAATATAAATGATTAGCATTAGCATAAACTTTGGACCAAGTCCATTCCACGTGTGCTTGGTGTACCAGAAATGCAAATTTTCATGCTTGGTGTCCCAAAAATGGTCACTCGCATGCTAGTTTTATTCAAAAGTCATACAGAGAATTTTAAGCACAACTTATCATTGATTTATCTTATTAGTATCTATAAGACCGAAACAACCTGAGCTCATTAATTCACTAATAAATCATCGCAATAAACAGACTCGAGTGAAAAACGCAGTTTCAAAATTGCGTTGTAATTTATTTAAACTATCGTAATGTTTCGATTATTCCAATAAATTGTATTGTTGGTTTTTCAATAATGTTTACAGTTTTTAGAACTGATTTCAAGAATTTATACCTAATACCGTTGAATAACAAATTATTCTATCGAGCATCTTGAATAATTGATAGAAGACATATTGTGGTACTGCGGTTTAAATAATTGATAATTTTATAATATCGTTATGGTAATTTTAATCTCAGTTGTTAATAATAATCTTATAGATGATTCAGAGTATGATGAAACTTATTAACTGAATATATATGTGTTCTAATAACATTCTACAGGGGCTTCGCAGGTACGTACCACCTATAACAGCGTGAGCAGAGGGCGAACATGGTTGGTGTTGTTTTTAGTTGGTGGAAAGCATGTAACCAAGCAGAGAACATTTGCAGCCACAATAACCACTTAGCCTGTGTCTAATCTAGCATAGCCAGTCGGTGGTGATTATATTTTAAATACAACAACATAATAATTAGGTATCGCTAGCTTCTAGTATATATTTGCTTGCTGCTAAAATAACAACCCCTTGGCTGACGACGATAAAAACATGTGTCTTCACATGTACCAAACCGTAACAGGGATCAGGATAGACTAGGATAACGAAACATGACAAATATCCACATCTTTGAATACATCTCAAACAAATATTATGCATTATTCAACAAGTTTTTACCTATCGATAACTAAATTCGTTGATATTATGGATTTTAACATAAAGTCGGATGAATTATCGATTCAGAAAACAATGACAAGTAAGAAAATTGTTCACAAATGGCTTGCGTTGTTCTAAAATTTACTTATTTTCTAAACAAAGCCTAAACCTATGGTCTGTAACACGACGTCACGAGAAATAACGATTGATTCAGCACATAATTCCAATGACTCGTAAAGTTAGACTTCAATTTCAATTCGCCAAATTGAATTCCCAATATCGATCGATGTCTGTACCATGTATTGATGAATGTGGTGTAGAAAATGACTTTGAGACTTGTATTATTCGCATAAAGAAATTTACATTTCCAGAATGATTTTAGTTACAAAAAAAAAAAAAAAACGGTTCCAAGCCGAGTCTCACATTATTTTTTTCAATCAGTCTTAGAGTGGGATTGAAATTAGACGATTGATGACAATATTGTATCCTTTGAGTTGATACAAAGATGAAATAAACACGATTTAGGTGCCAATATGCGTAAAAATAATGCTTTACCTTGTCCGCGTACATCGCCACCCTGATATCTTGGCAGGAGATCTCGACATGGCGTATATTTTTGACGTAATTTCCAGCCAGCTAGGGAAAAACGTTATTGAAGATTATTAGAAATCGATCGTAACTAATAGTAAAATAGTAAATCATCCACGTAGGGCAAGAATCGTTTTTGCCAGCGTAAATTGCTTCTGAATTTAAACAACTGTTCATACCAACCTTGAGAATATCAGCGGATATGTACTCAAGTACTGCTACAACGAACAGGCTGACCTGGGAGTCGATTTTATGCTGCAATACTTCCTGCGATGAAGAAAATATGTGATAAATGAAAATACAAGAACTATCAACGTTTGAAAAACTGATAAATAATTTCTCAAGTAATCTAATTTTAACGTAATATGTGAAAAGTCTGTTGATTAGCATCGCAAATAAATGTAAAAAATGTAACATGTATAAACAGCTGGGTAAATATATTTAAAAGCGATTTGAATTACCTTTTGTAAAAGCTGATGTATTTTATCAACAGGTAGTACTAGAGGTGATTTTTTCTTTCCTTTTTCTAGTGCTTCCTTAGCGTCGCTAAGAGCCCACCTATCGATGGGCGTGGGAAAAGTTCGTCTAACACGTTCCTCAACGTCTTGGGGTGTGTGGGGAGGAGGTCGTCCGCACAGCATCCCCAACATTCGGAGAATCAAGCTTTCCACATAGTCGAGAGCATCTTGCCTCGCTTTTAAACTAGGGTGAACTTGCTCCAATACCTTGGGGAAAAAAAAAACGATATCAATAAGGATAGAGAAAATAGGAATTTGTTAAATTGATCCCTCATTTCTTTATCGTTACTTATTTAGTCGAATTAGAAGGACAAGATGGGAACGGACACAAATTGCATTCCAAGACAAACGATGAAGAATATTTAAGATAAAAAAGAAAATACAAACAAATAGTTAAAGAAATTCCTTATTAGAATGATAATTTAACAAGTAGATGAACAGATGGAAAAAATCGAGGAAAAAATTGATGCTATTCAAACGAGAGACGTTGCCTCGCATGGATTTGTTCTAATGAAGAAAAAGTAGTTGTTGCCGGAGTACGAGTTGCATTAGTATTAATAAATTTTTCAAAACTGAAGGGAATATTCTGCGTTAAGGTAATTATGGGGTAAGCTACTGATATTGGATGAATTTGGCCACTAGACTCGATGAGTTTCGAATTGAAGATACGTTTTTGTGAACGTTGACTAAAATAGTGTGTTACGCTCTCGTAACGATAGAAATAGGACCCAATCTGAACGTATTATTAGTTTGCGCCGAAAGTACATCGAAATAGAATATTCTCTATAAATTTAGAGGAGTTCGAACCAGCGACGCGATCTGTGTGGCGGCGACAACTGCTTTTCTAGCTTAACGTTAATCTGCGTAAGACAGGGAAGTCTGCAAGATATGAAATAATTTCGATCGATGTACCGAGGATTTGAAAAGACTTATTTTCAAGGTGTGAATCCAAGACTTAGAATGAATGTAAATAAGAAAAAGGTAAATCATAGTTCTTGTTATTGTGGAAAAAGTTGAGACTTAGCTAGCAAAGATCGAGTTTTAACGAAATTATTAAAACGGTGATAAATATGAATATATCGGGTGTGAAATGAATTTAAAAGGATAGTACGCCAGCTGATTGAAAAGAGCGAATGTATTACGGTATCACCTGACTTTGACAAGGCTGTGCGTGTGAATAAGAAGTATCGAGTATTCGCGTGTGTGGGTTAAAAATGGTTATGAGAATCGGAGATTCTTTCGAACAACGACAAGGAGAAGAATCTCGTTGATTTTTCCCGGGGATTGACAACGGTTATTATTTCTTCGATATATTGTAAATAAATAGTATAAAGGAGTTTTCACCTTGCGTAGGGAGTTGACAAACACCCCCTTCCACTTGGCGGCGTTCTCTTCTTTCTCAAAGTCGTAGCCCGACGACTCGCCCACCACAGACGCCGGCGTTGAAAACATTTCACTTTAGTTAACCGATAAATAATCAAATTCGTTATTATGGTACGGAGGATAATACGAATATTAAATATACATAATTCACAGCAAGAGACGAGTGTCTCCCTTTCTTTCTCTCTCTTTCTCTCTCTTTCTTGCTGTCTTATTCTTTCTCTTTCTCCTCGGCTCTCTCTCTCTCTCTCGCTCTCTCTCACACTCACTCACTCTCTTTCTCTCCCTTTCTCTCTCTCTCTCTCTCTCTCTTTCTCTCTCTCTCGCTCTCTCTAGTTCGCCGACACACGTTGTTTGATAATCACATAAACTTGACAGAGACGTTCTTCGTCTGTCCGTCCGTCGTTGATCGGGGCGCAGACATCTCTCTGCATGGAAAGATGCGACAGCTAGACCTTCTCGGTTATATTTCTCAGGTTGATTAGTATTCGCACACTGTTTAACCTCGATATTACTTTTCGGCGATTCCCAAACGCCTTTGACTCGCTGTGTTTGCACATTTTTAACCACCGTCTTAGTATTATTCTTATCAAATATCCTTCAAAGAGATCCACCACTATCAAGAACTGCCATTGCGCGACCGTTCGTTCGTTCGTTCGTTCGTTGGTTCGTTGGTTCGTTCGTTCGTTCGTTCGTTCTAGGTTCGTTCGTTCGTTCGCTCGCACGCGATCGATATTGCGATACCCATCGACTTCTCTCTCACAGCGAGATATATCGAACAAAACAATAATACGCGTACATGAATACGCCGATACGAAATTATTATATCAGCTCACAAGAGACTCAACGCTGTATGTACGTACTTGACTTGACTTTCCTTTCCTTTATTATACCACATGTATATTTCCGCTGATTATTTCCTTTTTAGTAAATAAGGAAAAAATAAATAGTATATGTATACAATTCACGACTTGGATTGTAAATTAAATCCGATTCGGAATTCGTATCAAATATACAATTTGAGAAAAACTCGCGCAGTTTAATTAGAAGAGAATTTGAATTCATTGCGAAAATTCTTGTTGATCTTTGAGGAAATCAAAAACAAGTAAAAACGAGCCACACGGATCGAAGCTATTCATCGTAGATCTATTATTTTTCGGTATTGTTTTTCTTCTTTCATGAAACGTTCCAGATATATAATATCTGTATAATTCATAGTATAGTTTGTACGCTACGTCATGAAGGGAGACGTTTTTCCGACGATTTCTTTGAGATTTCACGGCAAATTTTATGAAATATCAGTATTAATATTTGGAAATATATTCAAGGTTATAATCGTTTATTAAAATTATAATACGAAAGGAGAAGGTATTAGTAGCTGCGTTTTGAAACCAAGCAGCATATACTATACATCGTCTTGTATGTTTGGTTGCCTATGATAAGGCGGATATGAATATCTATGTTGCGAATACTCTGGGTATTTACCATTGACCGATAAATCAATTTTTAGAAGTAAAAACGAATACAATAATACGTTTGTTTCTTTCAATCTCGTAGATTTGAAAAATATCTACTATTATTGTATGAAATGGGATGAAGCGATAAAGAACAAGACAACGAAATTCATGGCCGTCTGCAATTTGCGAAAATCAAGAAAAACTTGACAGATTATTTATCTATAGTTCTTATCTGTTCAACTTTTTGTGTGATTTTTGAAAATCGAAGAGCGCCAGGGGCTTTCGTTCTCTGCTTCTCTATTGCTGATTCCAATTTGACTTTAAACATATGTGCTTTCGCTGAAAAACGATAGACTTGATAAAGCCCAAGTGGAAAAATCGTGTTTCGATAATAAACAAAAAAAAAAAAAAAAAAAACGAAATAAAAGTGAATAGAGGATATCGAAATAACCCAATTGTGTGGATGGTACTGAAGAACATGACCTTATACTTGTGCAGAAGTTGATGCAAAGTAATGTCATCATTTCAACTGAAAATTGAATTTGGAATAAGTATGATAAGAATATTGAGGTATGGCCGGAGAAAAGATTCAACACATTATTTAGTGTGGGTTAATTTTATTGCGTTTGCAATCATACAGTACACAATACGTTTCTCTACTAGCGAAAATAAATCTATCTTCACATTTCGATGAACAAACTATAATTATAACACAATCATATTTCAAAATAAATTAACTATTATCAAGTATACTCGGTAAAAATAAACACCTAAATATCACATGTTACGAGGTGCAAGTTGTGAAATGATATTATAATTAGACATTTCCCTATTAAGATTCTATGGTTTTTTTGATGTGTTTTTTGAAAATATTTTTCTTTTTTTTTCGTCCTTAAAATACTGAAATCCTACGACGATACTGTCAAGAATTGTGTTATCCTCAAAATACTGTAGCTTGTAAAGAATTTTGAGTGTGATTATTGAAAATTAATCTGCATGTATCACACAATTTTCGTTATTCGAAACAAAATTGTTAACCATGTACCTATACATGACTCGGAAAGACAATTAAAAAATTGACAATAATTTCACAAAAAATTATTAATTACGCTATCTAATTGTTACACGATCTTCTAATAAATAAATTCAGCTATTACACATAATGACGAAATTATAATAATATTAATATGAGAATGGATTTTGAATACATAAAAATAAATAGACAAATGACACAGAAACTGAAAATCGGCTCGAAGCATAGAGCCGATGTATAAACTATAGGATAGTTAAATAAATTAAAGGAAATTGGCCTAATAAATATAAGTTAAATAAATTACTATAAATTATAAGACGTAAAAAATACTTCTTCAAAATACTATCAACCTGTTATCTATTATACTCATACTTAGGTATGGTACGGATCATAAAAATCACGCTAAAATATATCTATAGATCTTTCCTTCTCTCTATATGCAAATAAGATAACGGAAAGTCATATGGCATAGCGTACATAGGTATAACTTTTCGTTGAATCAAACACTTGAAAAAAGTAGTTTAATTCCTTCTTTTTTTTTTCCTTTTTCTTTTTCTCATCAAATAGCATTTATAGTTTAAAAAACTAAAGCGTAAAGAATAAATTATAGTCATAAGGCGGATTTTTCCGCTAATACTGCAGTTGCGAGGGAACGAGGGCTGACGACCTCTTCGTTTACTTTTTTAAACATCTCAATAAGCTCGTCAAGTTACACAAATTGTTCCTCCGTCTCTTCCTCGCGTCGATCCTGTATATCATCCTGCAATCATAAAGGGAACAGAACATAAGTTTCAAGTCCATTTGTTGCCCTTAATTAGCAAATGATTTTCAAAATGCTTCGACGGAACTGCAGAATCACGATTACTCGTAACGGATCAACAACTCGCTGCTATTTTTTACAACTCCTCAACGTAATCCAACTTCATATAGGCAATGATGACAAAAAATGATTTTTGCCGCGAAACGCGAGCTATTTATTAAGCAGAAAATAGCTGAACGTGATTCTGCATAGGAGAAAATTTGAAGAATAAAAAAAAGTCAAGTTTCTACGCGTTTCATGATTTTATCTAATATTGTTTGTATATAGATCCGGACAGTATAGTTCCCGGTCTGAGAAATGATAAGCAAACGACGCGTGCCACAAATCTGAAATGTATCTGACATAATTTATATCAGTTACTCTGCGGAAGACTACACATGCAATACACAGATTCAAAGACATGTGTAAAATTATCAAGGTTTGACTACTTTGCAGAGTTCATTCGCAAAGTAGGTCGCAGTAGAAGACAAATCGTTTAATGATGGAAACCTCCTAAATACCATTCTTAATATTTTTATTCCTTTTTTTTTCATTATCTCCATCCTTTGGATGAATTTCACAGAAAATTCGAAGAAAGAGTGGTAAAACTGAACTTACCCAAATCGACGGAGCACTTTCGTCGCTTTCGTGTCCAGCCGATTGAGACTCTTGTGCTGCGGCGGCTTGCAGAATGCGTTGAAGTCTTTCAAGTCCGTTATCGGCACTGGAACGTCGTCGGCGGCCACTAAAATCAGAAAAAATAAAAAAACGGACGTTAAAAATGATATCCAAATTAAAAAAATATTTTCGACTCTATAATTGTTTCAGAATCTCGCTTAATGTTGTAATACGGTGAATAGTGCCGCAAGCAATTATAGTGAACGTCGAGACAAAGTTTACTGCAGCACAGTAAATTCTGCAGCCAGTGAAATAAACGCGAGTTCTTGCAATCAGAGAACTTGACTACAAATGCTTATAGGAAAATGGTAAACGAATTTTCGCCCATTAGAATGTTGACTATTGTTTTTCATAGTAACAAGTAGTCGAATATGTGGAAACATATCGTTAAACTGTCGAGTCGAAAGGGCTTGAAATAAAGTTAATTGAGTTAAACGCTCCATTACTTCGACAGTGACGAATTGACGCAGGCATAAGATATTATTGCATCAGTCTCTTGCCCGGTGCAGATTTAATTACCGAAGGAACTTAGTTGGCGTTTTTTCTTTTTACTCTCTCTCTCTTTTTTTTTTTTTTTTTTTCTTTATTCCGTATATACCTACATTAAAAAGAGCAGGTTTCAAGTGGTGGTCTAAAAGGGAATACAATTAGGCGCGTAAAATTTTCCCACCAGTCTTGCGGAGTCTCTTTGAGTAAAGGAAAAAAAATATTCAAATATGAAATCGTGTCAATTCAATCGATATCACAGCCCTACATTTCGAAGAAACATTTTATGCGACGAGCAGGACGTTACGATTATTAATTTTCATCGATTGATATATTGTCGAGGACCTGAAATTTGATTGGATGATAAAATCGACGAAATTCAAATCGATCAATGATCACAATTATTGCGTCAAGAATCATTGGGCAATTATTATCATTAGATCTGAAATTCCGCGACGTCGAGTCTTATCGCCTGCAATATATAAGACGACCGGCACGTATTGATAAAATTTCATAGACTGGCCATTGACTCACGCACACGAATCACTCAAAGCTGTGTTATCAGTAATGGTCTATGATGCAGCTGATGACACATTTCCGTTGATCGTTAATTACTTGTATGTACATCGTCAATTAGTATTGTTGATCAAATTTCTGATTTACCAATTGATTGGTGAAACAATAATTATACCCGATGTTTACCTACCTATACTTTAGCTTATCGCCAATCGAATGGAAAGTGCGACGCTGATGATTTGTTAAATTGAAGAAAGCGTTTAAAATAGCCGAGTAATTATTACCCGGAAGTAAATGGAATTCAAAGAAATTGAAAGTTTAACTTTTCCACGTTATCACCTGGAATACGAACGAGACTAAATTGGCTAATAATTAGAGAAGCATTAAGAGAGGTGCGGCGTCGGTCAGTGATTTGAAGAAAGGGTTAATACCGCGTCAATCACCAATAAACTTATAAACTTTGTAGCATCGTGCAATATAAACGTGGTTCTAAATTGCAGCTAACTGTAACTCTTTCCAATTTTCTAATTGATAAAACGCCAACAATTGCAGACAATAAAGATTGAAGAGCACGTGCAACTGCACGTGCAACCCTAAACTAGAAAATGCATCGGTAAATTACCACTTTGCCACCTCTCGCGTGACCATATTACCTGATCAATCCATCTATCTGGTTTTTACCGGTTTCTGTAACTAGCTATTTTGTTACTTCATATACGTATGTATGTAAGTATTGTACATAGATACGTTAATAGCATTCAAACATTGAGTCATTCGCCCATGGTGTATGTTACAACTAGCTTCCTTCATTGCCTCCTAAAACCATTAATACACATTTGTTTCCGCCTTTAATCTCGCTTCAATCAACTATGCGTTATGAAATCTAGCAAATCACGATACACACATTCGTTCTTTCGAGTTAACATCGAGGCTAATATACACAGCCGTGACTTCCGCTAAACAAGGTGAAAAGTTCTGATATACCCGGAAGTAACTAAGGAGCGCCTGTGTCAACGAATCGATAGATTTCTCAAGTACCTTACGGAAAATCTCTCTTTTCTTTTTTCCTATAATTCTCTTCTTTTCACGGAAATCACATTCCATTCGTTAGTTAGTAATTGTAATAATTATTTAACAAACAGTTTTCATGATACTTACATTTTCGCCGGGTCAACCCGACCGAATGCAACAGGCACGGTAACCAATTGCCCACGTATCTTCTCCAGAGCCAATAACGTCTCAAGTTCTGCTAAACGTTGATCGGATACTCGTTTTTGCCTACTGCAATACAAAAAAAGAATATCTTGCAATTAGAACAAATTCTTGATCACTTTTATCAAAATATTCGATCTCATTAACCCGACAAAAAATTTCTATTCCTACGATCTGAAAATTTTTATAGAATTTCGACACTTTGGTAGTTTATTTTCAAAAACGGCAGATTTTCGTAACTTTTGATGAAAATTGTTGCATCCAAAACTTGAAAGAATATCCCGGAAAATTCGTAAGAATCCGTAGAATTATTGCTCAGGGCAAATGAATTTTTCGGGGCCCATCAGGGCGAAGGGAATTTTGGATGATTGGGAATCTTGTGCATGTTGCATCATCGCTATGTTACTGATGGACTTTTATATACGTCAGGAGATAAAATGAGGCTGTAAGTGGGGCAGACCCGTGATTGTATCGAAGTGAACGTTATGCATGTGTATACATATAGGTACGTATTACGAATCTCGTCCACGAACATGAAAAAAGTAAAATAAATAAACGAAAAGAAAAAGCAAGAAATACTGGTTTCTAGTGAAAAACGTATACCAGATAAGTAACTCTGAACTAATCATCGGGTTTTCTACGTCAGAAATATATATAATACGATATGTATGTATTAGATATACACAGAATACATAGTCTGCAAAAGACGAAGTTAAATTGAGTAGGTAATTACAGGAAGAGCTGGGAAAATATTCTTCTTCTACATAATTATAAATATCGGCCAAAGATCGGATTACCTTTGCGTGGTTATAATTGCACGGCGGAAACTTTGATTTGAAAATATGAAACACCACGCTGGAATATGGTACTTGTTGAATTTACCTACAGTCCCTACCGCGTGGCGCGAAATTTTAAGATTGGTCTTAGACCCGATGTCTAATAAGAAATTTAAGAAACTTGAAAGTGAATTCAATTTTCGCTCCGAAGCCTATCGATGGCTTTCGTATTTCGATATTTTCAGAAAGTTACCGTTTTGTATCAGTGAAATGAATTCAAATGCATATAGTCGAATAAGAATTCCTATTTTCAATTACTCTATGAATTAGTTAGAGTAAATCCCTTTTGCTGTGAATATTCGGGATGAGAATATTCAGGATGCCATCAAAATCATTCAGAAGCTACTACCATGAATTAAAAACCGAAAAAAAGTAAGAGAAAAATGAAAATCTTGTCTCACCTCATGTGCCCGGATGGTCTGGCGTCGGCGTCTGCGGCGAGCAATGCCAATACCAGAAGGATCGCTCCGCCGGTTGTCAAAAAGGTCATCCTCTTGGCTGATGAACTCATGGTTGATATTTTTTTTTTTTAGTTTTTTGATGAAAAATAAATTCACTTGAAAACTGTGATTAATCACTTTGGACGTGGAGCACTTTTTTTTTTTTGTCACTTGTACTGTTTGTTATAGTACAAACTGAATGTTGTTTATACAAGAACTGTTGAACTGTGTTACTCTTCGTATTGGTATAATCAATGAAATTTATTAGATTTTTTATATATCTTGTTCTTGTACTTGTGCTTCTTCTTATCCTTGCCTATCTTTATTTCTCTCTTGTCTCTTGCGAACTCTTGCACGCTGCTCGTTTTACGAGGCATATATACTACCGTGGCGGCCCGTCCCCACCCTGCAGACTCTGCTGTATTCCCAACTTGATCGCGATACGAGACACCCACTCCCCCGGAGGAACTTTGCCCTGAGATTTCCATTTCACCAGAATCTCTTTCTGCCAATTATACCTGCAGCCTATTGGTCGGCTTTATTTGACACCTTCCAAGAGCGAAGGAGTCCAAAGGAACCATCCCGATTGTCCACGCGTAGAGAAAAGTGTCAATCAGAAACTGGCCTTCGCGGTTCTTCTCATTTCGAAATCCTGCAAATTAAACACTCCCTGTTATCATGTACATCGACATTCGAACTCACGATTTTTAACAACTTAATTTGATTTTTTTTTTCATAGGGATATGAAAAGTCCACCCCTTTGATTAAAATTTTCTGAGCAAATCAAGAATTTTGAACTCCTAATATTATCGCCAGTCAAAATTTGCAGGAAATTGGTATTTCTGTTCGTTGAAAAGCGGGGCTGATTATTGGGTTTATTACGAATTGGCTAGTCTTTTCTTTCGCGGTTATCGCGTTTTAATCGTCTGCGTATTCGATTGGATTCCTAACACTCGACGACTGATAAGTAATTGGAGAAGATTCAAAAGCGACAGTTTTGTGTTTGGTCATCGAAACGTTGAATCACATCAAAGCTAGCTACATTTTGCTTTATTTTTCATTTTTTGGATTTGAGCAAAGCAATCAGAGGTTCTACTCAAGAGTTTAAGGTCGACGGAATCTTTCAGGAAATTCTAGATCGTCATTAAGATCTTCTAGCAGCACGACGACTAGTCATGATTATCAATTACTCGATGAATGTGCGTACCTACAACTATTGGCAGCACATCGTATCACATAGTGATGGTGAAAAGATCGACTGTCGTCATTTAGGAACGTGATTCGATTTTTGAACACATTCGCGAATCATTTGACTGCAGTTTTCTACGTATGCGATAACTTATTGCGTCTTTTTTGCGATTGGCAAAATGATGAAGTCATTTTTTTTAAAACGTCATACCACCTTAGGTGTATGACATAAATATGTTTTATAGATTTCATATCTATTCCGCATTTCGTTTACCTAACAGATGACCAAGTATATTTTTTTGGAGTACAGATAAGACGCGCACACGTAATTTAGAGTAAAATTACGACCAGCATCGTTTCATCATGTTGCGGAATACGTACATACAAATCATTGGGCACAAAGTTCGAACAGATCTTTCATCTCCAAACGACTTTGGATCATGCTGTGCAGCGTTCGCAGCATGATAGATATACTGACAAACTGACTATAAGCGCGTGATTCGGTCAAATTTCATGATTTTAAAAATTCAAAAGGTATTTTCGATTTCATTGCATCTTTTTGCATCCTAAATTAACAGCGAAGGAGACTTAGCCAGTGATGTACACACATGCCCATTTTCTAGAAATCTATGTACCTCTAACTTCGCAATGAATGGATTTGGAAAAGCCTACCTATTAGGGCGGTGCGATTAATCGATTGATCGAAAATGTCGAATAATCGTCTTTTCGATTAATCGATTAATCGGAAAAATGATTAATCGATTAAAAGGAAAAACGATTAATCGAAAATGTCGATTCATGGAAAAAACAATTAATCGAAGATCTCGATTAATCGATCAATCAAAAAAAGATTAATCGAAAATGTCAATTAATTGAATGTCGATTAATTGTCGACATTTTCGATTAATCGATTAATCGCACAGCCCTACTACCTATTGAAATATCAGAATCTAATTTTGAATACATCCGTTTTTTGATTTCTTCTTCCAATGAAGGATGTCTCCCTTATGTGAACCGGCAGGGTGTGGTAGCAAAAGACGAAAATCATCGTGCCAGTCATGTTCGCTGAAATCACTGACAGAAATGCAAACAATGAACGTAATCTTAAGTCAATCTCGAGTTAAACTATATACGTGACGTAGGCAGTCTTGTGCTTGTAATTAGCAAGGCTAACCCGCTGAGATATTTGTACAAGGAATTGTCTCAAACTCTGGCACTTATGGCGAAGAAGACTCTCTTCACTTCACTATGCCTGATGCAATACTGGCAGCAAGTTGACAAGTGGGATGAGTGAGAATTTTCTTTTCACTTTTCCGTTTGTCCTTCTTCTCTATTAATTTGTATTTTCGGGTGCAAACCCACAGCTCTTGCATAAGTGGGTTTTCACTAAATTTGAATATTTCCATAAAACACGAAGGCTTGCTTTGGTACCATTCCCCCGGGGGCATTCAGGGTAGGCATATTGCCATGTCTGGAGTAGACCAGATCAGAATACAAAGGCGAAACCTGAATCTGCACGATCGTGGAGGCGATCGTTTTGATATGTTCCATTTGAGAGTTTGAATTCTAGACTAGACTTTGATTTGAGAGAAATTTCAAAGCTCGATTTTCGTTGATTTCGAGGACGTTTCATTGACGAAAGAGGAATCTTGTCATGCATAGAATATGACGAACATCAGGATGAATTTTCAACAGCCGGAATATCCAGCCTCTCTATATGCTTCCTTGTTATTCATTCATGTCGGCATTTTCGACAGACCTCAACCGTTCACATATGCAGTGCGGGGATCTACTAGCTTCGGAAATTTACACAGAAATGAAATACACTGTAACGAAGCACCTACGCTGTAAAAATAAACAAATTATCCACTAAAGTGAGGGAAGTAATACAAGTGCCAATGACGGTGGCACGGATCTAAAAAAACACTTTCTGCATCCTGGCTATGTGTATTATATACATGTCGGTGCAAACTAATGCAGAAGCGATCTAGTTTAACGAGAAACTTACGCCTTAGCTATCATTTTCCTGTTTCTAATTGCGTCATAAAATGTGGCAAGAATTTTTTTTCATCTCATTCACTTGTTCATTTCGCATCGATTCTGTCACATTCGCATCTACAAACAAATCTCTATATGAAAAAACATCTAGTCTCACATTTGTGCAAAAAATTTGCTTCTATACATTACCTCGATACACAGACATACCGAAAAGTGGAGTTTCTGTGGTTTTTTTGTTTTTAATCTATTTTGGTCTAGACATCTTTGCGCATTGCAATCCAATCAGGCCTTTGGAATTTGTAAAGGAGAATTAGCCAGCTATCGTGTTATCTGATTTCAAAATTCTGATTGATTTATGTTAAAATAAGAACGAAACAAGTTCCGCAATTTGTACTTTTTTTTTTTCTTTCTTTCTACTTCGATAAGAATATGTTAGCCGCTTCTAACTGTCAATCGGATACTGTATTGACCTCGAAAGGGCAAAAAGATTAATTAACGTGTGTAGATTTTCAGATTGATTCATTATTTTCGGCGATTGAAGGAATTTGATAAAATTTGATGCCTCGAACCAGATAACCGCACACATGACGATCTACAATTACGTAGGCGCCATTTTATTTCTATAAGATTCAAGTTTTTTTTTTTTTTTTTTTTTACAGTTTATCGCCAAGATGGCCTCGGGTTTTCAAAAATCTATACAGCAATGTGAACGATCGATCGCTGATAATACAAAATTAATCTTACTTGACGCGAAGTAATATCAAAGTTTGAATGTAATGAAGTGCAGGTAATATTGGCGAGGAGGAGAATTGACTCGATGTAATAATCCGATAAACTTTTCGAGGACACTTCAACCCACGTCATATAATACCGTATATTCCTTCGAGTCGTATCGATGTAATGTAATTCCGAAAGATTCATCGCAGAGAACTGTTCAACAGGTAAGGGAAATTTTGTCCTATACTGAGAATTTAGCAAATTGCCATTTTTATCCGGATGCTGTACCTGGGATGATCACTCGCGAAAGTATACGCGATGCACGACTGTGTTTAATACCGTCATTGACAAATTCGACAAATGTTCAAATTTCAGGTCATTCGAATTACCTCATCGCCCAAACTGTTGGGCCATAATATGCACGTCGATGCTATCAGCACCAAAAATAACTAAATGTAGCTAATTTTATAATATCAGCACTAGAGAACAGCCTCGAGCAGAAAAATCAAGAGATAAGATAGCTTCGTTGATGAATCCGAACGACGTAAAGGTCATGAAAAAAACTATCCACTTCTATAGTCATCTAGAAATTCGATTTCTCTATACTCGGTTTGAACGAATCCCAAATTCCCCATATGCCCTCCGCTCATATTCCTTTTCCTTCTTGTTGCTTACCTACGCGAACATAAATCTTCTAAATTTATCAATTTCCAGGAAATAGTGTTCTTTTCGAAACACGCTTTGAATAGCTGCCGAACTTAATTCCTCATTAGTCTTCGTCTAGTGAGATAAATCTTGACGAATTTTTTCCTCTGCTAGATAAAAACGAACTTTCTTTGATCCGATTCTTTTTTATGTCACATAACCCTACAATGATTTTAGTTACAATTTTGGAAATTTTCCTCATGCTTCTACGATGTTCAACTAATTTCACCTGCATGGCACGATGAGTTTCATCACTTAGCCTAATGCATTGGACTTTTCAGGAAAAAGCCCAGCTCAGGATGGTGAAAAATCGATGAAATTTTCGTCGGTATAATAGATAAGGTTCTGAATTGAGGTATACCTTATGGAAATAATTCATTAGCTAGTAAATACGTGCCTCGTCGCACGGTTCAAAATTCGGTAAATTTTACAGACGCACCATTTTACGTGGAATAAATTATTACTGTAGGTACAGACCACTCTGGATTACCTACGACAAGACAATATAGATAGACAAATTGCTCCCTAACAATAAGTGACGGAAAGATTAACGTACTCTCCTAATGCCTGACCGGTTTGAACAAACACATATATCAATGTTACACTTGATAACGTACTAACACTTTGACTCGTGAGTCTGGATTCTACAAGTGTGAATTGGATGAATTATGAAAGAAAATATCCTAGTCAGCATTATTTGCAATTACGTGTCAACGTGTGATGGATATTGCAAAAACGTTGCTTATTTTTGCTACAAGGTTTCGTGTGAATTTCATTTCTAAAGGATCAGAAATTCCGTGAACTATTCATAGGTAGTTAGGTAGGCTACTTTTACCATTTTGCCATTTATGTGGTACCTATAATGCTAAGAATAACTTCTCAAGGCATATCCGCGCTAGATATCATCGTACCAAGAATTGACCAATATGGTGTAACTCGACTTTTGACGCGGACGTCACTCTTTTTTTACACAACTACTATTAGAACGTGTGTGGATCAGGCAATGGCCATACCGTGTGATAAAAATAGACTAAAATTTTTTTTATAGACAGGCTGATTCACATATTCAAGAATGGGACAACGTTCCGAGTGGGCAAATGTGTGAAAGTTCTTTCGTCACAGGCGCGAAAGGTGGTACAAGCCAATCATCACGTACGCGATCCTAGACTCAGGCTCTTCTAAAATACACATACCTATATACCGGTTCACTCGACCCAAATTATCAGATAAATTATAGACCCGTTTCCGGCTGAAAGTCTCGATTAATTCCATACACTAGATAGCAACTCAAGGTACGCCAGTTTGGAATTTACCTTCAATTTTGAGTTCCTGAAATTCAGGCTAACGGATTTCTTATCCACGTTATACGAGACGCTCCTCTTATCGAAATTATCACCATTCATGTAATAAATCGTATCGACTTATCCGAAGTTCTTAAAAGAAAAACCTTAGTAATATAGATCATAAGACAAATGGAATCATTCACGGTTCATCATTTTTTTTTTTATAAATTAATTAATCCTATAAAGATTCTGAAGATTCGGAATACAGGTATAGGTAGCATATAGGCATTCGAAATTCTTCAGGCAGTCAAAGTCCTGCAAATTGTGGAATCATCGAGTACTTTCTCACAGAAGTACCACAACTGAATGGTCCGATAGTAAAAATCCAGTTACTAAAGTGATTATAATTAACAAACCAGATTCATTGAAGAATTCTGGAGTGACGTGAGAGTGTAATGGTGTCATTGACGTCGTCATGATATTCTGTCATGTAACATACCGTCATTATAACCATAAGCATAATTGATATCGGTGATCTGGTGACGTAGTGCTGTACCCACCTGAGACCGGTTCACTCGATATTTGGCGTCATGACACGGCACTTTTTTTTTAACACGGCACACGCCTCCGTTGCTGATACCGTATTCCTGAAATGTTCCTATCTTATCTCCCGTCACCTCTTATATTGTTAGCCGCATCTGGAGTTTGTGCTGAGGTCTCATTGATGAAACTTTTGACTTGTAAACGTAATAATATATACGTAATTGTAAATATGTCCAAAAGTGAGGCTGATGCAAAGGAGCAATACACTCCCTTCCACTCTTGGTTGTCCATATTGTCCCAAATTTCGGTAAACAGAATACTATGGATTCATTATATAATGATACATTTCAGAAAATTATAGTGGACAGGTGCGGAACAATTCTGCAATGTAATCATTGCAATTCCTCTATGCATGAGAGCATTGGCTGGATAGAGAGAGAGTTCTCAATTCCAAAAAAAAAATAAAAATAGAGTTTGATTCTAATTGCATCAAGTATGGACTCAGCATAAGCGAAAAAACTAATCTTCTAGATCCAGTGAAAACCCGCTATGATGAAGAATGAATTTTTACTCCAAAAGGCTTTAATGTCGTTATTTTTGGAGCAGGAGCACTCTTTATGACTCGTGTGCCTTTCACGCCGAGTAAAATCCAGCGAGAAATTAGAAGACCCTGAAGGTTTGTATTAGGAAATTATCGAGAAGAGTGCCTGAGAGGGTGAATTTTTCATTTCAAGATCTTGATCAAGAATGGACTCAGGATGAGTGGACAAACGAATTTTTTTCATCCAGTAAAAGGCCGCTACGATAAAGAATTGTGAATTCTTACTTCAAAAGACTGAAATATTGTCATTTTTGAAGCAGAAATTTTATTCTTCATGGCTCGTGTGCCCTTCACTCGAAGGCAAATCCAAAGAGAAATTGGACCCTGAAAGTCTGTATGAGGAACTAATTGAAGTTTTTCGTAAGAATGAGCGTAGCAAGGAAAAGAAGAAAATGTAGAATCCTGAAATCCTTAGATCGGATTAATTCCTTAGACGATAAGTTTCTACGTTTCAGATTTTTCCATGAATGTCACTACATGTCGAATAAGGTGATCAGTAATTGACGAAGCATTCCATAACTGATGACAATCCCTGACCCGCCGGACAGGTGGAAGAGTACAGAGAAGATCGTTGTATCGTGTATATCAGAGTCACATGCTCCTTCGTCCGTGAGAAGTAAGGTCAGTTTCTCGGCAAGCCTAAGGAGCCACGACCTCGCTAGTATAGGTAGGTATATATACATATATACGAGAACGAGTTCATTAATGAAATAGCTATACGGGACGGTGTATACTACTATAATATTCCTTGCCTGAAAACCACGCGGCGTAAAATTATCATCAATTATGATTGACGTCACGAGTCGAGTTAAAAATATCCTAGTCGTAATAATTTCTGTACAGAAATCTTGTGACAGATTATATTAATAGCCGATTGACGCGATCTCAGCCGAAGCCGATTATCAACTCGCGAAAATCCGGTAGCAAAATTCTAACTCCGGCTAGAAATAATGCCCGAGGCTAAACACGTACCTACGACCGCGTGCGCGTATATATCTCCGCCTCCCACGATTGCTGTCGCCATGTTAGGAATCGAAGACGATTCAATCCGTCCAATAATCCCTGACCTATGTCAATATTTACTTCGAAACTCCAGACTAATTTTGAAAATTTCTAATCAAACTGCAGCGGATTCATTTGCCTTTTTTTTTTTTTTTTTTTTGCCCCCATATCTTCCCATGCAAAATAAAACATGGGCACATACATATAGATTTCGCTGGATCAAGATTCTAGAAATTTTTTAGAGGTCTCTTTCCGAGGTGCAAAATCGATTTCTTAGTATTTCTGTGACCTCGTATGACCTGAAAGGATGACGCAGAATTCGCAGGCCTTTCAACTGCAGTCTCGTGGAAGCCTTTTTTTAAATTTAGGGCAGGAAACACAGGAATTTTAGTCGGAATATGGGGTCTGGACCCTTGAGTCTGGGGTCTGAAGTCTGGAGTCTGGAGTCTGAAGTCTGGAGTCTGGGGCCTGGAGGCTTGCGGCCTTTGGCTACTGGCAACGTCCTCGACTTCGGTCTTCTTAGATCGGATTTGTCACGAAGTTATGTCTGAGCAGCCGGAACTCCTAGTGCCGGAGAAATCTCTGTCTAGAATGCCTAATGTCCACGACTCTGTACAGCGTTAAACGGACCATGGTTCGACGATGACGTAGGTCAATATTGCGAATTCTTGCGTAAGCAGTTACTTGAACAAAGATCAAAGTTCAAAATCAGAAAAAAAAATAATAATCCACGGCACGTGTCTTCTCAGAAATTTGCCCTAGATTACACGTAAAAATTGACAATTCCTACAAATTTGATAGTTTTTTAATCGAAATAAAATTCTATGAACCAAAATTTTCGAGCTACTTTCGTTTAGTATTATTCTTCAATTACTTCTATGCACGTGAACCAATCGAAAAGATTACTCTTTTCCGATTCCAAACGTTCTCAAATCGATTAAATAATATTTTCGAAAAAATCTTCTGGTACTTTCCTTCAGCATAAAGAAGTGCTTTTTCACTCTGTTATTGGACATAATGTGGACAGCACATATGACCGTCATCGTCTGTAATTTTCATTAACAATTTCATCAACGTCATTCGAAGAATAATTCCAATTTGTTGAAATATTTCTGGAATTTTTGCACCTTGACATGTGTGAATGGAACTCAGAAGTAACGGTTGATAAAAAGTTTATGCGAGAGGCTGCTGTTTGCCAGAAGAAGACAAAAAAACTGGCATTACACAAAATATGTCGCCATTCAGAAGGCCTCCTGAATATCTTTCGAATTTTGTACGTCTTTCGTGAAGACTATAATTCTTTCAAGTCTGACGTATTCGAACGATTGAATTCAACAGCGCTGTTATATCTTTGCCGATTTGACAAGCAATGCATTATAAGCTCAGAACCAAGTGGCATATCCCTAGATGCCGGCAATTAAGAGCTGTCTGACTTCTGCTTAAATCATACACAATTAATGCCGCCCCTTGTACGTTCGTCGGCAAATTCTTCCCTTCAGATGAGAACCGGGAACAGTCTCCTATACCTATTTCTTGGTAGGATTGATTCTTAGGAACGAAACGACCATCCGAGAATCGAGTAGCCCATTGTATATCACAGTATACCGCCAAGAGGAGGTCGCCTGTGTCAAGAAACGTACCTACATACATTCCCCGGCAGAATTCCCCTTAGACATTATAGAATTAAGCCGAAAAATCGATCCGTGTGAAGGTAGAACATTCTTCGTGTGGTTCAGACTTCAGCCATAACGACATTACCACTGCACTTTTGGGTACGAGAGTATTAGGCATTTTCAGAAACTAGAAATAAATCGTTTCTGATCAGCAACGCGTAATATGAAAATATAGAAGAACCAAAACAAAAAAACAAGTCGCGTTACTAACGCCATAAGGGCGTAAGCGCCAAAAACGTGATTTTAGTGCCAGAAGGTCGTATACATTTTTTTTTTTTTTCTTTTGTAATCGCTTTAGAATCGAGTATTACGTGTGAATCAATTGAAATTGGAAGACTCGGAAATTAAAAGCAGAAGGTCGTATGTGCTGAACACATACGACCCTCTGGCTTTAATTTCAGGAAAAAATCGTGAAAATGAAAACCAGAAGGTCGTATCCGCCAAAAATTCTTCTCTTCGGGAATTACCATGGATCTACGTGTTTCCGTCGATTTCATGGCGATTCGAAGAAAAAAAAAAGGCGGATACTACCTTCTGGATGTATTTTTGCGAAAAAATGAGGAGAAATAAAGCCATAAGGTCGTATCCGCCAAAATCGTCTTTTTTCGGAAATTTCGATGGATCTACGTGTTTTCGTCGATTTTACGGTGATTCAGAGAAAAAAAAATTTGGGTAGATACCGAGCTTCTGGCTTTAATTTTCATGATTTTTTCCCAAAACTAAAGCCATGTAAGGTCGTATCCGACCCAAATTTTTTTCCTCTCAAATTTTAGTGGATCTACCCGTTTTCATTGATTTCATGACGATTTCGAGAAGAAAAAAAAATATACGACCTTTTGGTTTTAATAGAAGCAGAAGATCGTATGCTGTCGCTTACGACCTTATGGCATTAGTAACACGAAGTAATTCTACTGATCATTGCAGGCTAAGACCGATAACTTCGTTTTTAGTTCATCATCTTGAAATTTCGAAATTGCAACAGTTTGACCGAATTGTAATTGTGATTGAGACCAAGTTCGTGAGATCTGTTCTCGAGACATCATGGATTAGAAATGTTATTCAAAATTGTGTTTTGGAATCACTCGAAAACTACCCGACTGATCGAATCCGAAATCTGATCAGTTCTAATTTGAAAAGTACCCCGATTGATGAGACCAGACTCATAAAAATCAATTCATTCACTCTTGAGATATCCTGGGATGAAAAATTCATAACGAACACCTGGACGGTCGTCCAAAAACGATCGGAATTCTCTGAACCTTCAAACGTCGAGGTTTGGTGAAAAATCAAGTTTTCATTTTCGGGGTGGTTATAATAACTTCCGTTTTTTTTAAGAGCCGTGAGTTGAAAGCCTAGATTGCGATATCTGTAATTAACAAAATTAAGTTTTAAACTTCCGATCGATGCTGCGTCGTTTTCGCGTGAATCACAATTTGCAGATATTGGTCTGCAGGTGTAAACGCGTGGTGAAATTAAACGCACCTGTAGAATCATCGATATTTTGCTGGGAGATGGTAATCTCATTTTCGATTCGATTCGCGTAATATACTTATATATTACGTGTCGCGTTGGTAGCGATAGGCATCGCGTGTTATTCATTTTGCACTACGTATCTCGCTCTTAGAGATCCATGGATGTAAATTTTACCATCAAGTTCGTTATTTTATTTATACTTTTGCACCGCTCCCACACGATATCTGCAAACGAATTATCGGTACGGTGATGCTTTTGGATATTGAAAAATCAGCAAATCCTTCACCGGTCGTATACGTGATGCGAAAAAACATTTTTGGAGTTGCTGAAACAACCTCATTTTCAAGCTTATCTCAACCAAGATGCTTGAGGTTCAAGTTCCAATACTTGCCAATTCATGTTACAGCAGAATCACACGAGACTATACATAGATGTATGCATGTATCTGCCTATATCTCTCGAAAAAAATTTAATAACAATATGCAGCAGTGATTCTTCCTCAACATTTTTCACCTACCATCTAATCAGTTACAGATTAGGTTCTTCCAGGTAGTTATTCAACGATAACAAATATTTAACGTCTTTTGACGTCACTGCAGTTCGTTCCTATGCATACGTACAAAATATTGCGAGTAGTCTTGAATGAACCGAATCTAATTTTTACTCGCATAATTCTTCGGTGTAATAATTGTTACAAATATTTTCCAACTTTGTAAACCTATAGCCTTACCGCGTCTACAGTCGGATATCGATGTGCCGTAAGGAACAACCATGCGGTAAATACTCTTGCTGCTTTTCGCGATCTACTTTCACCCGATGTATCCCATTCATGAAGAAATAATTGGCTAACTTATGGTTGCCATGGTCTTTTCATCACCGATAATTTTTCCTTTTTTCTTCTTTTCCAAATCAGAAGCTATGACTTCATCCGACTAGAACAGTCGATCGATCATAGAATATGGCAATTCTTCACAGTCAAGGCAGACGCTATGATCTTATCAAGTTTCAGATTTTTCCGTCCAGCTGCTTTCTGGAAAACCAGGCTTATCCATTCCAGAGAGACGAACAGACCAACGCTTGTTCAGATTCATCTACGTCGCAAAGTAAGTCATTTTCTCACGAAACCATCACTTTTCCATATCTTATGTGATGAGCAGTGAAGAAAGAAAGAATACACATTTGAGGATAACGGAAAATTGGTATCAGTAATTTCCAGGCAATTACTGACGTAGCGAATAATTCTGAAAACTCATTCGAAATTGGAATCGAGTCTTCAAAGAAGAAGAAGATTTAAATTGAACTTGGAAATTCCGAGAAGACAAAAGCCCATGATATTGGCCATCGAATATCGAGTCAAACGATAGATTTTAGTAGTACCATAAATGAATGAATCGATAACTACCTGCGCAATACTATAATATACCTATCTCCATAAATCAATCTTTTTCGATGTAGTCTAGTTCCGTTTAGAAAATCCCACACGTACATACAAGTAGTAATTGATATTCAGGCAAATCTATCTCGGACAGTTTTATGATCGTCGGTTTAAGGCTGCATGTATACGTGTTTCGTGTATCATATGGAGAACTTTGACGGCAATCAGTGATCGTGTTTGCGCAGCCTATCTACCCGGGATTAAACGCAGGGCTAAATCTTTCAAAGCTAGGCTCGATGGACGTATACGGATCGACGTATGGACTTCCTCTGTTATACCGCTTCGACGCAAAGCTTTCAAAAGTTCCGTAAAATACGTCAGAGAAAAAAGAAAGAGAAAAAAAAAAAACGATTTTCTCATAAATTGGTCTTCGATTTTCTCGATTATATTGAAATCGGGATGCATTTTCAAGCCGATATATGAACAGGACAAGCATGAAGATTACATCGCAATGCATACACGAGGTAGTATCGGCATTATTGGAAAAATTTGAAAAAAAATTCGTTTTTCGAAAAGTGCAATAAAATGTTTGGAAATTTTAACACGTTCTTTAGTTAAAACGACGTGCAAATTTATCATTCGCTCTCGATTGAAATGTTGAAAATAGAATACAAATTTTCGTGTACCTTCGAGAATACTCATTTCCATTTTTATCGAACGGTATGACATCCATAAAAAATTAATTTTGCAACGATCAAGTACTTTGCAACAGATTTAGTCCGCCGTTATCGCTGCGGCGGTGAAAGGACGAAAATCTGTTCATTATTTTTAGAAGGTTATCGAACAAATTATGAATAACGATGTTCGAGCGGCGATAATCCATCCATTTTCTCTAATGAGCCTCAACATTTACCTGTTGATTAGAGTTAATCCTGAACATTGATTTTCGTGCTTTGCTAAACAAGCCCGTAAGCAGAGAGATACGCCAGATTTCCGTATGGGTAAGAGGATCAGATGATCGATCGTCCTCGCGTGGGGCATTTTTTCAGGAGGATAAAATTTGGAAGAACAATCAAATGATCGTCAATAATGCGGTTGACAGAGTCTCGACGACGTCAGAGCGAAAAGCCAAATTTGAATTCTGGAAGCACGATTACTCTGAAAATGTCTGACGTGGATAGAAATTTCGAATTCAACGCAATTACGTGCATTTCTTAATCCGTAGCGGTAAACCCCTAATTCCAGATTGCACCGGGATAAATTAGATCGAAATTTTCTCACGGTTCAGAGAATTTTGTAAATATTTCATAATTATTATTCATTACTCATTCGTTATCCTTACCAGGCATATGCGATTGCATAAATTTTCAACGTTTTCCACAAGTGAGTGTGTATCTGTTATCCTTATTCGTTTTACAATATGGACAATTCTCCTCGCCAGTCTCCCCCAATGTGTCCAATAGCACGATTTGCTATGAGTGAATTTTTCGTGGTATACAACGGGAATGTATCAGTGAAACAAATTTCCGAGAGAGTGAATCGATTTCCAAAATATATCCATGCGGAAACTTTGAACTTTGCATTGTTCTCGGGCCTAATATTCCTCGGAATTTTGATTGCGGCATAGCTCGATGACCAATTTCGAAGAAATTTACCACAAAAAGCCACCTCAGCATAACGAATCGAATGAAATTTCATACGGAATATGGTTCGGTGAAATGAAAGGATTACATACACTGAATTTCGGACTTCTATATCTCGACTCTTGTTTATCTTATCGACTTATCACAGTTCACCATTAGCCGCAGTACAACCAGATTGCTCAAACACTCCGCTCGAACCTGTAGAAATGTGGAATGCACGGATGCCTGGATTGGAATTAATATTTGACCATCTGCTCTTCTGAAAACTACTTATCAAATTTTTTGCCTCAATTATCTACTACGCCGGAGGTGTTAACAGGTGTCTTTCGAGTCATCGACGTAGTTTAAGGTACCCATGGAATGTATGGAACTTTTGACTTGTTGGTTCATTAGGAATTCTCAAAAACGAAATATTGAACGGAACCAGTTATTTTCCACTTTTTACTCAAATCCTTTACTCTATGCGTTCACACGCGTGTTCTGTATGCCACAAAAAGATGAATGGGAAATTTTATTCATTCTCAATTAGACGTTTCTGTTATTGCAGAGCCAGGCAAAGACGTAGGCGAAAATACCTGATGAGGATAGTGCGAATTCGGACGAAGTTGTAAATTGAGTAACCACAGGACCGCATAATGAAAAAACGTTCAATAATACATCAATATTTTCTTGCACCTTTTTCGGGTTCTGTACGTGGAGCACTTCATACATAGTCAACTGGCATGTGATCCCGGAACTTTTTCCATTATTTCATAGTATTTTATACCATGGGTCACATTTTGAAACCACGGAGAAATTTTTTTTTCGAATTTTGTATTTTATACCATGTATAAGTATATTTTTTTAATTATATGTATCATCATTCAAACTATTCATTGAGTTCTCATTCTTCGGTTCGTATTTCTGAAAAAAATTGACATAGATTTTATGATTCTATTGTTAGCGGATGATTTTGACGTCCGGAACGACAATGGGATTCTAGTATTTTTCATTTTTTTCCGACACATTAAAGTAGTTCGTATCAATCATTATCGGTCGAGATACAAATTTTCAATTGCAAAACAAATTCAGGGAAGAATTACTGCAAACAAAAATGTTTAGTTTTATTCTTCGTGATAAAAACGTTAAGTCAAATAGTGTTTCGGATACAACTTAGATCATTATATTGAAAATAGAATTTTTAACATTTTTAACTTCCCACTTTTAGAAAAAGGGAAGTTCTTAGGTCCAGAGAATCACTTCCGACCATTTTTTAATAGACGTCCTCGGGTGTGTGCGTGTCGGTGATCAATTTTATATCCGACGATATCTTAAGAACGAGCTAACGGATTTTCATGATTTTGGTCTCAATCGATGCGGTTTTCCATAACTCGGAGCAGATTCGATTTGTGCTTCAATCGGTCCACCAGTTTTCAAAAAAATTCAGCAAATAACATTTTACAAACAAAATTTCAAATAGTCATATCTCGAGAATAAATCAACGGATTTTGATGATTTTGATTTTCATCGATAGCAATCGCTCCAAATTAGAAATTACTAAGTTTCGAAGTAGATCCATGCAGTAGATTCGTATTGTTCGAACTTGAAAGATCTGCAACGGAAGTTCTAGGGCTGGCCCATCGTGGTCAGCCGTTTCACTTTCTTGTTCTCGTTCTTTTTCAGTTGAGAACTATGATGTGAAAAAATACGAATAAAATCTAGAATGACAAGGATCACAGGATGTTTGGCATGGAATACCCAAGACGTACAGCTCCCAACGACCTTGTCGATTCAATATTATGCCGGTGTGTCAATCGATTGTCAGAATCCTGTTGAATACTGCATAACGAAAAACAAGAGGGGGAATCATATATATTTCGTCTGTAAAAATATACACGTATTTTGCACCTGTGCAAAACTGTATCTGTACTATTTGCATGACTTAGCATTTGGCAGCTCCTCCATCCATCGAGAGCACTGGGGCTTCCCGCTTCTCTCGGTACCGTTATATTCACTGGTAGGCATATTCGTCACAGTATTTGATCCTTAAATTACGTTCATCGGGTTTCCCCGTCATACTGGCTGCTATAATTATCCGAACAAGCGTATGAATGTACTGAAACTCAATTAAAAATATCAAACAAGACTGATCGGTCGAGCACGTGGTGCGGCCCTCGTTCAGGAACTCCTATAACCAATGACGGTTGGCGCATGTGGAATCCCCACTTTTTTTTTTATCGAAATATGAGACAGAATTTCCGCGAACTATTACGTCTGGCTACAGATCTCGTTTCGCGTATAAACTTCATCCTTTTCCTCGTGCTGCAGTCTCGGGCGGTCCACAGATTTATGGTAATTAACAGGTTTCGTTAAAATTCCTTGTTTCCTGCCACGCCTACGGATAACGGTTGCAAACGGTCGGATTCTCTGCAGAACAGGATACTTAATGACTATGGTCATGTTTTCCTGGTTGAAAGATCGAATTAGTATATTATCTTTTTTTTTTCTACGCCGGATACAAGGAAATGGCCAACAAAACCGTATCCTTTCACTTTATGCCAAAATTATTTATCATTCCTTTTTTACCTTTCTAATCTATTTCACTGAAGGACGAATCTGATTGGGTATAGGGGACGATAGTTCAAATGGTAAAAAATACGAATCTAAAACAGCGATTGGTCAAAACCCCCAAAAAGACCATCTGACAGAAAAAAAAACTATGGAGTAGAAATGAAAAATTTGGTACATTGACCCAAGAATATGAAAAACAAACGAGGAAAAATTAAATCCGTGCGTCAGGGAAGTCGAGCTAGTTAAGGTGAGCGGGGCAATAAGTAGTGGAGAAAAAATTCAAAAATGTCCAAAAATTCTCGAGGAAACATTGGGATGTAGAACCTATCTTTGTATATTTTACTGAACTGCTTCAATAATTTCGAAACAATCCGATTTCAATGTACTTTCAAAGAAATCAGCTTGAGATGAAGTTTCGCGATAAAAAACAAATTGTATTATGAGAAAGAAGGCTAGACTCTATAATGCAAGTGATGAGCAAGCTCGTTAATGTGTTCAACAGTGAAAAATTATACAGTTTTGTTCGATCTCTTCAAGATACTTTAATTCTTCGAATAATGGACTCAGATACAGTTTTGTTCACCTCGTATGGTATATTGTTGCAACATGAGCGGCATTGATACCTATAATAATCAAGTTGTTACCAGCGAGATGAGTAGCTATGTAATATTGGTTATCGAATCACTAGGTGAAAGCATAATGACAAAATACTGTCATGGTAATAATAAAGTTATCGAGAAGATAGCTGAGAGAATAAAAATCCGAAGGATTGGCTTTATTGCCAATAAATCCCGAGGACTATATATAACGTGGGCGATCGTTGCTCATTTTCGGAATCTATGCCTACCACGAAATCTTGGAAACCGAGTTTTACAACTTCTCTGTATGATCATAACCCATCGAACTTTCCAGAATGAGCTTTGAAAACGTGGGCGTATCCGTTGCGGAAACAGAATCTAATTCTGTGTCACTGTTTAAAATTTCTTTTCGGATTCAGCACCTTATTTCAAAATGTCATATTTAAAATTAGAAATGCATTCTAGTAGATTTCGTAGATCATGCTACAGTTTCCAATCGCGTTCTATTGGAATCCACGAGTTTTCCCTATTATTGAAATATGGATACAACATTTCAAACTCTTGTACATTAATTTGAACTTGATCATCGGTCATTCTAGAATTTGCCAATTTTTCATGTCTATTTAGGTCCCGCCAAGTAACTATATACCACATGCCATTCCGGATCCATCAAAAAATAGACGAGCGTAGGAGCTGACTGTGAATCATTAAAGATTACTAGTTAAGTGACTATGACATCGTAATTTTATCGTGAAGACATCGTTCAAGATGAGCGATTATATTGCGACAATCGCATAAGTAGGTACCTAATAATACAGACATCATCACGTAGAGAGTACGTTGAAAAGCGAATATTCTGTATAAGCACGTGTTTTCACGGGATTATCAGTTTCCGGTCAACCATGGGCCACGTCAAAACGTCTTGTGATCTATCACGTGTCTGGTAGCATTGGTTTAGGTCACACCGGCGCCTAGGGCAATAAAAACGAATGACGTGAATGTGACTCATTCGCGATACCAACCACCGATTTGCCCAAACGGACGTCACGTACGTACTGCAGTACAGATAAGTGAGGCTTAGACGAAATTCCGCAACGCATAAAAATTCGGATGATGTAACACAAAAGGTGCGAAAACAGAGAAGAAAAGATCCAAAAAAAAAGTTTCACGGATTACAACAGAAATCGGCTCGAGCTACGCCAACTAGTTTTGGAAAAGATTCCAGAAGATCCTGATGGCGTTTTGTTTTTTTTACCGTACGACTGAGTCAAGCTGGACTAAAATACCAATTGAATAATTAACCCGCAAATCAGTCGATTTATAGAATGGAATTATTAGTGGAGAGAGCGTATTCGGAAAAACCACAAGCGATCGTACCTACGTGTGATTTTAATTGACTTGAGTTGTGAAATGTAATTTAAAGATCCCCAATTTAAACTTGGTGGAATTTGTGTGAAAATTCCGAAACAACTTCAAGTTGAAATTTGTAATCAGTCGATAATAATTGCCTAGGAATTGAACAGATTCTCCTTCTTCTTATTCTTTTTATCTTGTATTTTGGCGAAATTGAACTGACGGGTTTCCAAGAAGGAGAACTGAATCTGTATAAGTCATCAGAGGCGACGGTATTTTTCAGTAACTGTAGCAATTAAAGCGAAGATAAAATGAAAAATTTGAATACTCGGAACTCGAATGGAAATGAAATTTGTTTTTATATTTCATGCGGCTTTCGGAAGATCAGGTCAAAAAACAAGAGTACGCACAAGTCTGGAAAATCTGGAGGGCCCAACCCTTGTTCTGTTCTCGTAGCCCACGGTGGTTGACCAAGCTGTTATAGAATTGACGAATTCGACTGTGAAGACCGGAAACTCCGGCCAATTTAATATTTCAGCAATCTGCATAGCAGGTTTGGAAACTAAATCGATTTTTCTTGCCGGAATAATTATCATCAGCATACGATTAACGTAAATTTGAATGGACTAATTATATCCACGAAGTCCTGACAATGAGTCAGAGAAATTGTCGCTTCATTCACAGAATTTTAGTGAACATTGGTTGAAGGTTACAGATTTTTTCACGCAATTTGGAAATACGTTTTCTACTCTATCAATTAGAAAAATCTGAACCTTTGGTTTACAAGATAGGCTTGGATTATTCCAAAAAAATGATTGAATAATTTTCTTCTAGGGGTGAAAAGTATTACAAAAAAAGATGAATCTGCAGAATTCTGAGTGTTTCTGTATTTAGAGTTTGCTGGATAAATTTTTGACATGAATCGAGGCAAGTAATTTTCGGAATTAGATCATTTTTTCCTCATTAAATGAATCATTTGCCAATTTCTACTTACAATCTAAATCGAAATCGAAATCTAAAATTGATAAAAGCTCTTCTCCAAATTTAAGTGGCGTAAAAAGTCTTCTTTTTTCCTCCCTGTTATTTACTCTGCAAAGTACTCGGAAGTAATTATTAATTCATAAAACTTCGATCCATCGTGAAAGGTGAAATTATAATTCACGGAGGAAAGTGGTAGTCGCCCGCACTGGTCAGACTTGTAGCCTATTGTTATGCAATGTGCACGACGCCGACGTGTGCGAAGTATCCTACAACCAGGCGTAATGACAGAAATATAGCCAGCTACATATCTGAGAATTTTCTCATTTGACTTACAAGCGATTTTTTATAATTTGCCTAAGTATAGCATTTGAAATGGAATGAGCTCATGTTAGAATATTGAGAAACGTACTTGTTATGTCGGTGCACTGATATCCAGGATTGAAAAATCTGTATTACGGTTCCTATCCCTCGATTTCTATTATAAATTATTAGATCAATCATGTTTTTAAATCGTATTTTTCAAAAACGTACGGTATATAAATCCAGTTGCATGTTTCTGAGAGTTTTATTCATCCTGAAGTGTGTGTTGTATTTCAGTGAAAAATAAATATTGTGAGCGAGATTCCTGCTGCAGGTAAAAGATCATGAATTTATACCTGAAGAATTGCAGTTGCGGAAAAAGTTACTCGGCTTTTAGTCTCCAGGCGGCAGCACAGAATGGAGAACAGAAAATGAAGAGGTCACTGATCGGTAGCTTTGAATCATTTCATTGAATGGTCCACCTTTTACTTTCACCGTTCAAAAATTGCACCGCAATTCAAACTTTGACGAATACACAGATCGCAGCGTGAGTAGACCACTGGAGTAGACCCCTAGCTTATCGATCATACAACTCAATTTTTTGAGTCATCTTCGGACTTCGGATAATCGGTGTCAATTATTATAAACTCATTCAGTCTTCTGGTAGATTGATTGAGGGGACCTGCAGTAGAGCTAGATTGTTCAAATTTCAAGTAATCCACAATTAGTTTATTTTTGAACCAAAGTTCATTTCCCGTTAAAATAAAATTGTTTTTTTTTCAAAATTTTTGATCAATCCAGAATTCATTCCTTTTTCACGAAAGTTCATTTCGCGTAGAAAAAAAAGTTCTCTTTCAAAACCTGTGTCGTAGGTTTTTTGGAGCACCGTTGGCCTGAGCAAGGTCGTTGAGGCCTCATTCTATTTAGAAATAAAATCCTCATCATCCGAACAAGGGAATTTTTCGATATGTATGTTTGTTTTGTCTAAGTTATTTGCAAATAAGTGGCTCGGATTTTGAAAACTTTGGATAATTGACTGTGAGTTTGACACCGCTTTTTTTCCAGATCCCTTCGTTCACATGATGGAGATCTTATTTTCAATCACAATGAGCCCTCAACAACTTGAATCATATCAACAGTGCTCCAAAATCCTTACGACACAGGTTTTGAAAGAGAACTTTTTTTTCTACGCGAAATGAACTTTCATGAAAAATGAATGAATTCTGGACTGATTCAAAATTTTGAAACTAAGCTGTATTGGTGCCCCTTGATACGGTGTAATTTAAATCAAAGTGAACAAAAGTCCTGCCACGACCCCCACCTATTAATCATTCGCTGATTTTTTCCCTAATTCTGTGTATGTGATGACCATGTTTGGTTTCTGTTTCCAATAGATTTTCCCGACAAGCCGATCGAGAGTCGCATGATTGATTCGCTGTCGACTTCACCACTGACGTCTTGTGAGTGAAAAACCGTGTGAGACCAAATCGTATTTTCCATTAATCAGCGAAAATATATTTTTGCATAAACTTTATCTTCACTATTATAGATTTTCCATGGCATAAAAATCGCGGAAATAGTAGTTCTTAATTAGCTGAATATTTCAATATTTTTTACTTTTTCGACACTAACGTTCAAATTTGGAATTTTCTCACGAGCGACTGATTGTCAATGGAACTACACAGATTGGTGGAGCCTCGTCGGATTCGCTGTAAAATTCTGCCTAAATTCTCTAGATTTTCGATAAAATGAAAATCACGAAAATGGTTGACAATGAATCATTGTCTATTGTTAGCCAATTATTTATTGTTCGCCAATAAATAAATAATTACTCATTGTTGATATACAAATGCAGCCGTAGTCATACCTGTTTGTTTCACTCGAATTTTCCTTCGAGATATTCGTGTCTGGACAAGGTTATTGGCAGATTGAAATTTACTGGTTATAGTCTATAAGACCTCGTTCATTGTTTATTATATAGTTTCATCATTTCAACATTTCCTCAAGACTAAGGAGACCTCTGCCTTTCTCTCAGGTATAAGTCACGAAATCTGAATGCCAAAGATTGGCACGCGTTCAACCTTATTTTCATATAAATCGAAGAATATATAAAACAGATTGCCAAAGCCGAACCGGTTTCATCGATATACTTCTACGAGGCCTGTTTGCATATAATTCAATGATATTTTTATTGATGTTTTATTTTTTTATAGAAGTATTTATTCCTATCAATCAACAATTCGTGATAATTTTTCGTTCGAGTTAATTATTCAGTTGAACGGAAATAAATGACAGAGCCGTTTTTATGTATCAAAAATATACGTAAAATATCTAACATACACGTGGAACACGTTTGAATGGGAATCAGAAGATCGAATCAGCACTTTGTCAAAATCGTAAGTGAATTTGAATGAATCGAATTCATGAATGAAGCTTCTTTGCAAAGATGATGAAAAAGCGAACTGGTCCAAATATAGCAGTGAAGAAAATTACATTTGTCCGTATCTCGTGGCAGACAGAATTAAAGTGTCAATGAAGAAAGTGTATCTCTTTTAAATTTCCCTCTCTCTGTAGCTGAGAATGGGAAAATGACATTTTTTTTTTTATTAACCTGACCCTGCATTACTAAACTTATTTCCACTCTCCCACGTCCTAACTCTCGTACACTTAGCCCTGCCAAGACCGAAGACACGCAAAGTAATCAAATTTGGAATTCTCCCGTCCTGGAGTGTAATGTACTTTTATTATTATGTGTATAGAGCGATCTGCGTCTTCGAAAGTTCAAATCAAAGGGCTTGAAAACGCCCTTTCTATTACCACCTGAACATCCTCCACGATAATTATTAGCCTTATCATTCTTTCTCTGAAAATTTAGTTCCATCAGTCGCAGTGGCTGAAATAAAAAGAAGTACCGATCTGTCTGACAACGTGTTCAAATTTAGTGTCTAGTTTTTGTTGCCTCGAATAATTTTTTATAATAACATTAATAAATGCAATTGTTGAATCACTTGCGAAAAAAATCTAATATTCACATCAAAAAATCATTAGTACTTCACGTTCTATATTGAAATTTTATTTTGTTTTTAGTTGCCAACACATAATACATACCTATGTATTGGAAAGAGTTTTAGTACATCAAAGACATTGAGATTGTTGTCTGTTGATTTCAAAAATTTATTTATGGATCAAAAATTTTTATTACGCAAAATGACGTCGCAGGACGAGGCTGATATTGATACAGAAAAGAGGTAATTCACTATAGCTATGGTAAATATTTCAATGTCAAATTGGCAGGTTTTGTAAATTGTGCCAAGTTCAGATATTGCAATTTCACAACTCCAGGTAATAAATCTGAATTGTATAAGCTGCAAGTACAATATGGCATTTGGCTCGCGGAGCTACAACTGTATATACCACCATTATATTAATTGATGCACCTAGCAACATTGGGATGTGAAAAAAAAAAAAAAAAAAAAAAAACGATGTAAACGTGACTGGCCGTGATAGGATGTCTATTGCTGTGAAGAAAAAGGTAAAATGGGCTCAAATTAACGAACGTCTAACGATTAATAATTGCATAACGCCATAGGAGATTGGCACAAGCAATCGCGATTGCAAAATGTGGGGGTATCGCAATCGGGTTAAAAGGTCATCCGAAGGTAGTGATTGGCTGAAATTGATAAACTTGCCTGAGTCAAACCTACTGGACAATTGACCTTATCGTTGGATTCCGGATCTTCGCTATAACAATGAATGAAAATGATGCCCAAAGCCAAGCAATATATTTTTCTAAAATTCCAAACATCATCTGAAGTGAAACTACCAACTCAACAATACTACGTCAGGCTTTGCACGTTGCTCAACACTTGTGCTATTCCCCGATTAGTGGAATATCAATATGGAAAAATTGTCGAATGGATATTTATAAACAAATTTCAAAACCGAATCAAAATTTACGCAAGACTTTAACTTTTTTCTATCAGTTCTACGATGCAAATGTCTATCAATCCGATGGCAAAATCTAAACGTATTAGATCCATCAGATACTATCCGACACATTCGAAGTTTTGGGGTACAAAATTATCTCTAAATACTGATATATCGGATAAATTTGACCAGTAATTAACGATCAGTGGTCATCGAGTGATGACGAAATACTAGATTAGGTCACTGGCTTTATTTATACGAACAGATTATTGAAATTCATTCTACGTATCGTCATCATCTGCCAATAGCCACTGAGCATTCACGGTTATGGAATAATAGAAATGAATTTGCCGCACTGCAACGGTGAATGGTCAGTACGTATTATATATACGATAGAGACTTGAGGTCAAGAGACGTATTAATCGAGGCTCAGGCAGAGTTACAGCTATACAGAAAAAAATGGTGGAAAAAAAAAAGTTACCATGAACGACAAGTTACTATCACTTATAATGTTAATACCTCGACATTGAATGCGCCTCTACAAACCAGCTTGTCAGCCATTATTGACACTTAAGCGCAGTGTTGTTGAAAATATTTTCAAAAAGTATCCCGATAGTCGATACCGCAGATTATATAAATCCTTTCAAAAGTATCCGTGGATACATTTTACCATGAATTAAAGATTCTGTGATCGAGTTGAGAAGAAAATTATCCACATCTGAGAAAAATAATTAGTTTTCCCGAAATCGAACAATAGTATATAATTGTCGATGATTATAGGTATATCGTATGAATACGACATATCTCTAAGAAAATAGCAAGTTTACAATTCTGAATCAATATACAGTTTGGTTAGGAAACTAATGACAAAAACCGAATGAGAAACTAATCAGCTAGTATAGGTTTGCCTATAACCGGGCAGTCGTATCGGTATTTTTTCATAGAGATGCAGAATGAGTAGTAGGTAGTCCTATCACGGAATCGCCATTAATTGTGAGTTCAAGTTTTATCGGTGAATCCACAATATCTGGCAACACGGGTCAAGGAAGTGAAATAGTATTAAGTATCCGATAGATACCTACCATCCAACAGCTACTCTAAAAAAATATCTAGTCATAGATGTATAATTATATTATGTACAGATGCTAAAATAAATTGACGATTGATTCATAGATACCGAAACAAAGATATTTGACAGCAGTGGGTAAAAGGTATGCAGGTATTCGCTAATTTGTATAATACATGAATTATATACATATATGTATTTGCCAAATCGGGTTGGCACCGTTTTACGAAATTATTAAATCCGATTAAAAGTGTTACACGTAGGCGCAGCGCAAAAAACGAAACAGAGAGAGAGAGAGAGAGTAAGATGAAAACGAAAGTCCTTTTCGCTCACCTTCGCTGAATGCTCAATATTATATTTAAAAAATGTGCGTGGTTTAAAGTTGCGGATGGAATTTAGCCACAGTAATGAACAACGAGGCCAATTAAGAGAGCAGGTAAAAATATGACGTTAGCACAATAATTTCAAAAAAAAACAAAAACTTATGCCTCGCGTGAACGCGTTTATAATCGTATCCCATAGGTAGCCAGACACGTGTCTGAAATAAAGGTGACGATCACGTGAGAGTGAGTTCCGTAATCTGACAATAATCATGTGGGACAAGGTCACGAAAATCCTGGCAAGATAGCTTAGGAAAAAGCTATAAACCAGATCTGAATGTACGAATGAACGTGTAGAAATAAGATGCAAACTCACATAGTATATATGCAAATAATAGCCCAGAGCTAAGGCCATAAGATATTATAACCACCATTAACGCAATCCACTTACTAAAGAGTGAATAACTTGGAAATTAACAAGATTCAGTTATTTCCACGTGTTATAGCCCACGGCAAGTACACGACGATTAAAAAAAAAAAAAAAAAATACAAATAAATTCGTTTCACTGTTATAAAGACCGCTGGTCAGATTTTTTCTGTTAAAACGTAGCACTTAATGCTTATTGTGTCATTAGGACGGAATTCGCTTATGTCACTTTGATTACATATGTATCTGTTGAACCTGGGATTCAGATAAAAATAACTTCGCATGTTTTCAAATCCGTGTACCAAAATATATATGTGAAAATTATGCGCAGTTTGTATAAGAATAACGCCAGAATTCGTTTACATACATAAAAATTAGACTAAAAACCCATGCTGAATGTCTAATTTATTACTTAAGTTAATTTATTGGTCAAAATAATGACACCTATGTGATGAATTGATTTCCTAGATCTGAATTATCAGAATCATCAAATTCTATTTGATCAATTAATGTAGCTTTGGAGTTTATAAAGTTAGTCCGGTTCACGATGTATCACATTCGATCAAAATAACTGACAATTCAAAAAGGATTTTATGAGAAATTTGGAACCTGTTGAATTTGTCAATTCTATTTTCAACCACGTATATGTAGTCACTGCATTTTCAAACATTTTTCAAACATTCACTCGCACTCTAGGACTCTGTTGCTTTTTCCAATTGGCACAAAGTCAGCATGCATCTTAATTTGAACGACGATAATTTATCAAAATTTACAAACGGAAAATTGAGTGAAAACGGTGAATCTTTCACGTAATACCATTCCATTAGTAATTTGTGGCAACATTTGAGACTTTGGAATAATTAAAAGAGTCACCCACTCGTTTCGAACTGAAAATTTATGGACGCACAGCACTCGGTCTAGAACCATTCAACCTGAAGTCTAGTTAGAAGAGTATTAGTTGGCTTTCTATTGCTTATAGTCCTGATCTGTCTAAACTAAACGTATATAGGTATGGGCTAAAAAAAGTAAAGCTACAGATATATACCGATCAGAAGTTAGATTGTTCGACAGTTTGCGACTACTGGGTCAATGGCAAAGCCGAAACCACCGACCGGCCAATTCGTTTCTCCGCGATAATCCAAGTTCGTAAATTGCGAAATATTTCTGGTTTGTTAAGTATACGACTATCTAGTTGGTATATTGGCATCAGAGAAAAAGTTTACCTATACTGCAGCTCTATTCGCAGGCCTCAATCTAGACCCGCGACCTTGTCGCATAAACCATGAAATATACCATCAGTATATACGGTTTACGTTACGGTCCTTATAATATACATATAATCTCCTCAACGTGGTTTCATAGTATACAAAAGTCGAAAAAATTCTCACATTATTAACCCTGACTGATGCATCGTTGTTTAACCTTAATTAACAACTACGACAATTCTGTCGTCAGCGACAAACCAGGACGAATAATTGGTCAGTAATTGTGGGAGAGTCCCACTCCCACGTTTATACATGTGTTTATAGTTTTGTATTACCATTTGTACAGACATAAGTGGTCACGACAGAGAAGATAAAGAAAAAAAAAAAAAAAATCTCATGGCACGATCAGGTATTAGCTCAAAGTTGGAATTACTATTCCCAATGATGGACTGCGCAGACAGGTCAAAGATTCTACCGTGATTAATTTTTAATTGAAGGAACGAATCGGTTGCAATGATCATATAATATGAGAAAATGTAACGTCAAGGTTTACTCAACTCATACGCCGTGATTCTATGGTTTATGGACTGGTTCAAATACCCGGAATTTCTTATACGTAACGTAAACAGGGTACGTTTTTATCAATTTATTTGATTTTTTTTTTAGTCTTTTTATCTCAGACCTGCAACGAGTGAAAGTAAACGTGTAATCCGCATATAGCTGTTTGCAAACGACGGTTCCACCTTTTAAGCTATATAGATTTCTGGTGTATGGTTCCAGTTTGTATGTGGATAATGAAAATTCAAGCTTAAGTATCAAGTAGCTACTCTATGTACGGTAAAAATAAGTTGGATTCTTTCCCGCCTTTTTTTCTGAGAACTTGTATATTGAAAGTTGCTTGATTGAGCAAAAAAGCTTCTGATTGGTCGTGACGTTATTGAACACAATTCGAGATGGCGGCACTGGGAAAAGCATAGTAAGATTTCGTATATTACGTTAATAAAGGGAGGTTAGAAATGCTATAGATTGACGTCATAAATGGCGCGCGATTCAAATGCTGCTGGATTTCAAATCGACAGTGCGTGCTTTAGATCCGCAGTACAATATAATTTATCATATTTTCTAACTCTTCACTTATCACTTAAATAATCGTTTCGGACGTTGTATGAAATTTCCTGAAAATAAACGATTTTCGAAATTGGGTCTAGAAAATCTTGCGATCTTATCGATGGCTGAATGTGATTTTTGCAATTGGAACATCTGCATCGCCTGATATAATGCACTGCATACATACTTAGGTATGTGCCGTGAAAGGAAAGCACGGATTCCTGGGTTTCAGATTGAACGCAGGTATTCCTACAACGGAATTGAGTAGTAAGAAAATTTCTCATCAATTTATTGAAATACTGCGTACCCTCTTTTAATGGCGGCAATTCAATCATCACTATCAGCTCGCAGTCTATCGTTACGTACATCTGCATTTCTAGCAAGATAATTAGATAGAATCAGGTTAGGAGCGGGAATATATTACGCACATATAGCTGGTTCATTTTTCAATCTTATTCCTCGGGAATGTGATACATCCAGTACTTGGATATACATAAGCATGTGCGTAAGGGTGCAGAAGTGAGCGAAGTAACTTTATACTATTCATGTATTGTACAATAATGATTGATAGAGCACGACGGTTTTTTTTTCTTCAAATAATCTTATAATATTAAGATTCAGAATAAAATAATAATCAGATCGGTGTAATAATTCACACCGATCATGAAGTAATTTCTCTGGCGATGGATACTCAATTTTCAACTTCAGCCCACTGACCAACGTATACAACTAAATATTCACAAAATAAATTTTAGAACGCAAAGTTATATCGCGTCAGATCATTCCTCTGTGTATTATTATCATCGCGAATCATTATATCTCTGAAACCACTTGTCTGATTGCAGTATCAACTCTCGAAACACTCGTTACGGTATATTGACTTTGAGCAATAGAAACGAAACGTTGATCTGCCCGGATATCGGCGGAACGCCAGGAGAAATCAATTGGTTTCTTATATCTAATGAAATATGATCTTATTCCTTGATTGAGATCCTAGCAGCTGCTTGAATGGACTTCAGATATCGACACGTGCTGGTGTCAAATAGAATGTTTTCATCAGTATGAAAATGTTGTAATCGAATTAACGGATCAAAAAGTCACAGAAAACATAATTATACAGTTTGTTGAAGTTGATGAATTCAGTTGAGGAGCGGAGATGGTCAAAATCAAACGTACGTTTCACTTTTATCGGTAAGTTCATCGATCGTTGTATAGCAATAACCATCGTGAGTGTCCAAATTTAGGAATTTTCTGATGAAACCCAATTCGTATCTCTCCTTTATAAAATTTGACAATGATGGTGCAAATATTTTGTCAATTTTGCAATATACTCCAGAGGTTGATGCAACGTCATGTGTTATGTGGGACAGTTGCAATATAATGCATATGTTCTGCAAATGTGCAAAATTCATAAAAACAACAAAATTGACGAATAGAATTCTGTCGGAAAACATCTCAATTACCATTCAAAAGTATCATGATTGTTCAATTGAAATCAGTCAAAGCGAAAACTAAGCGGACTGCAGCTATAAAAAGCGCGGCTTGCATTCGACCATATAGAATTTTGAATTGATGATGAAGTATCTGCATACCGAACTGTCAACCCGATCGATTTCCAATTCATATCAGGGCTTATACCGATTCAAGATCGTTTGGTTCTGTTTTGTGACCCACGATGCATATGCAAATGCACCTACATTTATTGCTTCTTTCGCTGATGATCTTCCGAGAAAGCGCAATGACCCAGATTAACCGGATGCACTGCGAAGTGAAGTTTTCCCCGACACTGATCGCTGCAGGGCAGCAGCAGACTTTTCTATATGTCGAAGCTGATTGTGAGTTCAACCGCCGAGATAATCAGCGGCTTAATTAACAAAATTAGTGTAGAATGTACTACTGCCGCTGTATATTTGAAATTATAATGTAGCTAAGCCATGTTTTATTTTATTTCACTTTTTTTAATCAGATAAATTTGACTCTGGAATCATCCATTAGGCACTATACTGAAATTTCTCAAACTCAGATAACCGTTGACCGTGATTTTCGAAAGTTATTTTTTTCTTACGGGTTCTGCTGCAATAATGTTGAAATTTGCAGGCAACCGTATCCAGCGGTATTTAATGCGCAATTTAACAAGCGCATTGTGGGTTAGATGAAATTTCTGAAATTTGCAAATTTTCTACTCTACATTTTTGGAAGTTATTTTTTATTTCATTTTTTCGTTATTTCTAAAATATTGTCCTTAACTCAAATTCACTTGTAAGTGCAGATCGAGATATACAGTGCCGTGCAAAAATTCTTGAGTAAAGTTCTTGAAAAGAGTAAAAAACTTCAAATCACGATATTTCAGCATCTGAACGGGCTGGAGAGAAAAATGAGAAATGAATCTCAAAGGAGACGTAAAGAGTTTTGTTTCTATACCTGTAGCTCGTTTTCAGGATTTTTCCTCGAGTACTGAAAGGTCCGGAAGGCAGGTCTTGAACAATTGAACTGTGTAATCATAAATGATCAATTTAATGGAAATGAACCATTCATTTTATTAACGAATGCATTATCATAGCGTAATTATTCACCTTCATTGAAATATAAAAAATCCAATCGAGATTGCAACACATCAAACTCATAAGTTCAAATGTTTGTAACTTCGGTACAAAACAAATTAAAAAAATATAAAAAATTTGTCAATTCGATTAAATTCGAGAACTTTTTGTGTACTTTTCAAACATGGATTCAGATTATCGCCAACTTCATTTGCCGAAAAACTACAAGTGATTAGCCCCTAATTTTTAACGTACGTAAAAAGGCCTATCTTCCGGACGATGACAGTCCTCGAGGAAAAATTTAAAAAATGGGGCAGAAATATAGAAAACAAGCTCTTTGCGTCTACTTAAAGACCTTTTTTACTTTTTCTCTCGAATCTGCTTGGATGCTGAAATATGATGATTTGAAATTTTGAACTTTTTTCATCGAGCGTTCAAAAACTTAAACACGGTACTGTAACTGGTTTGAAAAAATTAATAAAACAAAGTTGTGGATAACGATAAGATGTTCGATTATTTAAGAGAATTTTTGTTGAGACTTATATCTTCTCGTTGGTATTTTACCTGCATGGAAATGCAATTACTGCTTACCTGAATGAACTGTAGGGATACGAAAGAACCGAAAAGTATAATTACCTTTACGAACAGATATAGCTACACGGTTAATATTCGATCAAAAATTCATGAGCGAGAGGTAAGCCCTGACCGAATTAAGATTTAAATGAAATGTAATTTTTTCAATCGGATATCGGCATAATATAATTCGCTTCAAATGTGTCACGAGCACTATTATGCTGTACCTTTAATAATGCACAATTTATATTCATAATTATGTAAATTAAGCAATTAGAATAATAGAAAAGCTAGTCCAGATTTTCTCCACGTGTTATTGACAAAAATGAAGCAAAAAGAAAAACTAAAAAGAATAAAAAAATATCGACAAAAAAAAAAATACCTACGTAAATCAAACGCCTCTTGGATAACGCGTCTGTATACGAGATGTATGTTGTAGGGGGGGAAAGTAGCGATTGCAAGCGGTAAAAGATATTTAGAGGGGCACGCCGCGTGCTTTAGCCTCAGTTGCAGAAGAACACTGAGAATAGTTTGTGCAAGGATTAAATTATAAATTAAATAAATACGTGATAGTTAATGATTACCTGGAGGGATACCTCCGTGATATACATATATATATATATAAGAATTCAAAATCGATAGTAAAACGGTAAGTTCGATTATTCGAGTTTATCGAGGTGGAAGGGGGGAATTGGGAATGGAAGTTCACGTCCTGTGCAAATATTATAAAGTGGAAAGAAAGTGATTTCGCAACAGGTTGCATTTCTGCAGGGTGATGCAGTCCGTTGGTCACGCAACACGTTTCCATATCTTCTGATCGTACTGCACCAGGAAGTGCCGTTCATTTTTATCTCAATTAATTTTTTCTTTATTTATTTTTCTTTTTCTCTTATACCGCGAGGTGATATCGACGCTTTTTCCTCATTCATGGGACTATCTATTGCAGTTTCCTTGGTGAAAAAATACTCCAATAATTAAGGGCCTTATAGCAGGACTAATCAAATCACGAATTCCCCGAACCCAGACCAGTCCAGTCCAATGCAACCCAGCTTTGGCTTTACCCAGTTACGAAGTTAAACCTGCATAGAGAAAATGGGAAAGTTGGAGGTGATCGATGACCTGCACTCCGAAATCTGTTTCCAGAAAGTGTAACACGAAGTGCATTGGTGTGATTATATCTGTGTGAATATCCCAGTATACCGAGTGAATTGCCAATTTTAGCAAAGGGTATAAACTGCGAGAAAAAAGTTGTTTAATGCATGAATTGAATGAACACGTTTCGAATTTTCATATATAAGCATGCATGTAGCGACTTCGAGACTCGTTGCCCATTGCCAGCTGCAGAAGAAGAGAAAAGTAGGTCGACTCGCGGCAGTGACACGTGATTGAGAAATCAACGTTGCATTAACAAATATTCATTTTGGAGATCAAAGGATACGCACATGATTTGAATGAATTATGATCAGACTGGGGCTAAAAGCAGTGAATATTGATGCAGCTTTTCTTACATGCAGTTAAGGTACGCCTTCGAATAGACTGAAAGCCTCAGAAGTAATTCATTATTTTCTGCGACTCGAGGATTTTGATAAAATCCAACCGAAAACGACGGTTTGATCATCATTACCATTACAAAGATGCAGAAACAATACATTATCCTGAAGGATCAGAACCACCGTTCGACCAATCTTGGTATTTTTTCTTCTGCATTGTTCAGAAGAGATGCGTCTGTCAGATGAACGTAGAACTTTCAAATACACCCATTTTTCGTTGAAGTGATGGAAAAAAAAGATTTGGCAAGTTGAAAAGTTGAATCAGAAGAACCGAATAGCTCCGGTGTTTCTTGATTGCAACAACAAAAAGCTCCATGTTCATCTGATAAAAGCACCTCTATAGTCGACAATAATTCCTACAGTATACTCATATGGACGATCGATGAGCAAAAATTCGAAGATCGATCCAACGTTGGTTTTTCTTCTGATTATATAGTCAACAATGAAGTGAGTTTGTACTCTGCTGTCCAGAGCAAGTGAAAGTAATGCACACGTTGCAAAATACGGGCAATGGGGGTCAAAGCCACTGCAAGCGTAAGGATTTTTTTTGATTTTATCAGCGTCCTCCAACTGCATAAAAAACCGAATTTTTTCTTGAGAGATTCATTACCTATTCAGAAGTGCACATTCGCCATTAGCTGTGATTCCCATGGCCTTATTAAGGAAGGATCTACGTGACAATGAATTGTAGGCTCATGTAAAAAGTTGCACAAATTTATTGGCCACTATTCTCACAGCAAAAGACAGATAAAATAAGTTATTCAGAATGCAGTTGAAACAGCTGGTGTAATTTATCAATTTAAAAATTTCGCACACGCGATTTCAGGGAGAAAAAGTTTACCAAAAACGTACGCCACATTGGCGTTAATGAATGAATCGGTTTTCTTATATATGTACACTTGGATAGATATACCTATTATTATCTAGACTGCGGATAATTGCATATCCGTTTTATGCGCGAGCAGTGTCCGTGTGTTTTATGCGATTTATAGAATAAATAAAACTATAATTAATAGAGCAATGCATCCCACGACACTTGGCTACTAACGCGTTACCATCAGGAAATCGGCAGTTAGTTACGCTCTACTTTGCACTACAGATGCATTTTTCCTTCGAAGGTTACGTTAATTCGGTTATTGTGCGGAAAGGAGCTATTCTCAAGAGTATCAATGAAAGATCTTTGAAGTTAAAAAAACAAGGAACCCAGTTCAACGTAAATGAAAAATCTCATCTGATTTTGTTTCCGCATTCATTACACAGTCTGAAGGTATTCAGGAATCTCATAATTACGTGTGATCGCAGACACCTTGTATTAAAGTCTCATTGTCAGCTGCCTACATCACCATATCAAAGCTCACATCGTTTCAGTTTTTTTTTCTTCTTCTTCTTCTTCAAAGCCAATATCAATTAATTTTCCCCACGTGGCGAGAAGGTCTGAATGAGTTTTCCAAAGTGTTTATAAAATTGGGTGGAATATTTACGTACAGCTCTAGCTGCGAATGAGATTGAGTGCAGCATTGTACAGTTAATAGCGTGTTTGCCGAATTCGAATGACTTTCAAATGCCGAATCATTGAATATAGAGTCAAAAGAAGTTCGAATTCTATCATCACCTCTTACAATTGGTCGTTCCCAATCACGTTGAACTATTCATGGAACATATCAGTGAGTAAATCTTTTATTTCCAGCTGTTTTTCAGCTTTTAATTGATCTGGTTCGATCTGATTGGATTTTATCGATCATTCTAGCCCAAATCGTATTTGCGCTCTCTATAGGTAGGAAATCTTATCTCGAAACTCTATTCTATAAAGTCAGAATTCGAAAAATGCGATAGATAGTCGTGAGAGAAATGTACAGAATATAAAGTCGTAAGCTCGACAAATCAGATTGTTGAATGAACAAGAATTTATAACTCATAAACATCAAAATCAGTGATATGAACTGAAATGATATCAGACGCCTTGGAGAAATTCTGTCAATACAGGATTGTTCTTTCCCCGAATTCGGAAGAAAAAAATCAGATTTCCTGTTGAAACAGAGCGTATAAAATTTCGATTGCATATTATGCGCCGGTCTGTAGCATCTGTAAGCGATTTGGAACACGAAATTTTATTTCTCGCGCATCCTTTTTCATGATACCTTCGATCCTGTGCCATGTTGATCTCAATTTCGGGAGCCTTAACGAATGTCAAGTATTTGGGCGAAGGACTACGAGCTGATCGGTACAAAAATAAATTCAGGATTAGAAAAAGTATAAAGAATCGTCGAAGAAATGTGTTTCTTTTCAATGCGTTTTGAGGATCCAGCCTGAAACAGATTTCATACTCATGTAAGAAATTTATACAACTACCTTTCAAAAAATCAAAAGTCCTTTAAAGTTTCAACTGATCCGGAAATCGAATCAGAACAAATTGTATGGGAGTTTGATCCTGCCAATTCGACAAGATACTAGACGATGGATTTTTTTTACTTTTAATCTTGTATGCATGGGAATGTGTTCGCAAGTCTAGTTTTCATTGCTATCTTTTACGAGTGTCATTATTCTCAATTAAGATCCGTGTTATGCGGTAATGCTAATCCCATTTCGAACATTGATATTGAACAAATGGATTACAGTTGAATACTGATTAAAAAGATTGCACCGCTGCAGTGAATTTATATCTCTATATTATGGAGAACAGCAATGAAAACGAGCGCAATAATGATAAAGCTGATTGAACAAATTGATCCAGGTCCGAACTCCGTAATTATTCATTCGTTCAGGACAGTGCAATCATATTTCAGTATTTTATTGCGACAACGACGATAAATACGAGTGCAATTATGACGAAGCTAATTCAAAAAATTAATTAACCTTTCGTTGTCACATATTCCGAAAGTTCCGCGCTCGTCACATTGGGTAAAATTGACCCCAGCAACGCTTGAACGATTGGCACATGAAAGCTATTGATCCGATTGCAACAAAAAAATTCACGAATATACCTTGAACATTGAATAAGTTGTGGAAAAAGTCCGTATGCGCAAAATCAAATTACAACATATTTTTAAAAAAATTATGAAGAGGTTAATTTGCAAAAAATACACTTTTTACGAAAGAAATTCATAACTATTGCATTTTTGGAGATTTTTGAATCAAATTCATCGGCGATACTATAAAAATGTGATACTTTCAGGGAAAAGATAGCTTGATATAGTGAGCGATTCAAAAAAGCACTAACGTGGGAAGCGTAATGCTCCTGCTCACTTTGCACAGGGAAATACTTCAAAGGGCTGCCGCAAATGCAGCGCCAATCGTATCCAACCCCGACAACTTATGATTTTAAAATTACTCATCGCTGAAATCGAGAGTGGGGTCGTATTGACCCCTAGTGACAACGACGGGTTAAGGTTCAAACACTGATTATTGACCAATTTCGAAGACTGCAATTAGAATTCCATATGGTATGCGAAGAACAACAATAAACACGAGCATGAAGGTGCTAATTGAACAAATTAATTGAGGGTTGAAAACTGATCATTGAACAATTTAGAAGACTACAATTAGATTTCCATTTATTATACGGAGAACGACAAGAAACCCGAACAGCGTAATGATGACAAAGCTAATTGAACAAATGGATTGAGGATTGAAAACCGATCATTAGATTTACGTACATGTGTTACGAACAACAGCAATTAAGAAAACGAGCGTCATTGAATGTGAAAAAATGAAGAAGTCAAAAGCAAGAACTCAACTCGCAGACTCTCTGATGAGAAGCTTTAATGAAAATTGAATTTTACATGGCTTACCAACTGCAGGGTAAGCGAGGGAAAGGATTTTGGTATTGAGTTCAGTCCGGCGCGGCGTTGTGAATGCCGGTGTAAATTTACAGATTTATTTGGTTCATGGCCTGACATCGTTGTTGGTAGTTGAGATGCGATTAAAACTCAACTGGAAACATCGGCAGAAGCCAATTTCTTAACCTGAAATCAATTTTTTTTGCCAAATATGTACTTACTTATACCCAGCATACCTACGCCCGAACTTGATTCAAGATATTCGAGATTTGTACTAAAGGTTTTCCAAAATTAGCGTGTCTGTAAAAATTTACAAGTCGGCTGCAGACGTGATAGTAAGCCTGGAAATTTGATCACCTTGGATGAAACAAGTACACGCCCATCGATTAACCGTATAGACGTGATAAATAACCTTTTCTCAATCTCAAAGTAATCAAAAGTATAGCGATATTCTCTTTAATCATCTCCGGATAATGAAAAATCGGCTTATTTTTATTCTAACTTTTACTACAGAGTTTGTCGGAGTTCTATAATACTCGACTCAAAGTTTATGATTACTTTTGGTCGTATATCAGTTCTAAAAAAAGATGCGCCATTTCCCTACCACTGGACTAGACGTATGTCAATTTTCACCGCTAAGTTTGCCGTAGGTGTAATATAATGTAATTATAAACTCTGAGAAGGGAATCTTTGCATTCTCATGACGAGTCAAAATGATTCAGTATTGAGTGGTATAACTTCTAGTGTTATCAAACAAATGTGAAGCTTCTTCAATAGGTTGTTGGACTGTATACTTTTACTGTATTCTTATGAATTCAAATTTGAAAAATTCATCCAACCACGAATACTTGAAAAATAGTGTAATTCTCACAATTCAAACGAACGCATTATAGTATTCGTTTCCAATTTTGATTTTTGCTTCTGTATTAGGAATAAGCGAAAATTTATCCGTGCGTACAAAGATTTTTAGACGTAAAGATTTTTTTTATCTCTTACCGGATTCGTCATTTTTGCGGATCTCTATTTTTCATTAACATTAGATATCATGACATTTTTAATATTCTTCGGGAACTTTTGTTAAAAAACTAGGTATAATACCAAAATTTTGACACCGCGTGTGAAATATTCGAATCCTTGAAAGTTCAACACGTGCTCATCATCTGAAGGATCTTGACGATCTCACTTCTTAATATAAATCTTCTTGAATATATCTTTTTCATGCATGAAGCTTGCGTAGCATATAAAATCTATTTTTGTATATTAATCGATACTCACTACTGAAGATAAATCGATTTACGTAACCGTCAATCTGCTGCGCTCACCTTATTCCCAACGATCATATATTTTGTAGTCCATATTCATGAACCTTACACAGATTCAAATAAAGAATGCTCGAAAATTTCAAGCTGCTATAATATCGTCTATTCGAAAAACTATAATCGTACTCTCCTCTTTTTTTTTTGAAAACTGTTCGGAAGAAAAATCAAAAAAGTTTAAGGGTCCCTCAAGTGTTTCAAAGCTAAAAAATTCGAATTTGCAGCAGGTAAAACAAAAAAGCCAATTTGTCAAATGTCGAAATTCGGACTACAGCAGTAAAAGATCAAACAAATCATTAATCACATCTTCACTGATTTTTGGTGTAGAATAACACATAAAAATTGGGAAGAAATTACAAAAAGTCAGGGTTTGACAATGTGAAATTGGCATGCAATGCTTCGTATGTTACAATTCGTCAAGATCAACAGCAACGGACCACCGAGAGCGCAAAGTAGACCAATATAGATCACACAATTAAAATTACGTAACGCCTCAGTATATCTTCACGTCTTTTTATTTCAAGTACAATCTAAGGCGATGCTACTACACTTGTCGAGGGCCCGAATTATATAGTTTTTAATCGCCCCGATTATACCAGATAAATATATCCATAACCAAATGAATCAGAGAATGAGAATTGATTTTGTGCATCACCTCGGTGAAAATCGTTCTACAGATTTTTACGAATTTTCAAGGAAATTTGTTTCATAGGGAATCGTATTTCGGTCTAGTTTGCATTGATAGGAATGACGAGTTCTCTTACTGGAATACCACGAAATCAACGATTTTTTATGAAAAATTATTCAATCTCCCAATTTATTGGAAAATTTGCATGAATTCGCAAGGGTAGAAATTTTCACCAGAGTTCGTTCGTATAAGTAGCTACGTGAAACAGAAACTGCAGTGAAGAATTTTTATGATGATGATCGACGAGCGATAGCAATCTTTTAAATGATCGCAACGATATGATGTTGATTCCAATGATAACTTCGTTCGATTGCGATATCACAAGATTACGAATAATTGCCACTTCACTAATGTAAGTCTCTGCGGTAAAGACTGATTTCAAACGATTCATAAATGATTTCTAAATCGATTTATAAACGATTTCTAAATCGTGTGCGATTATTCCCAGCATTTAGTGTCATTTCAAGATATCAACGAGAGAAAAATATCTCATAAGCATACTTGCAAGTCATGTCAGAACTGTCGGAAACTCAATAAAACATAATTGCTTAATTTTTATTGTCTCTGACGTTTGTACTCGATAAATATATCGAGCAGTTAATAGGTTGAACCTCGGTAAAATTCGATCTCGTCCCATAACATCGATCCGCTATTGATTTGCGATTAAATAATTAGGTTAGCATCGCTCTGAACCGTTATCCAAAGTATGCATGGGTCCAACTGCAGCTGTGAATGACCGAATGGTTTCAATGTGGTTTTAGCTCAAATTGAAAACACCTCGTTTGTCACGGAGAAGCAAATTCGAACGGCGAATACAAGGCTGTGTAACCGCAGATTAAAACTGAGAACAATTCAATTGTAGGTGCCTATTTAATCTTCTTCTTCAAATTTAAAAACGGGACGTGAGAACTATACGGCCTTCGAGTTGCACAAAAAATAGCTGGTATCTCTAGAGACAACATTTTTATTGTTTTCTGAAAAAAATTGTGGTTCCATTCTTCATCGATGACTCTGAGAACAAAATTTTTTTCCATTGAAGTTCTAATTGAATTCTAAGACTAATGTTCGTGTTTCATCACCTACGGATAACTTCTATTCGTCGAATAAAATTTATGTGTCGAATAAGGATAGCAATTTTGTGTTTTTATGTTCATAAAGTAAGGAATCTGAATACGTACAGCTTGATTCAAAAATTGCGAAATTTGGAATTAAAATTCCGTCCATTTTTCTGTGTTTTTTTTTTTACGTTTTAGACCTCAAGTGAAAACTTCGCGCATGCCCTGAGTCATATGCAAAGTATTTGCAATGAGAACGAAGAATCCTATCAACTAACTCTCAATGAGACAGTATTCTTCACGTAAAGACCCCGAAAAACACACAACGTACCAAATGGAATAATTCAAATCCTGTTGTACACAGCTTTACATTTTTTAGATATTGAGATTTTCTTTGGAAATATTTACGTCGATGATGATAAATCGGCATTGCTTCTGAATAATAATTACTGCGTATTATCAGTCGTCGAGCGTCTGAAAACATTTTGTAACTATTATATGAGCGAGTGTGTTATACTGTTGTCTTCTTGAATAGCGATGTGTGGGTACGTGTATTTTCAACTTCGTCTTCCCATCCTGAAAAGAAGGAAAGTTACTACATTCAGCCAATGAATGAAAAGTTGGCTTTTGTCAACATCTCCATGTTTTTAGGTTCAGAGAATCACTACAGATCGTTCTTATAGCTAAATTTCTTGGTGCGTGTTCCTGTGCATTCGATTATCTTTTTCGATGATATCTCCCGAAAGGGTATAGGCCCAATTTAAATGGATCATGATGATGATGATAATAATATCTCGATTTTAAATGGATGGATTTTAATTATTATCGTCTAGATCGATACGGTTTTTCGTCACTCAGAACTAATTATAGAATTCGAAGTTGATCGGTCTGGTGGTTTTCAAGTTATTCAAAGAACAGTATTTGGAAAACGAAACTTTATCCAATAAGGATAACTCGAGCGCGAGTCAACCGATTGTCGTGATCTTCATCTCAATCGACATATGTATTTACTCTGACTCAAATGATCGGGTCTTAGACTTTCCCATCCCTACTGATCACTGAAATCAGGTCAGGTTTTTACAATTCTGAAATCTCAAAATCGTGGACCCAACAGGACCAACAAAGATTTCTCAAAAAGCTCAACGATTTCTCCAAGAACGCAGTTACTCGTTGGCTGGTTGGGTCGAAGAGCACGAGCCCGAAATTCAAAACGAAAATATTCAAAATTGCGGTTATAAAAAGAAACATGTAATGAACCTTCCGATTATTATACAATTCATCTTAAATTAAACTTCCTAATCAAAAGATTCGATTTTTCAAACTCGAAAAATCCGGGTGGTGAGTTACAGGGCTGATCGATCATAGCCGGGCGTATCTCGCTCCGTTGAGGCGGTATGGTACTAGTCACTTTGAACCTAACCTAGCTAACATAAGAAATATTAATCTGACTGGAATTCTATTCGGTTTTCCTAAACAGTGAGATACTTAGCTATTTTCTGCCGTAGCAACGCATCAATCTCCTGAATTTCATTCCGGTAGGTTGTACAGTTTAGGAGAAACTACGAATCGCATTTTCGAGGTGATAACAATTGATAACAATGGAATTTCGAACATAGTCACGTGGCACCTTAAGGCGCCATGGGAGTATTCAAAATTCCATTATTACCAATTGTTGTCACCTCGAAAACGCGAATCGTATTTTCTCGACAACTACCCAACCGATCTGAACAATCCCTCGACGAATGAATTCTTTTTTCTTTTTTTTTGGCAGTAATTGAGGTCACTTGGTCAAAAAAACTAATGGGATTCCAGTGAAACTCATGTTATTTGTATGTTGGCTAGATTAAGTTGGAAGTGATCTCTACTATATCACCTTAATCTAATTTTATTTTTTTGTGACTCTCAATCCCTAACAGAAACCTGCCTGAACATCTGAGACGACTGATTTCTGACGCTGTTCATCCCCTATAAGTAAACCCCTTGTCGAGACTGCCACCTCGCGGTCGGCTTTAGCGACGCACAAACACCTGCTGGAGCCGACAAAGGGAACCTCACCCCACCTCACCCCACCTCAACGAAAGTGTATCCCCTATTCAGTAGGCAGTAAGTTCCGGCGACCTCTAGAGCCGCGTGGCGACCAGAGCGTATGTCGTATTATAGTAAATTTTGTGAAATTAGTTTGAGTGAATTTTGCCGACAGCTGCAGGAAGTATGACCTGGCAAAAGCATCTCCGAAGGACACTAGAAATAACAAACGGTCGGAATTCATCCTCGTGAGTAACTATAATCCAGAGTTTTTCTTTTTTTCTTTTTTTTTTTAATACATAATATATGTGGTACAGCTAGTTCGTATATCTTCACTTATAGGTAAATATACAAGCGTTATGTTTCCATTTGTGTTCACCTTGCCGATGCGATGCGATGGCTTGAGATACCTGTAGCGCTTCGTTAGCTTACATAGCCGGTTCACCGCAGCTGTTTAACTCATAAATATACAATTCGTGTACACGATGCGAGTCTTGCGGATCCACCAGATTGTGGAAACTGAAATTTGGAATCAACCGCGTATCTGTGGTGTCAATTATTCTTCGGATTTCCGTATGAATTTTCAGGGAAATTTCTTTCGTGTATTAGTGATATTTAGCATGTCAATCGTGATCTTTACCAAACAATCTGTCGTGTAGTTCTTTCCGTTGTAAATTGTAATTCTTAGGAACTATAAAGAAAATTTACCACGTTTTTTGACGAAAACCAGCGAAGAATTGGGGATTGAAGAAATTGCAGAAGAATGAAAGAATTGCATTTCTTTGCAAATTCAGTGAAGATTCGTCGGAGTGCAAATTTTCATTTCGGAGTAACAATCGGAAATTGTTGTTAAATCTACAAAGAAAAATCCAAAACTGCAGTTTGCTTCGATCTTCATGGATTTTTTAATACTGTTTTTTCAAGAATATCGACGAAAAATCGCGTATATGAAAAACTCCGAATCATTTAACTTTCAATTAATCATAATTACCGAGGTGTGGTAGAAGAAAATGTTGGTCATCGAATTTTCTTTATCGTAATTCAAAACGATTTCGTGTACGTGTTGAAAATTCGTCACGCGTTAGATATCAATCACTTTTTGAAAGTTCGTATACGTACGTATGATTTTCATTTTCTTTTTTGCTCATTTATTCCCATTTTTTCGGAGTTGATTGATCATTTGTTCTAACCGCGGTTTGATGAAAAGCTGCGATGAAAGTATGGATTACGTTTTCCTGCTATCGAGCAAACAGATTAAGTAAAACGCAGGATGTAGGGGACGTATACGGGGCTCTGAAATGTCAGACTTTACCGATCCTCCCCATTCCTGCTATTCCCTTTATCCATCTATCTCGAGTTGAGAAACTTGAACAAAGCATACAGTGGTCGTGTAATACGTAGGTACCTATTTCAGAGAGATATATAATAAGGGTCGAAGAGACCAGAGGCCTTATAAATTGGTAATATAGATATGCTGAAGTGACGCAGTACAATTCTTCATTCAATATTCATAACTATATTCTTATCAAAGGAAAATTGAAACGTTTCAATGTGTATCGTATTCTACGCAGGTAAATAAAAGCTCACCAAGAATTCGTGAACATTATATGTATATGACATTTTATAATATCCGTGTCAGGTTTAGGGTCCAAATTTTCTAAACCATTTTACGTTTTCTTATTTGTTATTTAGTTCTTCAAATTTTTATTCAACTTAGTCTTCTTCAGTATCGCCAATCATGTTTTGTATTATTGGTCAATTTCATAGAAGCCTGATGGATAAGCCTCAGAGTCTTTTTTGTTCAAATATTAGAAAACTTGCAATTTTTAACGAAAGTTTTCTATACTTGGGCGCAGAAAAGTCCCGAATAAAAAAAATTACATTGAATAAACGTTCATATTATGTTTCTTCTCGGAAATTGGATCAAAAAATGTGATTGGATAAAAAAAATTAAACTTCGAATCCAGTTTCCAGAATCCAGTCCAAAAAAATTAGTAAAATAATAATTGTTCTTTTTTCATTATTATTTGCAAAAAAAAAACATAACTTTTTTCAATCCCTAATTTCGATGAGGATCGATCATATAAAGTATTCCTCCTAAATTCTGAGTCACCCGGTATGCGTGTATATGGGGTATTCCACCTCAACTCGACACGGCCGCGGACCTCGACTTTTTCAAAATGACTGATTATTTTTTTTTCATAAACTACAAGTCAAAAAAATCTACCCCTGTTTCCTGGTTTGTCGATAAGTCACTCCGTTTAGACAGCAGATTTTTTTGAAATTACCCGCTTTTCGGTTATAGTGATATTTCGTGCTCCGATAATTCGCAACCTCGCATTTGTATCGGAAAACTTCAAATACGAAATCCCTTGGTATCTAAGAGGTCTTTTTGAAAAAGATTTTTTTGGAAAATTTTTGACGCTCGATACTCGTTTTTCATGCGAATAAACATCAGAAATCGGTTTTTTTCGAAGAAAACGCCATCCTCGATTGTTTCGAAAAAAATATCAAAAATTCTTTCGAGATCGACAAAAATTTCAAGACCCTGGCGATGATGGCGACTCGTTTCGTTCAGGCGTTTCAGGAGACATCTCTAATATCGATACGTACAGTACATATAGGTATGTGCGAATAAATGTACTGATGTATATTCTGAGTTGGAATGTCTTCAATTCACGAATCATCGCCGACGTGTAGCTTCTGTTACAGTACTTTACTTCGTGAAATTCTATGAATAGGTAACTCACACTGTAACACGTGTATATGATATATTTCCATACGTATATGACCCAGTCTTGGATCCGAATCACGCGTGTAGGGCTTGTAGAAATTGAGATATACTAGATAAATACATGTATGTATAGTTACAAACATACAAACTCTGTTCTATGTAATACATCATTTTAGATACGAAGGTATAGACTGGAGCAAAAGTTTCCGTGCGAATTCGCTAGCGATAACGCAATGGCTTAAATAAAAAAAAATTTTTTACATAACTTTTCTCTTGTTTCTCGAAATCGTCGAGCTTTCGTTATCAGTTCACTGTATAATTGCGCAATGCTGTAATCAGCGGTAATAAAATTTATGACTGAGATTATAGCGAAAAAAAATCTCTTTCTTTTTCTCATCTTCAGATTTCAACGACTAGCGCTCGAATTTTCTCGTGGGTTTTTCTTGTATTTTCGTTTTTTATTCCGATTCAACGATAGCATTAAATATTTAATGACAAACTATATTATTCGATCGCTGGAGTTCAGCTGTATCAATAAACTTGGGCACATACATATTTTACAATCTACATCATCACCACTGCTAATTTGATCGATGCATTTCGTCACACAATCTTTACGATGTTGTAATTTATTTGTATAAATACATGTTCATGCATCTGGCAGTCTGTGTCAACGTATAGCCATTGTTTTTCCGTCAACTTATTGGATATTTTTATAATTTACCAGTCAGTAGTGAGAAAATATTTTGTCAATTTACGGAGACTGTAAAAACCAACCGTTCCGAAATTGCATTTTTCTTTTGTTGCTAATTTCAGTGTAGGTACATATCGTGAGAAATGCGGGTCGCACAAAAAAAGTTTAGGAACTAAAAAAATGTCTTTCGAATACATTTGTAGCTGTAATTTTTTCATAGGTCCTTGAGCCATATTCAGCCTATAAAAACAAAGAGAAAAAATATGTCTGTACAGTAAGAAAAGCGCCCCTGGCTCGCTTGTGAATCCAACAACAAATTCTGTTTCCCGTGCCCGAGATCCATGGGGTATTATACCCAGGTCTGAAGGGGCCCATACACATCCAGGACGATCAGAATCCCCTGAACATATCCTGCGCTCATCTTTTGGGGAATGATGTAGAAAAACTATGCGATATCCCATATTATTCTTGTTACCTATACCTAATTGTTAGTGTATCACGTGAGTAAAATCGGAAGGGCATTTATCGTAAGGATCATACAGGAGGTGGACTGAAAGTAAACTGGCGTATATATCACTGTGGCGCGAAAATCATAAGAACGCATGCGTCAATTATTTGAATTTTGTAACTCGAAATCGTTTATCCACATCAGGATCACAAGAAGTCGCGTGAAACTGAAACGCCTGTATGGCCTTTTGGTTTCGCAGTCAAATGCCAAATTTGCGAATGAAAAATGGCTGCTACTTCCTCTCGATTTTAACGCAACTGCCAAAATACGAAAAATTGCCAATACGCCTTCGTGATTTTAATCTAATCTCAAAATTAAGAGAAGACCGGCACATTCGCCCGTTTCATTCGAGTCGCACAATGTGCAGGTGCTTTCGGGATATCCGTATGATATCATTTTACTGTGTAATGCCATTTGAAAACGTAACGGCCATATATATAGTAACAGATCCGAATTTTAGTCATTATTGAAAGTAGGTATAACGTATAAATAAGAAATAAAACCAAAATTTAAATAATGTTAGTTATTGATTCATTCATGGTATTGAAAAATGTCAGACTAAAATGTCAGCCACCGGGCATATCTGAGACAGTTTTGTTTTTTTATGAATGAGCCTAACGCGTAGGTATACGATATCAAATCCACCCTCGAGATCGCTGCCTATACTTCGTGAGGCAACCGTAACTCGTCGACGACTCGTACCAATATCTTTTCTTATTACTTTCGATGTGTTTTTCCATTATTTTAGTTATTATTATTATTATTTTTCTTCGACGGGAGGACCTGACCCCCCACTATAAGATGACAGACACATTACGGAACGATATGCGGTACAAAACCGATCCACAAACAGACCAAATTCAGGGTGCCGATTGAACCTGGAAATGAAAAAAAAAAGTCCGGGGATTTCTAAGTCACTGAAAAACACTTCAAATGAAGCCGAATAATTCACAAAACAAGACTAAAAATTAGGGAAATTTATGTGAACAAAAAATTCGCTTATCGGTACGGAAACACCATGTTTGATTCAACCAAGTTCTTCTTTCCCCGATACATTTTCAAGTTCAAATTACGAAAGAAATCTCTTCTACTTTTCACCACATAGTGATGAAAATTGAAGGGATTGGAAATGGGTGAAAATTATCGGTTTCGTGTCAATCGATGGCCACCACTGACCAGTCCGCAGCTAGCACCGTGCAGTGATGTCACTGCGTGTCGTAGACGCGGCCCCGAAGTGATACCATATATTATTGTGATAAGCCTATTGTTTGCACGTAGATCTAGTATTGATACCCGATTTCGGAGATGGGCACAAAGTAGCGATATCAGCTGGTCAGAACGCTGCAGCAGCTACGAAACTTTGCGTCAGTATGCATTAGCCTCAAGTCCAGCCGATAGGCTGGTGTCTGAAATTTCAGACTCTTTTTGGAACCGGTGGTCAGATAAGACATTCACAATAATCTATCGAATATCTGGCAGATATCAGAAAAGTATGGACATCTCACCACAAATTTCCAAAACTTCATGTACGCATCCACGATAAGTATATAAGGATGCCCTAGGAATATATCTGAAGTGGACATTAAAGCATGAGACATTATGTATCAGTGGGGGGAATGTATATCAACCCTATGCAAATAGTGGACAGTATTTTGTCCAGGAAACTGTGACTTTGAATGCCTACAAGCGGTGACAAATTCATCAGTTAAGTAGCCCAATTATAGCTGCGTAACATATCATATGTATACATATTTCAATTGAATATGTATGTCAGCCACGAGTGGAATCTAACATTGGAAGAAGAAGAAGAAGAAGAAAATTGTAATTATTGATAAATTTGTTCTTGTTATTGAATAATTCGCGCATTATATCATCATTTATTATTATTTATAATTATCAATCGTATTTTGGTATCTATGTAATGATGAATTCGTGAAAAACCGTCAAACAGTGAAATGTCTAGTTTTCGAATAGACTTCTAGCCGATCAGGCTAATCTGAATTGGTGTGCAGATTGTGCGACTAGCGGGTTCAATGGTTCGGGATAAATGATATTATTGTAGATAAGTTTTGATATATACCATAGTATGTATGTACATAACACGTGATTACGTAGAGTACGTACCTATTTATAGCAGCCCAGCCACCGTATTTTGCATAATTCAATAAAAGTGTCATTACTCTTTTTCCCCTCTCGCGGCTCGTTTGCAACAAGTCCAAATTACATATACTCTTGTTTTAAGTATTAATGCTAACGCGAAACACACGTTTTCAACGACTCGAAAGTAAAGACTGGTGTAATTTTTTCATATCTGACAATTAATATGTTTTACCAAGCGATTGGAGTAAAGTCAATTAAAGTCGATCTGTTAAAAAAGCTCCCCACGAAATTTCTTGAAATATCGTTGAACTTTTGTGTCGTCTAAATGCCGAAGAAACATTCAGTTCGGATATTTTCAACAAAAGTTACAGCGTCTCGTCAATTTGGTAAGTTTTGAGCTTTCGATAGCAGGAAACAAATCTCAGAATCAAAAAATTATACAGACTGGTCTTGGCGTTCAGAAAACTTTTTCCATTCTCGCTGGCCCATATCTCCGTGCTTATAATATATCTGTACATTACTTTCCCTACAGTATAATTTTGTCACAGACAGTAAAGAATTTTGATGTCCACTCATTTCTGGGGTGGCAATTCATGTTTGTGTTCGCCTATTAGATCAAAAGGTTTTTGCCTATATTTCCAGGTGTGAATCGTGATGATTACTTTATTATCAGGACGAACGTTCATCCTCAAAAATGAGTCAGCCTTATTACTTGATTACAAGAATGATTCTTGTAAAATTCTCCCCGAACACGTGTGTGGCTTTTTATTTTTGTTTTAATACCAGGATGTAGGGCAAGTTAATTATCAGCTGTCCCACCTCGAAAACGTGTCATCACTATGAGTAGCGATAAACGTAACAGTATTCCGGAAAATTTGAGATCAAATTTACCCGGCTGTAGCCCCCGGGCTACTCGATCAAATTTAATCTATGCATAACCGACGACAATAGGGCCTGTGTGTGCCTCAATTACGCAGTCCCTAGTGAAATCTTGAATGGCTTTTCACTGATTAATCAGAAGAAAAATTAGTTCTCCAAAGGGAAAAGGGTCGAAGATGATCTAACGATCAATGAAAATATGAAGCCGTCTGCTTGTCCCGATACTGTAACGCAGCTGCTAATAAATCTACAATTTTTAAACCATAGAAACACGTTATGGTGCTCCAGTTATGGAACTAGGCCTAGTCTGCAGGATTCTAAGTAACGGAATAAGTGTTCAACTTCAATAAATTATAGACCAAGGTTTTTATGGAATCGATAACAAGACTGTGCAAAACTTTCTAATAAATGTGTACACCATAATAGATAAATACATACGCGCGTATGTTTCACGCCGAGATTATTTCCCCCCCGTTTATTGATCATCAACCCACATATGCTTTGATCGAAACCAAAAAAAAAATTTTAGTTTCATTTTTAACGATAAGAAGATCGCCGGGGCCTGGTGGTGTTCAACGTTTGATAACAAGACCCAAGCTATCTCTCTGGGATTATCCGAATCTGCTAGTTGACAGAAGCGGTAATATCTCGGCTCTTTTACCTAATCCTAATCCCTCGGATTTAATACGTAGTCTGGTTCAATATTTCGCGCTTTAATTTCTACAACAGCCTCGTCGCAAGCTTCGTGACCGATAATCAATACAATCTACCTATCTCTCAGGAAATCGTCCAACTTTATGTCTTTCACTGTTTTTTTTTTTTTTTTTTAACATCAGTCGGAATCACCGCAGCTCATAATCGAAGCTCGGTGGAAATATCGAGCGATTGACCTGAAGAGCCAAAGTTGACTCAAACTAGCAGAGTCGATTCAAGACAGGCAAGTTAAAATTTTTTTCTCGCGGTCAATTGCGGATAGGCTACGGAATAAACGGGCCCCCTTATTTATTTATTTTTTTTTTCTTATTCTTCGTTTTTTTCTTTTCAAACGTATAGTAGTATTACTTCGAACGCACTATGTACAATGCAGTGGTTTATTTCTGGTAACACCGAACCTATCTGATAACGCGTATCTTTTCCGTTGAAATTATACACGAAGCTGAATACTAACGGCGACCTTCTCTCGGATAAAAAACGGGTCGGTTCATATCAAGCAACGAGAAAGTATTGTGCAATTTATATTTTTGCTCAGTTCGGTTTTTGATCAGGCCTCGAGTGTACCATATTCACAACTTTTTCTTCAATCTGGAGTCGTGAAGCTTAAAGGTACCATTATAGTCAGAGATGACTTAACATATAGCATATTATTATATTGCAATAAAGCAACCATCTTTCAATCCATACGTCTCGAATTGGCGAAAAGCAACAATGCGACTGAGTAAAGACCGGCACTTTTCTTTCATTATTTCGAAATCGGTGTTTCCTTTAGTCATATTGAATGCTGTGACATCCTTATAGCTGGAAAATGTCGGCCATCGAGCCTATATAGCAATGACGGAGAATGAGCTCAGGTGCTCGGACCACGTGGTGATAACGTTGAACAGCTAGTCACCCAGACCTGAGCTACGTCCTCGTATCGCACACTCCGACTATACATATAGCATCATTTATAGTTACCAGCCGATCGATTCTTTATCAACTGCTAACCACACCGCGAAGGCTGTAGTTATTCGAGGACTTGGATGTAGTGCCTGTCTTAAATAGTTTACGAGCTGTTTCAACGCTGTATAAACGTTGATACATCGAAGAAAGCCAAAGATATTTTCATTTTCATTATTCATAGTTAACTTCGCGTAAAAGCTTGCCTTTCGGCTTATCAATCATATATATACCTACTTTGAGCTTATTCCGTTCCTTGACTCAATATATATATATATATAGGCAGTGCGGACATCCGTTGATTAACGATAGAGCCATTTTATATATATTTTATATATATGTGTACATACGTCGATATGTAGGAACGGTATGCCAAAGCTGTAAGGTCGATCAATTTCACGTGGGCTTTAATTTTGACCCTGTCTTTTTGTTTCAGTCGTTAGCCGTCACAGTCGCTGCTAACTTCTCTCTTTGTTTCTTTCTGTCGAAAAAGAAATTAATCGTCAAATAGAAACGAAGAAATATGGGGACGACAAATGCGGAGACTGACCCTGACCATCAAAATGACGAAGCCAGTGCTGCCGGAGGATCCATTGAATCCTTTTTCGCAAATGCCGTTATTCTTGTTACCGGTGCTACTGGGTTTCTGGGCAAAGCACTTTTGGAAAAATTGCTGAGATCCTGCCCACGACTGACTACAATTTATATACTTATTCGTTCGAAAAAAGGCCAAGCTGTTGAACAGAGGCACCAGGAGTTGATGGACAATCCGGTAAGTTATCACAAACATGCCGCATGTATTCATTTTGCGAGAAGAAAAATTCGTTCTTCTATCTCATCAAAGTTCAACGATTTCTCTCCAACGACTTCTTCGGCATTTTTCATTACTTGTCAGTTGGAAGTACTACTTGAAGAAACCTTATGTGATGTTTTCCAAGTTTTTTTAATCAACCATTTCAAGGATTTACCATTTCTTTCGAATGCATCGACCTTTCAAAACATGGATCGCGCAAAGAAGTCTCAGGGCAAAAGATTCTGATTTTCTTTAAACTTAATTTTGCAGTTTCAGGCATTATTTTTTAGTTTTAGCCAAAAACAGAACAAAAGATATTTTTGGGTGTAGTGTAACATTATACGTATAGATTCTATACAAGACTGATTTTTAATAAAATTTGTACCAACTAGCTTTAACAACTACAGTTTGTTTCGAATTATCCGTTAGGTGCGATACAATTGAGCAAAATCGAATTACTGTTGTAAATGTTGAAATATATATGCTCACGCGCGTAGCAAAAAGACGTTTACGTAGCTGCTATGATTTAGTTGATCCAGAAGAAATCTCATTCATTCGCCTTTTACTTTTTATTTTTTACCTAAACATCTTGAAAAGCCTTTGGCGGCCAAAACGACCATTAGCTTGATCCCGCATGGTAACTAAAGTACATTGACCACTGAAAGTTGCCTTCATGCATAAGCCCTGCGGGCTTAGAGACATGATTTGTTGGTCCAAGAATCTCTTCTTATTGCAAATGTAACTTGACCTGGTTCGGTAAAATCTGACACCGGTATCACCTACTGTCAACTACTGACATATTATGAAAAAATATCGAAAAATCGTATAGAAAAAATTGATTCAATTGACGACATACTAATCTAAGTATCAGATCTATCGTCAAACTTAATTTTCATTCTCCTGAAATTGGTGGTCTTTTCCTATAGTTTGCAACAAGGAGATTACCTTGCTATTTGATCATTAAGTAGTGTCAGCGACGGTCAATTTCTCATCAGAATAACGTAATCTTCCGATTTATTTTTTCATCAGTCCAGTGTCAGATGTTCTGGGCATTTTGATCGCGTTGCTAATTGTACTACATACTATAGTCAGGAGATTTCGAATACTGTTGAACATGGAGTTGATGAATTGTCAAACGAAGGTCTGAATTTTGGTTCTTATTTTCGTTCATATTGAATAATATAAAGGTGGATTTGCACAAGCGAGATGAGTGCCACCTATTGACTAGGTCAAACGATCGTTCAACTATAGTTCGAAAAACTAAAAATAAACATTGCATATTTCTTTCACTTGGCCAGCTGGCTGTATGAGTATAGGTATATTTATACATGTACACGTGTATACGTGTCGTTGTTCAAGGACGAGATTTATCCGTGATTGTTGAAGAAGTGGCAAAATATTGCTAGATTATAATGTGGGGATCTAAGAAGTTTGGTATACCTTAACAGAGTTGTGAAATATTATAACTTTCTCCAATTTTGACATGCGTGTTCTAAATAAGTATAAACGAGATTAGGAAACGTCTTTAAGACCTTCTTTGAAGTAAAAGATATCAGAAAACTAATAAGATATACTTACTTTTCAAACTCTCATATCTTCATATCGGGACTTGAGATTCTTTTATCTACATTGCATCAATCTACCGCAACCAATGAATCACGTTCCGGCTACAAAAATTTTATCATACTCCCCGCGTACGATTCTGGAATACAAATAAATAAACGGCTCTAGAGCGAAGCGAATACTTTTGCATCGTATACGTTTTTTACTTTCCAATTTTCAAACACAAACAAAAAAAGTTTTCTCAATTTCCAACGATATCCATACGATACAGAGTCGTTTTTAATCAGTTTCCTATCCTCCAAAATCGGTCCACCAGAGTGTATTTCGTACCTATAGAAGAATTTTCATGGTTCCTTTTTCTTTTTCGGCAGGTTTTTAACAGAATTCGATGGGAATTTCCGGGCACCCTGAGCAAAGTTGTCCCAATCAAGGGTGACGTTGATGAGCCAGATCTCGGTCTCAGTCCCGAGGATAAAGCTATGTTGATACAGAGGGTAACAGTTGTTTTTCACAGTGCAGCAACAGTCAGATTTGACGAGCCATTGAAAGTAGCTGTCAATTTGAACACAAAAGGAACTGAACGTATGGTTGATCTGTGTAAAAGTATGCAGAATTTGGTCAGTTTCATTCATGTCAGTACCGCATACAGTAACGCAGATCAAGCAAGGATCAAGGAAACGGTTTACACGTAAGTTGGATTCTGAGATTAATAAATTGGAGGAAAAAGCCTGAAGATGATTAGAAAATAATATGAATAAATAAATGAATGAATGAATATAAATAAAATAAGAATTTAGGAGAAACATTTTCCAGTTCTAAAATTAAGCCACAAGCGGTTATTGAAATGTGCCAGAACTTGGACGACGAAACATTGTCATTTCTGGAAAAAAGATTGCTTGGAAAACACCCGAATACCTATACCCTTACCAAAGGACTTGCGGAACAAATTATCGCTACCAAAGGTGCTGGTTTACCTGTCGCGATAGTAAGGCCGAGTATTGTGTGCGCGGCTTACCAAGAACCGTTTCCAGGATGGGTGGATAACATGTGTGGAATAACAGGTGTGTTAACCTATTCTATATTTCCTTTTCTTCCATTCTAGGGAGATTTATCACAAGGCTATTGATTTCATGGTACATGTTATGCCTCAAGAGGGGGTGCCTGCAATTCCATGAAGGTGTTAGAATTGATAGATTGGGTATAAAATATCCGCAAAGTAAGTTCGAGGTATCAGTTTTCGCGTAGTACGTGCAGTGGGTGATTTAGTGAAAGTAAATACCTGACAATAAGGATCTCAGGATATCGAATGGCAAACCATCGTCGACTCACGATTAGCCGACTCAAGTGATCGACCTGTATCATGAAAAACCTTTCATTGGGAATAGAGGTCGGTTAAGAGGCTGCGAGACATAATCATAATCTTGAACACGATCAAACACCCGCGTTATAGTTTATTAGTTGCAGTAATCGTAGTTTTAATCTAGCTGCGTGCAATCAAGCAGTAATTCCCTAATCGCTAGAATTTGAAACTATAAATGAGTTCCATATCCATATCATATCGTATCACACATCGAAATCGGTATCGATGATTATCTTTATTAGACGTTTGCGATATACCATCTGATCGTAATTGAATTCATTGATTCTAACTATAGAGAAATTTTGATATTTGTTTAGGTATAATGATGGAGATTGGCCGGGGTACTATCCGAAGTATAGTTTGCAACGCGGATCTTGTTGTGGATGTTGTTCCAGTTGATCACGTTGTTAACACACTGATTTGTGCTTCTTGGCACAACGTTATGCGTAGACCGAAGACTCTTCAGGTCTACAATTGTACGAGTGGTCCTTTCAACCCCGTCAGGTAATTTGATTGTTGAATTTAGTCAAATGGTTAATTTCGATACTTCGAAGTTCTACTCGGGTACTTAACCCTCCGTGGCCACACCTCTGTAGAATAACTAGAATCTACCCAGTCAAGTTTTAAATGGTTACTGTGTGAAAACTATAAGTCCGATCTGGATCGAAAAAATACTGAAAATACTTTGAACATTCTAAAACATGTGTGAAAAGTTGTTATGCCGAAATTCAAATCACAACATGTTCAAAAAAAATCGTAAGTAGATGAATTTGTCAAAAAATTTACCTTTTCACTAAAAAAAAATCGTAACTATTGGAATTTTCAATATTTTCATGTCAAATTTCAACTGGAATTCTCGTCAGACATGGTACTTCTGGAAAAAAATAGTGGCATAGTGCACGTTTTAAAATGGGTATTTATTTCAACGTGTGAAAAGGATCGATTTTGGAGTAGTATACTTTTTACCCAAAGCGAGGCCTGGAAAAAATTCACCCATGGTGGCCGCGAAGGGTTCAAATTCTCTGTACTTTCGTGTTAAAAATCCATTTTGAGAATCCATCCGAGGGTTCCACATTGCTGTATAGCATCTGTGGGATTCGTCGAGATCCATAGAGGGATTTGGAACAAATTCGAATAGATTTCTACGGTTTTTTTCCTTTCCGACTTATGAAATGTGACTTGATCGCTATCGGAAATTGTAAATTAATTGATATAGTGAACATAATATTGGCACGTGGACTTCTTTCTTATTCAATGCTATTCACAGGTGGGCAGAATTCGGGCAACTTACGAAAAAACACGCGATCGATTCGCCGTCAAAGTACGTCATGTGGTATCCTGGCTTCACGTTCAGGACAAATAGGTTTATTCACAAGCTGATGACTGGACTTTTACACTTTTTACCCGCTTTCGTACTCGATCTTGTCCTCAGGTGCCAGGGCGGTAATCCTATGTGAGTATAATTTACTAATTCTATGAAATTCGTATAGGTCTGCAGATTCATTCATCAATCTTTTTCTTATCACGTATTATCGGATTTCAATCGGTACAGGATTCGAACGATTTATCATTCACTCATTCATAGATGTTTATCATATCTGCAAAAATTTTACATTAGTCACGTCGAACTTATTCAGATGTGACTCGCAGATGATCCGATCTATCGGATAAATCGAGATCCTAATCTCTCTGAAATCAACGGAAATCGATAGTGACAGACTCAGAAATACCCAGTGGTTCTAATTGGCTCGATCAATCGCGAATGAGTGTAGGTTATACTCGGGGATCTTGGTGGAAATTTTTATCTATATAAAAAGTTTACGAATTTCTTGAGAACATTTCTAATTCTTGGATGTTTTACGTTGAAAATCGGCAGTTCCTTTTTACAGTGTCGCATGAATGATTGTAGATTTTTGTATTTTATCATCAAAAATAGTCGATTTTCAGTTTTTTTTTGTGTTTTTTTTTTTAATAGCAAATAGTAATTTTTGTTTCATCTGATACATAGTTAGAATACTCCTCAAAATTTGAAGAGAACTGGGGAGTTATTGAGAAACTCAGAACTGTACACATCGTCGCGGAAAATTAATAAAAATCGTTACAAGTCATCTGCATTCGAGATTCTCGTGACTACCAATAATTCTCTGGTGATTTCCAATGAAAATTGCTTCACCACTTCTCATGGAATGTTTCTTTTATTTCTTGAATGCAGAATACCGTCCTCGGGGCAAATGCTTCACTTAACATTATAATTAATCTCAGTTTATTCAAAATATTGCGTATAATTTTCAAGGATAGATCGATATACGTAAACATAGGTATATGCGATATAATCATAATTGAAGTATGATGCTCGAAAAGAAAAAAAAGAACATCTTCGCATACGTGTACATTACTGAGAATCAATAATCATTACCGTCTATTTGAACCACTTCGTCTGTCATATTTATGATAATAATCATTTTTTTTATCAAAGAAACGAACCACGGGTAATATAATAAAATGATTAATCAACTTATCACAAATAGAATGCTGAAAATAACGCGGAGATTTGCGAGAGCAGCTAAAACCGGTGAATTCTTTGCTGTTAACGAATGGTTCTTCGAAGCTGAGAACATGAGAAATTTAGCTAAAGATGTTAAAACAACTAGTGACGCTAATGACTATTGCGTCGATACAACAAATCTCGACTGGGATGCCTATGTCCATCAATACATGCTCGGAATTAGAAAATATATATTAAAAGACAGCTCGGACAGTTTGACCAAAGCCAGGAGTCGACTTTTGAAGTAAGTTCTCTCTTATTACCTTGACGTTTTTAATTCCTTATAATCATTTAGCAAATTCATAATCGTTTACTTTGTTCTTTATTTTCCATTGGTTTTCAGACTTTACTGGGCTCACAAGATGACGCAGATTGTTAGCGTGTGCGTTTTCATAAAAATGGTAGCAAGAGTGGGACGGTGATGTTTGTTAAACTATTTTACTATATTTATCTCGATGCATCGATCACGTTTTCGAGATTTCTTTTTATCATTGCGCACTTTATCGTCGCATAGTTCTAAAATATAATAATAATCAATATTATTATTATATACATATATTCATGTTAATAGTTCTACGTTATTAATATATATTGTCAATTCTTGGATCTATTTCACTTCTTCACAATCACCAATACACAGGATATTGTCATTATTATTTCTATTCGTCTCCGGTGAGTATAATCTTTCGCGGAATTATAGAAAATTGCGATTTTGCTTCAAAATTTGTAGAAATTTTTAAACTTGTAATTTTCTACTGAGAAATCCAAGTGAAAATTTACAAATGTACGTATACATCGAGAATTAATCGACACACGTAAAATGACCTTCTCGAAGACCGAAAAACTATTATCTTTTTCTCCTGATCAGAAATGTAACGATGAAAATTCTGATCATAAATATCATCGTATTTTTTTTTTTTTTTTTTTTTTTTTTATTCTTTCTAAGGAAGATTTTTCTCTAACATAATCCTGAAATTAATATCTCTCTTCGGTTTTCTTGACCTTTATACTCGGATGGCACAATTAAACACTCTTTGACCAACATGAGTCGTTGCGTTATGCGACTAAAAGACCAAAAAAAAAGCTATGAAATATCCGGATTTTTCTAATTTGAGGATTAAAAAATTCTAAGACTCGTATATATGTGGATCAATAAGAGTTTTACAATATGCAACCGATTTGCCATACGAAGACATCAAACTATTTATGATTCCGTGTATAAGATCGACGGAGTATCTACTTTTGCGATGCGGGGCATATAACGCAATTATGGTATATACATAATAAATGATCTATGATAAAATTTTCATTAAAAAAATTCGAAGGAAATTTATGTAAAACGTGTTTGTCACTCAATGTCTGTTTAACTTTTTTTTTCTCGAATAATAATTTTTTTCCATTTATTTCTTCTATTTTTTTTTTCTTTTATCTAATTATTGATCATATGTTAATCCGATTACCCATGCAAAAGATGGAATTATACGGAAGTGTATATGAATATATATATATATATATATATATATATATACATACAATACATATAATACTGAATGAAGTGCACATATACCAAAGAAAATTAACGTATAATGTATAAAAAAAAAAATATGGCACTGCTCTTATAATCAATCGTCGTCAGATTTTTTTATTCTATACTATAAAAACTTCATTCTAGCTGTGTAAATAATAAGGACACTATAATATGGCAGCTTAACTGTTATTAAGAAATATTCAAAATCAATTATATCACGACTGTTTTTTTTTTCTTTTTTTTCCGTTTATTGCTTATGGATAATGCCTCTTTGACTACACAGTATATTATTGAATTTACTATGATAATATGCTAGTACGGTATATATGGGGCCGCGCGTAATTTGCGTGCGAAATAAAAATCTATCGATCAACTATAATATATTGTCGATCACAGCTTTTGTTTTGTAATACGGTATATATTTAGTCCATGGATTGCGCAATGAAAGTTTGTTTGTATATGTATCATGTATAGTGTATACATATACATATAACATACATATACCTATCTATATAGGTATTTCATGACACTTAATTACAGAATTACGAAAAAATCAATAATACATATAGGTATAATATACACGCCTCCACAGGGATATTTGCATTCCCATGTCAGGCATATTTGAATCGCTATTTTTTTTTCCTTTTCTTTTTTCATTCTTATAACTAGTTAGGTCAATAATGGAATAATTAATTTTATTGAACAATCAAAACCTGCCAGAATAATGAATTAACGGTGATTTACCGTATGTTATTTACTATCTGTGAATATATGATATACATATAGGTATATGTTTGTACAACGTATATAATGGGAACATTTTATATCATAGTCGGTTCACTTTATCCCATTTGTTTTTTTTTTCCCCTCAATTATTTTCTCAAAAATCTAGGTTTTAAAGTTATACGATTTACACATACATAAATTATACATATAGTATACCTAATATACAATATATTTTGTATTCAGGATGTAATTATTCGTATCCAGGTGCTATAGATACATGCTTTATAATATTTTATATTATACACCATACCTATATCACATGCAAATATACATATTCATATAGTTGAATATTTTTGAACACAGGTATAAAACATATCGGAAATCTGACTATACATATGTATCGGAAGAATAATAATATTAATAATAATAATAGAAATTAATAATAATAATAATAATAATAAAAATACAATCAGGGAATTGATATTGGAAAATAATTAAAGTATATCCAACGAAGTATGGTAATCATAGGACCAATTTAATGAAAACAAAAACGTTCATATCCGTTATTTTATAAATTTGCATGAATGTTATCAACTTGGTTAGCGATCAGTACACTGATATGAGTATATACCTATAATACAGGTATAATTCTTCAGTATCGCAGTGAGGCCTTTTTTGATAAAGATAAGGATGTATACAATACACATATATACAATCTTAACACATAGATGTATGTATTATAGGTCGATGTATTGAATACACAATATGCGGAGAAAGAAAAGAATTTATGATATACATATATATTAACATTCCGCGCCCAAGTATTTTTGTTATATGTATATATATGTACATGTATATGTATATTATATACAGCTGTTTAATTGTGAATAACATTTTTGTGTAAGATATTGGCAAATGTGAATACTATATCGTGTACCTTCAAAGTGTAATAAGCGTTAAATAAAACATAATTACATCTAAAAATCACTTGAACCCATATTCCCTATATTATGATCCATTAATTCGTCAATTTCACGTTCTCTAGAAAAATAAATATGTTCGATTCTTCTCTGACGTAAAAAGCTGTAGATTAATTCACTGCAATATTCTTTATCTTTGTTAACTAAACATATTTAAAGATTGCTACCCTTATGGAGGATTGTGAGCTGAAAAAGTAAGCTTAAGTAAGGGACGAAACAGCGTGCAAGTTTACCGACTCAAAATAACCTTGCAGTATATCTATAGTTTGAAGAATATAGGTACATATGTATAAAATATATACGTAGGTATATCGCAATGTAATTTCGGTCGATAAATTTGAACGGTTAGCGGTCTTCAAATTCGTCCGGCAACAACATCTGCATTTCCATTCATACTTCATTCGTATATCGATGTGAAACTTCGCGGATTTCCAATTCGCGCCACGTTTATACGTTTTGCGTTTAATAATGCGGCGCATGCTGCTCTCTGTTGTGTACGCTGTGAACTAAGTCATGATATTTATCCTATTTATTATCCGAACGAGAAGCATTTGTCATAACCTAGCATAACCCAGCGTTTAACCCGACCTAACCAATTCGCGTCAATTAATCATGGCAGCTGAGTGTAGTAATCGAACGGTAGTTTGTGTATATTTTTAAAGAGCGATGCTAACCGCAATATACCTTTCAACGGTATAATGACCACATGGAAATTAGTACAACGACGGTGTTATGACCTCCTGTCCAACAAATACTCTCTTCTCGTCATACTAGTCGCGTTCACTTGTATTTTCATCGGCATTATACACTTCGGAGAGGTTAGAAAATTACATGTATTCTTTTCATTACTTTTACTCTGTCATTATTCATCAATTCACTAACAATCGCATTATATTCACTATGTTCTAATACCCGCTATCTGAAAAAAGGGAAAAAATAAATCAAATAATGCGACTTTCAGTCAGTATCTTATAATTATATGTCTTGACTCTTTCCACAATGTAGGTACATTTTTTTTAAACTATTTATTTACATAGCCACGTTTGAATGTATGCGCAGGTGTACATGATCGTCATTTATACATTCAAGAATTTGTTAGCCTATAGATTATCATTTTACTAATATGTTGACACTGTAAAATACCAGGCTGTGTTGCTACAATATTTTTTTTATATGTTGTTCGTTTTCTTTCGATTTATCAATTTTTCAATTTTTAATACGTTTTGTTTCACTCTAGTTTTTATTTTCGTTTTACATTTGAAAGATACGCCACAACAACAAGAAAAAAAATATCTAAAATTCTCTGACTAGAATAAATATAATTATTTAGGTTTGGTTGGATTGGAGCAAAGAGAAATACGAAGCAGTATTTCACTCTTTCAACGACAATATACTAGGTACATCATTTCAAAAGAAGTTATGTCAGCATGTGCCTATAGACGTAGTATACACTTGGGTCAATGGTTCGGATCCAAAGTTTCTTGAAGATCTACGGAGATACGTACCTGTGACCGATGTAAACGTAGCTGTTTCAAGATTCGACGACAAAGATGAACTTCGATATTCACTCAGATCCATAGAAATGTATGCCCCTTGGGTCAGACACATTTACGTCGTTACTAACGGACAAATTCCAAGCTGGCTGGACATGGATAATCCAAGACTCACTCTCATCACTCATCAAGATATATTTCTCAATCATAACGATCTACCCACCTTCTCTAGCCCTGCTATAGAAAGTCATATCCACAGGTAGCCATATTCGTAACAAGATTCTCCCATCTAGGGAATATATCGACGCTACCTATAAAAACTCGCACGTTTCAAATATCTTACGAAAACTATTCTATTTTGACTCACCGTAAAAATTAACATATTCAATATTCACCCCAAAACTCAGTTGAAAAATGAAACATGCTTTTCTTCGCGGTAAAAATTTCAATGTGTTAGTTTTCGTGAGACATTCGAAACCTGCTAGTTTTCTCAAGCGGCATTGATATGTATCTTGTAAATAATTTTCATTAAATCGCTCAGTTGCTTTGGAGAAATATTTCATTAGGTCATCTTTTTTTGGAGCTGTTTATCTATTTTTACATGTCATGCAAAAATATTTGCCGTATTTTCTGGGCTTGAGCTCGCGTAGTATGCTCAACTGAAATAAATTCTGTTTTCACAAGATACAGTCGCATCGTTGGTAAAAAATTTTCAGACTCATTGTCAGAGGAAATATTCGGCATTGACGTAGTTTCAGGGCAGGCCAATAATATTCAATGAATTCAAGAGCTGAATTTGAAAATTTGTAATTCTAAGCTTTTTGTTTTGCAAAGGTTGAGACAAAAAGTGTGTTCTGTTTTCGCACAGCACCAGAAAACAGACCTCATCTTGATGTATCATTGGTTCACCCTATAAATACAGAACTTTAGATTAACGATGCGATCTGTACCTTGGCAAAGACCATCTTTTTATTAAAGCAGCAATCTGCCTTTGGCAAAGCCCATAAAATATCAAATCTTTTCGAATTATAGACCAAAATACTAGCAATCAACCATGAAACGACTGAGCCAATCAAATATTACAGGCGATTTGAAAAAAATTATTGCCGAGTTGTAAATATCCCCTCGGACACTGGAATAATTGGTGAAATTTGTTTCTACAGAATTCCCGGTCTTTCTGAAAAATTTCTATACTTCAATGACGACGTGTTGCTTGGTGCCGAGGTATGGCCTGAAGATTTCATCACCAAAGCTGGTGGCCAAAAGGTTTATCTTGCTTGGTGGGTCCCGGATTGTTCCGAAGTTTGCCCATGGGCTTGGGTTGGGGATGGAGCCTGCGATCCGGCATGTAACACAACAATGTGTGAATTCGATGGTATATTATAATTCTAATTATTTTAATTATAGGATATTTGATTTAAGACTTGGTTGAATTTGTGATGTCCATAATTTCTGTTCTGAACGAATACACGAATTAATCTGATTGTAACAGGTGGTGATTGCGAGTCGACGCCAATGCCAACTGAAAGTGAGCAGGTAGATGAAGGAAACGATTACCCGTATAAATTCATGCTTCAAAATCAGATGAGGAATAGAGATGCCGCGAGAATATTGGATATTCTGAAGAGAAGAAACAACGAGTCGGAGAAAGTCTTGGGAAATTCAACAATGTCTAGATCTCTGAAGGAATATGACAATTACGAAACAGAGACAAATGACACAACTGTTCGGACTATTGTCAAAAATTTTTCCAACGATATCAAGCCTCGTAATGACAAAGAAAATGTGATTCATGAAAGACTGCATAAACCAAAAAATAATCGTGAACAATTCGACTTTTCTAAGCCCAACGCTACGAGTAGTTCTTCATTTCCTGTTTCGCATTCTGTTTTCAATTTACAAATGGGGAATCGGTATTTAGTCAAGAACTCTAATTTTAGTTTAGAAACTGTTAGTTCAAAATCTATTTCCAAAGATCCAGTTGAGAAGGAGAATTTTTCTGTAAATTTTGATAAGCACTATGCAACTAATTTCGAGTCGTCGAAATATCATCGAGGTATTTTAAAATCAAAGATACGTAAACTTCTGACTGAAAATACAATGAAATTCAACGAAACACTTGAGCCTCAAAATTCTAGTCAACCAAATGTAAGCTTCAGTGAAAATTTGAATCACTTGGAACGAAAAAACGAATTGCAACGTTATCTAAACGATGATATAATAAATTTAATTCATGTCAATAACTCAAATAAGTTTTACAAATATAAAAGCCTAGAGCAAGAAGCTGAATATGAAGACAGTGACGTTCAACCAACGCAATGGAAGCACAGATCAAGAAAGTTGGATACATACGCAGAGTCTTTATTATATGTAAATAAAATATATAATTTAGCCTATGGTTTTGAAAGGCGGAGAGTACCGGCGCACATGCCTCATCTACTCGACAAAACCATCATACAAGATATGCAGCAGAAATTTAATAAGGAGTTCAAAAAAACGTCTAATCACAGAGTCAGAGGTCACGAAGATATGCAGTTTGCATTTTCTTATTTCTACTTCCTCATGAGCGAGAAAATCAACGTCTCTGTCCAGCTGATATTCGATATATTCGATACAGACAAATCAGGGTACGGATTCCACTGTCTAGCTATGCTCAGATTCTCAAGAAAACTTCTTTCTATAGCTATGTTATAGATTGCAAGACTCTGCTCGATGTTGATTCAAGAAGTTTTACGCTTGGTTTCAAATCCTCAAACAATTTGCAATCAAATCTGAAAGCAGGGTACAGATGAATAAAAGCCGTGTCTTTTTCTTCAAATTTCAGAACTTGGTCGGACAGAGAGATCAGAACGCTTCTATCGCGTATATATCCATTGCCATTGGACTACAGTTTAGTTGTGGAGTTTGAAAACGAACTTTTAAACTGTTCAAAATATGTGGATATTGGAAATTCTCCGGAAGCACCACCCGGAGAAAGATATCTGGACTCCACTCTTGTAAGCTACAGGGTTCAATATCTGAAGTGTTCAAAGTATTCACAAACATTTCACAAAGATGAAAAGTGTGAATGTCCAGTTCGAAAGAAGATTCTAATTTCTAACGTAGCGATAAGCAAGATTCAAATATAAACATCTGATAACCTAATTTCAGCCAGTTGTCTCGAAGACGTTAGTCACCAAGTGTGACTCAATCGCTAAACAACTTAGCACAAAATTTGGCAAGAGGAAACGGTACAGACACGAACATTTCAAAGGCGACAGAAGCGAAGTCTTTAAAATGCTGACTAGCAACGTCTCGCTGACTGTACAACTCCTCGACGAACTTCGAAAAGACCCAAAGTATGTTTTGAAGTATTTCTTAGTTATTATTGCTGATTTTTTTTCATGATGAGAAATCTAATGGATCTCGTTTCTCAGTTCGTGTAGCAAAAGAATTGATATTCCTGTTCCGTCAAAAATGAGTTATTGTTTTCTCACACTTTGATTTTTCAGAAAATTCGTTTGCCTGAATGATAACATGGATCCGGCACGTCAGTCGGAAAACGAAGTAGTTCGAGCTCTACTCGGTGATTTTTATCGGTCGTTGTATCCTTTAAGAAGTAGTTTTGAATTACCTGCTCAATATCGTAATCGCTTCTCTCATCGTCAAGAACTAATGGAATGGAGAGCTAGCCGAACTAAAGCTAGGAATTTGTTACTGTGCCTCTTAACTTTATTGTTATTCATAACAATTTATAATTTGTTTTACCACCAAGCAAGAAGACTGTTACGTTTTCGGACCGCATCTATACTTCTTGTATAAATGACGCTACCTAACAGGTTTTCAAAAATCTTAATCTTCTGAATTGTTTTCATTGTTGAATTCTTTTTTTTTTCAACTATTACGGATGTTTGAAAGTTCCTTTCTAATGGTGGTATTCCACTTCTATACAATATTTATCAGTCTAATTTTAATTCTGGACTTTTTAAACCCACCTGATACATTTTGTCGGATGTAAAGTTGATCCGAGCTTTGTCGAAACGAATTATACATACAGAAACATGTATAGTGTATGAAAATTTGTATCAATTTACATTTATTGGTCGAATTGTGTGCAATTCTTATAATTACTAGTCAGGAATAGCCATCACTTATTAATAATTTATACACCTGGCACACAGTGCAATTAGTTTATAAGAAAATTTTTTAGGATTTAAAAATTACGTTGTATATCACTGTTACAATTACTTATACGTAATAATTATTAATCAAGATAACACTCATGGTAAGTGAATGATAATAAATAAATTTATACTTGTTAGTACTGTGCAAGTGTAGACAAATAGTAGGATTTAAAATAACGGAGTAAAAGCGCTGGTCTTACAAACCTTCTCACTATATTTTGTATACGCTTTTAATCAACTTTTCACAAATCCAATGGCTCGAGTTCATGCATCAATTAATTTTCAGTTTCCAGTGATAAGTAATTTAGGAACAATTATCATTTACTTAATCCATATCAGAACAGCCGAGATATTGATAATATTAATCCTACGATGGTCATTGGTATTTAGTTTTGTTGGTGCCTTTATTACTGTGTATGTACCATAATGTGGTTGAAGAATATAAGCTAATTTAGATCGAAGATTTGTCAAAAATCAAAACTTTTGATAATTCGTGATCAAAGGAATATAGGTAGCTGTTTTTCAATTTGTGAAAAGTAAATCACAACCCACTATCGATTATATTATCAAAGGAATGAAATTGATACTGGTAAAACCGTTCAGAATAATTGTACGTGAAATTTAGTAATGTAGTCAGTTAAGCTCATTCATTACTATCGCAGTAACAATTTTACATTGAAAAATGTTAAATATATGTATTTAAGGAATGGAATTAGACTTATGAACGATAAGTTACTACCAAAATTGCTCATTCAATACATGTGTGGAAGAAATCAAGCTCAATGATTTTCACACAACTTGAAAGTTTTTTCTTTTTTTTTTTTTAAACCTTTATATTATAACAAACAACAATGTGTATCACTAGTTTATTGAATCTTTTTTCAATCAACAAATTGTTCTGTTAATAAAATGAATTATCCAATCATTCGAATTAATTGTTATAATATTAAGTGGCAATTCCTCTCGACATAATATGTTTCATAAAATTATCAAAAATCCTACTGTAATCTGATGGGCAAAATCAATAACAATATGACAATTACATAGTCATCGCTCAGTACATGGAGAAGTACAATCTGTGTCTCAAACATTCTATACAACTAGAAAAATAGGAAATAAATCCACTGCTTTTGTGAAGTTCAAAGTAATACGTAGTGCATAAAGACAGTTGATATATTGGCAAAATAGAATTGTGTAAGTTTCAATCAGTTCATTTCTTCGGCTGTACTTCAGGTTCATCCAGCGAAGGGCATCGGAAATGACGAAGATTTCTAGGACCTACCATACCTTCCTGAAGTCTGGCACATTCGCTCATCCATATCGCAACACTCGGCATATGCTCCGGCGTCAAACGAGGCCCGATACCTGCGGCGATAAAAAACAAAAGTTAGATGAGAAGAACATTTAGATAATGATTTTCTTATCTGAATGAACATTTCGAGGCCGTACTGTAACTGACCTGGCACCCTTGGATGCTTTTGTCTCTTTACACTTTCGTTGAGATTTCGTTTAGATTCAAAATCTGATCCGCTTTCTAGTTTTCTAATAACATCTTTGTCGCTTGTATTCGAATCATCTTCTTCCTCCTTTCGAAGAAGTTCCACCGAATTACTGTCAATATCTGTACACCAATTTTACTCATTACTAATCAGCTTGTTCGATGAAGCAACCCATTTCTGTTACATACTCAACATACCCTGTTTGTTTATATCTGATAAATACATGTCCAGAGATGATTCGTCGGTATTACCATCACACTGCAGGCCAGCAAGATACCTAGAATAACATTACTGATGATATGCAGCTAATTTGAGGCTCCATCATGCAAATATCACTTTTCTCTTTTCTAAGAGTTTTGGTTTCAATCGAACATATTTTCAAGACAATAACTCAAAGAGGTCCGTAATATAACTCAAACTTATGTCATTATTATACTAGAAGCATTGAACGTTCATTTTTATATTACTGAAATATTATCACACCGTATCGTGCAAATTACTTCTTTCTCTCAATTCCCTCATACCTTCAGTTCTAGCATTTTTGCAATTGAATGATTTATGAACATTACATTAGTGCTTGCAGAGAATGTGAGACAAGTTTGAGTTCTGTTGTAGATATCTTCAACTCATCACCTTGAAGAGTATGTTCAATTGGTATCTTCAAATATATCCAAACTCTTGGGGTAAAAACAATGAAATTCCTGATAAATATAATATCTTGGAATGTGTAAGATCCAACTTCTTGTCACACTGCAGATCTTTGTCCTTTACCCATAAATTTCCATGAATAATTTTAGGGGTATCATCGCCGATCCTCCCTCAGGCTCGTGTGTGAACAGTTCGCAAATAATGATCATAGTTTCGTGGAGGCTGTTGCTTAGAAGGCTGACGCCAATGCTGAGAAATTTTTTCACTTGACATTTGTTACGAAACCCACCGATGGAAATGATCAGATCTAAATCCTTGTGATCTAAGCAGAGGCCGTCCCAACGCTTTGTGATCGTTTCGAGAGACAAATTCTTGTTGTAATCTATGACGAAATTTGATATGAAAATGATTTCCTTGTAGAAAAGTAGAGACGCCAGAATAATATACCTCCGAATTGACGCAGCAACACTTTCAAGAATCCTAAAGTTAGTCCAGACTCTGTACTGGGCGGTGGATATTCTAGTCTGAGCTTAATCGGCAGCTCTTCGCCTTCGGCCAAAGCTCTGAAGTAGGTGCTGGACCATTTTAAAAGATCGTAAGGCTGAGTGCGTATCGCAGCTTTGCAGAATTGTTTCAAAATAGTTGGTAGAGTTGGCGGAACGTTTATTTGTTGAGTACAGTACAGTTGCTCGACAAGAGGCATCTCGGTTTGTTTATAAATATCTCAATGAAGAGATAAGGTAATGCCAAGAAATGTATTTGTAGAACTAACACCCCTTCAGAAATCGTTATTTTATAACAGTTGGTTAAAAAGGATCTATCAATTTATCAAAATAGGTGTAACCGAACGTTAGGTAGCAAGTACTCTCTGACTGGAGCACACCAAGCCTCTTATGTTTGCACCGGTGTCTCCATGGAGACCGCATCGTTGAAATTAATGAGTATTTCATATCTATAGTCATTACGGCTTCACATTGGAGAATCAATTCTATTTTCCAAGACCCCAATAAATAACGTTGCAAATAAATATCTCTAGCTAGTTTGTCGTTTTTTACAACTTATCTGTAATTCATGCAATTATAGGATCGGTCACAGAATTCCACGATGCGGATAAGGAGATTTCTTGGAACGGACGAGTCATATCAAGCTCTATTTTGTAATTTGAAAATGTGGAAAAAATATGCAGTCAATATCTACAAGATAAATATGTTATTGAACATTTTAACATATAAGTATTGAACTGATTCTACTATAATATCAATGGAACTCTGATAACATGTACATGGAGACGTTTGAATAGTGATCACAACTTATCGATAAACGAAAACGAACTAGTGAATAAAATTCCTAAATTTTTGGATTAGAAACTGATTTAAAAAAGAATTTAGAAATGAAAATTAATTTGAATTGAATTCCTGTATGTAATTCAGTTCAGTCCTTATTCTACGCAAAAAAAGTAATTCAACCATTTTTTTGGGTCTATTGGCGTCAATTGTAATTTTTCATTGGATTTCAATTATCAGTGTGAAATAATCGGTCGTTATCACATTGCATTTTGTTGTATTGTTATCCTACCGAATACTGAAATAATGGGGGAAATAATGTAGAAGACAATTTTGTTTGGTCTGTACATCTTATATTCATCATATTATTTGGCATATTAATAATACATATAATAGTCAAGTAGAATTAGTTATTCTCATTGTTGTATTCGAATCATTCGAATTTCGAATTTCAAACAAATGATAGGAATCTAAAATCAAGGTGTTCCTCAGATAAGTTCTTCGCATTATCAGGTGAGCTATTCTTTAATCGATAAGTTACCTACTCGACAGGTATACCGTGTATTACCAATGGTCCAATCTGAAAATTGAATAACAAAACGGTGAAAAATATTATCAAATAGAGTCAGAAAAGCAGATATTTACACCTTTTAATTACGATTATGTTGATTATTATTTTCATAATAAAACCGAATTTTCTAATACGAAAGATAATCCGATATAAACACGAACAAGTTATTAGTTTATTATTATCGACAGAAGCTCATTGGGTAAGCAATATATCCTAGAACTAAACATCGCCATCCTTCGTAAGACGGTTGAGATACGGAGCATCAGGTGTAATTTTTTTATCTACCCCACCTTGCGTGGAGAAAGATGCCTAGTGGTACATAGGAATGAGCATTCCGTTGACGGGGTGGGGAAGTCCGGTGAGTTCTTAGCCAAGTCAACCGATGAAATAGTTTCCTGCATACATGCTAATGACATCTAACCGGTTGCTGTTCCAACTAATTTTTTATTCAACACACGGACTTCCGTGAGTGAAGGAAGAGAGAAGTAAGTGTGTGAAGAATTCACTACACCGATCCGTACGGTTCACACGTATATGACCATCCAAATAAACTTCTGAGGTCACGTGACTCGGTGTGTGACGGACAAGTGTGTTGCAGAGGTTTTAGTTTTGGCCCGTGTTAGGATAAGCTCGGCGCGCTGCATCATTGAATGCCTTTTATAATTTCATATCATGCTTTTCAATGTGTTTCTCATCGATAATATACAACGATAGTGAAAAGTGTCAAGTTTTACGGAACCTGGTTACTTGACAAAGATGTGGGACGTTGCTACGAGGCAAAATGGGGCCTGGTGAACATCGGACGCGCGCTGGGGCCCGATCGCAGGAGGTATGGACGTCATCGGGGACGAGCAGACCCTCCAGGCGATTCTTGGTAAGTTCTCTCGCACCGCCTAAGCCTGGGCTAGGCCCGTTTCCCCTCGCATATAGCATTGTTTCGATTAAAACAATTGCCGGAATCTAATCGTCCGCCTCATTTCTATCTCTTCAAAATTCGTAATCCCTAAGTCGTCACCCTTTTCGAAGCTACACCTTGACGGTACGCTTACGGTGTGGGTGCCGAAGAAGGTAATATGTGCGTGCATTGACCTTATTCAGATCCAACTGTTCTTTCACGTCGTTATAAACTCATTCTATAAGCCAATGGTGTATAATACACATCGTCATTCCTATACGAAGTTCGCCACACTATTTTTTCGCTAGTTTATTCATTATCTATCATTATAACGTAATATCCGTCCAATTACGTTGCTTTAGTTGTAAAAATCATATCCTTATTCAGAATTTAATATCATAACATCATCGCGTTAATGCGCGTACCTTACGAACTAAATCTACGACATAAGAATCAGGTGCATACGCATACATCAAGTTAGAACTACTTACCAGCTACAACGTGGCGTTGTCCTACTATTGGTAGAAAAATGAGGAGAAGAAAAAAAAAAAAAAAAACAATTGCCGTTCAAGTATTCGAAACAATCGAAACTCACGTTTCGAAGCTAAAACGTGCAACTATTGGATAAAAAGAAGAGAGAAAAAAATGACAAACGAATACAAAACAAGATCAAATATACTCCGAGCGCAATTTATACTTTGCTCGAGGGAAAAATTTCTAACATTCATTACGTTATATCTCACAGGCGAGATTATGCGACTTAACGACTTAGCCATTATCGTTGGTTAGTTAGTTAGTGAGTTTTCCGAATAATTGGATAATCTTTAACACACATTTCTATTGTATACATTTGCTAATCGGCGGAGTACGTACGGACTACTAAATGTTTACGTTAAGATAACGTCGAGGGCGGGTTTCGATTGCGGTACATGTATGTATATTACACCGAATGCGGTTAATGTGCTATAAAAGACAGCGAGTTTGCGGAGCACACGCCTAATTCATTAACTATATGTGTGCTAATTTTTCAACGAACGTTTACTTATAACGTGGAGGATTATATACACGCGATACACAAATAATTATAATGTATACCTGTATGCTTTTTATTTCACATTTTTTTACATACAAGAGAGAACATTATACATACTTACGTCGTCGAAATGTTCCAACGCGACTAAGATCAGAATGAATAAAGTATAATATAGGACATTATTTTCAAACGTTCAAATTATAGGAAAGTAGCAAATTAAAACGCACTCTGGAACTTTCTAACTCTTGGACATGATGTGTATCAAGTAAACGATACATATATATGTACGTGCCGTGGGTGCGCGTACGTATACGATGTACATACATATATTATTGTTACATCCACCATGAATACGGAATGAAAAGTATAAAACTAGGAATTATCAATGGCGAAACGTTGAAGAAGAAGAAAAAAAAAAGTAATCAAGAAAACCACTATAGTATAGGAGTAGCGCGGTGAATGGTAGAAAAACGAATGAAAATACTAGTTGTATCACATGGATGCGTTATATCTCTCATCTACGTACCGCATTGTTGTTGCTACAGTAATCGTGATGAATATCTATAATATTTATACGTGTAATCGTATTGGAAATATATAATGTTTGATGAAACTGATGGAGTCACAAGTTTCTTGCACACTATATAGGTATGAACGAACCTACTAAAAGTATTACAAACGAATCAAAGATGTACAAACAAATTTCGTGCTGATCCTAAGTGTCAGTATAAACACGTTTTAACAAAACTCGATGAATGCGTTGTGCGTATAGAAATCGGAAAGCTATATACCTATCTATGATGTTGCGCGTTCGTATACCTTATTCGACAATCTCGAACCTTCTTCAAAATTAACGTCAAAATTTGTATAACCAAATAGATATACCTTTAAGTATACGGGCGATAATTAACAGCCAAAAACCTCGAAAATTCTTTTCTGCACTTTATACCTATACTCACATCTATATCCTCACTTCATCCATATTTAATTACGCAAGCCCTAAAGGCATACGGCAGTATCGTTATTGGTATTATTATCAATATTATTATTATTATTATAAAAGTATCATTCATCCGCAAATATATATGCATACATATACCTACTTTACGAATTGGTATATGAATCGCGCGAAGAAGAAGTCTGATTCAGCTACGCGTCGTCGCGGGTACGCGAATGGAGCATTAAGGTGCTACGGGAATATGTTCTGGACTCCATTGTTGCAAATTGTTATCACCTCGGAAACGCGATTCGTAGTTTCTTTCGAACTATACAACCTATACCGGAATGAAACTCGGGCGCGTAATGCTTTACTATGGCAGAATATACAAATGTATAGTAAAATAAGTGGCCAAGTATTTTACTTTTTGGAAAAAAAAAAACGAATTGATTTCCAGTCAAATTCATATTTCTTATATGTTAGCTAGCTTAGGTCAAACCGACTTGTACAAACATTTTGACTAAAGACTCGACGAATACGGTTACAAGTATTATACATATGACTGTGGTGTATTAAGTATCTACACGCATATGTGCTATAAAGTTTCGAAAGAAATTAGCAATCCGTACAGGTAAAGAAGATTTAAGTAGATCTGTGAAGAATTGCAATATATAGTATACCAAACTTCTCCTCATTTACTCTATAGATATAATGTTATATACGAGGTAAAGAAGGTGAAGTTGAAGTTTAATCCTCGGTTCACGGATTGAGGGTTATTAACTCTCCAAAATACCATACTGGAATTGACATGTTATGGGAAATCTGACGATATTCAGTGCAGTGCAATATCATCCAAATTGGTGAACACGTCTATTGATATATAATTATGGTATATCTTGATAGAAATTCTTGACATTCGAAACCTTGAATCGAGAATTTCATCTTATTTTGAATATCTGTTTGCTCCAACCGTACATTATCGGTTGAATACGAGATCCCAAGTGACAGTCAGTCAGTCAGTTAGGCATTCAGAGAAAAGGATCATCAGAATTTCGCATCGTTCGAAGTCACCATCATCGTTCCATTCTTTGTTCACTTATACTTACATGCGTTCCTCCTCACTTGCGCATTATGCAGAAAATAAAACCTAATATATGAAACAAAGAAAACTGCGTAGGAAAAGAAAGAAGAGAAAAACAAATTCGGTAATATTTTCTTTTTCTTTATTCTTCTTCGTCTTATTTCTTTATCTTTCTTGCGAGAGTATATGTCGGCAAAAATAATAATAAAAAAATAAAAGTGGATAAAAGTTGCGATGTCGCATAATCTAACCATGAACGATTGCGATCCTTGTCTCATAAATAATAACAAACAACATTATCCCGCATATATATATATATACGTATGTATATACCGTAAGTATATGGTATATAAATTGTCGGGGAGGGACTCGACGACGGACGCATTACTTATCAGCGATCGTTTGACTTACAACAATAATAATAGAGGGTGGATTCAAAATGGCCGGTTTAAGTTAACACGCGCATGATCGAGGGAGCGAATATATCCACCCTTAAAAGCTCACTGGTTGTTTGCTGCTCCCCTTTATCAATCCCGCCTCTCTAACCTCGCGGAGGCGTACAGGACGTATAAGGTATAGTTGACTGTATATATGTAGAGGAGATAAATGAGCCAGGACATGCGCCCTGACCGCGACTATAGGACGATTCTTTATTCTCGTGTATATCAGGTAAAGTCCAAAGACCAAAGACCACGAAGACCGAAAAAAAAACTTGACTCGTTCACATACGACTTGGTGCTTAAGTAGGCAATTGATATGTAGTGCGTTAGGTTCTATTTTCTTATGTCACGGATATTTCCAAATCCTGACCATCGTCTCGTCGATATATTTTTCGGATAGAAATCATTTATACTCTGCTCTTTATTTTTCTGTTGATTTTCTTTTATCATGGAATTGTATTACAGTATAATAGTTCCACCTGTACAGGGTGCCATGCGTTTATACTGTTAGTTACCCGAAATCGAATAGACGAGACATCGACGAATGTTTTGCACAGAAGTCGTAGGGTTTTAAAGTGGACAACAGGGGATAGCGTCATTGAACTTTTATCCCCGCGGGTTCAAGTGTTGAGGTAATTCGAAAGTTAACTTTGATTCTTTGTACAAGATGGTGTAGTTTTTTGTATGTACATACATACCGGATAGCAAAATAGAGAGAGAGTTCAACTTTGACAAAGTTTGAAAAAGTACCACTATAACTATTTGATATGAATACGTATGAGGAATTTCAAAAATTTGCAATAAATGTAACAGTACAGTGAATTTGCTATAGGTACGCTGGCAGTCGAAGGGCTGAAGATATTTCAGCAAAATCTAATTCTCATATATGTATAATACATGCTCTACCTGCGGACCAATCAGCAATAAATATGATGTCAATTTTGCGCAATAAATATCATGAGCTGCAGACGAAGAATTAGTGATTAGAATTGGCAAAGAATTTCTGAGGAAAAGCTGGTGTGTCCGTTTTTTGTTAATCATATTTCCGAACAGTGCAGAAGACGACATGTTTGTGGTCTCTTGAATCCCGGAACCTGCAGCAATCATTGTCGGTATTACGAAGGGTATTGTCTGTACCTCTACCGAGAAATGTTTTTGAAACTGGAGCGACCGTCTGCGCATGCGTAAAATAATTATCACAACAGTTTCATTGCATTGGTCGGCGAGATCGCCACGCCCCGATATTTTGGGCCCGAAAGTCAGGAGTTCCAACTTCATCATTCGGGACTCTAACCTCAAAACTTTCTATTGTCAAGGTAGCCGCTAGAAATGGAGTGCAATTTTCCACTTGGAATTTTTCAAAGCTATGTTCTCAGCAAACACATATCCAATCAATGTAAAATTGATAATAGCGATAAAGAAGAATTGAACAAAGAGCACGATACTCTTAGATTTTTCGAAATCAAGAAAAAGTTGAAAAGGTTACAATAAATAATCTGTTCAAGTTTCGGTCGATTTTTGGAAATCGAAAAGTATCGTAACCTCCGTTTTATTCTTCTCCATCGTTGTTACAAATTTTACATTGATCGGATGTGTTTGTGGAGAGAAAATAGCTTGTGAACATCGTGTTTCATCAAGTCCCCTCAAACTTGCGGGATGGCCAGCCTGCAGTAGCTGATGCGTAAATTCGCGCATGCGCCGTTGATCGCTCATATTGTAAAGTTTGTGGAAATGCGCTCGGTAAGTCGCGAATGGCTCGGTTGACTCGATCCTCTATGCCCACCTATAACCATACCTAGCTATCCCATCTATCCACCATTCGGACGATTGGGATTTGACACCTGACCCTATATGTAAGGGTCGAAGGCCACACGCACCTGCGTGAGAATCAACTCCAGTAGCGCGAGTGCCCCTAGATGGCTGGTCTCCCACTACGTTGTCCTGGAGCAAGCGATCAAAGCAACCCCGACGAATAACAGCCCGCGACTGATTCAGGAGAAGTGGGGATGTTTGTTTGGTCGATTACGCGACCCTCTGATCCTGGGCTAGCTGTGTCCGGCCCGTCTTCGTATTCTAGGACCTTAAACTTTCCATCCATATTTCCGAACCCACGTGACTCGACCCTTTTTGTTTTTTATTTCCTGCCTTCAAAGAAACCCATTGAATATGCCGATGATCGGGCGATAGCCTGCGAGATGTCAAATGGAATATTTTATCCATTTGAGGAAAAAAGAGGAATGGACAAGCTGATCGTGTTATCGGGTTTGAAAAGTACTGTGCCCCTCACCTTGAACTTGAATAACTTGCGTAAAACTTCAAATGATAGCATAATACATATAAAGACAGACTCGAAAAGTTTTTAATCCTATAAAAGGATAGTAACCAGGGGTGTTTAGACACCCAAACGAATTCAAATCTCCCGCCGCAAGGAGACGGCTTTTCTCGTTTTTTATACCCTCTTACTTAATTTTTGACAAACTTTTAGACTTCTCGCAAAATTTCTGTAGGTTCACGCGATTCTGCATTAAAAAATGAAAGAAATGAGCTCCTGTAGGGCCCTTCACGTAAAATTATATACGAGATATGAATTTTTCGAACAGCAATAATTCCTAACTGATCAGCGGCGATATTTCCAATGAAGCTACTATTCTCGACGTATAATTGAACTAGATCAAAAACTTCTCCATGGAAATATGTTACCCCTGAATATTGAAAAATTTTCATGACTTTTTTGGCCCATTTTATTTTTGATTTTTTTTTTCAATTATTCATGATGTAAAATTAGTTGCTTGATAATCAGATACGACATTGGAGTTTGAGGTGCGATAGCACGGCACTGCAGGATAAACTCCGGGTCTTTCCGTACTTATTATATTCGCTTCCAAACACCTATAAATATATATATTATCTCTGTATACGATCGCGTCAGGTATATACCCGGGAGTTCCAGGAACAAATTTACTCTCGCAATATTTATCCAAGTCTAATACGTATGTATTTACGTGTATAGAAATATATAACATGGGGTATGTATGTACCTAACTACCGCTATGTATGTATGTATACCGAGATGGGGCGACGACAGATCCAATTTGTGAAATTATCGTAACAGGAAATACGCGGTTGGCTACTTCCGCAAAACGTAAAAAAAAAAAAAAAAAATGGAATAAAAAAAAAAAATTCGTTGCCACTACATTCTGCAGGGATTGGTGAAAAAATTGCATATAAATATAAATGATATCGAATGTTGCACGTGTATTAATACACACGAGAAATATACTCGCGATGCAAACCGCAAGTGGGTATATACGGCTTCCGGTTGGATCATCAAATTTCGCTACTCCTCGAGGATGTATGTACAATACAATATGTACATACATTTCATACTGAAAAAAAGAAATACAAAAGAGAAGAGGAGAAAAAAAATTGGGGAAAAAAGCACAAATGCGGTGCTTTTTCATACACATGTAGGTAACATTATTGTGTGAGGTCTCCAATTGTATGCTATGTATGTATTTCAGGGTCTGCTGAGTAGTTTAAATAATATATTTCACATCGTCATTGAAAACCAGAGCGATTTTGAAATTACGTATAGTCGAAAAATTCGTGCACCCATAGGTAAAATGTATGTATAATATGTATGGATAATATATGAAGGAGACTGAGACGAAACGTTACAAAGCAGATTCGCGAAGAGCATGCGATAATGATAAAAGAGGCGGTTCGAATCGTATCGTTGTAAGTTGAAAGAGAGGAACAATGAACAAATTGCTCAAGGTAAACTCGTTCGAAAAAATCCTTCCCACCGAAGGCTGTAGCCTATAAGTGCATTCGCGGTATACTAGGTAGGTATAAGTATGTAGCACCAAATACCAAACAGCATAGCAAATACACAAATGCTGCAGAGGAGAACGTACACGTCTAGTTTTGCCGCACGAGAATGTTAACAGAACGTTATAGCTATACATATTATGCAATACGTTCACCTAAGCATTATCAACAAACCATCTTCATTCTACTGTCAGAACTTATACGTGCTAGTTTTTCACCGCCACATCCTTCTCAGACTATTATACATCTTCATGTTTCATGATTTTTTCAATCAATAAACGTTCTCACGTGAAAACAGATAATCTGCTGATTTATTTTTCAGTCCTGTCCTTTATTCTTTCTGGGATTTCTTTCAATTAAACCATACGCAAAACGTGCTGGTGAAATTTCATTTATTCCAAGAAAAATTGGAAATTCCAGTTCTTTTCTTAGCTTTGTGCAGTTGTGTCAGAGCCAAGTTTGTCTTCGTGGTTCGTCGAGGATCGAATGATTTTGTTGTATTGACTAAAATTTGGTCAATAACGATATTATGGGAGATGACAGATGCACATGTGTATGAAACGTGTGGGTATGTGTGGGATATATGATTATGTAGAAGCAGCCTCACCTAACGAACCATACGTTGAACGTGTTGGGTATAGAGTCCACGTCACAACAAACTATCTGTAATCGTCTGGACTGACGGGTTCCCCTCCGGCGGTATAGGTACTGGTAGAATCCAGTTTTCATTCGAATTAACAAATCCGAGAAAGATACTCGAGCGTATCGTAAATCATGGGGTTTCGTTGATTTCTAAAATTTGTGTTTCATTTTATCGAACGAGATGAATTTCATATACGCACGGGAATCTCGTCTCTTTTTCTACAAAATTGAAAACGCCATTTACATACATACCTATGTATACAACGTAAATATTATTCTCCTTTACACATACCTCCGTATTCAGATGTTTGTTCTTGTGCACGTATTTGATATTTCGGCTTTTGGCTGAAACTGGCCAACATCGTGCGAGGCGGTTCAATACTTGGATGAGAATAAATTCGCAAGAATAACAACTCCAACGTCTGTGCCAACATTCGAGGAAATCTAAGAAAACATTACTAAAAAAACTTTACCTACAGCAAATCCCCGGCCATCGACATCGATGTTCAATTTGACGCTTTGCAGATTATACCCAATTTACTGATGGCCGCTTGTGAATAATTTCAATGAACGATCCGTGGAGGCAAGAAATGTCCGCGATTCTCCAGAATCCCGAGGTGTTGATAGGGCTGCGTATTTTCTACAGCGAGAGAGTAAAGCGCCACGTTTGCCCCTAGCGGCGAATGCGGAAGTATTCGTTACATCCGAAATCGAGAGTCTAGATTAACAGTAAGTACAGAGAAAAAGAGCTTGACGGACATTCACAATCAGGTGTAATACTTAACTGTGAGAAAGACACGTACAACGATAGCATAAATAATTATGCAATCTCCCGTTGCAAAAGGCATGAAGATAGAACCAATGTCTTTGTACTATTTCCTATAGATTTTAGTTTGTTATCAGTTAACAACTGACCGATTTGACTTAAACAAGGAATCTCAATATCGCGAATGTCGCCGATATTCCAAAAAAGAGTTTCTCCAATAAACAATGCAATTAGCGATAAAACAAACCGTTTATACTGATACAATTTCCACAATTGTACGACAGATTTCTCCAGTTTTTTTACGTCTTTTTTTTCATTTTCTATTCTCAACTAACTACCTTACTACCGTAATTTTGATTCCAGTTTTTATATGATGATAATTTTATAAATGTAATAAATGTACTTAAATGAGGTACATTAACTGGGGTACGTAATATAGAAATTTGATTATGGTTATAGCGAAAGAAAAATGTTCAATATTTGATGGATAAATAATTTGGGCTTCGATTGTTCAATACTTTTCGGTAAATTTACACCTTACAGGTGTAAAATGTAATACTAGCCTTCACTGCTCTGTTTTTTTATAATTTTTTTTTTCTTCGCGCAACTGATCATTGGAGAAAGTTCGATATCTGTTTTATCGACGTTTTGAGGTATATAATGAGGCAATAAACGAGCAGATAAAGAATTTTACCGGCGCAACAACCGTTTTGATGCGAATATATAGGATTATGTCTATAAATGATTATTGTTGTTGTCCATAGTGACAGCACGCTCTAGTAACTTGCCGGGAAAGTTTGAATGGACATAATTCATATATTTTTTTACGAGATAAAACGTTCTCTCCTCTAAGTCGCTTTATATTCAATAATCAACAAATTCCAGGAAGTTGAGATGAGTTATTAATTACTATTTAATTAGCCTTGTTTTGGTCCTCTGAAGCTTCAAAGTTACCCAAAATACAGTGTATAATTTTTTCAAGTGAATAAAACACACCTAGGTCTACTATTTGAAAACTGCAAACAATTACGTCATGCCGAGTAGTGAATTTTTTCAAAAAATTCTGTTACATTAATGGTACGAACTTCAACTTTATGGAAAAGTCGAACTTTTGCCAGAGCTCCACGTTCTGGGGTCCTGCAGAGCTAAGAATCACCGCCAATCAGATCGGCTATGAGATGGACGTCTGGATGTGTGTCATGTCAATTTTTTGTCCTGCGATATCTCGTGAACGAATCAAAGAATTTCCATGATTTTTATCTCAATTGAAGCGGTTCTCTTCATCTCAGAAGTAATCAGACTTCGAACTTGATCGATCCAGTACTTCCCAAGTTTTTCATAAAACAGAATTTTGGGAACAGAATTTTAACCGGTGCTACATCTCCAGACTGAATCAACGAATTCCTACGCTCCTAATTCCCTTACCTTATATTTTATAGTGTACCTATATATTGTTTTGCTGTTTTCCATTATAGGGACACATGACTTTAATATGTATGTAACAATTTTCTGAGGTTTTTAGGAAGCTGTAACTCCAAGATCTAATAGATATTCTATTCTAAACCGCCATTTATTTCGCACCAGTCTGAGTCTGATGGAATTTTCCTAACAATCGATTCAGTAGTTTGTGATTCAACAGAATTATACTCATTCACCATCAGGGTGAGCAGCAGTTACAGATTTATCTGGCTGATCACCGTCATCCGAATTATCTCCTCATTTTCTTCTCTAATTGGAAACATCATCGTCTCGGCAACATACGATAATTCCCGATTATTATCCAAGCCATGTGATCGTAATTTTCAACATTATACGGCCTTGAGTCAGTGGCTAGATTTGAGCTAATCGACAATGAAGGGTTGTTGAGGTTCGCTCGCGTGTTCGTAACTTATCCTAATGTCAATATGTAATTTCGATTTTCTGGCTCACTTTAGTCCTTGCTGATATATAGATATATTGTATATACCTGCCTGCTTCGTTGCGCCAGCTGAATTCAACCGCAATCTAAACCACGAATTAAGATAAGGCTGATCTAACATCTCGTATGCAGAGACGTGTACATATATCTATATCCGATGAACATCTACTTACATTATTTGTCTGTGGCAATAATACGTATTGTACCTTTGCTTTGTAGAGATATATAGGTATAGGTGTTACATCAGGTAGGGCGGTACCCACAACTTCCGGGTTGCAAGTCAGGGTTATTATATTATCAAGCCGAGCAATGCAGCAGGCATTACGATAAAAGAAGATCCGTATCTGTACGTGTAAGGCTTGTGTAACTGTCGTCTTTTACGATTTGAATTTAATAAACTTATCCTTTTTATTCTTATATGTTTTCAATTGGGTATAGACAGTTTTATGCTATGTCTCTTTACATTGAATACTGTTTTTTTTTTTTCCCCGAATGTTTTTCTATTGCGCATCGTGTAACGCCAAGAAAGAGAGTTTTTATACAACTATACGAGATTATTTAGCCCCTACTTTACGAAATTGTTAAGTGCAGGCGTATTTCGAATCGTCAAGATTCGTATTTCCATCCAATTCGCGAAAACTAAATTTTACGCGTTTGGAGATTGACCTTGTTCGGTGACAATGAGACGTTCGACACAATATTGACACAGCTGCGGATTTTTCTTCAGGTAATTTTTTTGTAAATTGCTATTAATAAAATCTGTCCGTCATATAATATGGGGTAATTGAAAAAGGCTTATGTCAGACGCTTGCGTATCGTATACATGTGCATAATTATAAAATGTATGGTGAAAAGTAAATTTAGGAATGAAAAATATCAACAATTACTCGGATAATCCGAAGATGCACGTGTCTGAAGGAAAGACTTCGGTGAAATTTTGATAAAACCGATCCTTTTATTTTCAAAATTGCAAAAAAAAAAAATAAATAAATCGAATAAAAAATTCCTTGCAACAAAACTTGCATGATATTAGAAAGTTTTTGCGCAAAGAAAATTTTGCAGGAAATTTCCGACGTATCATTGTGAAAGGTTCCTTTTGCGCGTACACTTTTATCGCGGAACATTGATACTTTTTTTGAATACATATAGCAATGAACTAATATTATCTAAGTTTTCTTGCAATGAATTTTTCATTAGATCTCTTCTGGCAATTTTAAAAATTAAAAATACAAAAAAATAGACGGTTTTATCAAAATTTCACCGAAATCTCCCCTCAAAATTTTTTCCTAAGAAGTGAGGCTGATTTTCGGTGGTCAAAAAAACGCCGGTAAATGGCCATCTTCAAAAATTCGTACCAGGGCCATAAAAGATCGTAGAGAATTTTCTAAAAAAGCAAAATGAAGGTGAATCTGTCCTCTTCAGAACAACACTTGAGATATTTGATTATCTTCATTCCTCAGTTCGCTATCTAACTTTAAGTGCGACGGGAAATTTCGACTGGTGTACTCAAACTTTTGGTCGGTAGTGTATATTCTGGCTGATCCTTCCAGGGGTAGTCAAGGACCTGTACCTCCGACTTGTGTTTCACTTTTTCCTTGTTCCTTTTTTTTTTCTATTGGTCCAAGATTCGTAGAAAGAAACAGAATCACGATGAGTATGAATACATATACTTACATGTTATTTTGCAACATACGACAACATAGGTATAGATCAAGACAGACGGAGGAATAAGGAATGTTCTCCAAGCTGCGCTTTAATCTGTAAACCTTTCACCTGATCGCATTCGTTTCATGGTTCACTGCCAGAAGAGGAGGAATGCCTCTGCGACTCAAGAATATGTACACATACATCAGAGTTTAGCCTTTGTTGCTTGGTTTTTTTTTCCTTTTCTTTCCTTCTTCTTCTTTCATCTTTAGTATTTATGCATCTACTTCTTTTTCTACACATCGCAATGATGTACAGGAATTTTCTCACTTCCACGTAAAGGTGCAGAGAAGTTTGAACGAAAATTTTGCCAGTTTGGCAGAATATACCTATGTTGATGCAATGTCGAAGGTTGTATAGAGTTTTATTAACCTCACGAATGAAATAAGTGAACTTTCATAATATGGCTTTTCTTGTAGGTGGCATACAATTTTTTTTTTTTCTCTACGATTTATTCCTCTATAGTCTAGTGCCTCGTGTAAATACCATATTTGGCAGGTATTCGGTCAAAAAACGCGAATCTGCTTCTTCTGGATATAGAATATTACTTCCACCCTGAAACGAATGTCTTTATCTGAGCAAAGTATCATATTCTATCCCTATTTTACATGGTATAGAATTTTTGTACAATCAGTTGAGAAACAAATGTAAAAGACAAAAAAAAAACCAACGTACAAAGATTAATTATCGTCTATAAAAAGCATATGGAATTGCATGCGTCATCAAGATATACTATATTGAAGTAATATTTATGCACCTGACAATTTCGATGCCTGGGTCTCGAAGGGTTGATGAGTTGAATAATTGTGCCAGATTTGATCTGTGTCTGGCAGCTGAAATAGTTTGGTTTGTACCTACCTATAAGATATCACTGTGTCTAATCTTGAGGAGCGAAAAAATTCAGAGGTCTCGGGATATATGTATGTAGGAGAAAAGACCGACCTTCCCGAGCCATGATTATAAATCGTGAGACGTAATGGCTTTTAGTAAAAGAAAAATAAAATGAAAAAAATGAAAAGAAAATGAACAAAAGTGGAAACGTTGGTATAGATATAAAGTTTATACTTTGATTACCCACACAGTTGGTCGAAGTTGTATTTCGCGTGACGCATTATACAAGCGTCTTCTTTATTCTTATTCTTCTTCTTATTGTTATTATTATTATTCTTTTTATTCTTTTTATCTGCTTTTGCTTCTGCTTCTTGGTTAATTTTGTCCTCGTATTTATATGATGTAATAATGTAATCGTTTTATTGAAATATATTAAATACAGCCCATAATCAAATGGTGGAGTACCTATAAGTACCTATATGCGAACAACGATCTTCTTTTCCTTCATTGGGTCAATACGATATTTTCAGTATGTGGTAAGTAGGTATATGTATAATGTCAAGATACGTAACAGAACTACATACAAACTCCGCGTTTCACTCCAGGAAATTTTTGGCTCGGAGTCAGACTCGCCGTTTGATATAAAGAATTCGCAGAGAATGTAGATTAAGGGGGTGCTATACTTGATTTTTACCGACATTTATGATTTTTTCGGACATCTGCGGATTGTCCTTTTGGGATTGGATGATTCAGGAGGGATGAGTCCTAAATAATCGCAAACATTAGTAATGAGACGAATTTTTTTTTTTTGCTATGAAAGTACAAAACCCACCTTTCCTAAAACAGATTTTGTATGTATTTTACAAAGGAGCTTTTCGGTTCGTCATGAGGAGTTAAGCATATAGTTACACGATGTCTGGGGTGTTAAGTTTTTTCGTTTCAGTTTCAAGGCGTATACGTACTTACATACACACGTAAGTATATAACGTACGTCCTTTGATATTTCGTCGTGGCTTCTCTTGATGTCTCGATGTCGTGTTTTCTGTTTGGTCACGCCAACTTTTTAGCCCGTTCGCGTTTCGGCTCCATAGGAATCAGGACGATATAACGAAGAAAACGAAGACAACGAACGACAGAAGGAAGACGCGTATCGATTTATGCATGGGAAACCCAGCGATTTTATATTCTATGTATAAATTATGCATATATGTATAGCTATAATACATATATACCTACTATGTATGTTTGTAGGTATGTATTGCATGCCACTGCAAATACACGCCTATATTTCAAGACTCGCGAAACGAAACACTTCGTTTAAGTTATTGTCAGGTTCACTCGTTTTTTCATGTTTCTTTCTTATTCTCTCTCTCTCGTTTATTTCGTTTTTTCTGTTTAAATCAAGCGCATATTCAACCGTGTAGGTATATTACAGACGTCTACATATACGTGTATGTTTTTTATTTTTTATTTTATTGTTTAAATTACATGAAAAAATATTCTAAATATTTTCTTCCTCATATCAATGATCATGTAGATTCATCTATTTCTAATTCGTGATGATTATGAGGATTATATACGAGCTTATAGAAGAGTACAAATGAATAGTCAAGAAATTTTTGAACATAGAAAAAAATCAGGTGCCTAAATATTAATGTTTTCATAAATAAATTTCCCCTTCTTTTTGCTCAAAATTAATACGTGTATGAGTTTAGGAGTTTTTGAAAATGATTTTCAGATGTTGGCTAATTCAGTTGGACCAATTGCTAATTTGAATGATAATGATTCCGGACTAATTGCAAAATAACGACCTGCACGTGTATAATATAATAATTTGACGCGCAGTATAATATTATGCATGTAGCTGACTGCCTCCGGCATTAAAATAACGCAGTAGATCGCGTGTATAGTGTACTCGATGAATCTTTAGCAGTCCAAGCTGCCTACCTGCGCATATAATTAAACGTCGATAAAATATTATAAACTGCGGTTGCGCAATTTTCAAACTTTGATGAATTTCATCTGACGCCGGTTGTTAAATCCGCATGTATTCGAATCTCTCCGACGTTCTTCTAAATCGCGTCATTCAATATCCACTGAAAATAATTCCTTCTACTTCAGTCTGTGATTATTGGACATCATTTATATGTCGCAAAAAATCTAGACGATTTTAGCGCCGATTTGACGGTTTCAAAAACATTTTTTTTTTTTTTTAAATTCATTACTTGATTTATTCTTTCGAAATTCGGTTCTTCAATTAACTCGATGAGCGCGTATCGCAATTGGCTACTGCATTTCCGAATATGTGCAAGCAAATGGCAGGTAGGTTTATAACGTAGCGTCAACGACGTTGCTGCAGACGAAACACGCGATATAGAATTTCTACTTCTTCCAAGTTTTCCTTGAATCGATATAAAGCGGGAATGTTACCCGTAGAATGACAGTGGTGGGGTTGGAGGTTGTAGAAAGGAACGGAGAAATGGAGAATCAGAAACGGCGAAGCAGGTGAATCTATATACCTACCTATGGACGATAATAATGATTTACTTTACTAGGATCCGACTCGTATGTCAAGAGGCATGTGACTCCGATACTTTCCTTACGACGAAATTTAGTTTTCGATGATCCACCTCGTCCCATTCACACAGCTCTTCCGCCGTTTTACGGGGTCAAAAGGACCCCAAACTTTTTCAAATAGCTTCTGGACAAACAGTCTCGTTCTAATAGGGTCCAAAAAAAAAATTACGGATCATGGATTTCAGATTCTGGAATAATAAACAACCGCTTCTACATGAGAAAGCAAATAATCATATGACGAAATAAAATCTGCGGATGATGCATGCAATTTTTTACTACAAACCAGCAAGTGAATCTATACTGACCACGATCGATCATCAGGTCTAAAATTTTCTGCGCAGATCTCTCAAGTTCAAACAATACAAAACTACTGCGTAGATCAATTCCAAAATTTAGTCATTTCTAAGTTGGGGTGAATTCTATCGATTAAGATCAATATCATAAAAATCCGTTGATTTTTTTTTCGAGATATGGCTATTTCAAAGTTTTGTGTCTATGAAATTTGGTTCGATCAATCACGCAAAAACTAGTCGGCCGATTGAATCCAAAATCTAATCAACTCCGAGGGACAAATTTCCATGGATTCGTTCTCAAGATATTGTCGGACATAAAATTCATCATACACCCGGACGTTCATCCAAAAATGATCGGAATTGATTCTCTGGACCTCAAAACCTGAAGATCTTGTAAAAACTTGACTTTTCACTTTCGGAGTGATTATGATAACTTCCCTTGTTCCAAAGCGGGAAGTTGGAAAAAACAGAAACATCAAAGTAAACAACGTCGATATAAACAATAGAGAAATAGATATATGTTTAGATTTTACTTAGGAATTGTATGCAACGCGTCGCATTATAGCAACTGATTAAATATCCTGATAATCGTACCAGTGAACGGACGGTGCGGAATGACCGCCATACGATCATCCGGGCATGTGGTGCAAAGAGCCCGGTAACTGGAGCCAGATAATATTCCTATCGGTCTTAATTGATCCCCAGAGAGTCTGTTCCTCTCTCTGATATCGGTAATCGAACAGCGGAATAATGTTATATACCATTTTATCGAAATTTTCAAATGTTATCATTCACGCGCAATGGCGTTGTTACCGAGAATCACTATGAGGCCTTTTCATTCTGTATATCAACCAAATTGTTCTACCCTGACGCAATCAAACACATTACCTAGATATACCCAAAAAATCGTAATTTCACATCGTTATATGCGCAGACATATCATCGTATGTTTATAAACAATAAGTTTGACGCACTTCTGATACACATATAGAATCGTGACAAGATATTTCCTCATAAGTATCTGGTCATGGGCACATAATAAAAATTCTTTCTTATTTTATTCTCCTGAATCTTGTGTTCATGCAAATATATATTTAATTTACTTAAAATTGATGGAAAATTGATAGTGATTGACATTTGGCCCATATAATAATAATGATAATTGAAATAATAATCTCAAGAAGCGAATGTGACGTACGTATGTCTATCAGATCCGGCGGTCAGTGCAGCCTGGCTGCCTACTTAATCGCGCAGCAATCAAACACCGAACCGTTCTGCTTACAGCGTAGGTAATTGTATACGAGTCGCGGAGATAAAAGTCGCGAATAATGAAAAAATAAATTATACAGTAGTCTGCTGAAAATATTGCATGTCATGAAATTGAATAATTTCCAATTTCCTTGTACGTGCAATAGAAACGAGGCGAGCAAAACGAGGTAATAAGTGTATCCGATAATTCCAATCGATATGATAGTTCGACGATTGCGGGCGAAATCGGCCGCCACTGAAAAACGTTCGGAATTTTCGAAAATCGACAAACGTGACAAGATTTCAGTTATACCTATTGACGTTGTAAAAATATTATTAGATGAAGCTACAAATTTTCGGAGTCTTGGATTTTCCGAGTTTTCAACTTTCGGATCTTTGAGCTGTCTGCATTTCGACCTTTTAGAATTTGCAAGTTCTGAACTCTAACGTTTCTAAAAACTCAGAACTGTGTCTCAATAAAAATTCGGAATTTTCACCGTTCCGAATTTTTGGAACCCCGATCTTCAATGCCCCCCCCCCCCTCCCCCCCAGGTCCTTTGCAAATCATAACACTGCAATTTTCCAAAAAACATTGACGAAGCTTTGCGGGGTCCATTTTTGCCCGTGCAGTGTCTGCAGTAATATTAGAGTCGTTAAATCTGACGTTCAATTTTTCAAACGCAAGTTAAACCTCGATTTATGACGTCATTCAATTCTGAAACACTACATAATATGCGAAATTTGTTGAATGGCTCGTTTTTCCCGCCTTTTTCCTATCTGTTTATTTTTAGCTAAGGTCAATCAACGTGCATTCTCAAAAATCCTGTAGCATAAAATCGTGTACTATTGATATGACGATAAAACGGTTTTCCCTATCCCTGTATAAATAAAATCAATCAAATTCTACGAAGTAAGTAGGTACATAGAATTTCTGTTATTTTTAAAGGGGCTATTGGACATTCCTATTTCAACTGTATAATTTCTATTCCATTTCTCAGAGCTATGCTCATAGTTATAGTCCATGAGCTCACAAAGCGCAGTCATGTTATTGTCGTAAAATATAAATAATGTTCCGTTTAGCTTTACCTTATACCTATATAGGTATATAGGTAGCCCTGTCATCGACAACTACCTAGACTCTCAACCCCTAAACCCGAATAAATAGTAGGTATTTATCGATGGTAAACATTTACATGTTATCATCGAGCTCCACGTGCGGGGTGAATATCTCCCTCATTTACAAATGCGTGTATCTAAGTAGATATAGTATATTCGTATATGTACACGTGACACACGTTTACTCCGATTTCCTATCCATGTTTATATATATGTATGTATGTATGTATGTACCTACCTGCCTAACTATCTATCTATCTACCTATATATGCGATTGCGTGCGCGTGGTCTGATCCGACGCGCTAATGCTCACGATTACACGCACCTTGCTCACCGCACGCACCAGACGGTCAAATAGCGAGGCGCAGGTGGTTGCAGAGCAAAACCCCCACAAAGATCACCGATTAATCATTTCACCAAAAATTGCTCAACGATTTATTGCCTAGCGAATGTTGACCCTGCGAGTCTTGTTTGTACAATTACGCTAGATACTCAGCGATTTTTATGATACACTGCAGTCATATGCTCAATTTTCCCAAAATAAGAAGAATCAATTGGTCTATTGAGTTACCCTGGACCCAGGGGTTAACCACTCATCGATTGATTGTACACCTGACTTCCAGACTTTATGAAGTCAACTGACTTCAACTGACTTTCATTGACTTTAACTGACTTCCACTGACTTGTCAGAGAAGTGTACACCTGATTTCGAGAGCGTTTAACCTCTCGCCCTGAACCTTTCATCCACAATGATTTGCTGTTGTTGTTGTTGTCGTTCGATTTAGAAGTTAGAATAGATCTAAATCTAAATCTAGAATAGATCGATGTAGTAGTTTAAGGCTGGCCCATCGTGGTTAGCCAATTCACCTTGTTTTTCATCGTCAGATCATATTCAGGCCATGATCCTGTAAACTGTAAAGTTTCAAACCTTTTCGTATTTGTTCAGAATCATGTGTGGCATCAGCTATCATCTTTCGGATTAGCGAAAGTAGTTTTTTACACGAAACCAATGCTCCTTTATCACTTGCGTGATGAACAGTAAGAATTATTTGTCTACCGATATTTTTCGTTGCAAAGTGCATCTTCAAATGCACAAATCTATCTGTGTTCACATTTGCCAAAAATAATACCTGCACACCAACCAGACTAAAGACGTTCGTGTTTGATCTATCGACCAGCGAGTGCGCAGGCTGACTTTGAAAGTCCGTAACTTACACAAACTTTGAAATGTTGTACATAAGAAGATGAAGGTGAATGGATGTTATATTTCACGAGAAATATACGAGCGAGTGGATTGAGTATATACGTACGTAGTATATAAGGTATAATTTTGCTATTCTCGAGGAATTCAAAAGGTACATCATATGCGGTATTGCCGGCCGAAGGACAAATTGCAGAAATATGTATGAAGGAGAAGAATCGTCTTGACTTGCAAGTGGAAAAAGAGAATTGTATAACTCGTATATTGAAATGGCAACAGTCAGATATACTGGAAGAATCATATTGTACATATACAATTAAACGTACGAACACACATAATCTTTAATAAAAATTTGCAATATATTATTCCTGGGAGATTTTATTGCTAATCGAGTTGCTAATTGACAGACTGTGAATACAGTTACGATGCAATTGCTAAACCAACAATTACAAATTGATGTTGCAGTTCGTGCGGAAATTTGAAATTCTATACCACTTGCGCGTGGGCGTTTATCTAGCAATAAGGTTAATTCATTTTTGGAACAGCGTGTATGTGACAAGTCGGCATTGCAGATAACTACTAGTTTCTGCACCTGCACAATTCGGAGTTTCTTGACTGTAGCTGAGCTTGTCGTGCCTCAGACAATCGCTCGGATGTATCAATAATCGATAAATCAAAGCTTGAATGTATATTGTACTATGAACCGTGTACTCGAATGTATGGAACCCGCCCCTACGACACAAAGAGATTTGAGCTGAACGTTTCGCTGTTCAAAATATATATTCTGTACATCTATTCGCGTTTGACAATTTATCATACGTTAAATCAGAGTCAAACGGGGTCAATGCGATTTATTAACTTATTCATAGAATTAATATCTCATACACTCACGTGCGCGTCTAACGTAATTACCCATAACCCCCCGTATTCTCATCTATATTTCTCTCTCTTTCTGTCTATGGAACAGGAAATAGATTCTTGTTTTCTCGACCGTTATGATCTGATAAACGTCAATCTCTTTCTTTCGCTCTCTTGCGTACTTCCCGTCTATAGGTAGGTACACATTGTATAGTTCTAGGAAAGACCACTAAAAGTATATTAATTTTTGTTCGGGGTCGAAATATCGAAAGATCGAAATTTTGAATGGCCAAAAATGCGAATGCCTGAACAAAGATCGTTAAAAATATAAAAGGCACTATTTAAGAAGGGCGCTAAAGTATTACCTAAAAATTACGTATATTTCAGGTGTCGCTGGTTCAGTATTCGTATTTTTAGAATTCGAAATGTTGGCCAGTCTATATACGTATTGATCTTGAGAAATTTTGATCCTCACCCCCTGAAAACAATCAGAAATTGAGTCTCCGATTCAATTCTTCTTACTAAAATTAACGAAATATTGATTTTCGATTGTTGCAAAGAAACTAGGTATTCGATTTCAAATCCAGTACTAGAAAATGTTCATCTCAGTGTTCGGAACATCTCATTGATTGGGATTTTCTCCGTGATTTACAAATTCACTAGGTACGATTGTAAATAATTCCTGGGTTTTTATTTCATTCGATATGAAGTGTTGGGGTGAAAATTTTCAGTTCCAAACAGACCCAAGAGCGATTTGAAAAAAAGCAAAACTTCCACTTTGAGTAGGGTCTTTTTTTCCCTAAAATTGATCCTAAAACAGTCAACCCAAACATCGTGATTATGTAAAATAGGAAATTGATTAGTCATGGGAAAACACTACTGAATTTTCAACATAATTTGAATATTCCATGCCAGGAGCTAGTATAGAAGATAAATAAGTGGGTAAGTATTTCCAATCAATCGATATTATACACCTGGCTACTTGTGATTATTTCAGAACGATTTCTATTCGAAGGGGAATCCGTAAAATCTCTTGCAGATTAATTTAGCTGCAGAGGAAAAAAAAATCTAATCCACAACTTGTAGGTTTCTATAAATTATTCTTATGATTAATGACCCCGTTTTTAGCGGCATATCGTTGCGTGGGATAGACCCAATTGTGTTTCTTTCAAAACTATATTTCAGATGCTTAATGAGCCTCATGATCATAAGCCTTATTGTGTAAAAAGATATTAGCTATTTGCGATTAGGAGAGAGAGAGAGAGAAAGTCGGTAAAGTTATCGATTTCTATAAAAATTACAATTTCCGCACAGTTTAAACATCAGAGGCGGATGTATTGAGATCCTATATAGAATTCTCGTTTTTCCCTCTAGAGGAAGTAGAACATTCGCCAGGAATTATAAACTCGATTGATTATTATTCTGCACATCGGAAGTCAACGGGATACTTCGAAGTATTAGTTGATAAACGAATTTTTAGTAATTGATGGATTTTATTATGGAGTAAGAATAACTGGTTGATTGATTAATTGATTTTTTCCTCTTCGGATATATCTACAGGTATAATGAAAAATTCTAAACTTTCAAGTTTATTATAAAAATAGATTTTAATGACCCACAAGAGTTACGGGGCAATTCGTTAGCCAGACTAAAATCAGCATTGATTACCAATTAGGGGTCTTAATATCTGTCATCTGACGTTTAGAAATGTCCTGCAACGACCGTGAAGGCTATAACTACCCCTAGACACGAGATCTCGTGATGAATTATAACCGTCAACATTTGTATATAATTGACAAGTAGATTCGAATGTATGTACCTATATATTTGTAACAGTGTACATATGTACGTACAAAGGTATGTATCTTGGTATGTATACCATATTCTTCATTTTCTCCGTCAACTGCAGTCATGCCACCCCTTCTATATAGAAAAAGAAACTTCCATAATATACGTGTCTTCAGTTTTTTAATGTCAAAAGTATCTTTCCTCTCGAAAATTTCATTCTCTGATCTTTGAACGTATAGATTTAAGATCGAGACAAATATTCTGAAATTGATGCACAAAAATTTCTCATCAAAAATCTTACATGAATACGAACGAACGTCTTACGGATAATAAGAAAGTGAATCGCCAAGCATGTTTTTCAACCCTTTGTAGTCACACCTCTGTAGAATCACGTGGTAGTAATCACACTGGGTCAAATTGACCCGACTGATTATCAGTTGGTTGCCGTACAAAAAGTATATTCGACCGATTTTTATCAAAAAATTATGGAACATACTTTGGACGTTGTAGAATGTGTACCAAAAGTCAATTTTACCGGAATGAAATGTCAAAGTGTCTAAAAAAATTCGTGAAGATGTGAATGTGCAAAAAATGCATACTTTTTCAGTAAAATATTCATTACATTTTCGTTTTTCAATTTTTTTCTCCAAATTTTTCATGGTCATACTCACAAGATATGGTACTTTTATTTAAAAAATGGCTCAATAGTAGGAGTTCCGACATGGTATGCAGAACCCCATCTGAAGACATCCCCATACAGATATTCAGCTCCAAGGTTTGGAGTTGGGTCAATTTGGAGCACGGTGACTACGGAGGGTTAATTGTAATCGTTCATAAATTCAATTGGGATTGATTGATTATAATCATACAATGCGACAGTGAAAATTGAATTATATTAATCGATAATATCACAAGTGAAAGTGAACTCCTCATCGTCAATCGCTGATTGTTTGAACAATTAAATTTTGCTCAACATTGCCCTCCGTATACATCATGCCTTAAATTTCTAATACCTATATACAGTTTTGGAAGTTCAGCACAGAAATCTTGGTCGGGATCCCCCGAAATCTCGGACGTTGCATATAGATAGATAAAAAGGGGGAGAAATGGGAAAGGGGGTGGTGATTTTCACCCTCAAAACTCGTGGCTCCTATAGCTGGTTTATAGATATTATATACATACAGAAGCTATAGTGTGTAATTTGGCAACCCTATGTTTGTCATGAGGTTAGCGCCGCCCTCAAACTATGAACTCCCACCAGTTTAGGCCACGCTGGCTTCGTCGGTTCCGTTGGTTGCTACAAACCAACGTATACCATCTATACTGTATAGCTAATTGCGCGAAGGAACTGTGTAGTCGTGCTGACTCCCACCCCGCAGTCGATATCAACCACAACTTCAAACTAGCGGGACTTTTGCTATCGGAGAAGAACGATATCCCAGTTCACAAACGTCGCTACTTAACGAAATTCACTCTGTCTGATATATTTCGACAATTTTTCTTTAGAAAATATCGCGCCATAATTTTTTTCTCTTCAGTTCATTGTCAGTGTACACGTTTTTCCGAAGTTCTCTTCAAATAAACCCTCTAAGGTTTTTTCAAACTTTCTCGCATATCCGTGATCAGTGTGAACATTAACAAACGCGTCATCTTCACGCTACATTACCCCATATTGCATTGCATTACATTCAGTGTCGATTTGTCCACGGAGTAGCAATTCATCCGTTCGACATTGTGATGTTATACGTGTAAAGAAGGTTTTTTTTTACTTCGGTCCATTGAAAATATTCCCAACGATGTAAGAAATCCGATCGAAATCAAGCAAGAGCTTGAGCTTGAGCATTGATGTGATTGTTCGTTTGTGGTGTGAAATTAGACTGTTTGGTATACATGGTGTGAAATAATTTGTGAGAAGTTTTTGGCTGCTGTCATTGGTACTTTAAGATGAACCATTGGCTCGGTTATTCGACGGTGAAGGACTGATAGTCGTTGTTGGATTATATTTCTCATCTAGAACGTTAAATCATCAGCATGTAGTGGACTAAGTTATAGTGTTTAGGTGTGCTTAACGCAAGAGACCATTATTCGTGCGGAGTGCGATCGGTTGAAGCCATTATTATTTTAACCGGAAATTCTAATCAGCGATGGAGTTTACCTGGGCCCTTCAGCAGCACCCCGATTCGTCTCAGACGGCACAAGGACATCCCGTAGAACATGAAGACACTAATGTTATACCGCACTCTTCGACTCGGCGTCTTTTAACCCAAGTTGCAGGTAAGGGACATTAGGGGGCTGGATTGATATTTCGAATTCCAAAAGCTGGGAAAGATCGACATTTCGAATTTTTACCATTAGGAAGTTTTGGAACTCGGAACTTCAATTCTGCCCCGGCGTAAGGAATCGGTAATTTTTTCGACTTAATCACGATCAAATCACAATAATTTGCCAGACTGGAAACGCAAAGTCAAACTTCAGTCGAATATTTCTTCCGATGAAATTCAGATGACGTTAGTTTTCCCGTTGAATAGAAAAATGTCAATGCGTTTCGCGACGAAGCTACGCAGGCCTCTGAAGGTGTCCTGTAAATCCAGTTTTTCATCAAATCAGCAGAATCTGCCCTGAACTGTTCTGAATCAGATCAGATCTCCTAATGTTGCACCAAAGTTTAAGTAAGGACACTTCGAAACTCCGAGCGATTTCAACTGCAGGAAACGCCGAGTCGGTGTGCAGTGCTTTCGTGTTATTTTTTTGACCAAATCAACTTTTTGTACAACTTCTGAGAGAATCACGCATGCCATTCGCAACTTTCTATAGATACAAAACTATTTTAGAAGAAAAAATCTTCGATTATCAAAATATTAATTCTTCAGGGATTCCCGCGATGAGTATAATTTTGGATATTAACACTCTTACGCTTGAGAGAATTGCAATTCGGATAATAAATTAGGTGCAGGTGATTTATCAGATGGGCCAAGTCAGAATATTACAATTTGATATTGTAATTTTTACTACGGCCGTGCTCGTTATTCTAGACAAGCTTACGAATTAATTATAAGAAAGTGTTTCGAGATATTCAGCTCTTATACACAGCCGCTTACATTGCCGTTTTCAAAATGTGTTGTGAATTGTCCTAAAAAAAATATTCAGATTTTGCTCAAAGAAATTTTTCCAGTCATATGGGATATTGCATCCTTCCATATAGTGACGAGAGATCTTATCTGAAATTCACTCCTGAAAACTGTCGAGCGGTACAAAAATTGCTGTCTTCAAATTGTTTCATTCGCAGAATCATGTGCATTTAGAGAAAGAAAAAAATGATGGTATCAATACCTTGGAAAATCGCCAAGATATTCGATATTAAAGAATAACAAGTAACACGTATTGGTCGACATGCTCTACGCTATTCCTATATAGCGAACGGAAAGTCCGGAAGAAATAATCCGAACGGTTTTATAGTCCGTAAAAGTGTGCCTTCCACAAATGAAACTTGATGAAAAACAAGTTGGCTCCGGCTTCGCACTTTTTGTGCTTCTTTTTCTATCCAATGTTTTTTTCCACCATCCGATGTAGGTATTGCTTTTTGGTTCGCGTAACAAAAATTTTCGTTCCAATCATTAGTATACGGTTCTCACAATTTCATCTGGGTACAGAAATTTCGGCGACGCAAGCAAGTAACTTGACTTCTTTTCTGGATAAATTTGTAAATCGCAAAATTTTAATGACAATAATTTTTCTCATGAATATAAATCGCGGATAGAACACCATTATTTTTTATCTCTGCAAAATTGTAGTTTATCATTATCCCGCGTATCACCACGTGCAATTAAAATGATATACGGTTTGAAATGACACGTCATTTGAGTTTGGATGTTAACTCGGTACTCGAGTCATACTTTATTTTTGGTATCTAGAACAAGTGAACTTTTTATCTCTCCAAATATTTCATAATAATATTTTGGAATACGTTTACGAACGTGTGTATCTAATGTTTGGAAATCAATTCAATCCCGTGGTGTATATTGACGAAGTTACTGATTCCTGCACTACACACAGTTCTTACCAGTGTTTCTTATTTTCCGTACCTCAAGTAGTAAACCTTACCGAATATTTTCAATAACCGTGTAGAAGATACTATAGATATTATACAGAGAACCAAAAAATCATGGCGAAGTATAAAAACTGAATGGTTCATACAGTAGAAAGCCCATATAGGCGCTAATTTATTATGGCACAGGAGGGACTTGAGCCGTGATTGGGCAGTTTCATTAGCCAATTATCACGGCTTTGGATCGTTGAGTACATATACCATCGGAAAATTTCGTACGGGCTACACGGTGACCCGTTTCGCAGTGTATTACTTAACTATTTAGCGCATCTTGGTGAAGTACGTGGACGAACGTATAGTTTATCAACGCCTGAGGCCTTGCGCTAACAAAAAATTCGTGGTATTTTTTTATATTTTTAGCTACCTATATACATATACGTTAACTTTTCACACCGTGTTCCAATTCTTCTGATTTCGCACGCTCCGGACCCTTTCCGGTCATTTCATACTATCAAAATTGATCACAGGATGAATCGCGAATGATATATTTTTCAATCCCCTTCTTCTTCTACTGCATATATCAGTCTGTTAATGATTATGATCCGTTGACATTTAAAAAAAAAATGAAGTTATTATTTAAGAAATATGATTCATGAAATGGTAAACGTTGTTTACTAATCAAATTTGAAAGTACTGATCCTCTATAGTTTTGTTTTTTTTTGTTCATTTTGCAAATCTTTTTGTGCATCGCTTTGTCATCTTGACGATCTTGAGTTATAATTTGCAAAGTCATTGCACGGATTCTTTAGTCGCGAAGAAAGTGAGGAGGGCAGCTGCGCTTATATACATTTCCGTTGCCAAATATATAATGAATGTAGGTATACGAGATGAAGAAAATAAAGTGATACGTAGTACGCCATCCGCGTGTATGATGGAATTTTATGAAATTTGTGTATATAAAGGTAGACGAGCGTGAAGCGTGATTTATACAGAAAAATTCTAGTATGAATAAGAACAAGATCGCGACTAGAGTGGACAACAAAAATTATACCGTTGCTCTCTCTCTCTCACAATCAGTTTAACACTATGTCGAATTTTCTGGCCTAGATTCAAAACATTCTTCATCATACTCTTCTCTACTGATCTCTTCTTCCACTTCAGTCAACGCGCGTGGTCCATTCGTTTCTTATTATTTTACTTACATTTTTACTATCCTCGTTTTTTGCTTTTTCCTCTCATTATCCGCGTTGCACGGCTGTACTCTTTCATTCTTTTAACACAAATCGCATTTCATCACGATTCGTTTGTCAGCGTTAAAAGTTTAAGAAAAACACCAGCTCATAAACACAATGTTCTCTCCGGATCGAACAACAGCGAGATTATTTTATGATCAGGGTTTTCAGTGACAGGGAATTGTCAGGGAATTCTCAGGGAATCCAGCTGAAGCTCTGGAAATGAAAAATCTTGTATTCAAGTTCGAGAAAAAGCACAAAGAAGATCAAAGAACAAATATTACCCTGGAAAACATGGAATTCTCAGTGAATTGTGAAATGCTCATTAGGCACTTAGTTGCTGGACACCCTGGACAATATTTGAGAATTTCGTTTGAACTTCGCTGTGTGACTCGAGGGGGGTGATGATATTATATTATGATACACAGGTATATATTTTGTATGGTGGAGTTAGTTAGCACCTGACGCCCCCTGCAACCTGCCCATCCGTCGCCTTCGTACCCTCTAAATTATGATAATCGTTGAATTACAGTTTCGTCCACCCCTCGATACGGCTAATCGCTTCAAGCACCCCGCAGACATAACCCTGTGCCTATATAGCCAGCTGTTTAGGGAGGTCGCAGTTGAACCAGTCGATTAACTTCCTCCGTTTAAATGCCGCACTTCCGGTTGTCAGACATGATACCTTAAGGCCAGCTGGCCAGCTCCCGGAAGTACACATTTTTCTTTTTCTCTCGCTTTTCGTTTTTTTTTTTTTTTTTCATTTCTTCATTCTACTCTTTCTATACCTTTTCTACCAAACCTGTATATCATTTCATACTATACAGACTGTTGCCTGTTTTCAGACATTGATATTGAACTTGAAAAGAGAAAAAAAAAAAAAAAAAAACTCCACTGCCTTGTGGAGTTTGTACGTTTAAATAAATTCACGATCACCCGTTGCGAACCCAAAGTATCTATAAATTATAGAAAAGAATTATTTTATTACCTTTGCAATTCTCTTTATATCTTTTGAATCGTACTTTTAAATACTCACTTATTTTATCGAATGCAAAAATGTGTCAATGTCGTACGCTAAAATTAACGGTTCGACTTGCGGAATCTATTTCTGCAGACGGAATGCAGTAATTTACAGCAAAATAGCCAAATATTTTCTCACTATTGTCATTCTCGCAGTTGTTGAGGTTTTTTTTTTCTCTCGTTCTATTTTTTTTGTTCATTTCTCTGTGAGGATTTTGACTCTAACAGAGTTTAAACACGAGTCATTTTGAAATTTTTTTTTTTTTTTGTCCTGAAATCGAATTGCAAATCGGACATTGTGGTATAAATTCGGAATACCGCCTGCACTTGGCCAAACTTTGCACGTCGATGAAAAGTTTCCATTTACACACCTTGGCGTTTATCATGCGACGAGGCATTGAAATCTCCACGGTCTTATGACGAACACGTAACTGATCCCCGTAGTATACCTACCTACCTATAATATACGATATATGTAGACGACGTGAGTTTGTTGGAATAATGAAAGTATAAACAGGATTATTATTTGTTCGGCTACAGTATACTTATAATATTGTATGTATATCCCTGTTCCTTACCAGTCGTCCTATTAGCGCCTGTATTTATAGAGAAAGTAGCGAGAGTCGCCAGTTTTTCGTTATCTCCGCGTTGAACTTTTTTCGGGATTCGATCCTATGATCGCGATAGTCTACGTGATTCACTTTTTACTTTTATAAAAAGACATTTTTCTTCTATTTATTCATCTTTCTCTGTTTATTTCTTTACCTTTTCTCTCTTTCTCTCTCTCTCTGTGTCCTTCTTTTTCTCTTTTATTTTTCTTACTTCTCTCGTTCTCTCCTTCTGCCTTATTCTGTATTATTGACATATATCTGATGAAGTTAATTTTTGACAGATTTGGCTAGTTCCGCAGATTTCATCATCGTTATGACTGCGATTAGGAATCCGCGATTCGCGTATGCGTCGAATGCGTCAAATCAGAGTCAATGACTAATATTTATTCAACGGCTAGAAACTGGGCCATGAGATCTGCAGCAGCTGCTTGACATGATAGTGAAAGCTATATTTTCTATATAACTTACAAAACTTGCACTCGATACATCACCTCGATGTATTGAAATACCTAAGTTGCAATTTGTAGAGGTTCCATCTCACGATCAGCAGGTTTGAGGTTCTTTGGAATCGAATGTAAGAAATTGTATAATTAAACGATGAAACGAATTTATGGAAAAGTACAACACCCGCACGTGGATTGAAGAAATAAAACATAATTATAAATAGATAAATGACGAAAAAAAAAGACTTCAAATGATTTCTAACGAGAAATATTTGTATATACAAATGTATACACAAGTACCGATGGAAAAATACCACAGTTGATAATATACGTGAGAATTAATTTCTTCTTTACTTAAATATAGGTACTCGCGTATAACACACGAAACAGTTGAATGAAAATTAACAGCTTGTGAAATGAATTATTTTGTAATTATCGTGTATTATTCTTTCAACATCGTGATTTATCGTATTTCTCTGTTTTTTCGTTGGCGACGAATTTTGAACTCCGTTGCGATATTATGTCCGCGGGTGTTTAATCTCTATAACAAATAAAGTGGATTGTGGAATTGGTAATTCTGATAATTATAACGAGTTAATTGTGATTCGCGTGTGGTTTGTTTTCGATATATTGATTATCGAATATTTTTCAACAATCCCTGGCGTAAGTATCTTTCCAAGAATTGTTTTTACCTCTACCCAACTCATACAACGTGGACAAATCAAACAACGTTTTTCCTTCGAATATACATATAATCGAGAAAACATGCCTGTATTTTCGTGACTTACCATTATATTCATTCATCTGTTTTGATTTAATTGAAAATTAGTTCTGTGCGAAAAAAAAACCGAGCGTTATATAGAATCGATATTAACCAAGTTACAAGTCTTCCAAGGAATCAATTTGAAGACTTTCGGTTGCAAACGTGTCGACGAATTTTGGAACAATTTCAAAATCCTTTGACACAAAAATCTAAGTCCCCAATGCGGACGATCGGCATGTGGATTAGAAAACGATACATGAGACCTGGCTGAATTATATATATATTGTGCCTGAAGCTGCAACTGTTCATTTCAAGAATAATTTAAAAATTACACCATTCAACAGGATGTTTCGTCCGCGATAAAATTCTCTGAAAATTTTGGATAGGTGGAAAATCAAAGGTTAATTACATATAGAGACATCAATATTCAGGGATTTTTGGCGGTTCAACAGCCGTAACATAAGGTTTTTTCGAGGGGTAAATCACGGAGGAGATATGGCGTCCGCAAAGTCCTGGAGATGTTGAAACGTGTTGGAAAACCTTGAAAAATTTTGGGAAATGTTGAAACATCTCTAAAAAATGTCAGAAAAATGTAAGATCAGGTGTTGGGCGGTGTTCAAAAATTGGATATATGCCTTTCTGCCTCATTATTCACGCCTCGGGGTTTTTTTTTTTGCGAACTTTTGTTCGTAAGTACTTCAGGCATGTATTTCTCGCGTGGAATGATCCGCGTATTTGCACACCGATCAGAATCTGCAAACCGCATATCGATATATATGTATATGTGAACATATAAGTATATATCTTACATATTTCGGTACTATTATGTATATGATATAAATCAAAGATGAAAACTCGTGTCCACATGCGATGAAGATTTGTTTTTTCCCGCTGCAGTTTATCTAATAAAAACAACATATCGTGAAAGATTTTTGTCTACTGCGTAGGCATTTGGTGTGTATACAGTCCTGAATACTTTCCACGATCACGAATAAAACGTCAGGAATAAATCTTTCCAAACTCTCCCCTTCATATACCTTTACGTACTATACAGGCACCCACTGTCATCCGCATTTTTTACCTTCCAATCTCTGCATGCATGTATAACTTTATTTTTTTTTTCTACGTAAGCATGTGGTAAGTTCACGTCTACATGATGTGCAGTGTGTATGTGTGTGTATTATACTGTGGTGATATTATTCAGATTGGTGGAATGGAACAACCCCCGAATAAGATACGGGGCAGTGTTTGGTCGATAAGCCACCCCCGGGGCTTGGCAACACCCCTGGTTTTGCGGGCTGGTTTGCCCTTCAGATTTGTCACGGCTATGATAGAATCGGCGTGGTGGTCGAGCGACCGATGCTGACGTCTAAAGACTCCGATTCAACGGCCAACCCCATTTTGGTTACACACTTACGGTTAATGGGAGGAACCGGCTATGTTTTATCAAGATAAAACCTCGAATTTAATTCCTGATACCGCATTGGCGGTCTTCACCCCTTCGGGATACTTTGGTCAGTCGTCGATTCGAGGATTCCAGAATTACGCCTTTTATGGTGGGGAATCACAAACAGGCCAACCCCTAACGTTGAATTCTTCGCTTTCGAGTTACCCATGGATGTTTTCTCTTTCAATCGAACCGTCAGATCGCACATTATAGGGTAGACGTACTGTTTTTGGCCACCTTAGTACCGTTTTTGGTCATCAGTTGGTCCATTTATGGCCATACCCATTACCATGTAAATCAAGGCCTGGTCACAAATGGTACAAAAATGTTTTAACATAGCTTCACTAACTAAAAACGCCGCTTTTGAACAATTAAGTACTAAGAATTTGTGTTCAATGTTTGCTGTAGGGTATGTTTTCTCAATTAGTTCAATAAACAAATAGATTCAAAGTACCATCCATTTTTTTCACTATATGGATAAAATGCAATTACGGTATTGATTTATTCGTTTCTTTTTTTTTTTTACCGAAAGAGCGATCTCTTTTGCACTTACTTCTTCCAGATTTTATTTCGCCATTCTCCTAGTTGGTTTAACATGGTAATATATTATGATCCATAATTTGTTCGAGTCAATTGGAAAGACGACGGCCAGCAGTTGCTGTTGGATGAAAAAAAAAGAAAAGAAAACAACATCAACAACTGAAAGACAGAATATTCATTGGATTTCCAAATGCAAATTATATTCTGATCTCATAACAATCCAAAGCTAATTTTTGGAAATTACACTTGACGTTTTTGTGATTTTGTATTCCGATGACCTTGGCCTCTTTGGTTACTCCAAATTGCTTCTAGTTGCCTTACGAATGTTCAGGCTTTCAATTTGAATTTTACCAGCAATTTTTTACTACAATTCAATAAGATTTAGGTCGTTTTTTTTTTTATTTCAATTTTGTTTTCAACATCACATCCTCTGGTCCAATATAATCAATTTTACCTTGTCATTTTTATCAAACGATCGGTATAGGCAGAGCTTTTGAAAACGTAGAAATTCAAAAAGCCTGGCATAGTTCAGCTGGTTGAATATATTTCACGGATGGTTAGCTCTAACGATCTTGTTCGATCGTTATTCTTATTACACTAAATTATGTACGTGTATCGTTTTGTTTTACACAAAAAGTCACATACATACATATATGATTTTCGTGTAATATATTCAACTATATCAGTACGAACAAAGACGCGTGTCTAAATAAGGGCTCGCAATTACGATCAGTTTTATTTGACAATTTTATTGTCGTTCTTTTATAAATATCATACGTAATTTGAAAAAAAAAATTTGTTTAAAAGCCTAGAAAATGAATAAATTAAGAGCATCCATTTCTTTCCGTAAAGATCATGCTTTTCTACGACAAATATCTATTCATAGAGATGGTGATTCCATGTGCATAAGTATAATGAAATGGCGATCATTGAAGCATGGAAACCGAACGCCGTATAAACACGCATGTATACCTATATATATACGTATAGGTACGTATAATATGTGACTTTCCTTCGTGCCTGAGAATCAAGTCGAACTGCAGTACGTATATTGTACATACATACATATGTATACATGTAAATACACACACGTTCATAGCTGATTGTGAGAGGTAAATATAATTTATTTCCCTCGTGAGACCCGTACATTTGCATTCTAGAATTTCTGGAATTTAAAAACAAATTCAAATTTCAGGTCCGTACTATTCATTTACGAACCATGCACGGTAACATCCCAACTTTTATCTCTTCTGCAAAATAGTACCGTATACTAAGAAATGATCGTCAAAATTTCAGTAGATTCTGAATTCTTTTCAACCGAATAATGTTTGATTTTCTGAATCGTTTTTGCAGTTCGTAATGCGCGAATTAGCGAGTTTCGCGTCTGTTTCTACGAAATATATATTCGTTGAAAGATTCTCTAAAAAACCTTACGTAACTATTACGGAGATAAATTGTATACCTATATGTTTACAGCTCAGGGATTCCCAGTGGTGTAGATAACTACGCATATATATACATATAGAGAGAGAGAGAGAGAGAGAGAGGAAGGAACCAATTTTTCACCTGTTCAAAACTTGGCTAACTTGTCAAATTCTGTGCCAAAAACTTTGCTACTTTTATTCGAAGAGTTATGAAATGCAGGGATCTCTCTATCGATTCGATTGATCTCATTACATGAATGTACATCTCCACATATAACTACGAGTTTCATAATAAAACAGGAAAAATGTCATCATTTCATCGGCAATGTGTCTGAGTTGCGCTGATTCTCAAATTCTCGCCAATCGATCGAACCTTTGATCGCTTTTGTGCCGTTGGGTACTACTTATTTGGCCTGTTAAGTAAGTCCCTGTTATTAGCCATGTCTGGGTTTTCCTCGTTGATGCATTCGTCGAAAACTTAACAATGTCTAACTATACACTGGCACATGAGTTATATGTTACATGTGTACGAAGGGAAAATTTGATATAGTGATTTGAGTCATGAGACATGACGCAACGTTCTGGAATTCATTGTTGGTGACTACTCGAGGTCATCAATCCTCATCGCCCACTATGACAAAGACAATTTTTTCATCATCCAGGGTTTGGAAAATTAGAAAATTGGAAAATCCAAATTCGGGCCGAGTAATTTGCAAAAGAATGAAGAAGATGTCGTCGATTTTTGGAAAATTGTAGACTATAATCTTCCTGGAAAATTTTATAACTTCCCACTTTTGAAAAAAGGGAAGTTACTATAATCACCCCGAAAACGCAAAGTTAAGTTTTCATCACGTTTTGGGATACAGAAAATCAACTCCGACCATTTTGGGATGATCGTCTGGATGTGTGATCAATTCTATGTCCGACGATATCTCAAGAACCAATCAATGGATTTCGATGATTCTACTCTTTATCGATAGCATTCGCTCCAACTTAGAAACGACTGACTTTTAAAATGGATTGATGCATTAGTTTTGTATTGTTCGAACTCGAAAAATCCACGCGGGAAGTTTTAGGGCTGGCCCATCGTGATCGGGTCGATTTACCTGCTTGTTTTAACCCAATTTTCCGTGCTCAATTTTTTACGGCACGTCTTCAAAAGAATCTGGATGCCACATAAGATGAATCGAACCAATCAGTGTGCCTGAATTTATCCAGTGTTTTTAATACGAGACGATGGCAAAGGATTGAATTGATTTTTGACTATGTTTGACTCTTCCAACGGCGACAACCTCGAAGGTACAGCCTCCAAGGCATTTATATAAGACGCAACAATTTACATTCGGCTTGAGCTACCATCTCGTAATTATTCTCCTCAACTTAACGTTAGCCTGGGTCAGCTAGAGCAACTAACTACAGAGCGGATATGACAAGTTATGACACTTGAGTCAGTCTCGCTTAAACGCTTAAGAGGCTCCAGGAGTTTCAGTCTATAGACCGTATAGAGGGGACGAAGTATGTTACAATATTTTCATTCCGATTCCCCATTGTGCACGCTCGCTGTGAAAGAATCTTGATTTTTTTTTCCCTCGCCAAACGTATCTGCGAACATATCCGCATACGAGTAATCATAGAAGGCTAATATGCTTTCGCAAGATGCTGAGAAAAATAAAAAAAAAAGTAAATCAAATGAATGGTCAAGGGGCAGGATTGAAATTTCGACTTTCAAAAACTGCGAAACGTCAAAATTCCTCATACTACCGACTTACAGTTTTTCGAAATATTATTTCCCTGAAAGTCTACGTGCTTTCTTTTCGTGCAGCTTTTTGCTGCGTAAACTTTCGGATCTTTGAGCCGTCCGGAATTTGCAACTTCTGAACTCTAACGTTTCTCGAAATTCAGAATTCCTTGTCAAATGAATGGGAACTTTTGGAACTCGGAACTTCGATCCCGCCCTATGGTCAACTGGACTTTCTTTTTGGAAAAGTTTTTGAACGGGCGAAGGTCGTTTTTGATATTGTACCAATACTTTTCAATGCCTCACCCGATCAAAGGTTAAGAAATGATATATTGAACGAAAAATCCAATGTTCTCGAATTTATCTATACTGCAATACCGGATGCTCGCCCAGACACGATCTCCTTCGAAAAAACGCGTTCAACATTCAGGTTTTTTTGTTTTTTTTTTCTTTCCGGCGAAAGCCTCGAGGCTTTGACATTCGCAACAGATCCACGGTCTTGGAGTATCGCGAATATATCGCGATTGAATCTGTTCGCGGGTCGAATTGTTGCGTATACATACTTACATAGTACAGAGAAGCGCGGCTTTCGATATTGTTCAATCCATGTATAAGTTCTTGTAATCTGGTAGACGTGTTTTATCCCTGGGCATATATCGCGCTTCCGAGTAGGTATATTATATTTTCAAACTCTAACTCGCATGCATACGTGTGCAACAATTATTATCGGATATTCCGATATCTTGAAGCTCCGCGATATCCGAGGCTAAACATCTGCACTAATTCCGTATGCTGAACGTATTTTCCTAGACTCCTGCATTATCATAGAGCTGGTTGATCTTTGGTCATTTTGTTCACGAACGCTATAGTGCCGATCCAGATGTCTTATGTTTATTTTAGTCGGCGATATACGCACCGCGTGCTTCCTAATTAAAGTATTCCAATTAGTTTCAAGGGAATGTGGAATACGGCCTCGAGGCATTCGTGTAGGTCAACGAATAATCAATTTGTATATAGGTGTAGGCAGAATTCCCGGTACGAGGTGATTCGTAAGGAAACTAATTAATACGCTCTTATCCGAGTGCAATAGAAAGTACAAGTTTTTGTCAGACTTAACTATACGGGGAATCCCATGTAGAAAGACGTTGCAGTTCTGCATCGCTGCGTGGGTCTCAGTCTTCAAATCTTGTGGTTTCTTTCAACGTTTTTCCTTCTTTGTTTCTTTTCTCATTTTAATTTGATCGAATTTTCGTAAATTTCTTAGAACAATTAACTTTTGAAATCCTGTGAGAGTCGGGTTTCAAGTTCGAACGGCCAAAATTACGAGTTGCTTTGAGACGCGATTCCCAGTTTCTGGAAACGTTAGAGTTCGAAACTTGCAAATTCCGAAAGGTCGAAATGCAGGGAGCTCAAAGATCCAAAAGTTCAAGACTCAGAAAGTCCAAAAATCCGCTAATTTAAAGGAAGCTAATTTAAAGGAGATTCGGAGTTTTGGCCTTTCAGATCTTTATAGCTTTCGGAATTTTGAACCTTCGGCGTTTTTTCATTCGGAGTTTCTCAAATTGACCACTTCGACTTTTGGGGAAATGATTTTTCTAAAAACTGTCAGTCGTTAGTGGGAAAATTTGGAATTTCAATCCCATCCCTGCTGTAAATAGCCTTCATTGAAACCAATACAGCTTTCCTTCGTCCTCACGGAACTTAAAGTTTACCTCATAGAGTAATATGGAGGGTCTGAAAAGTTAGTCAGTCGTCTTCGGAAATTTCCGTTAATCCAGCATACGATCGATCAATGTTTTTGAAAATTGGTGAGATTGTTTGATAACGTATCATCCAAAAGTACCTTATACACCATGAATTGCTATTTTTTTTTTTTTTTTTTTTTTTTCTCCTTGTTGCCCGGAAAATAATAACTCGACCGTTTTGATATTTCTGTTTATAGGAAGAGGCGACTTCGTCGGAGGGATAGATAACGAAGCTCTGGACTTTTCACAGCTAGAAGCTTTCATCAACAGTGACAGCGAGCAGCCTGCGACGTGAGTAAAAAATTCCAGGGCTATAGAATTTATTCGATACTCGTATAAATATTGCGAAAAAGCATCAAATCGCGTCTATGGCTAATAATTTCCTCTAGTGTACATCTCATTATATTCTGCGGGCTATATAACTAGGTATTTTCCCTGTTACTTTCCAATTATTATAAGGCTTGACTCGATTTTCCTATAAATAGCTATATTTAGTCATTTTTTCAATTTGCATCCGCGAAGGTATGTATGTACATGTACCTATCTTTATATACCTTCCTGGGACAATAAGCTGAGCTAAAATTCTCCCAGATTTCACCTAGCCATATTACTGGCACGTTGACCTTTGATCAAAGCGTATACCTACCTTATACCTTATACCAACCTGCCTACCTACCGTGAGAATGTAATACCTGATTCCTCAGACTACCAGCATAACGCGTAGTTCATTTCGAAAACCGTCTATTGGCCTTTGCGCACCTATTTTCTGGTATCTCGAAGTCGCCTATGCAGCTCTATCAAGAGTTACCTTGCGAAACTCTGCAGGATTTTGATAATCAAGAATTTCCAATTTTTGGAATACTTGCGATTCAAGACATTCCATACATAACTTGTATGAGGTTCAGATACGTTTTCATGGGTATATACAGGTTTAATCCTTGTCAAAATTGAGCTTCAAATTTCCTCATCAATTTTTCTGCCCATGCGCATTTTTTATTGATTTAAAAAAGACATACGTTTTATTTTTGACGGAATGTAAAGAAAATAGCAGAAAAACAACATAAAATCGTCGTTCTGAAAAATGGCTACGGAGGTTTTTGACCCATATTTGGCGAAGATTGAAGAATAAACCAACAAGTATATTTCTCATTCAAAATTGGTGAAAAATGAACTTATTGAGGAAAAATCGAATTAAACAAATGGCTGTGGATGTTCAGTCTCAATTTCGACAAGAAGTGGCTCTGCGGAAGATTGGCCAGGAATTCTGAACCACCCTGTATGTAATCGATAACATTTGACCGCAAAAAAATGTCAAAAATAGCACAAAGCGTGTATCTAGATATTTAATATAGTCGCGAATCGCGTCATTTCATACGATTGATCCTGAGTCCGTGTGTAAGAGACGTTTAGACGTTCGGAGGCATTCTAGGTCAAGCCTTTATAGTAGTCGGTGGCATGTTTATTGTACAGAATGAATTTATCGAATCTATGAATCAATTATAATAGTGGTCAAAAGGCAATTGAGTTGAACTCGATAATGTATATGTATATACGGCGCAGAAATATTGCAACCGCGAACATCAATTCCTTCGGCATTCAGAAAATGGACAATTTTTTTGTTTCTTTCTTACGTGTTTACATTTTTCGTATTGATTTTCTATCGATGCAATTATTGTTAGTACGAACGAGTAATTTGCGCGGAAAAAGAAGTAACCATCTAGACAGACACGCGTCAGAACATCAGGGAACACCCCAGGTAAATTATCGTAATTAACAAATTTGTACAAAGTGTTCTTTGCCGCGTAGGTCGAATAACGAATTTCCTGTACAAATTTCCTGGACAAACGCGTATCCATTGATTGGAAAAAAAAAAATCGTTATTAGTCAACCGGTACCCGATCCTTGACGATTTCAAGCTTCATTTCGAAACCCAAACATAAATATACCCTATGGAACTCCATCATCATTTCCGGTACAATTTTTCACCCTCTACCGATTGTCGCGAGCTTTAAACATCTGCTGAAAATTGTTTTGTTCGATACGTTTAATACGTTTAACGTGCTATTTAAAAAAAAAATTTTTTTTTCAGATAAGGCAATGTGTCCCAATTACTGACACTTATATATTTTCTTGAATTTTGAATCGTTGATAAGAATTCTGAATGTTTCTGTTACACAAATCAGTTGCTAGAGACTCAGACTTAATTTTTGGATAATTTGAAAGCTCAGGAAATAAAAATGAATCATCAATAAATGTCAATAATGGGACAGTGTCAGTAACTGGGACACTTACCTTATACGTTCGTTTTCAAAAATGAATTACGAAATGAAAATATCTTTTAAAAGACGTATCATTGTTAGAGGTGTGTTTTACGTTAGCCAGGTGACATACTACGTCTTTTAGTCTTGCGGGAATACCGCGAGATTAGAAAGTCGAAAGTGTCAGGATTGTCCTGTGCGATAGCGATCACTGTAGGTCGTTGCATGCCGTGCTGCACCACATGTAGATGATATAAATGGATCGAAAGAGGTACATGTCTCGAGGTTTTGTGATCTCGTACTCTTATAAAAGATTTTCTTTATCCAGATTCAACTGGAATCGGGTTACAGATGCTAGAGATCAGAATGTTTGCATCTGTAGGCATGTACGTATTATATTATATTATATTATATTATAGGTATGTGTATGTGCCTACTATTAATATTGTTCACGTACTAACGGAGAGTACACATACATACATACGTTGTTACACTCGACTAACAACATAATGACACTTTAGTCTGGTTGGAATTGATGAAATCACAGCAACTCGCGGCGGGCTTCACCGCAAGACGCAGTAGATTGTCGCATCTGTATATATATATATATATAGATATATTATATACATGTACCTATACATGTGGGCAAAAGCCGAGCCCTTTGACTTTTTGCGTTTATACACATACTGCATGTCCTAGAGGCGGAGATAATCAGTCAGTTAATTTTAATGAAATTAATTGAACGTCTGGTTTCAATCCGAGCTCAAATGAAACGTGAAAAATAGCTCGATGATACATTTCACGGTTTGTATATATACGAAACGAGGGGAATGATCACTGCAAATTAAATCAGTCGGTTACCCGTACCGCTATGAAATCAATTACAAATCAATTCGGAGAGGTGAAATCACTAAAATCTTGCGATATTATCTGACATCTAAGATGGCTATGAAATGTGGAAACTTGGGATTTACTCTACATGTTCAACATAAGTCAAGGATTTTTTTAGAAACAGCTTCTTCGCTTTGGACTTGATGATAAGAAATGGTAATTTGACGCGGTGCTTCGTCATGTCCATCATCATACGAACTTTACAATGAAATTGTCAACATAAAAGGAAAAACTATTTGTACTGAAAATTCTGAAGAACAGAAAAAATTTTGAATCCTAATTTTTACGATCGCTCTAAAATCTGTACGTACCATCGATGAATCTATTCTACATTTATGATGAATTCATACGCTCCAATGCACATGAAATCATTTAAATTCGTATGAGGTAAGAAATCATCTTGAATCGGAATGATATCGTGACTGAAATCAGTCATCCATTTCCCGAGTGAATGAGGCTTTTTGGACTGAAAACGTCGGTCATGTTTTATTCATGTAGCTCGTCATTTCGCAGATTTGTACGAATTTTCTGGAAAATTGAAACTGTTCGTAGTTTTTTTCATAACGAATTGGAATATCTTCTAAATTCAATTGACCAAAGTGAGTGACGATTTCTTTTGACAAACTATGATAATCTACCGTTTTTCTCCCGTACGACTACGAAAATCGACTATTTTCTATAACAAGTTGCGGAACGCTATGATTCTTTTATAAAAAATTAAGAATGAATGTTTCATTTCACCTGAAAGCTCCTTATTTGTATACAAGGGGTAGAAATATCAACCGTAGAGTATAGTAATTGATATCTAGAATAAGTTGTGCAAAATACTTACGAATCTTTTACACCGATTTTTTATTCGTTTTTCCTTATTTGTTTTCCACAGGTATTTTGCAGATACTTTAGCCCACAATGAGGGTGGCGCACCAAATACAAGCTCCAGGGTACAAGAGGCGACGGCGACACAACAGCAGCCGTCCAGGTTGCCGTCGCCGATAACCCAAATTCCCGTTTCGGGAACAACTACCGTCACTAATAACGTACCTTCATCTAATTCCTATAAAGATCCACAAACCTACGTTCTTCCGTAAGTTATTTGTTGCCTACAATTTTTTTGTTTCTTTTTTCCATTTTTTTTTTCTACATATGAACAAACTATTCTCAAATTCGTCGTTCACTCTCACTTTTCACATAAGTATATTTTAGAGTACTTTGTTCCGCATGAAGATTTCTTTTATCGGTAATTCAAAATCGGTCAATTTAATTAATTATGCATTTTGTTGACATGGGATAAAACGAACCAATTTTCTAATTCATATCGTTTCTCACTTATTATACTTCAAAGTGGTTCGTTTTATCCAATCAGTCATTTTTAATCGCTAATCAATGATGAGTGATTAATTAAAAAAATTTCAAAATTTATCGTCATGTTCAATGAATGAAACATTATCGTATGGTTATAGATTTTCTTTGATAATCCGTTTTTACAAATTGTCCTTTATAAAAGATAGTCATTGTCTTTACGATGACTCAATAACAATTGGTTGATAATTCATCGTTCAATAAATAATTACTCATTTTTTAGACACGCACTTCCAGAAAGTCCACCAGACAGTGGAAGTGAACCGCCTTATTCACCACCTGGACATCACGAATCCCACGTCCATTCACCACGTAAGCGATAATTTATTTATTTATTTCATTTCATGTATGCTTGAGAAATGTATTGTGAAAATTTTGCAATTTTGCTTTATGAATATGCGAGAGAAAATGGAATATTACTGTTTATTGTATCCGTTTGTTGAGAAAGCATTGTTATGTAATTGAAAAAATTGTTAGTTTTAGATCAAAAGTCGGCAGTTCTTCAAGAAATCCTATTACACCACCCAGGAAATAGTAATAGTTATGCACCTGGTCCGTTACCCCCTTCGCCTAGAGCACTGGCTCCTGCTAATGATCCGCTTTTGTTGACCCATCCTGTCCTCACACCTCTTCTTACACCCGGTACACCCACGCTACCTACGCCACCACAATTGGCAGCTGCTCTTGTGCCTTTACCACATGAACACAGCCCTGGCGGCATCACTACTCTTTATTCATCCCTCCAGTCTGGACCTAAGAAAAGAAAACTTAGTCAAGACGGACTCATTCATGTGAAACAGGTAATTTAGAATTCAGGATCAACGACAGGATACTAGGCGCTATATTCACCCAGAAAATAATTCTATCATCTCCGATGAAATTGGGATTCAAATGGTTTTGGTATTCTGAAATCATTAGAAATTATTTGAATTAGCGATTGGAATCCTATATGAAATAAAACTTCTAAATTCACACGAAATCCTTCTGAAATCACAGGAAAATAACTCCAAATTCTGTGAACTTCATCTGAACTTGCAGAAAATCATTCGATTCACTTGATATCAAATGACAATGATATGGAAATCGTCTAAATTCACATGATATCGTTTGAAGTTTATGAACTCAGATGAAATCGGGCCGAAATCATATGGAAATCGATTTTAATGAAGCTTATTCCATGAATAAATAGCGGGAGTGAATATAGCCCCTTGTGCAAATAGTCGTTGATGATTATTTTTTATTTACGTTTATTAGCAATAGGCAGAGTTGATATCGTTTGATTTGTCTTTACAAAAGGAACCAGAACTTGGGACGGTCGAGCACAGTTGTAGTAGCAGCAGTGCAGTATTGGATGGTGACGAAGTTGCGGGAGATAACGCTTACATAGATGCCAGTTATCAATGCATTCGTTTTCATCCATTTCAACAACCTTCCTGGCATGCTCTTTGCGATCATAATCTCAAAGAACTTCCTGTACCACATTACAGGGTCGACGCCGACAAGGGATTCAATTTCAGCAATTCTGATGATGCCTTTGTATGTCAGAAAAAAAACCACTTCCAGGTAGGCTACTTTTCTAGCAAACGATTCTGTCAATTAAATTTACTTTTTACTTTTACGCTTTTTTTTATAATCGGATTCATTGAATCTTTGGATCGAGACTTTTCAACTTTGCCTTAATAACTAAGATTGCAAAGGATGTTTTTTCATTGATTAAAGATCACCTGCCACGCGCAATTACAAGGAGAGGCAGTGTTTGTCAGGACTGGAGAAGGGTTGAAAAAAATCAGCAGTTTTCAGCTTCATTTTTATGGAGTTAAAGTCGAATCTCCGACACAAACGATAAGAGTGGAGCAGAGTCAAAGCGATAGGAGCAAAAAACCTTTTCATCCAGTGGTGTAAGTATAAATGATAAATCCATCAGAATCTTAATATCTGTGTAATAAATTTGAGAATTTTTCAATACAGATCACCTTGCAAGTGCTTTGTATTGAACAACTCTCAATTTTGTATCACATTTAGCATAATTATTATGTAAATGTTGTACAATTATTATTGCATTTGGTATTCATTACGTCCCGACATTCACAATTTTCTTTTGATTTCTTTTTATAAAGAACGTGGCTCGTGTTCATAAAAGGAACTCAACCACAGCGAGTAAGAGAATAGGGAAAGATTTCTTAGCTTGTGATCAATATGTGTCGAAGTGTTCTTTCTGTTTTAGTCGAATTATTGTTAGAAATACGGACCCTGTACTCTTATTCAAAATTATGCAATTTAGCTATTGACATTTAGGCCCTTTTGTTACAAAATTTCATCGCCTTTCTCTTCTATATTTATTCTGTTCCCACATTACGCTAAAACAGAGCCGGTTCTAGGGTTGAGTTGGGAGGCGAACGTGTCACTAAGGTGACTGTAGGTCGTCTTCACTTTAGCGAAACTACAAGCAATAATATGCGCAAAAAAGGAAAGCCCAATCCAGACCAGAGGTATTTTTACTTAGTCGTCGGATTGCATGCCCACACCGCCGACCAGGCCAGCTATCAAGTTGTCGCACATGCATCTGAACGGATCATTGTCAGGGTAAGCGGAGTGACTATTACCAAAGTAAAGTCAGATTCGATAATGTCCTTCAAACTCTAATTGAAGTGAACTTATTCCTGATTATCCCAAGAATCAAGCAATATACTTGAAATTCTATAGACTGTAAATATATAACAGTGTAAGATTTACAAATGGAACAGCTGTAAAGTTACTAGGCTTTTACGCAGGCGAGCAATCCTGGGCAATTTGAGTCTGAAGGTAGCGGCGTTGGAGCCGAAGGTGGCTGGCAACGAGGCGCTGCTCCTGACAGCGTTTATCACGCTGGAAGAGTCGGGATTAACACAGATAGACCTGACGAAGCTCTTGTTGTACATGGGAATATGAAGGTAAAATCTAATGATACTTTAATCTCGTCATAGAAGTTCTTCAAAAATCACCAACTGCCATTAGCGTTACACACATATTTACTATCTCAGGTGACAGGGCACATCGTGCAACCTAGTGACGCCAGAGCCAAGCAAAATGTCCAAGAAGTTGACACGAAAGAGCAACTTAGAAACGTTCAACAGCTAAGGGTCGTTAGGTACCGCTACGCTCCTGAATTCGCGTTACATTCTGGTCTAGGAATTAAACCTCAAGAAGACACGGGCGTTATAGCTCAAGAAGTTCAGCGAATTTTACCTGAGGCTGTTCTCCCTGCTGGGGATATTATTTTACCAAATGGACAGAGAATAGACAACTTTTTAGTCGTCAATAAGGAAAGGATATTTATGGAGAATGTCGGCGCCGTTAAAGAACTTTGCAAGGTACTAATAACTCTTTATATTCATTCTAAATTGTATTAATCTTGTGATTGAATCATTTTTCTAATTGTTTGTTATCGTCGTTTTTCGCGTCGTTACAGGTAACAGACAGTTTAGAGACGAGAATAGATCAACTGGAAAGAATTAACAAACGATTAGCAAAATTGAAGAGAGGCGATAGCCTGAAGAGCTCCATCAGTACAGTATCCAGTATTTCAAGTGGCAAATATGCCTCGTCTATCGGAGCCAAGTCTGCTGTGCCTCGGAGGAGTAATAGACCCGAAAGAGACGAAGAACTACTCTGCAGCAATAAATTCATTCAAATCGTCATCGTTATACTGATCCTTATTATGGCCTTTTGGTAAATATGATCATCGCTCGTAACCAACTTTCACCACTACAGTCTATACCACGAATTCCAAAGTCTTTCCTCCAATGCGAATCACTTTCTGAAATAAAGCCTGACTTCGTAATGCTATTCAATTTATTCGACGATGTGGAATTTGTGAATATGTTAAAACGATTGAAAAAAGTTGACCGAAACCCATGCAAACGTTGAGTAAACAAAAACGGAGAATCTTGACTATAATTTTCTTTTACAGCCTGGTAGCAATGGCCACATTGTATTTTTTGGAATATCAAAAACGCAGTACTCTTGAGTCTTGGTCGGCAGTCGCAGGTGGTGGTATGTTGGCTATAGGACCAGCTCATGCACCTTCTGCATCTACGACGCCTGGCTATGACCCCAAACTGAATCTGGATCTACATAGCACTTTATCACCACCTTATACAGCACTTGAAACATTCACGAAAGCACTGGGTGGGGATAAGTACATGAAAAGCAGTACCATGTCCACCCAAACTCCGCTTACAAAACAACAATTGTACACTAAAGAGACTACCTGGTTCCGAGACTATACGGGACACCAACCAAGACCTGAAAAACCAAGGTATTTATTTATCAAATTTATATTTTGATAGAATTGATGACAAAATTGTACTATGGATCTCGAAAACATGAGTGTCATTATCACTATACTAATTTTCGTTCATACCTTTTACTTTCATTCTTCAACATTCTGTAATCTCACCTTGTGTAAATTAATTACAGCGATTATCCACGTACAAACTGGTTGCCAAGACACAATCCAGGTGCTATCGCAAGCAACGTTGATGAAAATGATCCGGCACCAGATGCCCCACCATTAAACGGAAGATCGGCACCATTAGGAAAACCAGACGAATGTCCTGGTACCTTCCGTGAAGCAGAAAGTCGTTGCCCGGTACACAATCCATTTTTTAGAACTAGATTATCGCCTTATCACGCTGCTCATCTGATATTTCTAAAAATGAATATAAAACTACCAATGATTATTATACTCTCAGCAAAGACTTGTCATGATAATAAAAATACTTTATGCGATTGTAGATATTTTGCTGTGCATCCGAAATTCATCAAGTAGAAGAGCCTCGTCCTGATCACCCTCCGGAAAAAACACATCTCTGTAAGTTTGAAATATATTGTAAACAATATGTAATGGGGTATAGATATCTTGATGAAATACTGAAAATAACATTATTTGTTATCAGCAGATCACCTGACTCAACCTTCGAGTATACATGACGAAAAACGAAAGAACAACAAAGGTCTTCCGAATAGGCTTAGTCCATCAGAACCAAACACAGAGGCGCTAGTCAAAGAGGTATTGACGTTGAACAATTAATTATTGTAGTACTAGAAAAATAAGGGATGAAAATAATATTTAATAATATTATCATCTTCGAATATTGCAATTAGATGAGATAATATCTTTTGAAAACGATACTTATTATGTTCATTTCAATTAATTTCTTTGATGTACTATTATTTATTGCAGAACAATTACATTAAATATACACATCCTCGGGCGAAACGTGAAGGAGAGTGGACAGAAGTAGCAAGCAATGTTGCAGGATCATTGCCGCCTGAGCCAAAAATTCAATTATATCTTGTTACAAACAGATTTAATGTTTTACTGGACAACAAATACTGTTCAACATTTGCACCGAATACACCTAACAATGTCAGCTGCACCGTGCCTCTTTCTAAATACATGCCAGACACCAATCTTACCCTTCATTTTGTGTAAGTGTGACAAAGAGTTTGGATTTCTTATTTATCTATTGCATTTTATTCAGTTAGTCTTATAAGATGAACGAAATAATTACAGAACGACCGAAATTTCGTGATTACGTTAATCTGACCCGCGATTGTTTTTTTTTTTTATTTACAGCGGAGTATCTTGGCTGCAACATGTACAGGAATGTGCTCCTCCCCCAACTGCAGCAGCTGACGAAACCGTCGCATGTCTTTGGAGCTATAATCCACAACAGCGACTGCAATATACTAGAGATATAACCGAGGCAGGGGATCAAAAATTCTTCTTAGACGTTGCTGACTATCTGAGGAAGACCTTGAGATTTAGAGTACCCGCTGCACAGTCGCAGGACAACGTAAGGATCATTTTCATCATCGATGAAGTATCAGGGTGTCTAGTTGCCAGGGAAATCTGAAAAACTGGGAATTGTCAGGGAATTTGATATGCCGTAGACGCTAGATACCCTGAGTATACATATAAAGCGTCTGAGAGATTATCTCAGGGTTTGTTCAATGTTTGTAGCGGAGATGGACAAGTCTTATGAATATCTTGCTCTATGTTACAGGACGTGTGCAAGGACCGTCACGATGGTGAATATACGGAATACACATTGAACTTCTATCGTGACTGTGACGAATGAAGCTATAGTAATTTATGTATCACATTATGTGAAAGAAAAAGAAAAAGAGAAAAAAAGAAAGAGAGTAAACAGCGAGCTACGTATTCTGTATTTTAGCTGTAAGATGTTTGCAGAACTTGCAATACACGAAAGATACGCAGTATTTTAAATCTTCGTTAGGCGCGACCCTTTTTTATTTGCTAATCCGCAAAAGAGGATAAGAGAAAAAAACCTCTGAGTGAACTAATAATTCAATTGAATCTCAGAAAGGCGATGATTCTGATATAAAAAGTATTCTATTATAGATTATAGTAGATTAGATTAAAGTGTATTTTTCAGATCTTAAACAATAGTATTCCGAGAAACATAATGGTAGCTAAACGGGTGCAGCAGTTTATAGATGAAGTTTAATATCAAAACATTGAATGTCTAGACAAAAAATAGATATTGATTAAATAATACCACGCTAATCTTTGAATACGTTATTATAGATACTATACATATAGCAAATGATATTAATCATGCAACTGAGTAAATGAAAACAATAGAAAATCATTATTTTCTGCCGTCCAAGCAGTGCCTATAAAAAAAAAACTGATCATTGAGTACGATGAAATTTTATAGCTTAATTGAATAAGCACATACATACATGTATGAAGTATATACATGGATAATCTATGTAGAATAAAAAGCAATGTAGAACAAACAAAAAAAAAAGAAACAGTGGCAACATTGTTGAAAATGGATACATGGACCCTAAAACTAATATATTTCTGTAGTAATTTGAAAGTAATTGTTCAAAGTATTGTAGCATAAAATAAAAATCCGTTATGTCATAAGTTAATCATTGATAGTTCAAGATGAAATTATAAAGTAGAGAACAAGTGTTATAATAATAATTATTAGCTGATTTTCATACAAAAATATAACTGTGCAACAGTTTTTCTCTTTTGTAAGATTCTGTACTAACGCAAACGTTTTTTTTTTTTTTTGTTTCTTTTTTTTACTATTTTGAGATTTCCGATAACATTCAGAACAAAATAATCCTACTTATTCGATTTTTATGCTTTACCGTGTGTAGCATAAAAATATTAGCAAATAGACACATTTGTACATTTTTTCACTGTTATATAAGTTGTAAGCCTTAAATTTTTTAAGTTGTTTCGTGGTGTATTTATGATTTTGCTCGAAGAATTAAAATTGTTGTTATTATTATTATTATTATTATTATTATTATTATTGTTAACTATAAGCAAATAATATATGTTAATTCTATCTCAAAACCGTACGTGGTGAAAGTGCAAATAAGTTCTAATCACGATTAATGGGAGTTGGGACATTCCTGAATTATAGTTCTTCAACATTCGAAAATATTTACAAATAGCTAAACGGATTTCATAGTGTACGGATTCGTACATATCAAATTCTTATAATTCCGTAAAATAAAACTGAATTTATTTTATATCAATCGAAGTATAGATATTCTAAAGGTGATTCAAGGACATATTTTTAAGTATTCGACACAATGGTGAAAAAAAATATTCATCAGAAAAAAAAAGATTAAATTTGATCAAAAGCCCTTGCATTTAGATGAAATTTGTACAATTTCTTGATCTTTCTGTCCCATATGTAAATGCGTGACTCTAATTGATAATATCAACAGCAGCAGAATACTGCAGATATCGCATTTGCAAACAATTAACTAATTATGATGATAGGAATGTGTACTCGTTAAGTAATAGACACTAGTGATTTGTACATACACTATTCAGTAATATATTAAACAAATTATATGATTTAAATTGTAATAGTTATGGAGTAATTTCAATTCGGTTAGGGCTTTGGTTGTCCCATCTAGTACTGAGAGTACGATATCATCTGAATTCTATGAAAGTTCATTATTTTTGTTTTCAATATTTACTACGACGAACATCAGCCCTAAATATATAATAAACCTACCCCGTAAATAAATACCTTTGCACGTACTAACTTTATATGTATATGTATATCAGAATGTAAATGCAATAGCAAGTTAGTTCGTAACACCTGAAATCATATTGATCGATGATTGATCGCTGTTAAAAATCTCATTGTAACAAACATGATCAAATATTACTGGAAATTAAATTGATTGTCTTGTACAAAATATTGCAGTATGTGTTTCTTGAGGATCTACAGTGATTGTGAGTATGAAACATTATTGTATACAATACTGCACTGAATTCGTACTCGTTATTTTTTCAAATTTGGCAAAAACGAATTAAATTACGGTGATATTGTAGAAAAATAATTGATCGATATGATTCATGTCATAAATTTTTTATATTCCACTCATTTTCACATAGATCAATTGATTATTTTTGGCCTCACCCTTACCATTCTCTATCCTTAATCTGTGCCTGGAAATAAATACAATTTTACAAAATACTGACTCCAATTTGAGTAGAGATTTTTCACGAGGAAAAATTATATCTAGTTTCAATTACAATAGTAGCTTTCGTTGAGCAGTAAATGCAAAATTGGGTGGGTCTGGTTTTTGTCTCACTATTCGAGTTGTACAAGTTTGAGGTCTTCATGAGCCAGCAAAAAAATTATGTACCTTCTCGGTGCATTTTGCAAAGTCTTGCGATTCGAATCCATTATTATATGCGGTGTGAATCCCATAGTTATATAAGAAAAAAAAAATGCAATCCTTGAAATGAGTGGGACATACCTATTCAATTGCAGAAAGAAAATTATGATGATTGTAATCTCCTGTGATTCAAAGTACTCAGATATCCGCGACAACAATCTCTGTAAGTCACCGATCCATTGTTTGGTGATTTTTTAGCATATTCACAAGTCAAAATTATATTGAAAATTTTTTGACGAGAGTAGGCGCTGTTGCATGGAGACATTTGATAGATTATTAGTTTGTTTACTGCAAAGAAAGAAGGGTGAATTCAACCAATATTCACACCAGTTGTTATTTTTTTTTTCTGCAGTAAGCTATCTGAATTCCTTATAGATCACTAATACTTGGCTAGTCTCCAAACCTCCTGTCACATTAGATTGAAAAAAAATAATGAAAAAAAAAAAACAGTAATAAGTTAATGTTAATTATTATTGTTCAGGTATATATACAGTGCATCGGGCACCAAGTTTTACAGTGTAATGTATATTTGATTATAAATCTATATATATATATATATATATATATATATATATATATGTATGTGCAACACCGACATATTCAGTAATGATATTAAATATATTATTATTACAAATCTATCATACGATAATTGTATTATTGTACTCATAGCAGAATAAAAATTACTGCTCTAGAAGTCGAAATTTGTTCACTTTATTACAATAACATAATTTTCCGATTATTTCTTAAAATCTAGATCACCAAATCTATTTAGTAAAATTCATTTGGTGATTGCGTTTTATTGTTCGTGTTTTAGTTCGTTTAGATCACTGATCTCTTCAGTGTTGTTCTCGAGCGCTGCCAATCACATTACAGAACGTACCTTTTCCCAAATGGTCCCGGAAACCTGGGTTACATTTCATTTCAGTGAAAAATGGCACAGAGTCGGATAATGCACTGAGAAGCATGTGCAAGGGCTGACGATGAATGGCAATAGTTGTACAGTCAGATTGTACATATAAATTGTATGAATATATATATAATATGTCCATTTATTACTTTGACTATTGTTATTACAACAATAACAATAAATAATTCTGATTCTCATACATATATGTTACAAAGTTATAAATAAGTGCAAATTTACATTTTGTACATGAAACGATGATTATAAAATAAAAAGGAACCACATCAGTAATCCTCGAAAGACTGCACGATAAAAAACACATAGCTAAGATTGTATACCTAGAATGGATGTACATGTTCCATTAATTGATTCTCGCTTAATCTGTATGTTAAGTTTGATTGGCTCGCAATAGAATAATTGATAAAACCATTGCACTTTCAATTTCAATGGTACATGGATGGAGTTATCGTCATTATACATAATGCCTTGCCCCATGTGTGTATCATCATGCTTGTGATAATATTCTACCTTTTTATAAACTTAATGCATGTTTTTGGAGTATGATAGGAGTGCAGTTTACGGGGTTCTTTTCATTTTCATTTTCGTCTATGTTTCTTACAATACTGTGCTGCAACAATAGTGACAAGAGTACTACACAATATCAATGTTCATTGAGTTTTTGTTTACATATTTAAGATATTTTGTTCGTTTCTCGAAATGGGATGAAATTTTATTTGACTATCTCATGACGAATACCAATATCAGCACAAGTGTAGAAGCGGGATGTAAAATTCTGACCAAATCCTACAGAACAACTCAAATTACCTCCAGTCTGTGATTGATAATCATTGTAAGGCGTGCATGGCCACTGTACAATTAGAGTTTTCTTTAGAAAAGCTTAAGCTGTTTCGACCAAGGTCTGGCTTGGAAGTGGACTGTATTTAAAAAGCAGCTACTTATCAGATTTCAGACATTAGATTTGTAACGCAGTTAAGTCGATCTTTGGTGGAAAGTAACTAAATTCGAATAAGTTACTTCACAACTTAATAACAATTTGATTTGATTAATCAGCTGTGTCATATATTCCAGATTTATTTGGAGGTAGAAAAACTAATACTAATAGTAAATATTCTGTGCAATTAATATTTCATTGTATTTTTACAGCCTATTAAGATTATAATGACAAAACAGACTTCAGGACTTTGAGACCTTGGTCTATCCGAACTGTGGGAGTATTACTCATATTAGGCGAGCCAATTTTCCTTTGTGAATGTTATATTGTGAGCGTGTTCACTACTCCGCCATAGCTTGTGCAACTCTGAAGTATTCATAATTCTCTATTATTGATTAGAAGATAATTATGTTGGTATTGAGCTGCTTAGAAAACTTCCTGCAATTTGGATTCACGTATTTTATTTAGTTAAGTTTCCGTTTCTAGACTTGGATCTTAAGGATATTGAAAATATAAAAATAAATTGAACTTCATTTAACTTATCTGCAATGAGATATGCATATACCAATGGGACCTATCAGATATTATATAAAGATTATATAAACCATCAGACTTTGTATTAATACATAAAAAGAGATTATTGCTACCACTAGAACCATATCGAATTGTTTTCATATTGAATTGTCTACTTAATTTACTTGCAAATGTTTAATCTTTTTTTTTTTATTTGTGAACGTCGATTCTAAATACTTTTAATACTTCACTATTTACGTATTATATACAGCGGCGTATGTATAGCAGGCATTGGATACTATATTCAATTCCATAACGTTGAATAATACTACAAATAAGAAGACATTACTTAATCACTGATACAAACATTCACATATTATTCGATTCATATCACGTTTTACTGACTTATATTTCGATTATATTTCTAGCTTATTCAAATATACATACATTTTAATTAAGTTCACCTTCCTTAAAGCTGCACGTTCAAAAACGCGGACATTATATGCAATACTTGCAATTGTTCCCTGATTGATCAGTAGCGAAAACTGAACCTCAGAAAATACATTTTTGTGACTGTGTTTGTTCATAATGACAAAGAAACGCCGAGAGGAGAAAAATCCATTTTTCTCTGGTCTTTTTACTTATCTTTTTTGCGATCTTTCTCATCTGGCGTATCTTCCCGAACAGCTAATACCATTCTGATCATCAGAACAGCGAGCACTTTATCTAATGGATCCATGAACCCTCTCTGTATCCACTTTGGTATTGTAGTTCGGGCATGAGCAAATCCCAATTTTTGGAGTATATAGTCAATACCGTAAGGCTCAATGCTCTTTCCAGCCCACGATAAAAGCCTATAAATCATTATACAGATATGATACAGTTTCATAAATGATTGACGAAGTAATTATGAGTAAATCTTTATTGAGGAGCTTTATGGGCCTTGGAATAATTTCAATAATTACCTAACGGTAGGTTCCAAGTGCCATGTTTTACATCTGTACGATCTCCAATCCTTGATGAACATTTCCGCTGGGTCAAATTGTTTCCGTTTTCGTTCATCTTCGTTAGTCAAAGACGACGTAGTCGATGCGCTTGATGTACTGACATTTAAGCTTTTCTTTTCTGGCGGATCTGGGCTGTGTGCTCTCGCACCAGCGCCTTGCAATGCATGCTAGAAAACAAGAATGTGAAGATTACAAACTCAGTTGAAACCAGATTCTTCATATCCTTATTAACTTCGGTAAGATCCCTAATATCAATTCTCTGTAAAGTGGACTGCGTTTCTTAATGTGCTGAATATTGTTTAATAATTTCTGCAGAACACTTACCACTCTCTCTTTTTCTTTAACGTAAGAAGTGATAAGATCGTGTAGGAAGAAAAAGGCCTCAGCGTCGACGGTAACGAATATGTGGTCCTCAAATTCAGTAATGAAGCTACACTCAACCAGTGGCTTTTCACCTGTAAGGAAAGCATTTTTTAAAATTATAAGGTCATCATTTTGGAGTGAAGTTTTTTCAATCCAACAAACATACTAGAGAAGCATAACTTCAGAACGCTGTCGGGGAAGAAGCGCACTACACTCAAGACCTTATTACACACTTTATAAAATTCAGAATTACGGTATCATTAACTGATCTATCTCAATTATCTAATCTTCTCCCTCGTTTGATGGATTTTCGTTTCTAAGAATGACCGGTTTTATTTTGGAAATGGGAAACAAGCATGGATGATCCTCGTTGACATTCATTCATCATATATGACCATTGCAGAATGTTAATTCATAGAACTAACAAGGAGTCGACCATGTATCCGGGTGACAGATTTTTGTTCAAACTTCTCAGAAAGTTTGCTCTTACCAAAATAACTAGCGTGGACTACATAACTCTTTAGAATGGGCCTTCGTTCTCTTGGCGAGCCCTGCTTGATAATATTATCCAACGACAGATTAATTTTTGACGCATGTGACAATACTTTGTTCTTCTTCATCGAATCGAGTCTTTGCAGGCTATAATCTGGTCATCATTGTAAAATAATGATCATTATACTAGTTTGAGGCAGTTCAATCAGATTTTAAGCTTCCGACGAGTTTGTAAATGGTCCTTCGCCAGGGTGAAATAGCCTTCGGAGCCCATGTCGTTGGCTTTCAAAGAATCCCTACACGGACCGGAGCCCTTAAAACTCACAGAACTTGTTTGAAATGAGTACTGAAAGTATTCAGGAAGTGCAATTAAAAGATTCATTTTTAGATTTCTCTGTGAATATGTTCATCGCATAATAAGAAGTAAAAGATTTAATCTGATCATACATGACAAAAAAAAAAAAAAACAAGAAAAAAACAATTTCAGAAGTTAATAGCCAGTCTTCTAATTTCACTTCTCTGTTACTTTTGTCACCTAATTTCGAAACAAATTCTGTGAGTTCGAAAGTCTCCGGTCCGTGTAGGGATTCATTGGAAGCCAACAACGTGGGTTCTGAAGGCTATTTCACTGTGGCGAAGGACCATTTACAGACTCGTCGGAAGCTTAAAAGCTGATTGAACTGCCTTAAACTAGTATAATGATCATGATTTTACAATAATCACCAAATTATAGCCAAAGAAGACTCAATTCGATGAAGAAGAACAAAGTACTGTCACATGCGTCAAATATTCATCTGCCGTTGGATAATACTATCAAGCAGGGCTCGCCAAGAGAACGAAGGCCCATTCTGAAGAGTTATGTGGTCCACGCTAGTTATTTTGGTACGAGTAAACTTTCTGAGAAGTTTGAACAAGATCTGTCACCCGGATACATGGTTGACTCCTTGTAAGCCAGTTGATGGGAAGTAGATCGATCATCAATGGCAACACATTCATGCTAGCTAAATAGATGACTGCTCTCATGCACGATAGTATCTTTTAATAAAAAGCAAAGCTGCTCAATGTAAATTCCTACGATTGAATCTAAATGCAGAAATGAGTGGTGATTGTATGTCGATACCCTCCGCTACTCTAATAATAGTATGCATTTATTCTGATTGTCACGAGGTGTGTACTTACTATACAAAATATGCTTAGGTAGCCCTAAAATATAGAGAAAATAGAATTACAGAGAAATAAAATCAGATAGAAAAATAAACAATCTTTGTAGTTGATCGAATTTTAATATCCTAAGGCACATTTTCTGTGAGCTGCTTTTCGTAAAGACGGGAAAGATAAGTTTCAAGATCAGATAGAATGAGGCCAAGAAAAAATAGTTTAAGAAGTATCGCAGATTTACTTAGTGTCCTGTTCAATATTATGCACACAGATTAAGACTAAAATTAGAACATCCTATTGCAGAAAGTATTATATGTATTCTTGTGAAACGGAAAATAGTTGTATTGTAATATCATATGCAAAATAGATGAACATTTTTTGTATCGATATGTAATAAATTCCGCTCACCAATCACATCCGGAGTTCTAGAACTTTGCAAATGTTCAGTTTTTAGATGCAGCTGTAACGACGGCAAGGCAAATATAACTTCTCTGGTATGTGAATGTTCTTGCATCTTTCCTGACGTCGTCGAAGTACTTCTTCCTCTAGACGCATTACTGCCTTCGGATGTACTATCCGTTCTTTCTCTTTCTACGCATGGAAATCTGTCTACACCTACAGGAAAAAGATAAACGAAAAATGAGCCTTGAATAAATGGATGTGTATATTTTTAAAAACAATATAAATCAGTCACAGGAATACTCACCGTCGATTTCACTATTCGCAAATGCGTAGTGAAACCATTCTTGTAGAGATTTGAATTGTGGGGGAAACAGAACGCTGCGGCTTAGCCGGCATACCGTAGCCATAGAATGATGTCTAGCATGTTGTTCCTGTTGTTGTTGACCAAGACTTATGGTCAAAGTTTGAACAACGTGTACGTCGCAAGTATCAGGCGCTATATGGAAAGGATATAAATAATGTTTCATGTGATTCTCCACGGTTTCGATTTTCTGATGAAAAAACGTAAGAATCTACTTACACTCTACGTTTGGAATTTCTTGCGCTTCGGTAGCAAAGCTAATGCATGGTTCCTTCAAAGAAAACAATGCCCAACTCTTACTCTTGAAGTTTATACCATGGAAACAAGCTAAGCTGATATTGCATCCGTGTAATTCCATTGTTCCTCCAAGAACTGTGCCATTCAACGGCAAGGAGAACCTCAGTGTTCCAAGTTGCAGACCTGCGACTTGAGATAGCACACGTTGCCAATGTCTATGATGTCGGGCATCGGATACTGCAGTTTGGTTCAATGTCCATGGGCCTATAAAAAAAAATAAATAAATAAAATAACGGAATGAATATCATCTCATTTAGAAGAAAGATAAATAGTAGTTTTGATAGTCTCACCTTCGACATTAGATCTCTTTTTTTGTTGCTTTCGTTTGAAGCTGGTGTTATTCATCCTTTGATGTCTCGGCTGTAGAGAACTGAACACTCTTTTACTACTCTTGAATTGTTGGCTGAAAAACTCGTCCAACTTGTAGAACATCTTTAATAAATCAGCGGTCGTTGATTTGCTGATCATTATTTGAAGCTGATCCCAACCCAGATCCCCATGCATAAAAATTATTGCTGGTCTGAAACAGATTGAAAAGAATTAAGTGAGCATTCATCTCATTTATCTACTAATGTGAGTATTTCGGTTGAAAATATAGAACATCATTGCATTTGACGATTCAACGTAGCTATAATTCATTCCAAATATACTGTCCGAGAAAAAAGTTGCATGATTAATCACTTACTAATAGATCATGGATTCATTTCTGAGTAAGATAATCTGTATATTTACCTTCTAGTTGGCATAAAAGCATCTCCGCTATTTGTTCGATTGATTTTCCACTCGTCTCTAAGTGTTACATCTAAGGAAGATACTCTTGACATTAGTACACTGGTCCCCATATAATCTAAGCGCAATTCCAACGCAAATAACTTTAGTCCTACTGTATGGTCCGGTTCTGTGCCAGGTTCTTCACAGATGTGAACTGTAAACGTGGATTTTGTTGTTAGTTTTTTTAATATAGGTATGCGGTATTATTGCATCGACACTGCTCTACTTACTATAAGTATCGATTTTGCTGAGTTCGATGGTACCGCCGACAATTCCACCTTTGGCATCTAAGCTAGACCCTCCTAAGCCAACACCGATGTATAAATTTTTGTGGCCTATGCTACCGATTGAGAGTCTTCCGTCGCTTCGGAAATCTTTAGTCATCCACATAACGTTCCCCATGACATTACCCATGTTCATGTGAACGTTTAATTTTGTAAAATTCACTGCGAAAAGCACCAAAGTTTCCCAGGCTGATTCTCTTAACTTGACTTCCGATGGTGTCTGTTTATCTGAATTAAAACTCCACCCTCTACCAATATCTGAAAAATCAACAAAATGTTTATTACATCCAAAGATATTTGTTATTCAGCACAACGTTGAGGTTTTGACTGAATTTTACAAGTAAGAGAAAGAATTTCGGCTTCTTACCTTTCAATCTTGAGTGTCTGGGCATATCAGTCTCTAAGCTCAGTCTCAATTTGTCTCTGTTCAAGGTAGGGCTTCTTTCAGGTGCTGATCGGGATAAGGTGTCTCCTGCGTGTCTGTCGTAGTGTCTTAACAAAGAACTACCCATTACAGCTTCTTCCTGATTGAGCGGGGGACTGTCGTCGCCTTCCGAATACGCAGCGGCTGTGCTAAGGTCGCCAAGAAACAGTCGCCTGACTATACTTCGTCTATACCATGCTTTTGGAAATGCAAGGATCTCTGTTAAGCGGCGCATGTCGTATTTGAATGAGGCGGACCCAATGTCAACGATTGCTGTATGATGGAGAACAATGATTAAAATTGACTTCTAGTGATGAAGAATCTGACTGAATACCCTAAGAATAACGTACTTGAAAATCTGATGACTGCCCTGCTGGTGTCGGTGCCTTTTTTAGTCTGTTCGTTTTGAAAATTCAATTTTCGGCTTCTCGACAAATGGAATTTGACAAATTCGACGTTTATACTTAAGGAATCTTTTCGTTCGCTGTCTGACAACGGCGACCATTGAGCTTCTTTCAAAGCGGATTTCTTGCCACCGCCGTAAGGATGAAAGATATAGACTGAAAAGTCTGCGAGACAACCGGTTACTGACAGACCACCGATTGCTGAGCCACTATCTTTTCCAATTGTGTGTGTCGACGGGGATTTGTACTCCCGAAACTCTGTCAATTCTTCTTCCGCACGTTTTGATGAAAACACGATATCGAGGGAAGGCAATTGCAGCATACATTCAACTCTAGATACTGGTAAACACGAAAATCTGAAAGCAAAATAAATATAGAGTCACTATCTTTGAGCATATTTCTAAGATTAACAAACAAGAAAATGTTCTACCGAAAAGTCGAAGGCTGCATATGAAAGTAGACGATAACATCGACTGGAAAACTTGCGTAAACATAATTTCCACTCGCAGCAGTAGCAGCCCAAGAAGAACTTTCCGTATTTTCAGTTGTGAAGACAGCGTTTGCTTGTGCCCCTGTCTGAAAGCTGGTCTTGCTTGGTATCGGCTCTAAGGTTTGTTCCAAGAACTCGAGTATGTGTGGACTTATGATAGTTTCTTCGGGAATACTTTGTAGCGTCATCCATGCAAAAAGGCTGGCTTTTTTAGTCCCTGACTTTCGAAGAGTGGTGGTTGAAGACGGATTGAGCAAATTATTGTCTGTCGATAGTCGTGGTGAAATAGATTCCTCGGAAAGTGTTTTTGATTCATAGTGTACCTGGAATGAATAATTATATTTAATGAGATGAAAGATGAAAAATAATGAATTGATAAGCATCAGTGTTAATCAGTCACAACGAGATCCATTCGTACCTTAACATCTAATCCTGGTATGTGGAATATAGTTAGATCAACTAATGGTACATTGGCGTGTTGTAGATATCTTAGTCTCGATGCCGAGGATGCAGATGATTTCTCTTTGCTGTTAAGATGCCTTCTACTACTGCTAGGACTGCTTGGTTGGAATTCGAACGTTCCTCCTGAACAGGATCTTTCCTTTTTCATTCTACTAAGCCTGTAACCGTTAAGGATCCATTAGACAACGTCTTACGGATCTGTACCTCATTATCATCTTAAAATAGAGCACAGAGAGTTCGATATCTGCGTAATCGTTGCGCAATATTTCTACTGTACTCACAACTTCAGTTCATCTTCTCTGGCGGGGTCCTTCGTATGAAGTACACACTTTCCACTGTTGATAAGAACTTTAACGTCAAGTTCAAAATCGATATTTGGTTCCTGGGGCTTTTGAGAGACAATGTGTGGTGAGGACGTTGAGGATATTTGCTCTCTGACGTAGGAATCGAGTAGTGGTGCGCTGTCGAATAACCAACAAGATAGTTTATTAGGCACATCATTATTTACCGATGTAGAAAAGTAATCCCAAATAGTTAAAAGCATTGTATTTATAATATAATCCAACAACTTTCATTTGATATTCTGATTCGTACCTTCCTTCCATACTGTCATAGCTAGAAGCACAGCTAGTGTCTCTGTGTTTCTTTCTCAATTCGACTTGCTCGCCTTCGATGTCAATCGTTTCTGGCCATTCCAAGTCTCCCTCTGGTAAACTAAGTTCAGAACCAGCACTTGGCAAGGATGATTGCCTGTTAAAACACAATACAAATTTGTAAATTGTACTGAAATCTTGTTGAGAATTCTTTAAAACTAGGTGATCATTCGATTCGATATACCTGCACATTGTGTGAGTATCACTAAAAGTAACTCTTGGACCACTGAGACCTCTGACTCTCAACGAAGCCGATCTGTGAAAATGAAAATGATTCAAATTCGTTGTATTATAATATTAGAGAAGTTCTTCACACTAGTAAATAGCACAATATCAAATAATTAACATTATTCAGTCATGTGGATGGAATCAATTGATGTGAAGACTACGTTGTACATGTTTTTCTAGTAGCTTGCAAGTATGTGAATATTTTACCGACTGGGACCGCTTCTTGGACTGCTTTCAAAACTTGCTGAATTTGCGGAGTTAACATCTGCGTTCAAATCCTCAGGGCTTTCCAGCTGGTGTTCAGGTGTTGGTGACGGAACGATGAATGACCTTGACCGATAAGCGTTAGTTTTGCTACCCAATCCTAGTTTACCTTTTATTCCTGATGCTTTCACCGATTGTCTTCTTAGCTTCTGTATCATATCTCTATAAAAAAATGTGATGAATCAAAATCGAGTCAAGTATCGAGATAAAGATTTGGCATTTAGGCTTTAAATACGGCGAAATAGTACCTTCGGAAATCTTTGAACACCATAACTTCCAGTTCTTTAAGTCGTTTCATTTCTTGCTCGATAGTGCCATGAGAAGCTCCCAACGATCGTAGATCGTTGATTATCTTGGCTTGTTCATTCATCTCTTTTTCTATAAGCTTGGATCGTTTCTTAGCATCTAGAGACGGGTCGTATACAAATGCCGGTAGACTGTCGGTCCAATTTTTCGATTTCTTCATCAAAATACTTTCCTGTAATATAAGTATTGTTAATGATAATTTATTTAACAGACATTTCAAAAAACTATATCATAAAACAAGAATAATTGTAACTGCGATGTACATGTCTGAAATAATAGGAAATTTCAAATCTTCGTGCTAATACACTGAAATCCATTTTAGTTGTTAAATTGTTGATTATCCGGTAAATTGACAATGTTGAAAATAATCAAATCATTTCTTAAAATGGGTAGTACAAATAAATTGTAATGAAACTATACAGGCGAAGAGTTCTACTTGTTAATGAGCATCAGCAAGTGAGCAAGTATTGAAGGTAACGTATCATACTAGAGCACACATACCTATGTATATTCCCAATGTTAGTAAACGTCACAAAGCAATAAAAAAGAAACTAAAAATAAACCATACTTTTTTTTTAACCTGGCTAGTGCTATTCTCCTGTTCATCGGCGTCATCGCTATCATAATCGACAGTAACGTGACTGTCGTCTTCCTCCGATCCAGTCAGCATTGTCAGAGTATGACCCAACGCCGATAGCTGTTGACCTACGCTGACGTCTAGATGAATGTCAACTCCTTCCATTTGCCACTGTACATTAAGTAGCCACTTGGCATTATCTGAAATTAAAAATTCAAATTATCGAGAGAATAAATTCTATGAAAATGAAGCAAAGTACAAACCAGATTTGTCCTGCTTCTGGGCCACAGTTCTACTGCATACTTCGTAAGTTCCTTCTGAAACCACGCATAAGTTCATTATGCTGCTGTCCGTCATGTCTGGCTTCCAGTCGTCTAAAGAAGTCTCGAAATCTTCGGCAAATCTCAAACACAGACCGACGAACCTGGGGAAAATGGAACTTTCTTCAATGTTCAGGATATTGGAAGTATTGCGGGAGTGTTGAATTCAAAGATCTTTTTGTTATTGACCTTTTTCTACAAAGTATCCTACCTTCCTTTACTAACAAGGCTGCCACTACTGCATGCGGAGATACTCGTGCTTTCCAATGTAACGACTACAGCCCCTCGGGACTCTCCGTCGTACAAGCCTCTGCTCAGACCCCAGTTGTTTGGTGGAAGTGGATTTAGCGGAACGCAAATACCCATGTCGTCTACAGTCAGTTGTAGAAACAGCGTTCCTAAGTGAGGAGCGCTTAGTTGACTAGTTAATTGGCCAAACGGAACTTTTTCGAAAACTTGTTGAGTTGCGGTGAGCACTTCCTTGTTCAAATTGGCACGCTTTTCGTTCCAGTATTCATATGCATTTTTGTAATTAAGCCAGACTAGAATAGCCTTGTCAACTGCCATGGGCTGGATGTAAATCAGCGGCCGTTTTAATGTGATCAAAACAACTTCTTTGTCTTCGCCTTGGGCCATTTCCTCCTGAAATGCATTTCTCAGTCCTACTCGAGTATTGAAAAACGCAAACTGTTGGAATTCCGGCTCGGCTTCTTCGAACATTACGTTCTTCAATAGCTGACCCAGGCTCAGATTGATATCGACTTGAGCTTTGCCAAATAATTTCATGTAAGGATTTGGCTGCGTGGCTCCGGACACATTTTGCACTCTGTTTGATAGCTGAAATTCTACAGCTCCAGTTTCCAATCGTACTGCAGAATTAGTCGGCGTAGTAGCCGTTAGCTGAATACGCTGCAAAAGGTATAATCCCTGATTTAACTGTGTAGATACCAATCGCAATATTTTTTTGAAAATCTTGGACAAAACTTGGCTGATCTTCAGTAAACTCTACAGCAATATTTTATCAACTTCAGTATTCTTAGATAAGAGTTCTTTACTGTATTTCGCGGTCAGCCAAATATCTGTCCAAGAAAAAGCTTCAACATCTCACTAACTGTTTGAAAAAAAATGACTATTATGGATTCAGTAGAAAGGGTGTAATGATATTGTGCTATCTTTAGGAGATTCAGATCTTGATAAATACCTTTATACGAATGACTAAGGAAAACAGAATTCTTTTCAAACTGGTGCTGGTCGGTTCTTCGTCTTCGAGCCACAAGGGTACAGGCTTTTCACCTCCGTAAACTTTTTGAACGACTTCATTCACCTCCTTCATAAAGACTTTTTGAACAAAGACCAAGTGATTTAGTAGATCCGTTGTTAAGGAATGTTCAAATATACCGATATCTGCAGTGGCGCTAAGGTAGCTGCCTTGCCTCAACACAACTCCATCTGAAAACAAGAACATATATTGAAAAATAGGGCCTGAACTTGGGCTAATAAAAAATTTGACCAAATGTCTAGTCCAAATTATAATGGGATACTAAAACTCACCAGCAATTTTACTATCATTCAAACTGCTACTTCCATCCTGAATATATTCAGCCGATACGTGAACTTTGGGTAATTCAATGCTTGCCTCCGACGGAAGGTTGGCTTCCGTAACTTGGAGCTTTGTAGTAAAGCTGAGGCTGTGATGTGGTAAGTCGATTGTAAATTTCGCCTTGCTCCCGGTTATGCCGGAGCTATTAACTTGGTCCATTTTATACTGAGCTTGTAGAGAAGGTAACAGAGCTGCAGTTATGCTCAAGCTTTGCAAAATGATATTAAATTGCATAACAATTGGCTCCAACAAACTAGACACTGCCCGCGGCTTTTCTATGTCTATCGTTGGCGCTGGTGGATAGTGATGAGGACTTCCTGACATGCCATCTGTTTCTTCCGGTTGTTGACCACGAGACATTCTGGACGAAGTTCTAGTGACTCTCAGTTCCTTTAGACAAAAACAAGTAATTAGAATCGGCTCTCCTTTTGAATAATTTGCCAATAAATTCTTGAACGTTTGTAATCAATGCTCACCTGTAACGTAGATGATAATTGCTTACTGCCTCTAGTCATCATGCCGTGTAGAGCAACGGGATGTTGAGGAATGTCGATATTCACAGCACCGACAGTTAGAAGTCCGCTGTTTTTGTCTTTCTGTCGCCTTGTGATACTGGAATACAAAGCCTGTGATTTTCCAACAGTTACTTTGACGACAGTTTGTTGATTCGGAGCGACACCTTCCAGCAAAACTATCATTGTCCTGCCAATCTGCCCTGTTAAACTGCATTCTAGACTAGCGGGTCTGGACTTTTTGCGACGAGTCAAACTGGCATGTAAACTAGTTATTTCTGCCTCCAGTTTCAAACCACTTAATGTAGCGAGCAATCTGGTTCTGTGTATTCTAGCTACGCCAAATATTATCAATCGTGTACGTTCGCCAGTTAAAAGACCTGGAAATTAATAATTGAAACAAATTTAGGAACTCATTCTTATATATCGATTCATATAATTGTTGAAATATCTTTGTAAATACTGGAAACGCTAACGTACTAAGTTCTTTTGGTGGGGGTATGGGCGTAGAACTGGGTTCTGTATTAATTCCCTTCTCAACATCACCATCCTTAGTTTCATTTGGATTTTCCGCCTTTCTTCCACCTTTCGAATGATCGGCATCAACCGGTATGGAGAATCGGTGAGTAATAGTCTTGGTTTCAGGGCGAGTAGCATACAGGTCAAGTAAATAGTAAATAGTCTTCCAGCATCTCGGAGTTAGATTTGAAGAGTCTTTACATTTGTCCGATAAAACACTGAACTTGTCTAAGCCAGAGCCACTGGGACTTGCACCAAAATTCGGAGTGATTACACCTTCGCTGAGGTTGATGTAGCCCTTCACACTTTTTCCAGTGCTTCGTAGCTTTTGTGCAAAACTCTGAGGTCGAGACCTCATACTCGCAGACGGAGAGATTACCTTGGGCTGGCCAGTCTCGAGACTACTACCGAGCAAATTTTCATCAGCCTTTTTACCACCAGCTAATTGATCTTGCAGTTCTGAAGCTGGACATAAATTAACGCAATTATTATTCGATTAACATGTGATGTCTTAATTCGAGCGTTGTATGAATTATTATCTACGAGAATACTGACTTGAAGATGAGCCGTTCTTAGTCGCTGCGTCAATTACAGTCGAATTAGTATTTCTTTTTGTGTCGGGCTGCTGTTCTTTCAATTCCATCTGCGTTTCTTTAACATTTTGATACATGTTGCTAATTTGATGCAATAATCTCAACAAAGGCATGTTGACTTGTTGACTAATATAGCGAATGTTTAGACTGAAATTGACCACTTTGCTGGTGTGCTTTTTCAGCTGTCCTCTCGATATGTACAATACATTTTGCTTTTGAATCATATCGTCAACGGTCATATCAGCCATTTCTTTGATATCAATATCAATGCCAATTTTCTCGCACAAAAATGCTGGAGTTTCGGGAGGTATATCGAGGTAGAACTTTGTCCCAGGTACCTTTTTCCCTTGATTTTTATTCCCTGTAACAAAGGGATTTGTCGTAAACTATAAAAATATCATTTTCACAGAAATTGAAGCGTTCAATTTCACCAGGCCAGAATCATATTATAGGCGGCAAAGTTTTATATAATCAAAGTTCAAACTGATATTTAAATTAGGTGCACCTTTCTTTTTGTCTGACATTTTACCAAACTCGCTGACAACTATGTCAATACGCATGGTATCCATGCTTCCAACCAGCGATAAGTTTGACCCAAGGGACTCGAGGGAAGAAACGTTATTTGCGTTGCCGGAACCGATAGCGGATAGCATTTGTTGAGGCATTACAGACAAGGATGATAAGAGTGGTTCGAAAATTAGATGTGCGTCTAGTAGACGAAGCGAGTCCTTCATTGGATACAGATAAGCTCCGCTGTGGACATCTGAATCCTCTGTATCTTCTGTTGTCATTGTGTTGATCTTAGAATCCTAAGAATAAAAGATCTAGTCAATAAATAGGTAATTTGATAAAGGCTATGTGTTGAAGACAAAAGTATTCTCGATGAATGAAAAAACAAGTCGGTAAAAAATATGAAATTTGGAGAATTGGTTTTTTGCCTAAACTAGCCACACATTAGGTACGCTAACGTGATACCTTTATCGTTTTCTGCTCAGTACGAAAGACCTGTGGAAACGAATGTTGTAATGACATGATTAGCTTACCGATAAATTCGTACACTTCTTAATTTTTAATTGCCTTTCGACATTATTTCGGTATGTTCGAATGTTTACTAAAAAATTCATACAAACATACCCAGTTTCCTTTGAGGTTTCCCTTTTCGTTATCTTTTATGAAATCTTGTTGTTTAGCCATCCAGCTGTAGAGATCTTCCCCGGCGCTAACCGGTCTATTGGCATTATGACCAGATGGTGAAGTGACTTGATCCAAGCTTCCAATGCTGTGTTGACTTCCATGACCAAGACCACCGGAATAAATACTTGGGTTTGAGCCAAGATGATGTGAATGGGAAATTTGTATTTGGGGTGATTTTTCTTCGCGTAATGTGCCGTAACCTGATGGAATCAATTATGGTAATTAAGGCAAAGAATTATAAGTCATAGATCGTAACTTTAATGCACCCACTTGTAAGCATGCAAAGTAATTAATAAACAGGAAAACAAAGTCTCCCAGGTGTATAATACACTAATAACACATCTCACAATGTACAATGTACAATATAATACATAATGATAACTCCTGTAGGGACTGATATTTTCAATGATGAATGGGCTTGTGTGCAAAGCTAATAATTGCGTACAAGAAAGAGGTGTAAGTTAGGTTTCTAAGAACGGACAAAACAGGACGGGCACAAATCATCCAAATATCGAAATTACACCCCTACAATTTTTTCCCTGGATATCAGAGTCGGTGATAAACTTCATATCCGAGTAAAGACAAAATATTTTACATTTATATGCGAGGATCTAGTCTACCGCAATGACTTACTAATATTGTTAGGCTCTCGTGGCGGATGAAACAGCCCGCCACTTGCAAGTAACGGAAAGACAATACTTGCTCGCGTGCTTGCGGGTACTTGTGTGGGTTGCAATGATCTCCCTCTCCTTGGCGGAGCTATCGGCGGAGAGGGAGAAGTGAGTGAATCCGGACCAGGAACTGGCGTTGGCAAAGGGGTAGTGTCTCTCCCTCGAGGAGAGCTTACGGGTACTGTCAAACCATCTCCACACATACCTGGTTATACCACACCAAGCCACACACTATGATTAGGAAATATGATAAGCCAACTATACCAGTCGATAAGTAAAGCGATCTTGGCTATACTTTCTCCAATTCCATGTAATTAATGATTCTACTTATGTTAAATTCTGTACTATGCAATGCACTTTGTATATTTATCTATTTTCACATCAACTATACATAGATAATATGTTAATTTCTAAAGACAACATAAGACGAACAACAAAACACATAGCTTGTTACGAAACAATTTCAAATTGCCTTGAAACCGATCGCCCCCGAAACATAGGAATATGCTTGATGAAACAGTCCAAGATGTTTTTACAATATCCACATCAGTACATGTAAGTATTTCCAAAGCAAAAGCAAAGTTTACATTAAAGTTATTAGTATCCAACAGATGCTTGGTACTGTCAGCACAAGATTTACGATTAGTAAAATTGAGAATATCGAAAGCTACTAAGAACAGAAGTTAATCAAGCGTCAGATAGTGAAATGATATTAATATTTGCACACAAAGCAAATGAAATGTGTCATTCAAAACCCGGAGTCTGTAAGCGTTGGAATTTTTAAAGCATTCAAGCTATTTGGCTTTTCAATGTTCACCCACATTGTATACCGTTGTATATAAAATAAATGTATAAATATTATGAAAAATAAAGAACAACGAAGAATTCATAACGTGCGATAAACTAGTCGTTGATATCACCATGTAGTGGTTCATTCAGGATTATAATACCTGGGCTTTTGTCTTGACTGCTCTTGATTTGAACGTGTTTGTGTATGTGGTCGGCATGGATCAGCATTGCACACTCATCTGTCACTTCTTGATCGTCAACGTCCCCTGCACTACCTTCCCCATCCGTCAGCAAATTTTCCTGCGTATCAGCAAGCCAATTCTATCTTTTTTTTTTCTCCTTCTACTATGCTCTAAATTGCCTAAGCGATTACGTTTTTATGATACTAATAATTATGTGGGAGAATTGTTTGTGTAGCAACTATTGTGATAATTGACTACTAAAGCTTATTTGTATGATTTTTCATAGAAAGTGTCTTCCTTTAAAGGAGGAATGATGTACCTATATCTTCTCGTTGTTCCTACGAGTGTAATATTACCTTGACACTTATAATTTGTTATGTGCCACAATTGCGCTCTATACAAACGAAATATACATGAATAATAGCGTATATAGTGTCAAACAAAGTTTATTTAAGCGAATTTTTCGTTCTTGGCTCTAAGCGGTATTTGTTCAGCGCATTAAACAACAATTGATTTTCACGTAAAGAGTTAGTAAATTATTATTGTATAAAATTCGTATATACATAGATTATCTACAGAGTTCAACATCGAATATTATAAGAAAATGTAAGTGTTCCTAACAATTGATTATGCATTATGTTTGTTAGAGTAGTAGTTACAACATTTGAGATCGATTGTTAAGCCATAAATTTCCTAGTAGTATATTGAAATTCGATTATAAAAAGAACAGGCTGTTGATTGGATCAAGATTGTGTCTCGACAAAGCATGCCATGACGTCTTGTGATATTACACAATAAATATCACACTGACTTGTACTGAACATTGGCAAAGTGGAGATTTTCTAAAAACCATTTTTCTTGATTGGCGAATGATTTTTACAACTTATACTCGAGGATTTCGTATATTAAACTCTTGGACATTATTATGCTGAATGCAAATATAAAAACATTGAACGTGTGTCTCTAAAAAATGTGAGCGATTATGTAGAATGAAGCAATGTAATTCTGATTTTATCAAGACTTCATTATTTGCTTTGGTAAATGAAATACCAAATAAGGGAGTAAGTTTATGTGCAGGGTTTGTTAGTTACAAAAGTCCACATGACAATCTGGATCAAAGTTCTCTCAATTTTGCATGTAAACAAAAATACGTATGCCGCATCGTCCTGTATTTTGAGATCTAAAAAATATGAATCAAACAAAAACTTTGTGAAATGTGAGATAACTTTGACTGTTAATAAAATTCTTGTGTGTTGTCTTAACATTGAAGTAACCTGATGTTAATAACAAGTGAGGGGCCCAAGATGAATGCGCCTTTTCAGAATATGATTGAGAATAATGCTTGAAGACAATATCTATGATTCACTGAGTGTTACAGGAAGGTATGTTATAACTATGTTCCATGTGATTTGAAAATACAAAAGATCGATACTTGAAATGAATGAAAATTGATCATCAGAAAGAGAGGAAGTTCATTACTTTTGTTCGTAAGGATTCATTGACATTGAAATCGAAATGTCAAGTGTTGCTGCAAGTTTGACATACCTTCATGTTACAAGGGAATAGAATTAGTACAATCGAGGTTCTCTATCGAAAAACATGAAATGTAGCTAAGTAAATTGTTCCTTAGACAACACTGCCAAGGTATAGTTAAAAGCGGACAGAATACATCCCCTGCTGCACATGAAATTTGATGTAGAAAATAAAAATAATGAATTTGGTAAATGAATTCTTACTCCTTTCTCTATCGTTTACAATCTCCTCCAGATCCGCCTTGTTTACATACTGAACGAAGTACTCCTAGGGGATTACGCATTTTGTTAAATTTTCGCTGCCAATTATGCCAATGAATTTAGTCCTATTCAAATTTCATAAAACATTTTTAATACTGGTAGAAACCATGGAGGGTAAGGAATTTAAAAAAAAATTCATATCCACCAGTCATAATATTGTAATTTTAATTTAAATTATCCTCCATTGGTTTCTACCTAATTCACTACAACGCAGCACTCTTCTTGCACATATTAAGCCCTGGTTTAATAGTCATTAATAGTCAAATCAGTCCGTAGGAATTTTAGGAAAGAAAAACCGTGACCGACATCTCGTCTCACCGGAACTTATGGCCAGAGTAGTAGAATTTGTGTTGAACACAAAATATTCGGGTTATTCGAAACTACTATGGTAAATGAGCTAAGTTTATGTAAAATGAAGTATAATACCTCGTCCGGGTCAGGCACGGCAAATGTAACATTGAGCGGCTTTACGTGCTTCGTTTTGTAATTATGTTCCAACAGTAGAGGCGTGTAGAGAACATTTTTCCACTGTCTGCTGAGCACAATGACACCCTGAAAACGTAAAATGCTGTGCAATATGATACCTCGGATTTTCTAAATCCACTAAAAAGCTGTTCTTCAACAAAGTTATTCATTACTTAATGATATCCTCGGAATCTGTACGATGTAGCAAACTACAAAAGAGAACACAAGAACCACTTGCTGCCAAATTTGACTTTGAAACAAGAAAAAATCGTCGAAATATTATACTGAAACTTGTGGAAAGACTTCTCTGGTTCAAAATGCTCTTTTGGATTTCTTTGCTAGAATAATTTTCCATCAAAGTATTGCCCCTTTTGTCCTGTCTTGGAATTCACAAGCTGTTCACAGACTTCTGTGCATTACTGTGCAAACTAACAATTTTACCTGACGAAGTGTAGAGAGAGGCGGTAGATCAGTTGTTTTTAAGTTTGCCTCGATCGTAGCTAGATCAGATAGCAGTACATAATTGTGTAATATACTGCCCAGTTGACAAGAAGGATCCTCTTGCAAAGTTTTAGCTAATGGCGTTAGTCTACCATAGCGACTCTGAAAACATTTCCAATTTTTATTACATGATATCGCTGGTGAAATGGAAAAATGTGATGCAGGATATGTTAACTCATAGCGTTAGCGTTTCAATCGAAGTATGGATCACGAATGGAAAATATGGCAAATCTTAAACGCATTCAGAGCAAAACTCACTTTTGCAGGCATGTGAATACCCTGGACATCCAAAGCTTCGGACATCAGGCAAGCAACGATTGCCGTAGATCTTCGATACATGCTTTTAACCATGTGCACAACTCGAATGGCGAATCTGTTACTGGGATTCATCCAAGCGTTTATAGCTGGTGATGCGGTGCTTAATAGATTCCAATCCAATCTGGTGTAATCGATTTTTCTAGTTATGGGTGTTCTTGGTGGAGCGGCAAAATTGAACCAGACAGTTTTTAACTCAATAATACATGAGCTTGTGTTTCCATTTGTCTCCTTTGCCACTAGACTAGCACAAGTTGCGCTGGTATTTATTTGCGTTGTATTTGACGTGTTCGCAGCACCTCCATCCCCTTCGGTCGTTGCTGATGTCGAAGCTGGAGGAATTTGTGTAATAACAAATCGAAGGGAAGTGAAAAACAGTGAACAACTCAAATATAATACACAAAGTAACAGTTTGGGAATAGAGTGAATGATGTAAGTGATTATTCGCATACCGATGGTGTTGTCCAGTTCTTCGCGACTCTTAACGCTGTCTGTGTAAAAAATTTCTGTTTCAGTTTTCTTTTCTTCCTGACCATTATCTCCTTTCTCAAATTGTGATCTCTTAACACATTTTAATGAAATGCCTTCTAAGCCGCATTCGAACATTATGAATCCTAGTTTATCTTCTCCGCTGCCCACTGTAAACTCTTCAGTTGCTTGGGACGGACCAGTTTGTTTCTAAAATGAAATCCCAGCTGGTATTAGGGACTACGAATAAAACGTATCTTATTTTATTCATACACTTTTAAATAGCAAGCAATATTTACGCTATGTTTATCTTTTTCATCGACAGGCTGATGCAGGTAATAGTCGACACATTTCAACGGCGAAGTAATTCTTGTACAAGTAAACAAAACTTTGGAGTAATGAGCAGGTATAGCCGTTATAACTGCATCTTTTAATATCGACGACTCGTTTCGCAGTCTCCTTAACTGAGTATGGACCTTTCCTGTACAATTGTGAAGAAAGAAATCATCTTAGTTGCAAATATACATTCGAAATTATAATTATATCCTAGAAAGTTTTAATTTTTATACTTTATTCATAAAAAATCTGAAAAATGGTAGTTTGATTTGTTGAAACCTCACCGATATTCAAAGTGACTATAGTTTCCTCTTGCTGCTTTTCCGACGTTTCAATGTAAACCGGTTCTGCGCCTATGATCTCAGTAGCAGCAGTATTTTGATGAGCAGGTAAAAAAGCTCTGCTTATCTTATTCACCTTTTTCTGATTTGGTAATACAGCCGGCTTGTGAAACGTTTGCACTACTTCTCTCGCTTGCTTGCCAACGTAAAATCTGGTAGTAACAGTATCGAAGCATATCGCAAAAAGCGAGACACAAGTCAAGTCTCTGATATTATCCAGCGCGGAGAAAGAAATAATCTCTTCAACGACCGACGCTTGTAACAATGTTATATTTACCTGTTTAATCAGTTCGGAAATTAATCAATGAAACAGCTAATACACTCTAATGCAATACTATATCATCTTTTCTTTATCCTGAATCAAAGAATAATCGATAAAACACTAATTTACCTTTGGCAAGATAATAGTACCCTGTACTTGAGTAGTGATACTTTCTTCATAGACGCTGGTCTCCAGTGCGACTTGCACTGTAAAAAGACAAATTACCGCCTCGTTATTTTCTGTATGAAGTAACACAGGCGCAATACTTGCAAAATAGTATCCAGTTAAAATGATCCGAAGATTTAATCCTTGCCTTGTCCATTTTTAACATTCCGTTCAGCAGTTGATCTCTTTGAGCTGGTTTGTACTTGGCTCCAATAAGATAAGCTTTGATCTTGTTTCAAGATATTGGCGTCTTCAACTCTTCCAAGACACTCTTTGTGGAGGTGGTTCAAAATTGTTAACGGGTGCAAAGTAGTTAACGTTGGCGTTATAGCATCGATAAAACGTTGTAATGATTCTAACACCATTGGACTCAGCATAATATCAATATCACCCTTAAGTTTGACGATGACAGTTGTACGAGAACCAGTTTCGTGCTGAACAGTCAATAACTCATCCTCGTCGTGTGCAATATTGTCATTATCAGCTGAAAATTGATACCTCTGGCTTAGAAAACAGGCTCCATTCAACTACGAGCTTCAGAAAAGTAAAAGGTCACAGGCTTCCAGTTTAGATAGACTTTTTTGTGAATGGTCCTTACTTTCTGATTGAATTAATGCTGAACTATCCCAGAGGTAGGGATGGGTCGGTGTCTTGTTAGAAGAACTGGCTGTGGGCGAGCCGTCGCTTCTAGTAATCATTTTCAAGGACGTAAAGCCCTCGGTAACTGTGTCAAATTTTGGTACATAACGTCCGCCGATATAAACCAATCTACCATCTTCGGTGCGTTGAAATAAAGGAGTGGTGAAAGCATCTCCACCAGAAGGCAACGACGATTGGATCCAATTTGAACACCGGACCTAGTGGATTACAGAAAATATAGTTTTTAGTCTTCATTGCTTGTTTTCAGAAAGTTATGTACACGAAATTAACATTTATCGTACAATAAATTACCATTTTTCGATAACATTATTGCTTATGATTACCTGAGTTAAGTGGCTGACGTAGCTCGACATTAAAAGAGCAGAGTCGACGATCGGTTTATTGACTTGCATGTGAAGATTGACCAGCATCATATCCTCTTGAGAAGACATGGCAGATATGAAGCTTGTCGAGGATACAGAATGGCTGTCTGAGGAGTCGATTAAGACTCCAGCTTCATTAGTGTCAACTTCGCTTCTGAAACTGGCATTTCTATTCACCTTAGGACTTTTCTTCGAGCCTAAATTTTGAGTCTTGGCTCTCTCCAATGTGTGCGCTTTTTCTATTACAGTGCGATTAGCGTTAGCCGAGCTTTCTACGATGGATAGATCCGAGGAAAATTTCTTTTTTATACTTTCGTTGTGATTCAATACAGAACCAGACCCAACGATAGATTGGCGAAGACTGGAGGTTCTACTTCCGCCTAAACCGTGACTGATATCTTCATCTGCTGAGTAAAATGCCTCTGAATGGTTTTCCGATGACATTGATATCGTTCGCTGCACCTGAGTCAAAGAAACATACATTTCAATCGAAAGAAAAAAGCTTCCAAAGACTTTTTCTTAACAAATTTCACACCTCTGTCATCCGTACCTCTTGTCTCAAACGTTCTTCGGAATCAGACCTTGCGCAGAGCGAATGATGGGACTCTGAGACGTTCACTCCTTCCTTTCTGTTAACTAATTTCTGCGTCGTTGGTGGAGTTTGTTCAGTTGGAACAATGGGTAAGGATTGAGGGCTGCTGCTTTGCTGCAAAGACTCTCTTGCCGGTGTATGGAAGTAATCAACAGCCAATTTGGAATCTGAAGCGCTACTTTTCGGTGCAGTCTCTATTTCGGGAACGCTTAAAATCGACTTACTCCTTTCCGTGTTTAATTTTGAATCGGAATCAAGTTTTTGAGGCAATTGTGCTGTAGGACTAGAATCCACCAGACGAGCGTATGGAACATCCTTCATGTTTGCACCCCTGCATTTGAAAAATCAAATATAAAACATAATAAATCATGTATCATTCAAATCAATCAACGAACAGAAGGATAATTGTCATTCAAAATTACCGCATGGAAGTGTAGGAAAACCTCCGCCCCAACGGCCTTCTTTCTGCCATTCCGACCAACGGACTAGCCGATGCTGTAGATAATTTTGTACTACTGTTTCCTTCATGGCTAGAATCTCTGTTGTGATCGATAGTCGATTTAGATCGTTCAAACCCTGCCTTAGGACTTTGACTACCATCGGGAAGAACTGTTACTTTGAGACCTGTATTTGGATAACACACGTCTTGCAAAGAAACATCTTGCAAGCTGTAGGGTGGTGTATGGAACACGAGCTGACCCTCGTGCAATAAAGACTGCCCAAAGCCTTTCTCTTTACCCGTTTCATGAATTCTGAAAAATGATCGAATGATATTGTCACACACATTATATGAACAAAAGAAAACTATGTAATGGTATTTAATTACTATCATGAAACCTGTCAGTGTCATTAATTAATTTTTTTACAAGTTAGGATCAGTGCATTTTCATTTTATCAATGTATCGATTATTCTGGTATCTTGAATATAAATAAAATCGGCTGAATATGGCTGAAGAAATGCAGATTGAAGAAAATCTAGACAAAGATTTCCTCCTTTTTATGTCATTGGCAAAGACTTATTTCCCTCAACTTATAGATCAGAAAGATATAACACTCTGTACCCAATGGCTCTCAAAGTTATGCGGTGAAAAAGTACAAGGTATATCTCAAAAACGAAATAGAAATTTGTATCTTTCGCATCTCCTCATGAATATGCAGGAGGGAAAAATGGGTGGGCCATTTTTAAAACCACCTGCCGATGGACCATTGTCTACGGCAATGGCTGTATTTGGTCCACCAGCGGCAGAAGAATCTATAATAGAAGAAGGAGAAAACATCATAGGTAAAAAGACTTTGAAATCGGAGATCGCTTCGTACAGCTGAATGATTTCATACTTAAACTTTTCAACTCGAATGATGAAAGAGGATGTAGTTTTCTATTTAATTTGCATAGGTGGACCAACAGAGGATTTTCAAGAGCGATCGGCCGACGGTAGAACCTATGTCGCAACACGATGCCTGCCTGATAATCGAGGAACATATGCATTCATTGCTTTAAATATCGATAAGAAGCCAGACGCAGCTGAAGATATGACAATCATACCATGTTCGACAAACAGTTCTAAATTACACCACATCAAAGCTTTACACAAACTCACAACCTTCAGTCTTGGCGATCATCCAACTGAATCTCAGATGGAAGATTTTTACATCCGCAATATTGAAGCTAAAGCTTCTGGTGTGATAATTACAGATTTGATATTTGATACCAGATAATTTTTATAAACAATTCTAGTGTTTCTATCAATATTTATATTGAATTTGAGCAGAACAAGAGTTCGAACGAATAATATAAAGATCAAGTGTAATTGCTGTTTCAGGAGATATTGTTCAACTGTACGATCAGTTGAAAACAGATACAGGAAAACCATGTGGAAGAGATTTGGAAGAAATAGACTACTATGACGTGCTTTTAAAACAAATAGATGATGAAATCAAAGGTCCTCCATCTAGAGAAAATGATTTAGTGAATTTCCTAGTCAGTAGATTGATCCAAGATTTGAAAAAGGTTCCAAAAATGAGCCATATATTTAAGCTAAAACCGGAGCAACAACATCTGAAAGTATTGGAGATTTTGCGACAGAAACTGGTTGTCAGGTAGGTATCTCCAATCAATTCAATTCTCTGGTCAATTAGAGTCACGATATTTTCAACAAAGAATTTAGAAACGACCTTTCAATTTTCGAGATAACTCAATACAGTTGAATAAGTGTCGAGAATTTAACATCACTCTGTACGTGCGCTGAAAAAAATAAACAGAGTCATATATTTCACGTTCATATGTCTGTTTATGATACTTGAAAATATTCTCGTACAATGAAAAAGAAAAATAATCAAGATCAAGAGTATTGAAAAATGTGAATCGTTGAACGTAAATATCATTCAACGTTCCGTAACAATTTGAAAATGTTTGAAGACAACAAGAGGAAAAGCGTCGTCATCTTTTGGCAGAAATGGAGGAGTGCATGATGGCATCAACCGTGCCATCAGAATCCTGCATGGGTCGCTCTGAGGAAACAACAGAATCTATGTGGCAATTGGCTGTTACGCGACCACCGCCGGATACTGACATTACAAGACTATTCGGAGTCTATCCTCCAGAGGCCGTAGGCGCGTTTCTCGACATACTAGCAGAAGATAGACAAGCTATTCTGATGAGAGGAAAACAGAGGGAAAGAAGTTTGATTGAAAGTATAAGATCCGAGGTATACAAAGAAGTGCAATTCGGAAAGGCAGAGTACAACAAGGCCCGAGCTGCCTACAGGTATGGGATCGATATTGAGCTCCTTTGATTCAAAGAATGAATTTCATGCAAAATTTTGGAAAAACCACAGGGAATGGAACGAGATACTATCTATCGTGGAGGAAATCATGTATCTGACTACCAACGAAGTGATAGATGATGTTCCTAAGCAAAACGATGAGCTTCTGACTAACATGATAACGAACATAAAGCAAACTGAGAATTTGGTAGTTGAGGAAGCACAGCGTGGCGAGTTATTAATTGAGAAAATAGCCGATGCGAACGAATGGAAATTCTCAATGTGTGACGACGAAGGCAAAAGCGTATCATGGGACATGAAAAATGTCATCGATAACATGAGGAATGAAGTGGAATCGTACAAACTATTGATACGGAATCAAAGACAGAGAATTGAAGAACTTCGCGATCAATTAGATTATGACTAAACTACAACTATTAATAAAATGACATAAAAACGATGAAATTAAAGTCTCTTCGAAATATTTGTTACTTTTGGTGGAATTAGAAAAGCTTTGGATGTTAAACTTCAAGAAATTTATCTTCGTGGCTAAAGTCGAATGAAAAATACTACATATTGAGACTTGAAATATAGAGAAAAAAAATATATGATTCTGCTCAGTTGATGTCTTCATTGTGCATTTCAACAATCATTACGATCGGTTTGACATTGTATTACAATTTCGTATTCCTCTCATTTTCAGTTTTAGAAAATAGGAAAATTTTATAATGAAAGAGTTTGGTTTGACTATGAGATAAAAGATGCTTACCTATAAGCAGCGACGTTGATTCCATCTTGTAAATCGTGGTAACTGGGCTTGAAAAATCTTGGTCCATTTCTGTTATTACCAAAAAATACACAGCCGCCTATACACCCACATTTAGCTGCCTTTACACCGCTTTCTACAGGCCACAAGAACCACAATCGTTTAGTTCTTTCGTCGTGGATTTTCAAATACTTATTTTGTACCAAATGTAAATTATGCTCCGGAGTTGGAAGCGATATCGCAGCTTCGATTATCACTGGACCCAGAGATACTGAGCCTACCTCGAGCCAGATATCAGAACCATCGCCTAGTTTCGAAAAATAAGATAGAAATCAGTTGAAGTTTCAAAGGACCAGTTTATCTTTTGTTTTTTTTTCTTTTTAATTCTAGAAAGTGCGTAGTTTTGTTTACCTGACATTCGGCTGCTTGCGTTATTATGCGATCGCCCACTTCCAGTAGTGTTTGTATTACTGGCATTGGCAAAGTGACCTGCCGCAGATACAAACTGGCGAACTAATATCGCCGGTAAGACGCCAGTAACACCTGACTTGACCTGTTGCCCATGAAGATTACAGGTCGATATACGAATCGGGGATATCCAAATTTGACTAGCTGTTCCAGCTTCTTGTAGATACAAATCAATAGCGTCTATCGATACTCGGGTCATTCTGTATTTTATGTCTTCTGAGCTGGGACATCTGCAGTTATATTTGCACACATGAATATCAAGAGACAAGTACAGAAGTATAGAATTTTCGAAGAACTTTTTGTTCCACAAAAAGTGGCCAAACAAAATCTTAATTCCAAACCTCTAAGAGAAGTCACGAAAAGAAAGAGCAAATTTTAATTTCTCACACTTTTTGATCAAATCAATAGTTTGTTAGGTATGCTCAATTTTCCAAGAGTCAATATTTTGCATAAAGAGTTAGAAGCACTTTTCTTTCTACTTAAACTCTACATTTGACAAAATGAGTTCGAACTCATGAACAGTACTGTGAATAGTTTTGAAATATCTAGAAACAGAATTTTGTTTGCGATATGTAACGATTATAAAAGTTCTTCGATGACCAGTAATTTCTATACGCGGTAGAAAAATTTCTGCTCTTCGAAAATAGATTTGTTTTTACCGGTAATGATTGTCGGGGTCACTATCAGCACACTGAAGAGGAGGCAGACCATGATGACAGAAGTGTGGTATTCCAGGAGGCTTTAAATTATTCTCCGTATTCTTTACCATGAGTAGAAAAGTTTCTAGCGATGTAACGAGATGATGGAGTTGCGAAGAGCTTATTTTTCCGCTCAACTTTCCCAGCTGGACTTCTATAAGCCAAGCATACTCAAGCGTTTCTTGGTCCAAGCTCCTTCCCTCGTCGCTGAACATAGCGTGTCCTCTAACTTGCAAAGCGCTCAACATTAGATGTCCCTGATTAAGATGCTTGTCTTTCCCAGATCTAGTCACGTTGTCTCCTAATAACATAATTGCCGGAGAAAGCAACAGCTGCAATTCTGTTTCTTTGTAGCTTTTTTTCATTTCAAAGCCAAATCGTTCCAAAAGAACAACTGGACAAGGGGGATCGGTTTCGTTGCAGTTCTTTACAAGATGAGCCTGAATATCGTGCATAGTTATCCCCACAGTGACCTCCATGGGCCTGTAATCTCTGGGATCAAAAGGCTTGGATTTTGCCTCTTCGTCTTCAGCCGATGTTTCGACACTGTTATTCTGAACGTCTCTTTCCTTGGGCCGTTCGTTACTAACGGTAGTTGGGGCAGTTCTGCCTTGTTGCATGTCGGTGAAGGCTTGATAGTCTCCGAATATGTTTTCCTTAAGATGTACAAAGTTCTTGATAAGAGAACCGTAAAGAATTAATACAGAGGGACCAATTTCCAGCTCTAAACTGACTTTGTCAGGAGACAAAGATTGCGGGTCAAACTTCTGGGAACCATCCTGGGTCCATTGCAGACCTGGAGATTTTCTACACCTAGGTATTCTTATCGGCGATAATAGGATCTCCTCTTTTTCTGGGGTAGTTATGTTCGCCTGAGGCGTTGGTCCCAATGGAGGACAAGGATGGTAAGTATAATTGATGCTGAGTGCGACTATAGGCACAGACCAGCAATCCACCCAGCCGAATTCCTTCTGACAAACGTTTCTCCATTTTTTGTTTCTATTTAGTTCAGCCAATTGTCGAACAGTCCCGTCCCTAGACATGATCTTTGCGTTTTTATCCAGGGCCAAGAGAACGCTGCGATTAGTGTTAACTTCGGGTAGATAAAAAGAGAGATCAACACTTTCGCCTTGTATCCAAAATCTCAGCGGTATTGTTACAGGTAGAAAATCGACGAAGGGTAGATCGAAAGAAAGGTCAAACAAGTCGCCGCAGAATGCAATGTGAGCATTTTCTTGATTCTGAGAAGAACAGTCGATCCAATTGTACTCGTTACTTATAGTTATGAGTTCAAACTCTTTTAATAATAAACTAAACTTCCAAGTATATGGTACAAAGTGAAGAAGATCAGGCCTCGCTTTGCTCGCCCAATCGTTAATCATATCTTGAAAGAATTCTTTGTGCGAGTAAACTAAATTTGCCGTTGCTTTGCATCCTGTAAGATTTAGAACCCATTCTTGGTGATCGTTCCATCTTAACGGATAGTGACATTTTATTCCAAACTCCAAAGTTTCACTCTCTACTAAACTTCTGTATTGCAAGCTAGTTGTAGCCTCGAGATGCAGTAGCTGCCCAGTTATTTTTGTGTAATAACCATCTTGCAGGACTATCCAAGGCATAGTAACTTCCAGATATGATCCTGGGCCAACGTTTATATGGATTGCATTAGTTTCTTTATTTTTACTGAAGAGAATATCGACCGTAGCTTCGTTAAGCGTCGACAAACGAATGTCGAAAGATTGAACTTGTCTCTTTTCACCAGGAATAGGTGCTTCGGTAATCTTTAACGGCTGATAATCGTTGGGAAAGAAAAACCTGAACAAATGTTCTCTTTGCCTATCGGCCCAGGGACCGTAGCTGAAGTCTGTCCCTTTACCACACTTAATATCGATACCCCAAATGGGAGGCATCGCCTCTACCATATCGCCGTTTGCTAATCTAATCATTTCTGGATGTTCAGGAACAACTCCCGGCTCATCCATGTAATAGTAGAGCTCCATATTGTTCGAACTAAGCACGACAAAACCTTCGCCCATGTATCTAGGCGGGTCGTCAACCATTCCGGTATACTTTGGACTAGGGGCAAGTATAACTTTGAAATTTTCAGCCTTGCATTTGGTAAAATGCATGAAGTGATCGTGTCGAGAAGCTGCTGGCTTTGTTGAGTAAACGAAATGCGCTTCTTCAACAGTTATAGATAACGTTGTTGGAACTAGGCGATTGCCGAATACTACTCTTCCCTGAAATGAAAAATTTATTATTAAATAAACAACTTATCTATTTATTATTTTAATGAATTTATTTTCTTTATAGACTCACAGTGCAAACGTCCAACTTAATAACTGGAATAAGATCTCTCCAAGTCCTAGCGATTACGTGGGCTTCCTGTCTTCTGATATTATTCATTCGCCGAGTAACATCCATAGCGTTTATTTGTTGGCGAGTTTCATTGGCTGCTTTGCTCATTGACTCTCTATCGTTATCGTCTATATTTACATTATGGTTTTCTTCATCTGGATACATTTGCGGTATTAATCCGAACAACTTTTCAAGCTGGGCATACAGTTGGCAGCGATTATAAACGTGCAATTCAAAACCGTTCAGCATGACGGATAGACGAGTGTCGGAATGTGATAAATCTGAAACAAAGATGACAATTTACCAATCTCAAAGCTCACAATCAGAGAATAGCAACAACCAGAGTAAAAAAACTCAGGAAAATCACCTAATAACTCGGGGCAATTAGGTGAAAACTAGAAACTAGAGCAGTTTGTGGGGGGATGATAACACAAGTATGATAGAAAATCGAAATGTTGTTATGCAGTTGTAGACTAGACTTTCAATCAGTATCTTCTACTGATAACGAATGAACAAGGCATGTTTTAGAACATGCTATTGGAAAATTGACTGCTATTATTGCAGAATTAGATTCAATTTATGAATTATCATTAGATTTCTTCGAGTAGCAGTAGTTTCAAATTCTTTTATTTATATATCATTCGTTACCTCCGGCAACTAACTATTAATTTCTAGAGATCGATGGAGTATTTAATCCCAATTCAAGCCAATTTTTAGGTAAAATTAAGTTTCTTCGAGTATAATGATTGAATAATCATTTTGCAATTAGAAGAAGTGTGTGACTTTGATAAGCGATCTTGAAGCATGCTTTGTTGAAGTTGTTTTCATACGCAAATTTTCATAGACAAGTAATCAAGTTTTTGGTAAAAATATACAAGAAGTTTACAAAATAATCTTGCATATTAGGGAATTTTGGGGGAATGACTGAAAATAGGCATGGTTTAGGGGACGAGCATATCTTGTGATCTAGATTCAATAGCTTAATTAAATTTGTTGTACCGCCTGATCCCTGAGGACCAAATATATATTTACCTTCTGAAACGTCTTTAGGAACGTAACTTCTCCACCACCTGAATATCAGCCAACCGTCTTGAATTCTAAGGCTGTAATCGTTTGTGATGTAAACCATGTCTCTGAACATTATTTTTCCACTCAAAGCACTTAGAGTGAAAGATCCTGAATAAGAATACAAAAAAATTAGCCTCGAGTCAGAATAATATTCAAAATAAATATATAATCTTTGTTTTTTTCTGTTCGAAACATAGTAACATCTTCTGTTTGCATACAGGATTGGCTTTCAGAATAATAAGCTTCTTTGAGCACCCTAATTGGTTTACCTCTCTGCTCTTCCTCTTAGTCTCATTCTGAATAAATCGTATTAAACAAACGAAACTGAATCTATATCGTTGCTTACCAACTTTTACGTATCCATCTCTAATGACGAATCTATTGAGCAATCTGGTGAGAACATATCCGATAACCCGGCTGTTATAGTAGGCGATATAAACGATCCAGGCAATTGCAGAAACCAATGAACAAAGCAGGTATATCATATACCGGTCAATCTTAATATCCTGAATCCCATGGTCGGAATGATTGATATCAGCAGCCGTAGTGCTTAGGTATGAAGATGTGGTACTAAAAATCTCCTGGTCAGCCATGATTGCGCTAAAATTCTTTTATCTTTGGCCTTTTAAAGTTACATGTTTTTCTCATTGATAATCTGAAATAGGAATAGAATAAAAAATGTACTACAAATGGTAAATAAGATGTATCGACGACTGTTCGGTAATGAGAATAACTCGACTATTCGATTTATCGCTAAAATTCTGTTGTATTGATATCCGTTGTTCTATTCATTCATTCAATTATTATCATTGTAAGTTACTTGGTTTATTCATGAGTAAAAGATGAATGATTAAGGTTCGTTCTATAGAGCGATAGTGTCTCTGAAGATTTATTCAATCGGCGATCGATAGTAATTGAATACAATAATAAGAAGGTGAGTCAGGGAAGGCGTGTCGTAGAGATATGAATTGAGAGATAATGGCTAATCTATTTATCTATTTGATTCAAAAACGACAATCGGGAGCATTCCTTTGTCGTGAACAATAGTAAATAAATTATCTTTTAATCATAGATGTTTTATGTATGTGAGTGGTATGTGTACAATCGAATTCTAATAACTTGGTGAATGATCATGTTTTTCTTTTTTTTTTTTTTCTCCAATTTCTTCAATAAAGGTATAGCTGAGTGAGGATGGGTTAGAATGATACTATTGTTGAATATAAATGACAGAGTATTTTTTTCTCATAAACGAATGTAAAACAGGAGAGTAATGGTTATTCAGCATATTTATGTAATTTGTGTACTTAGGCTCGTTATAAATTTCATAAACAATAGAAGATATATTTAGGAACGTTAGTAGTTGTGCTTGATGCAGAAGACTTTGATCTCGAATTATAAACATGATAAAAACTATGTGTGTAACATGATTGTTAACGTATAAGACTTGTACAGATATATTATACCTTTAATATGTAGTTGATTACATTTTGTATCGCATTTTTGTTTATCCGAATTGTTGAAAATCGCCTTTTTGACAGCACTGTGGGGAACTGTCACTTCGGAAAGTCGCCATTGATTTCGACTCCCGATCGCGATACTCTCTATCGCAGATATGTTCAGAGCAATGAAGCAGCGATTCTCAACTTCCCTCTTTGGCTGGATGCGATTTTTGTCTCAATATATTGCAAATAAAACAATCAATTGAAAAAACAATGTTTATTCATAATGGAATTTCAAAAAAAATGTTATACATATAATGTATTTTCTTTCTTCATTCGATTCACCTTTCTTGTCAATCGCTCATTTATGATGTAAACTTATTATAGTATTATTTGAGAAAGGGATATGAAAAATATAACACTTGAGAAGAAAAATGGAATAACTGGTCATTTATTGTTAAAACTAGAACCATTTATAAACAATTTTGCAATGTACAATAATTACAGAAACATTAGCGTAATTTATACATCACGCCTAATGATTGTATAATAGATTGTTCAATATTAGTCATTTTTGTGAAAACTGTCGTCATATGATAAAAGATATAATTATTCTTTATCAGTCAAAAGTAAATTCCATATCGTTACAAGTTTCCGTTATCCATTGAAGTAGTAGCTTCATTTTTTCACTTTCTTCATTCGTAGATCTAAAACCTTTAATCCCCTCAGTCAAACACGTTGATATATGCTTCAAAATTTCCTGAAATCACAATAATTCATTGACTTACAATCATTAAATCTATTCTAACACATAAATACCCAATTAAACTTGGATACACAGGAAATAGAACGTTATTGAAAGAAACTTGCATTTTTTTATTCACATTCTTGTTATATTCCGACAGTTTACTTACCACAGGCCTCCAATCATATCTCAACAGTATTGTACATTGATCACTCAAAGCCTCAATACTCAAAACTTCCTCCTTCAGCATTTTGCTTATTAACTGTCCAAGGGGCAACCAAACATTAGGATTTCCTGGTATAGCCAACAGCATGATATTTCTTGGACTGAAAATCCTGGCAAGAATTGCATCTTTTTCCAAAAAGTTCAAACACTCCATTTTCCATATGCGAATTAACTTATCGTGAATTTCTGGTAGAAAAATATCTGTTCTATGTGCAGCTGAAACACACAAATATTACCATTATCATTAATTTGTATTTTCCATACTGAAGAAATTAATATTCTTATCCAGTTTCTACAATTCTATTCAAATTATTACCTAAAAATAAGGCAAAGTCAACACTCAAAGTTCCGATAACTTTTTCTGGACCTGGTAACAGGTCTGATCTTTCTGTTAAAGATTTGTACGAATTATCCAAACATTCCAAAACGGCTTCCAGCGTTATAGATCGTCCTTTATTGTCTAACAATTCCCAAATCATTGACTGTAACGAAAAACGATTAACGTTAAAATTACATACTTATGTCCAGAGACTCGAAAGTAATATTTAATTCCACATTTGCCAAAATCGAGACAAATGTTATTGATTTTTTCGGGAAAATACGCACTCTGAGTTCAATTATAACATCGGTAGGAGATGCTGAGCTGCTGTTGTGAATCCTTTTTTCAAATTGCGTCGTTAAGCTTTTCTGTTTATGAATTTTATCAATCTCAATTTCCATATCTTTGATGAATATAGATCCACCGGTAATATGAGATTGAATCCAATGATTGACTCTCTCTGTAGCCATTCTCATTGCAATTTGTGAACACATTTCTTTTACTGACGGCAGAGTGTCTTCGGCTAGAAGAGACTCGATGGAATTTTTAGTACGTGACTCGCACATGCCGGAAACGTCCGACTCAAATTGCGGCTTCAATTCCGATGACAAATTCCATGCGATTGTATTCATTTCCGCTGACATTGAGGACTGAAATCATATAAATTTTGTGATAGCTAAAAAATATTGCTCTCCTCGAAAATAGAGGATACGCATTCTTGAAAATGGCTTCAACTTTACTAATCTCCGATATAAAAACAGATTCAATATGTAATTAATAATGGTACAATTTATTGTTTTCAAATGTGGACACATGAGAATCCTAAGAATACGAACCTTAAATTTATTAATATCATCCGGGAGTTGATTTTGAGCGATAACATTTTGAAACTTGACTAAATTTGCCTCTCTTGCTCGAGGTAACAAAGAGTTACAAATATGTTTAACGCAGCTAGACGCTACCCTTTCAGAAACAAAATCCACTGTTTTTCTAGTGGAAATTGGTTGACCGTGGAAGAATGCTTCCTCTAGCTGCAGCTGCAATAAAAAAAAATCGATCCAAATCAATCGAATAAATCGAGCAATGTTAACGATCAGTTATACTCATTGAGAAAATGAATTATTTACCTGTAACTGCTTTGTACCGGTACTACCAAAGGGTTTATCAAAACCACTAGACACCGGTGTGATATGCCGTATCGTAGTACTGTTATGAAAGTTCGAATGATCGAGAGTTAAGGATGTCTTCAATTCCCCCAAAAAGGGGCAGCAGACGTACAACGTTCTTTCGTCAACAATATCCAAGCTATCGGTGCATGGGCTGGAGTTGCCTGATTGATTCAGGCTGGTAGCATGACCGATTTCAATGGCCAGAGTAGTTTGCGGGTTTTTAGTATCTAAATTACTGAATAATTTGAGCTTTTGATGAAATCGAGGCGTTCTGGAATTGAAGTATAGTCTCTCTGGGAAGTGACACAGTTCAAAAAGCCATCCGATACTGAATTTTAACAAAATGACTACTTGTAAAGATAGAGGGTTGTCGAGTCTGGAGTCGTGCTTTGATTCGGAGTAAATATAACACAGCATTTCTAAGACTGTTCTGTAATATGGTAGTCTCAATGACACTGGATCCAACATAGCTAAGTATTTCACCACCCATGGTATTGTCAGAGACAGTTTGCCATGAGCTAATGCGCTCTGAAGACAAGATTGTAGATTTAGAGGTGGGAGGACCTGAAATGTATACGATCATCGATTATCAAATAGACTCGAAATTATTTCAGCTACTAAGCCTAAGCTTTAGATTCATACAATATCGATCAATTATTTTTTTGTACCTGAACAAATTTAAGTACACAATACTCACTTGACTACGTAGCTCAAGCTGTGTTGTGAAAACACTTTCTAGTGGGCTTGGTTCGCATCTGTATGGTAGGGAGACGAGGAATCCCAAAATTTTTGCAAGAAGTCTTAGACTGGAAATGCAGGTGATAAAATTGTGTTTTGTCTCTTCGTCAACCATAGTTTCTGTAAAATATAAATTTTTTATGTACAAGATTTATCGTATTATAAACTTCCAGAACAGAAACGAAAATACGATATGATTATTAATTTTTAATTCTGCTATGTATGTACCTGTGTCTTCGATTTCGCTCCCTGTGAATTGCGTATCATTAAGTTCCATGATCTCGTGGACCAGACAATCTTGCAAATGAGCGTAAAACATAGGATTAAAAGCATGTAAAATAAAGTCTTTGTAAAATTCTTGCGCTCCTGGAAATGACGGAGCTGGAACAGGGCCTTCGGATGAAAGAGGAGTGACCAGTCTCTCTTGCAGTCGAGTGAGTTTTGTTGGGTCAGAATGTTTCAATGATTTGATAAAGCTGAAACTTTCGTCGTCAAGAGGATCTTCCTGAAAAATTGAAAGTAGTAAGAAACTATGCAAGTAAAAAACAATCTAAGAAACATTTTCCACGAGTTCATCACGCTTACCTGTCGTCCGTTTCCAATGCAAGATAATAACAGCTGCGATTTGAACAATCTTGCAAAATGACAATAATTAGCTGCGTCGTTGTGTAGTGCTAGTAATGCCCTGACTTTTCCAGCTAAAGCAATAGAGAACTGCCACCCCGATGCTAAATGTTTGGTCTCCCAAATTCTGAGTAATTCGTAAAACGAATCACGCTGTTTTTTAAAACTCTGAAACCCTCCAAGGGAAGGAAAGTTCTCCCTATTGTCCGTATCAATTTGAAAACTAACGTTTGCCTCTGTGGTGCTGTAAGAAAATTATTTCCAAAGTTATTACTGCATTGTGTACAAGAAATTGCAATAAAATTCTACCATACAACACAATGCTTAAGAGTCAAGTGAAATTTGTGGATAAACTAAAGATATGATCATACTTTACCTAAAAGCATTGAAGTGGTGTTTGAGTCGACTAGATTCGCTTGATTTCAATTTATAACATTTGTTTAAATATTCTTGTAGATCAGGTAAAAATGTAGCGATTCGATTATTCTCACACAGCAACTTCAGCGTCGCTCTATCTAACAGACTTAACAACACTCTTTGGGTGTTCAAGAAAGTCGTTGAAAAATATATGCAATTGTGTATAGTTCGAAAATACTCTTCTGCTGAGGGCACAATCTTTTCTTCATTATCGGTCGACGGATTTTCGTTATTACAATTATTTTCTTTATCATCCTCTGATGATTTGGTAAAATTATCGAACGCTTTGGCATCCTTGAGTTCAGGATCATTTGTCGACTGAACATTCTTGTCGATAGTTAAAACACTATCGTCAATTAAAACCTTGCAGCCAAGTTCTTCGTTTAAAAATTTAATACTAACACATTCTTTAGACTTTTCAATTTTCTCGATCAGACTATCGTCACTTTCTAAAGATTTTTCTCCAAATACAGATTTTGCTACAGATCTGTTTTGTTCCAAAGAATTTTGAGTCATTTGATATTTATCAATTCCAAAAGAATTTTGCAGAGTTATCAAAGATATAACAAAATTCAATTCCGTCATCGGGTTTAAAACTAAATTATAATCCAGCAGGCTGGAATAAATTTTCGCCAATATATCCAAAGCTTGACGATTTTCAACGCATTCTAAGCTCGGGGTCAACAGTGAAACCGGTAGCAGTTTGCTGACACTGGGACTTTTCAATAATATATTCGACGCGCTATTTTCAACTGGAGGAGCGGATAAGACTTTTCGCTGCTTTTGTCGTTCTAATCGTAACAAATCTCTTTCAGTTTCAAAAGGCGTTGTATCTGATTTGTCAGTTGGCAATGTTTCCATAAATTGCGGATTGACTATTTGAGGTCGACTGATCACACCAAAGGTTGAATTCTCATTGTTTCCTAAAACGACAAAATACTTTCGTGAATATGGTTTCATTCAACACCGAGTAACAAAAAAATATTAGAAGAAGACCGCCATAACAGGAGATTAATATTTATGTTTCGATACAAAAATTAACATTATCTGAATGTGGAAGGATATAATTCATCATTAGATTTTGAAAGATTACAGAAAATGGACAGAATGTTTTCATTGAAATTGTACTGTTTCCTTTTTAATTGATGTAACTTTACCATCTGAAACGTCTAATTTTGTTGGTTTTATCCTCCGCCTTCTTCTGCTGCAGGCCTGTCCAATTTCAGGAAAACTTTCCTCGGTCACAGACAATCTATCATTGAATGAACCTTCGCCGTCGCTGTTTCTGGACGTTGTTGTCTTCGTATTGTTTTTCTTGGCGCTACTCTTTTTGGAACTGCGTGTATCGATGCTAATAAAATCTCCGAGGCTAGCGTTTTGTCTCGGGGTAGACTTGGTGTTCCTTTGGACGTTGTGAGAACCTTGTTTAGGAGTATTGTCCGAGTTGTGTTGGGGACTACTTTTCAAATTCTGAGATCGTTCAACGCTTCTGCTGTATAACAGCTTGGAATTTTGCGGCGTTGACGAGGTAATGAGCAAAGGTGAGACCGCACCTTCGCAGGAGCCGTTAACCAAAATGAAATTGTTAACTAGCTGAGATTCGTTCATTGTCAAATTTCTAGATTTCGAAGATGTGTTCGAATTGCTCAAATTACGCCAAGCTTTATTGCTAGAGTCAGATATTGACAAACTATTGATAGAATTATAATCTTTTCTATCACTTTTCGAAGAATTGTCTAATTTCTGTGAAACGTTCTCATTTTTTGATATCACTAAACAGTTTGAACTATCAAAATTCTCATTTGCATTGTCAAAGTTCTTCAAATTACAAATATAACTTTCCGAATCTTTTATCGAAGAAAAACTAGAAACATCTGGCTGAGAATGTTGGAAATTTTGATCTGCCGAAATAACAGTAGCGCCTACAGAGCAACCAAGCTGAGTAAACGCATTAAATATGTTACTAGATGAATTTTTACTAACTATCGGAGTGCTAGTCGTCGTGTTGAGTGAGATGTCGAAATCGTCTGACAAATTTCTTTGGTTCTGTAATTTTTCTGGAGTTTTGTTATGTAAATTAATCAAAACTTGTAGTTCGCTAACAGGATTAGCGTCGACGGGTGTAATTCTCTTTTTAAATCTATCGCTGCTAGGTGATATTTCTTTTTTCGATAGAATGGAGATTTTGTTTTGAGCCTGACATCGCGGGCTCTGGATTTCCTCCACTTCCGTAACACGGTAGACAAAGTTGCTCCTCGATCCATGTATCTGATTTTCAGAAACATTGAATAACGAGACGCGTCTTTGAGGTTTTTCAATGTTATTCTGCGCGTTGTCGTCGGATGGGATGTGGGCTCGAATATTCTTCGAAGGAGATTGTCTTGCATTGTGAGAGCCCTGACGTATGCTAAGGTAAAAACATAAAATTCTCGTTCCAACATTTGAAAATAAACAAGTAATAATAAAAATGATGAGAAAAAAACAGGATATGAGCTCAACAAAAATGATAACATGAAATAGCGAGAGTAAGTAAAATTTAAGTCACAGTTAGAAGAAATATGAAAAATCGGATACGTAAATTGAATCAAAATGTACATGTCGTCTCTGTTACTTTTCCTTTAATAACTACACGAACATGAGAAACTAGCGAGAAAATAGTAGTTGCTCAAGTTACAAGTACGAAGCATATGTTTGGAGCATTATCAAAAATAGTAATAATGTTTGATTACCTTTTAGTCTGATCCCTTAAAAAGTTTAAAAAATATAGAAGAAATTCGCACTGTGTGCATTGAAATTTATTGATATCGTCCCATTTCGATTTCTGAAATATGTAAAAAAAAGGTTTTATTATTATTGTGTTAAAAGATGTGTAATTATGTCAGTGACTGTACTTAACATAACCTCAAAACATGGAGTATCTCATTTCTAAATCCCTGAAACGATAATTGTTACGGTAAAATATACATGACTAGGTATCGTCACCTCAACGTCATCCGTCGTCAGCCAACTTATCACATCTTCGACGGCTACTTTCCCATCCAATGTTTCTTTCAGTAAAAGATTCGCCATGCCAGCATACTACCTGTACTTGTTAAGTACAGCGTGAACTCGTGTACAAATATTTATTCGCCCACTCTGAAGTCGGTCCAATTTTGAGGTAACGTACACCGTGAAGTCCACCGTCTGATGTATGAGATGCTAGATAGAGATAGACCGAGTCGAGAACCGATCAGAGCGAAAGAGATCAACGACTTGAAGTGAGCGTCATAATCAGAAATTCGGAAGATGTGAATGTACGGGTTATGCACCTGTCATTCGAAAGCGCCTTATAAAATAAAGAAACAAGATAATTGATAAGTGTAATATCTGTATTAAAATGAATTTATTGTTTAATTTTTAGAAATTTTGAATGCGGCTTGTCAATTCCTAATTTTTCAACAGCCTCGCATATTTATAGGGAGCTTCAGGGTCGCGAAAAACAACAGTGATTCTCATTCCCTTGGAAACCTGTCGAAATATCGAATCAACAGAAGTGATAAACCATGGCGGTAAGTGCAACGATTCATTCATTTTCCTCACTTAAATTACTGGTTTATGAATTATCAGCGCAAAGCATCGAACATGGTTACAGTTTTATAGTAGTTCCTTTATCGAACTACGTTTTTCTCTTCCACAGTCTACAGAAATATCTGTATTTACTCAAATATCATCATTGAACATGCGGCGCGTCGACACGCGTTGACCTTAACCTATAAATCTGTCGGTGTAACGTTAGGACAGGATTATGGATTTTTTAAATTTCCGACGATAACAAATGCTATGCAATATCCATTTCCCAATTATAATTAGGAGATAACAAATTTGCTCTATTAGGAAAATTTGTCTTCATTATCCTTTGATTATCCACAATTACGAATATTTGCATGTAAACCATTAATCATCGTTGATCACGTGTTGAATGTGTTGAATGATCAATTATTAAGTGTTCCTCATCAATTTCTTCATATCTCATCCTGCTACATTAAAAATAGAAACAAAAACCATCCATTTATCAATTACAACATTCTCTGTAACAGGCCGTCGCTGCAGCAAAGGTACAAGAGGTCCGAGAGATCACAAGAATTGAGCGAATCGGCGCTCATTCCCACATCCGAGGATTGGGACTAGACGACAGCTTAGAACCCCGCAATGTGAGTCTTTGAGCAGAAACACACTAGACATATGCATAATAGCACCAAAACATACTCAATACCTAATTGTTATTTTTGCAGGTTTCTCAAGGCATGGTGGGCCAGCTTATGGCCCGTCGAGCAGCAGGTGTTGTTCTTGAAATGATAAAAGATGGTAAGATTGCTGGTCGAGCAATTTTGTTAGCAGGACAACCCGGGACTGGAAAAACGGCGATAGCAATGGGAATGGCACAGGCGCTCGGTCAGGACACGCCGTTCACTTCGATGGCTGGCTCCGAAATATATTCCCTAGAAATGAGTAAAACTGAGGCGTTGACTCAGGCGATCAGAAAGTCCATAGGAGTAAGAATCAAGGAAGAGACGGAAATCATCGAAGGAGAAGTGGTTGAGATCCAAGTCGACAGACCGGCCACTGGCGTGGGTGCCAAGGTTGGAAAACTAACGCTAAAAACAACTGAAATGGAAACTATCTATGATCTGGGAAATAAAATGATCGATAGTCTGATGAAGGAAAAGGTGAGAAAAATTGTTAACTGATATTCAAAATCCAAGCCTTAGCTTCCACGCTGTTAATTGGGACTGTTGGATTTCCAAATATGATAATCGATTATTTGCTATTCAATTGCAACGATAAAAATCGATGTTTTGAATGATAATTTGATGTGCTGATTAAGCAAATACTCGTTAATCAATGTGGTAGAATTCTTTTTAACAAATACTCAATAAACAAACTGTTAACAATCTTGACTTCTTTGAGCCGTTCATTCGCTAATCATTTCATTGGCGTTTCTATTACTCAATTGACCATTTGACGAATTAACAAATTCATGGAATAATTATACGGTACTTCATAATTAATTTGATTAACAAAATGATCATTTGGTTAATTATTTTGTTAATAAATATTTCAATTTGTGGCTAATCAATCAATATTTGCGTGATATATAATCAGTCCAATAATTGATCGATCAATCGCTTTTTTGATCCATTTTATATTTTGCAATTTTTTCGCACGGCATCGCTATAAATCCATGTGATTTTTTCATCCAGGTGCAAGCTGGGGATGTGATAACGATCGATAAAGCGACTGGAAAGATCAACAGACTTGGTAGATCATTCACACGAGCCAGAGACTACGACGCGACAGGATCGCAGACCCGTTTTGTCCAGTGTCCTGAAGGGGAGTTACAAAAACGCAAGGAAGTTGTGCACACGGTTACCCTTCACGAAGTGGACGTTATAAACAGTAGAACCCACGGATTCTTGGCCTTGTTTTCCGGTGATACGGGTGAAATAAAATCTGAAGTACGAGATCAGATAAATGCTAAGGTAGCGGAATGGAGAGAAGAGGGAAAGGCAGAAATCGTTCCTGGGGTTTTATTCATCGACGAAGTACACATGCTGGATATCGAGTGTTTTTCATTCCTCAACAGAGCTCTGGAGAATGAAATGGCACCAGTTGTTATAATGGCGACCAATAGAGGTGCGGTATTTTATTGGTTTAAAAATTCTTCACTTTTACAAAGATTATCAAAGGTTATCGATAAATAATTCCGTTTTATTATTGAATAGGAATCACACGGATCAGAGGCACAAATTACAAGAGTCCCCACGGTATACCGATCGATTTATTAGACCGTATGATCATTGTGCCGACTAGTCCTTACCAAGAAAAAGAGCTGAAAGAAATTTTGAAGATTAGATGCGAAGAAGAGGATTGCGAAATGGCTGATGACGCTTTGACGGTATTAACAAGAATTGCTCTTGAGACATCCTTGAGGTACGCTATCCAACTGATCACCACCGCTTCTCTTGTTGGCAGAAAACGAAAGAGCACTGAGGTAAATGTGATTTGAAGTATCTTTACAATAAGAAATATTATAAGAAAATGATATATTTCATTAAGCTTTGAGTTATACATTGACTTTAAAACTCACTCGTAAAACATGTTTGTCCACTCTAGGTTCATTTATGAGTCACTAAACTTGTACAATTTGACAGTAAATAATTTTGACTGTGATTCGACTCTGACTTTATTTTCAAATTCAATTATTATTCCAGGTAAACATTGAGGATGTGAAACGCGTGTATTCGCTCTTTCTCGACGAGAACAGATCTTCCCAATTCTTAAAAGAATACCAAGACGAATTCATGTTCAATGAATTGGGTGAGTGATTGCGAATAAAACATTTATTTTCTACATTTAAATATTTTTCTTTCATTCAATTTATGGATGAAAAATAATTTACTCTGTAGTTGAATGAAAAAAGATTGGGAAAAGTTTTAGATAATATTGTAATAAAATGTTGGAGAGTGAGAGAGAGAGAGAGACAGAGGAAATGCATGACAACGAAATTTATTGATCAATCCGATTCATTTACATAATGAACAAACGAAACTTAATTATATGCATGTTCATTATAGTGAAAATTTATGGTCTTTTCGCAGAAGAACAATCTATGGAGGTTTCATGATAACGAAGTGAAATCATCGAGTTCTTTTCCAACGTCGAGTACAATTAAAAATAAAGTTTGTATTTTTTTTGAGTTACTATATCATAATATGACACCGATGACAATTTATTGTTTTTGTATTAATTTCCATTAGATTATAATTAGTATAATTTGTATTATTCCGTGTGAGTGTACAAGTGGATAATTATATTAACAGTTTATCATAAAATAATAAAATATATCAAAAAATAATCTTTTCTATTTGCCTAAAATAATTATTACATATTACATTTTACCTTTTTCTTTTTATTATATTACTTATGTGAATCAAGCACTGGTTATAATCGTCGTACAGATTTTGGTTATTCAAAAATATTCATCGCAAGCTGTTTCATTCAGTAAAATTCAGTAATAATTTCATTAATAATATATAGTTTGAAACGAATTCTTAAATATTGCACTTTTCGATTAGGTACCTTTCAAATTTGACATAGAATCGTTTGAACAAAACCAATATTTGTACAGAGAAATTAGTTTTTGGTGTAAAGCTCCTATTCCCCTAAGGTTCAAACCCAACTTGTATAAGTTAATCTACATTTATGAGAACAGAATGAAAAAAAAAGCAAAGCTAAAAATAACAATCTTTATCTTAATTATATTGCTTTTATTCGTAGAAAGTATGTAAGAATAGCAGAACTGAAGTTTTGGGATAAAAATTCAGCGTGAAAAACGCACTATTAATTACGCGATAACTTATCATTCTGACGAATCTCATAGTGTTTATTGATTTTTTGATTATTGCAACAAGTTGGGGCTTTACCTAATATTTAATTAATCTAAAGCCTATATATCTAGTTTGTAAATTCTTAACGAAAGAGGTAAGTACGTGCGATTTTCTTAAATACATATTAAGAAAATAGATCTGCGAGCGGTTTCGTCCTACAATGCAGTTATTTATATTCTCCTACAGCAGTATTTGTCAGAGCACTATATAGTATAATTGGCACCTTTCGATACTAATTTACAGATCAAAATTGGCATTTTAAATAAAATTTTATCTCTAAACGTTGGAGGTGTTTAGCAAATGGATAAATTGACGAACAAGAAACTCGCATCTTTTTAAACTTATTTTTTGCAACGCACATGTGAATTCCGTGATAATTCTTGTCTACTACTCAGGTTTCTTTTCTTGTGTCTTCTTGGCTGAAAAATTGAAAATTAACAATCAGCGTCATCTTTACCATGAAAAATCAATTCATTCAAAAATTATGACCGGGAAATAATGAACGAAAATATCACGATCTTAAATCGTTCCATTCTATTGAGACGGTGGCGTATTATGTACAGGAATTTAGATTGCAAAATAATCCAATAAGCCGATATTGTAATTTCGTCCTTGATATTTACTAACATTCTGACTTGTGTGCATTTCGCAGCGTGATATATACAGAAGATAAATGTGAAAGTGTAAAATAATTTCGGAACATATTTACAGATTATACATACATAATAATTACAGAACTGTACCCCCGTATAAATTTCAATCAATACCCACTCACTTTTTCTAATTCTCCATTAAAATTGGTAGTTTTTTCTTTATAATTACCAACGAAAAATTAAAATATGAAGGTTTATCATAAAAAATTGTAGAATTTTCCAGCTCTTCGTGAAAATTTTTTGTTTTCATCTCTATAGAACTAGAAAAAGCCACAATATTCCATGAAAAACTACGAAAAGTTCGAGCTTTCAAAAGAAAAAAAAAAAAAAAAAACTTGTTAAAATTCGCAAAGAACTATTTTCACCATTGTATGCGATCTGAGCAGTCGGCTGTATCTGGATATCGATAAAATTTTCTTTTAAAAAATTAGAATCAGCGAGGTTGGCTATATTGATTAAATTTTTGGATAAATTAGACTACCAAATCCATCCGCGTGATGATGAGGGCAATATGATTCGTCGAAATCTACATCAACTCCGCAGATACATAGAGAGTCCAGGGGACATACCTTATTGATTAATCGAAATAAAACAACCGTAGAGAGAAAGAAAATGGGAATAAAAGTCGAAGTGATTCTGAAAGGCTAATTTTCCGCTTCTCTAATCTCAAATTTACCTGTTATCAATTTTATCGAACCGGACGGTTTGAATGCCGATTGAGCCTTCTTGTCCTTTGATATAAAACCGAAACCATATTCCACCTTGTATACCGGCAATGGAATAACGGTCGAGGACACTGGTACCATTACTGCAACAAAAGGATCAAGAAAATCTGTTATATTATATATACAATACATCGAATCTGCGTGGGAATTTCATTCGCGTATTGGGAAATAATTATTGTTACAGTTCAGCGGCGATCAATTCTACCGCCCAATAGTGGAAATATATTTTTGGACATTTTTTGCAAACTTTCCATTCAAGAAACTTGCAATAAATTGCTAAACTGCGAAATACTATAATACATGCATGAATAGTAGCTTAAACGTGCTTCTTGACTCTGACAATGAAAACGATATCCAAAATATTGTCGAAATTGAAACACTTTATGAGTATCATATCAATAGAGATTTTTAACCAAGGCTTTAGAAAAAGTGAGAGACGATATTTTTTTTAGGTTTTGTACTATTCGTCAGATAAGTTTTTAGATATTTTGGGGAAAAATAGTAGAAATTACTTCACCGAAATCAAAATAAAAGTTAGTATAACGATGTAACCGAATTTCTGGCAAAAGAGATGGTTTGCACCATGAGATGGTTCAAAAAATAACCAAAATGGAGTGTTACAAGAATTTTTCAGACGTATTCTGAAACATTCTCCGTGATCAAAGTTCTAATTTTCAATCATTATAACAGTGAACCTCGGAAAATATGTCTGTAAATTTGCTACAGAATCGAATAACATGCATAAGAATTTATGGGATTTTTCCCAGAGATTTTCAAAGTTTCTTTACAGTTGCTTCAAAGATGAAAAAAAAATGGAAAATAAAAAAACCCCAATAATTGGATGTATATTTCAATCGATAGGCGATTTCTTGCTCCAAATTGTTGTTTCAGGTCACTGTACTAGCTGGTGTACGTAGCTAAATATGTATGTACATACACATAGATATCGGCATGAAGATAATAATGTTAATCATGTTAGCTGGACTTTACGCGCGAAAGTCGTGTACCACAGGACCTGCATAAACCGCGCGTATATGCTTGAGATCAAATCTTGCTATATTCAAAACCCACGCAATTTGACGTCATCATCCCGTTAGTCTCACGATCGGTTCTTAATTCTTGCTATTCCACCTGTTCTCTATATACCATTATATAGAATTTGCAGATTCTATACTTCGTCAATTGTATAAACCATTCATGAAACTATTCATATAATTGCATTGCTGTACTATTGGATCTACTCGTGATATTGCGATATCCGAATACTGCAGGAATAAATCATTGAAGCGGTCGGACCGTGACTGGTAATACCTACTAGGAATTTCCGCTTTTGTGTATTCCTTGTGAAGAAAAAACAATAATTATTCTGAAGAAAACAAGGATGGGGATTCAGAAGAGAAGAAAAAACACATAGAAAAAAAAACACACATGAATTGTGAATTTTAGTCACTAATCGTAGTTTGCGTAGAGATTATATAAGAACGCATTAGTCACAAGAAACGACGATTGAGTATACAAGCCGATCGCGAGTAGATGAGTAATAAATAGCGATTGTCAACGATGAAAGTAGCTGTGACTTCATCGTGTGAGTTTAGATTCGATCCAGGTTATAATATTTTACATATGAAAACGGGATAAACGAAAGTTTTCGAAAATCGACTGGAACATAGGTCGGAATACCTATATCTATGTCGTATTTTCTTGCATCTTACGTGTTAAACGAAGTTTGCTATTTTCTGTAAAATTCGATATTACAGAAATGGGATTTCATATAAAAATTCGATAAACAGCGTACAGCGGTTCGAGAGAAAGTTTTTTTTTTTCTTTCTTTCTTTTCTTTTCTTTTTATCTTCAACATCGTCGCACGCGGTATTCCACGTGCAACCAACCAATATACTCGATTCGAAAGCAGACGTCTCGCAACAGATTCAGGACGGCCATGAAACTCTTCGTTTTATAATTATTATCGAGTACCTGTAATTACGATGCAGGTTCATTAATCGTTATCGAGGTAAAAGAGTAAGAAATAAAACTATCACGAAAGATTCTCAATCTTCACTTTTTTCAATCGTTTATACTGAAACAACTAGTTCAAACATTGTTTTTTCACTAACGATTTCCTAAAAGTCGTCGTAATACCCGGAGATACGACGAAAACTACGATTTCAATAAACTTTGACGTGAATAATTTTTCATCTAGGTACTTTTCTACCTCTGGAACAAAATATTGGCGTGTGTTTCAATTTTCGTATCGGAAAACGACGTACAGTCTCCCGGATCGTGGATTTTTTTTATTTACAGAAAGATAAATGAACTCGAACTGTAAAAAATATATAAAATAAAATCTAAGAGGAAAAAGAAAGCACAGTAAATTTCACTGCGCGAAACTCGGCGATGATGTTGTTTTTTGAACGATGTCAAAATATATATTACCGGGTTCGAAAATGTTATCTTCATTTCGTTTGTAGATGGTTGGTTTTGCCGAGTTCTCAGCAATAACACATAGCAGCATAAGCACTAAAAGCACCTTTCCTCTCATTTTTACAGCCGTAGTTATTAGGGAATATCACACGCGACAAAAAAAAAAAAACTGACAAAGATGCGAAAAATAAGTACGAAGTTGTTTCGTCTCGAGGTTCAAACTGCCACTAATCTTAACGCCGGCGTATGTTTGGTGAAAACATATTTGCTTCGAGTGGGGAAAGTTGAATAATAACATTTGGCGCGCTCGCGGTATACGAGTATATTATATCCCGTTCATGATATTCCGCTACATCGAGGATAGCTGCTGAAGATCAAACAGACGTTCAATTACTGGCACATCTTATCTTTCTCCTCTTCTCTACATATTTTAACATTTTTTCAAAAGCTAAAAGAATTATCTCACACGATTCTATACCTTGTCAAATAATAAATAAAGAATTCGATACGCCGTTCATCGCAGTAAACTTATCGAACAATCTCGTAATTAATATCGTCAGTAAAAAAAAATGACGATGAAGAGTTTGAGCAATTAATCGCTGTCCGCATATATTATTTGATGGGCATGATTTGTAGGGAAAAAAAATGTATGTTTTAGCCAGTACTCGAATCCGGCTGTTCGAAAGCTGCGTTAATCGAATCACTACCACGATTACGAGTTTTTATATCCAATTTTGAACCAATCAAAGTCGATCTGAATGCTCATTCTGCCTATTTTGCAATGCGACGTCTCCATGGAGATCGTGTGATTTTCAGTTTAGAAAAACTTTTCAATTCCATGGGGCGAAGGGTGATGAAGGGGGTGGAACCGCAGCTCATGGGAAATCTAGGCTGAGGGTTTTATGCACGATACTAATTATATCGATCAACAAAAAAGTGCGCAAGATGGCATATGGCACCTTGTCATAAGTTTCTTAGCACGAAGCATGAATGTGTTCACGAATGACAGTTCGCTAGTCATTACAGATATATATATATATATGAGGGTTTCTTCGTCAAACGGGCCACCCGTTTAATCCGAGGTCTCCGAAAATTCTGTAAAAGTTTATACACGTTACTGAGGATTAGAAAAAATTTTGGGCATTTTTTCAGATTTTTTGGTCATTGCATTCAAAAAATCATTTTTTTGAATCATTTCTACGTAGCGTGAGAAATAAGCGCCGGAGCGAAAAATTGTTGAGATGAAATTTTTATGTTTTTTTCTCAGCTTTTCGGTAAAATTGGAAGAAAAAAAATTCCGTCTCATTTGAACCCCTTTTTCCCAAAAAAACGTTTGGAAATGTGCTTTTTTCAAATTTGGACAGTTTTTTTTTTCTTGAAAAAAATGTCGAAGAAGGGTATTCATGAGAGAGTTTTGGAAAAAAAAATTTGGAGTGGAGACTCTGATACTCTCCCAGAAAAAAATTATTGAATAGATTTTATTCAATTCCGCAAATTCATAACATCCATGTAATCATTTTTTTCTGAGAGAGCATTGAAGTCTCCACTCCAAATTTTTTTTTCCATAACTCTCTCATGAATACCCTTCTTCGACATTTTTTTCAAGAAAAAAAAAACTGTCCAAATTTGGAAAAAGCACATTTCCAAACGTTTTTTTGGGAAAAGGGGGTTCGAATGGGTCGGAATTTTTTTTCCTCCAATTTTACCGAAAAGCTGAGAAAAAAACATATAAATTTCATCCCAACAATTTTTCGCTCCGGCGCGTATTTCTCACGCTACGTGAAAATGATTCAAAAAAATGATTTTTTGAATGCAATGACCAAAAAATCTGAAAAAATTCCCAAAATTTTTTCTCATCCCCAATAACGTGTAGAAACTTTTACAGAATTTTCTGAGACCTCGGAGTAAACGAGTGGCCCGTTTGACGAAGAAACCCTCATATATGTAGTAAGCAAATCGTGACCCTCGGGCGCCTTGAATCGCCCACACAGCTATTGTACGTGGGTTTCGAATTCCATAAAGGTAAACACAAGGTGCTTTGGCTCCTGTCTCTAAAGGCAGCGGCCAAGGATCCGCAAAGATATATATATCTGATGGTTATAACTACGTGAATATATATATATATATTTTTTAATTATTTCTATCTGCGACGTATCGAGTGTCGCGTATATTATTCGTATATACGAAGACTAAGAAAAGACCGTGGGCGAAAGTAGGATTTCTCCTTCGGTTTCTATATCCGGAGAAAAAGAAAGAGATTTAATAATGAAATAAAAATTGAGTGTTCCCCTTCTCTTTGGAAAAAAATGATCGATGGATCAGGATCAATCCCACGACTCGTCGTACGGCGAGTTCGTAAAAGGAATCGATTTTTGGTCTGCGGTTTGGTGATTTCACCAAAAGGCAATAGTGTGATTATGATGATGAAAAAGACCGACTCAATTGTGTGTCGAGACCTATGAGGACAGGAGATGATGCGGTAGAAATAAGACTTGACGACTATAAGACTGTAGAATATATAAGAGTCTGTCGCAAATGAACAAGTAGCTAATTATAATTGTTCAAGAACCGTATAGCGAGCTGTAACTGTCGGCGAGTAACAATGGAATTGGGTTAAAAAGTGAAAGGATTAGGAATAGAAGGAACGTGAAACTGGTGTTGTTGTTGAATGCCAAACTTGTTAGCGAACGTTTCATTCAGTCACATCTGCAGAGAATACAAAAAACTTGACCTTCGCTATCTGGTTCGCCGGATCCAATTTTAAAAAATTGTCTAAACTTTGGATAAGAGCTTGTATAAAAATTTCGAGAGAAAATTCTTCTCGATAACGATAATTGAGGAGGTGCATTGCAAAAGGATACAAGTCACACCTGAACGAATTTTAGCAATATGCAAAAAACCGATGCAGATAAAAACAAAAAAAACTATCCAACTGAAATCTTGGTTGTTTTTTTTTTTTGGTCAATTTTTGTGGACATGTACCTATATCTGTTTCATTTTTGCATGGTATCTTCACAATTTTTTTCGATAAGGTTAATCCGGGGACTGAACTTTCCCCAAAAAATGTTTTCATTTCTACTATTATGCTTTGTGGTTGTAATTGCCAAATCAAAATGACGATTGAACAATGGTTGCTCGTGTTGTCCGAAGGCCGAGGCTGTGGCTACTGGTCTGAACAAAATTTCGAATCCTTCACCACCCTCGCCCTTGCTTTCAACGGAGTACTTCCTTTTTCGTTAATTATACGCGGCGTTTCTTTTTACCCCACGCTCTCATTTTCTGACGCACTCACGCGTTTTGTCGTCGGTTTATTTTCAGCACCCCTCCCCTATGATTTGAACCCATATATACCCCTCATGCTTATTCCCATACGGTATATCTAAAGCCGAGGTAGGGTATACATAATATAATTCGGGTAAATCATTGGATTAGATTCAGATAAGTGTGAAAAAGTATAGAATCATCTAATTATAGGGGTGGGATTGAAATTCCGAATTTCAAAAGCTGCGAAGGGTCAAAATTCCGAACTTTTATACTCAGGACTGACAGTTTTTAGGAAGATTATTTCTCCGAAAGTCTACGTAGTCAATTAAAAAAACTCCGAATCGAAAAGCGCCGAAGGTTCAAAATTCCGAAAGCTAAAGATCCGAAAGGCGAAAACTCCGAATTTCAGAATTGGTGCATGCATAACGCCGTTTATTTGACAGCTTTGTCATAAGCTTCCCTTAAATTTGCGGATTTTTGGATTTTCAGAGTTTTTAACTTGCGGATCTTTGAGCTGTCTGCCTTTTAACCTTCCGGAATTCCACCGTTCGGAACTTCAATTCCGCCCCTAATTATCCCAAGTCAAAATGTACAAACATCAAAGGGGTTGTTCTCGGAATCACGAATCTACGAACTGCGAATACGAAAATAAGTAAATATCTCATCTGATTGGGGTGGTGCGCAATGCAAGTAATTCAATTTCTTTGGCTAAACATATATACTTGCCTTTGCAAAAATTACTCTCGCTATGTAAACGTCCGGAGGCAACTCAGTCTCGGATATACTCCCATGTGTCGTGAATTTCGCTTTTCTTCTTAAATCGATCCATATTCCCTACATTCTTGTGACCCTGGGGTTCCATGTACTCCGAGCCATTCAATTATCTGTACGGTATTGTACGAGTAGACGAGTCTGCTATTTTCGGTTATCGAGTCTCGAATTTCCGTCTCTTTTTGACCGCGGGTCACTGACTTTTTAATTGAAAAAGAAACCCGTTGTCAGTATATATCGACAGGTTTAACCTAACGATGGATTCTTTCTTTTTGCATATTTGTTAATAGCTTCACGGTATTTCACATTCTTCGGAACTCCCATAGTCATTAAAAATCTTGAACTAGGTTCAAAGTGACACAATATTCATACCTCTAACTATAAGAAATTTGCGAGAAAATTTAGAGACACGTCGTATAGTTTGAAAGCGAATCAGTTTCATTTCTCAATTTTTTACCAAATTTTGGGCGCATTTTTTGGGATCATATCACAACACGACGTTTCGTTTTAAAGGTTTTTCTCTGGGTTTCGCACCATCCAGCTGTGGTGTGTAGGATTCCAAGTCCAGTTCTCAACCAAAATGAACGGCGTTTCTTCTTACCTGATATTCTCATTGGTGCCCATAGCCATGGCTTTGACTGATAATATTCTTTTCCTAACTGAGTGTGCAAAATTCGATTTTGCGTACTTATTCGAGGGCGCAAAATGTTAGATTCCCTAACGCATTTTGTGAGCGTGCGCAAAATGAAATTCGCGGGTGCAAAATGAAATTCGCGGGTGCAAAATGAAATTCGCGGGTGCAAAATGAAATTTGCGGGTGCAAAATGAGATTTGCGTACGCAAAATGAGATTTGCGGGTGCAAAATAAGATTCGCGTGCGCAAAATGAGATTCGCGGGTGCAAAATAAGATTCCAGTACGCAAAATACTGTAGAAGTGACAAGAATATACTATTGTAGGCACAAAAATAGTCTCCATCACGACAGCCGAAAAATCACGACGAAGTTGTTGAGAAAAATATTTATATTTAAATAAATGCTTGAAATTATTTTTCGCAACAGTGAGTGTAAAATTCAATTTTACGACTCGATTTTCAGGGTGTAAAATACTACTATTCTCAACACTGTGCGTAAAAATCAATTCTACACCTAGATAGGCGTAAAATATGAAATCAGTTTTTTAACATTTAAATGTTCTACTGATACGAAGGAAAGAAATTAGAGGGCCCCGAAATGCGGGCGTAAAATATTCATTGAACATTTTTACGCCCGCATTTCAAAATTTGATTAATAATCGATTAGACGCCTCGAATTCTACCTTACCGACTTGAATATTTATTAAATTTATAGGTTGCACTGAAGACATATAGTTTTTGAATCAATTTCATATTCCCGTATCAATTTCATAACCAAACATCATTTGATATGAATTTGTTAATTTTTAGTTTTCACGTGTAAACAATCCAAACCGTAATTTTTGTGAAAATTATGAAATTGTGGCAAGATCATTACAGATCATTGTATCGATTTGAAAAATAATTAAAATAAAAATGAAATATTTATTTACGTTTTTTTTTTTGCAATAAAAACTTGCCTCTTGTGTTTTGGGTCGGGGGGCCTCTGGCCCCCCGAACCCCCCGCGGGGGCTTCGCCCCTCGACCCCACCAGGGGCTTCGCCCCTGGACCCCGCCGTCACGCACAGTGATTTGTCAAAAGTCGGTTTTTCCAAGATTTTTGGACTCACCCGAGTTTTTTTAATTTCTGACATGATTGCATTACATTCCTACTGGGACTAGATTACTTATATATATATGCAACCGAATTTTACACACACTGTTGCGAAAAATAGCGTATGCACCACGGGCGTACGATTTACCCCCTCGTGTGATCGGCGCGACCCTCGGGCCGGCTCCGCCCGTGATGTGAATCACGTCAAACTTCTATACATTACAACCTTTTATAATAATCATTAGGATCGAATTTTTCACACTTGTCAGGAAAAATAGTATACGTAACTCGTGCGCAAGGCGATTCCCGCAACTCGTCTTGTTTGTCGCCCTCGCTACGCTCGGGCGACAAAATCGACTCGTGCGGGAATCACCTATTTTGCGCACTCGTTGCGTAATGTACTATTCTTTCTTCTCTATTCTTTCTTTTTTCTTAGTTCATCGGTTTTCCTTGCATATACGTTAATCTGGCCATGTAGTATATTCACAATTAGTTGATCTACGTATATGTTTTCCAAATGTGAAATGAAATTTTTCTCAAAATTCCTTAATATTCTTGCGGAATGAATCGATGAAGTGACAGTGCCGAGATTCATCTAAAAGAAAGAATCATTCGTTGATTTTGCGAATGACGAATGGGCACCAGACGCCCACATGATACAGAATGGTGCAAAAAAAAAACACAGAACAAACTGTGAGGCGATGTATTTACATAATTATTATAGTTAGAATATTTCGTTGGGGTTTAAAATCATCCATAGAATTCACCCTAAGTTGGATGGATATTTGAAGAAATTGAATAAATTGAAAGAAATAGAATCTTGAACTGTTTGAAATTTAATCAATTCACTTTAAGCAGGAAAAGAAAAGGACAAAAAACTCTCCGTCAACGCGATTTAAATTGGTTTAGAATCCCGTGTTCCACTTGGCCGAAGCCCCCAACTTGTAGGTGATTAGTGTGCACTTCTTTTCTAGTGAATTGCATTGTTTTCAGGATCGAATGCACCCTACATGAATCGTCGAGTGCTTGGTACATGCATATAGTGGTTTAAAGTATATTTTCAAGTGTAAGTAACGATATGCCTATAGCAACACCGTATATACGTCTCTTGAGAAGATTTTCAGGTATTATTAAGAGGCTTGAGCGGGGACGAGTATTTTTTCATTCTCTTATTTCTATTCCTTGACGAAAATTCGACGTACTACGTTTAATTTATCGCTGGATTGCATCCGGCAACCGCTTGTCTGGAGTTTCATTTGGTTTCTCCTGAGGCATTTACTCCGAACACGTGACTGGAATCACCTGAATCTGACAGTGACAAGCCCCCCGTGAATGGCTGTCTAGATCCTCGTGGACCTGATATTAACTCTCTGCTAGACAGTCCTGTATTTCCATGTAATGCACCGCGACAAGCAACGTCTACCTCTCCATCTATCCTGTCAGGGATCATTTCTAGACGGAGAATGTTATTCCCATAGGAAAGACGATTAGGGCATAAGTTTAATCACGAGTTATCGGAGCCACATAGCATATCAGTCGAGATTCTAATTCCACACGGGGAAAAGTACATCTTATGGACTGTGGTCAGCAAATCCGATCTCTACAGCTATGAGAATTTAGTAGTGCGGTGGAATATGAGATTATTGATGATGAGCACCGTACAAAAGTTACGAAAATCAGTATTGGACACTAGATTATTTGGAAATGAATCAGTTTTATTGTACTCATTCATGAATTTCCATGAGATAATTGTATTGCTTCCATGAGTTGCCATACCCATGCACGTACATACTACTGGAAACTGACTTAGCATTGGCACAATATTGGTGCTATAGCTGCCAATACTGACAGTTATCAAGGGCCAAGGTTTGCCAAAGTCAAAATCAATGTTGGGACAATTTTGGGTTATTAACACCGGTCCAACTTATGGTGCCGTGAATCGGCACGAAATAATCCCCAGTCAGTCTAAAACACTGTATGGGCCCAGTGTATTCCCAGTAAAGAACTGACTTCTGGCCGAGTCCCGTGTATGTCCACTTGTCAGCACTACCTAGTCATCAGTATTGTCCTAATGCTAGGCGAATAATTTCTCTGCACCATGGGCCAGTATTACTTAACGAAATTCGGCAGCCGGGGTAGTGCCAATCCTGTGCCATGTGAGTAGAACCGGCAATACTCTGGCATTCTTAAATAGGTACCTTAGTCTTGCAACAAATATACGCAGCGGCGCGGCGATTGAGAGGAAAGGAAATTCATAATAATTATCGATAACAATAATGAGTTTCTCACGCGCAAGTGAAATCGAGATTTCGAATGATTTATAAAGAATAGTGGGGTAAGTGGGGAGGATGGGTTTCGTTTGGTAATTCTTAAGCTTTATATCGGTTGACTGTGTGCAAGATAAAGTTTTTATCTATTTTATCGGACCACCCCGCGAGCCATTCTTTATTTTCCCAGTATATATGTGGGATCGTGAGGATAACTATAAAAATTTTCGACCTCTGAAGTCGATAACTGTAAATTCCAACGGGCTGATCGGTGGGTTGGCGATAAAACCGATCGTCACTTATACCACCTACCTCCACAACGAATGAAAGAAAGAAAGTAAGAAAGAATAAGAGCTCTACGATGCGAGACGAAGAAAATTCTAGAGCTTGAAGAAAATTGGGTATGGTCTTCGGGGAAACGGATAAAATGGAAACAATGATTCCATAACGAGATGTTATAACGAAATAACCTCGACGTGATTCAATTTCGAATAAATCAAACCAAATCCCATACGTGCATGCACGGTATTGAGGTACATTTCAAATTCTCCAACGTAGTTATAATATCTGCAACAATAACACCATCGCTGTAATCGATACAACGTTTCACCTCGGGGGCAAGAGCGTGGTAATTACTGCGTATCACTGAGAAGCTTGATAACACGAAGCTTCGAAGCAAAGGGGTAAACAATGACGATGAAATGGGGTAACGTAGGGTTGATGACGGCGTTGATGGTGAGGCAGTCCCTTAACCACCACCATACAAGAGCTTCTGCACTGCCTTAGGGACGCACTTGCAATTAACGGTGGGCAAAAGTGTGTAAGACTGCGGTGGTTTGGTATAAGGGTGGTATATCTACCGCTGCTGCTACTGCTGCAGGCTCTAGTCGTTCCAGGAGTGCTTGGGATCGGTTATTTGTCAGGGATACTATCTACGAAGGGTGGATTTCTTCCGTATATGTATGCCGGAAGTGCGGCTTAGTCATCGGCGAGTCTATTGTGGGAATAAGTGCATCGCGATGTATAGAGTCTCACAGAGTATGACGAAGCGACTCCGGATCTTGTGGACACTGCAGGAATCCAGTAATTTCGTAGGGGTTTCTCGCGAACCAGCTTCCACACAGCTACAGGACGAAGGTTATCCCTGGACTAAGAGTTGGCTTGAAATTCCACGATTTCTCCATTTTCTAAAGTGCTGGATTTAGGAATCTTGCGATGGAAGGTGCGGGGGCGTTCGGGTACTTGAAATTCCAGGAGTAGATTCAACGGTCAGTTTTCAATTTCAAATGAATTGATATTCAAGGCAGAGCTTATTATTTTTAGATGAGTATATGTATACCATTCAAAGCAGTTCCATTTGAAAATTGAATATTTTGTTTGAAAAAATTAAGCAGTTGAAGATTTTGCAATTCGTCCTCACACCGCAGAACACTGTCTGCAGCTTTCTTGTGATCATTATAACCGACTGGAGGGACGAATAGATCCAGCATATATACCGGTGAACATCTGGTGCTCCGCTTAACGACCAGTATACATGTATACACACCTCGAATATCTTAATTAAACAATATCTCGACCACTCCGGAGGTTGTTTATTTTCCATTACCTTCGTCAGATGGTAATTTTCCCGCGTATGATGGAAAACCATTGAAAGCGGTAAACCTTGGGGGATGCTGCACTATAGGAAAGAGTTGATAATGTGCTGGGTGCGTGGAAGTTTGACTAGCGATTTTGAAAGAATACACTTGTTTTTCATATCAGATGATATTCTTCTGCAATGTATACTAAGTAGTGATGACCAAAACAAGACCAAGACCAAGACTACTGACTGGCAGTCTTGGTCTTGGTGTTGGTCTCGCACATTCAACCTTGGTCTTGGTCTTGTTTTTGGTCTTACAAAAATGCAAGACCAAGAGCGATATTGCTCATCACTATAACATTGTATTCAGGGCTTATGTTAGTCATGCAGATCCTCCGTGTCGTCCACGTGTTGTAGAAAAGTTTCGAGTGCGACTTCTTCTCCTTCACATTTCTCCCGGTGGGTTGATGGGAGGGTAGGTAGGTAGGTAGGTAGGTAGGTAGGTAGGTAGGTAGGTAGGTAGGTAGGTGGATTTCGAGGGTAAAGTTAAGGGGGCTGAAGGTTGGGGGTTGGGAGTTGGGTGGTAATACGCAAAAGGGAGGCGTGAAGTGTTAACACAGTCAGGAGTGCCAGCAGATACTTGACGGCAGGGTTTCCCCTCGTTCTGCATACCTTTATATACCACGATCCCCATCTAGGTGTAGGTAAAAGTTGTTCACACAAATTCACCCTGGTCACACACACACACACACACACACCTCATCTCGTGGTTCTTTGACGCTATATATTTCGTACAGGGTGTACCACGACTCTCGCTCGGATATGCATAATAAACTGCTTTCTTTAATCGCTGGCATCATACTTCACCGTCAAGCTCCGTCGCCACGGTAGTTCAAAAGTAATTAAAGACGTATTAGGTTGGTACTGGCATAAATTTACCTACTTGTTTACGCGTACGAAATTAGGGTTCGACCGTATGAGCCGGAGAGTTTTCTGAAATAATCGTCAGGTGGTTGGAATTATATGAGAAGAAAAAAATCGGTGTGATAATTAGCGAGATTCATACGCGACACTCGAGAGTTGATTTCGAATTTAGTCTGGCAAATATTTCTAGGGAATGGGTAAATTTAGCAAAGTAAAAGGGTCGGGACTACGCGTTTGCTAATGAGATGGTTAATATGTTATGTAACGTAATAGCTTCTGTCAAAGCGAGCTTTCATGAGGAGAAACTCGCGAGGTATGATAATCAGGAAATGGGAAAGTGTTTTGCCAAATATTATACCCGGTACAGAATCAGCAATATGTATTCCAAGTAGGTTTCTTGTTTTCCCAGTTTCATCCTACCGTGCAACGCTGCGGCCCCTCATCTCCCATCATGATTTGTTTCTTCGCCCGGCGTCGATAGGGCATGAATAGGTATTTCCGTTTATGCGGGCAAAGTGCAAATCCTCAACTTTCTTTCTACGTACTTTATATACATCAACTCAACGTCTGCCTTCGAATTTCCATCTATAACAGACCATGCACCTTAGTGTTGATCCGAACTGGGCTGAAAGACTTACAATTAGAGCAAGTCGGATAGAGAGAGACAGCATTTGAAAAAGTGCCAGAATATTTTTCGTCAAACGGTCAAAAAATTACCAACAAAATTGCGCTTTTTTTCACAAATATTTACGACAATCTTAGTGTAGGCATAGAACTTGAACATGTCATTGGACCAAGGAAAAAGGTTTCAGTGCCAGAGTAGCCTGAGTCATATTGTCCCGATCATGAGGCTAATTTCAAATGGCTACAATTTAGTGAGATGTAGGGATATCGGAGTATTTGGCTCTCTTGAGGTGATATGGTACAGATCACATTCAATTCAATCTATCTAACATAAAAAACATGAATTTGACTGAAATCCAATCAGTTCTTTTGACTAAGTGAAATATTTGATCACTTTTTGTCAAAAAACTGAATTCATTCGTAGAGGTTTCATTCATATATCGGTTGGGTAGTCATCGAGAAAGCACGATTCGCGTTTTCGAGGTAATAACAATTGGTGATAGTGGAATTTGGAACAGATTTCCAGATCGCCTTAGGGTGCTACGAGACTATGTTCGAAATTCCATTGTTAACAATTGTTATCACCTCGAAAACACGATTCATAGTTTATTCCAGACTATACAACACACCGGAATGAAACTCAGGAGATTTATGCTTTGCTACGGCGGTGGTTAAAAGTATTGTACTGTTAGGAAAAAACAAATAGAATTCCAGTCAGATTCATATTTTTTATGTCAGTTCAAAGCGACTTGTATCATATCGCCCTAATTATACACACAGAATCTTTGTAAAGAAGCGAAAAATATGTTAATAAAATGTACTTGATAGAGAAAGCGAAAATAATAACGATATGGAGAAATTATTCGAAATACACCTGCGGATATGTAAGGGCTTAGGCATCACTTGAAACCGCGTTGATTCACGCCCCACTATGCATTGAAACGTGTGCACGTGCAGCACACGCACACGCATTCTGAAAGCAGCTTTCAAGGGGTGGTGAAAGCTGGGTTTCGTGTTTGCATGCGGTTTTTGTTATTTGTTTGAAATACACGATCGCCCCGGGCGTCCTGCAGTTCTCCCCTAATTTATTTCCATCCCTTATCCTTGGGCTTTGGTTCGGTGCAGCTCGTGCGTGGATTTTGATTGGTTCAATTTTTAACTCAAACTCGCGGATCCCTCCGCGTTATTATATATTTCCTTTTACCTTGTGTTTTCTATATTTATTGTTTTAATAAATTCGATTATTTTTCTCTTGTTAAGCTCATTGTCAGTAATTTTGTACAGGATAATACAGATAAGCGACTGTATCGTCAATGTATCAATGGCCCCACTCGTATACCTTTCGGAATCCATACCCTTTTGTTAGTGTATTTTGTAGTAAGCCCCTTTAAGAGGCTTAGGCCCTAACCTGCAGTATTACGAAGATTACACAACCTTCCAAAACTTTCCGTACAGTAGGTAGAAGTGATCAACCGCAGTCTAACAATGAATAGAATTAACAAGTGGCAATCAAAACCAGACCGAAACAATACGCCAAAATGCCAGTAAGCCTATCTTCTCATGGCAGGATTATCCCTCACAAATCTAAATTATCATCATGAAGGGCCATTTCCGGATTTCTCTACATTCAACACGGCGAATTTCATTGTTGCACGTGTAACAAATATTCTCCCCAAATTCTTATAACAGGGAAATAAAACTCCAATATTTTTCAATCATATTTCAAATCAAAATATCAACCAGTTCAATTCCAAGCTCTAGATACCGGAAGCATTTCAAAGATGATCTTAGATTTATCCGTCCGGTTTCCGGATGTCGAAATTCTTGTAAGCTTCCGTTCTGATAAACGTCAAAACTTATACCCTCGGTTCGAATCCGCGAATCTTGGGATCGACGTTGATCACTCTGGGTTCTCATTCTGGGAATTGTTATACCGGAGAAACTCACCCTGCAATAGATATTGCCTGGGTTCAGTTATTTCTTTCATACTAATAATAAGATAAAGCCAATTTGAAACCTGCTAGGAATAATAATATCGAAGCTTTTTTGCCCGTCTTTGATAAATAAGAATAATCTGTATTCCTGATCAAAGGGGATGCGGGGTTCCTATTTTGATAGATGAAAACCGTTACAAAGGTTAAGCCGATCTGAAAGGATGTCTATATAAGACCCGGGGCTGGTACACAGAATTTGGAAGGCAACGTTTCGACATAAGATATAAATATTTTAGTTCTCGCCGCCAAGTCCTTGCCTTGTGGCGGGGGGGTTGAATTTGGCTGGAATAAACTCGGGTTTCACCCGACGTCAAAGTCCTGCATTATTACCGATCAGAAACGCCAAGGTGGGTAACTCCTACTACGATCTTGTTTTCTTCGGCTCGCCTCTCAACTCACGCGAGAGAATATCAAGTTTGACAACTTTCACCTCTACATTGACATTTATCGGTTTTTCCCACGTTCGAGACCCGTATATACGTATCCTACATTCCTTTAATAAAACTTTCTGTCAAATCGTATATCTGATTGAAGAAGTTTCCCAAAATTTGATATTTCTATATCGAATCCTGGAATTGTCTCGTTACCCAATAACGATCTTAGAATCTCCAATTTTATGAGTACACATATCAACGGCTGTATAGAAAAATCGGCTATCTCAGAAGTCACTCAAATAACCGGTGATCTCAAGTTTTGCTCAAAAAAGCAGCTATCTCGAATTTTTCTGGAATAAGCAGCTATTTCGCGAGCGACTCTGAAATCGCTATGTAGTTGTATGGCAAGTCAATAGCGCTACAGAGCGATTTCGGAGTCGCTCGCAAAATAGCCGGTTATTCAAGCAAAACTCGATACAGCCGCTTTTCTGAGCAAAATTCGAGATAGCCGGTTCTCCTACGGAGCCATCGACATGTACTAACATGTACGGCATGAAACTTTTACGCTTATAATAGCTGAACGTGTATTCCGATGAGTGTGTATAGTGGGTGAGTTCAGGTAGAATTGTTAGACATATACATGCCCATAGGTATAATACCGTGCAACTTGTCTGAGGAAATTAACAATGGTCCTCGACTATATTTCTCTCTAATAATGGAAACCTTTCGAATAGAGGTACGGAGCAGGGAGCAGCTATAAGCATCGAATCGTTCTCCCCCAGGTCGGAAGGACTCTCAAGTTCTACAGGAAAACTTATTTCTCTCATACCTTTTCCACCTTTCCATTTTCCCAGCCTCGCACTACTACACCCGCCTTATACGCCCTTCGTTATCTTCTTCCTTCTCCCACCTTCTCACCCTGATCTTAATATCGGTATTTTTATTACAACGTTTTGTTTTTGATATAAGAAAGTTTATAAAATTATTAATTTCCAACGTGGGAAGTTGAGAACGAGACGGAAAACATTGCCTGGTAAATGCTCTCTAAGTAGGTAGTTTGACGAAGCTCATTTGGAATTGAATTCCAAACGTGGGGTAATGTAATGCTTTATAATTTAGACGGTGACGTCATTCCCTCGTATTTTACTCCCGCAGCTTCGTTAAGGGTGTAGAAGATACTGAAGTTCCAAATTCTGTCATCTAAATCCCCTAAAATCGAGTACAACAAGCAGATAATTTGGCTGACCATTTTCGACCCACCTGCATTTTTTGAACTCAAATGACCACGATAGGCCAGTCCTAGAAATTTTCGCACAGATCTTTCAAGTTCGAGCAATACGAAACTATTGCATAGATTTATTTCGAAATTTAGTTATTTCTAAGTTGGAGCGAATGCTATTGATTAAGATTGAAATCATCAAAATCCGTTGATTCGTTTTCGAGATATGGCAATTTTAAATTCGTGTTTGTAAAATTTTATTTCCTCAATTACTCAAAAACTACTCGACCGATTGAATCTAAAATCTAATCAGCTCTGAGTGACTAAAAACTGCATCCATTGAGACCAAATCATCAGAATCTGTCGATATTCGTTCTCAAGATATCGCCAGACATAAAATTGGTCACACATCCGGACGTCAATCCAAAAATGGTCGGAAAGCATTCTCTGGATACCAAAATGTGGACATCTGGTGAAAGCTCATCTTTCCATTTTCGGGGCGATTACAATAACTTCTTTTCTATCAAAGGCGAGAAGTTAAAAATGATGTGCTAGCCTGATGAGGAATAACTGTTTATCAGGAATGTACCCATTGCTTCAAATGACGTCAAATTCCCCACAATCTTCTTTTTTGTGCAAATTTAACTTTTCTTCGACTCGGGTGATTTGAGTATCACCGACCCTCAACTCCAAGTCTGAAGCACAGGTGTAGGATCAGAATGACTAGACGATTTCCAACACTTTAAGACGGGTTCTAAAGTGTTGCGTATGCTCTTGAAGGTGAATAGATGCGTGCAAAGACCCATGATAGAAGATGTGTCTGGTATATACATATACCTTGACGTGAGAGTGTATCCATATATTTGTATACACGTACGTGTACATACGTACCTATATGTATACACCCTTTGGCAAAGAGAGAGATATTCAAGCACGGCGGTACAGCGGCAGTAAGAAGCCTCCCTAAGGAGCCGTCTTTTGTCGGACGTTTCCTGTGTTCCTTTCGCCCCTATATATCGATCCTTTCCTTCTGCTTTTGCCACTGCTCGCGCCTGAGTTTCCCCTCTTTATCCCACCGACTCACTTGTGTCTCTCACTTCCAGTCTCTTTCTCTCTCGCCATTGCATTCGCACCCTGACACCGGGTGTCCTTAAAGTAGCGCTTTAAACCACCGAAATATATTTCGATTTCCAAAGGATTCGAAAATATCTGCCAGACTCAATGATTTTCGGAAACTCATTTATTCCTTCAAGGATGTCTGATGAGCTTGGGAAGGAGAATTGCCAATTTTGTAAAAATTCATTCAATTTTCATCCACTGAATTTTTGGTTATATTTTTGAATTCGAGGATGAAATTTTTGAGTTCTTTTTTCACTTTTTTTTTGTACCCCGCGAAGCGAGAAATGTATATCTCCGGTCTATTTCAGTCTCGTTAACAAAAGGACAGCGATGCTCACTCGCTTCACGCTCCGGGCATTTCGTCGGGAGAAAATGTGTCCTTTGAAATATGGAATTGGATTTTGAGTTATTGAATTCTCTCCAATTTTCCGTTAAAGTTCAACAAACGTGATGTACCCATTTCAAAAGATTGGTGTAAGCTTGGTAAGGAAGTAGGTTTCAAAGATTAAACCCAAGTAATTAATACTTACAAATTTTTACGCAACAGGCATCATGTTAGGGTGTCATTTTTATCACAATTATAATAAATTGACGCGATTTTTTTGTCTCACAAAGGAAAAATTTCCAACGAGGTAAACAAACGCGATTTTTCTACTCTTCAGCGCAAAGTAAATACCTAATTACTATCAATAATCAACTCACGAGAAGCTTAGGTCATCGCATAGTCGCGTGTCAAGGATTATCAGAGGTCTATTTCGCACCTGGGGTTTTCGTTGCTTTGTACTCTGCAAATAAATAGCAATTTCTGATTTTCTGCGCAGAGAACTTTGCGAGTGTTGAGATCATAGACAGAAGACCTTAGCTACGAAAAGAAAGTTTCAAGACTATAGCAATACGAGAGCTGAATTGGTTTGGAAGACTTCAATATGATCGGTAAGCCTTAATAATAACAGTTCCGAACTTGGTTTTCCTCCTAAGCTACAAAACAGGGCAAGAAATCAACTGTGTGTTTCGCACCAGGTATACCTATATTGAATCGGATTTTCTACCAGAGGGTTAAACTTCATTCTTTTTGTGATAATCGCAGCGTTCGAACCAGCAGTGGCGAACGCACAAAATACAAAGACAGTGTATCCTCGCTTTTTCTTTTCACGAACCAAGCCAGACTCGTAGAAATCGTTTAAAAGTTTCTTCGTGAGAAGCTAAACTGAAAGCTAGCCGAACGCGTCGTAGTTCTGGAGGGGTAGAGCTAGTATCTAGAGCTGTGTATACGAGTGGAGTTAAAGGTTTAAAAGTTAAATTAGTGTAGGCAAAGTCTTAATGAAAAGACGTCCCCCCTTCACGAAGAAGTGATTTTTTTTCAGTCAACAGATTTTTTTTTCTCTATCAATTAGGTCTCAAGAACGGTCTCGAACTCATTGACACAGCATTTCATCTCCTGAATCCATACGGTGAAGCAAAAATCGATACACTACGTCATCGCAACGTCAAACTGGGAAAGACGACTGTTTCAATTTCCTGAATGACGTCAAGTTATATTCTACAAGAAAAGATCGAGCAAGCGAAGAGATGAGTTATTCTTGTTCTGAAAGGTACTCTTCACCATCGCTAGATGTTGCACGTTGTGAGACACGAATGGACAGAATCATTTCCGAGTTCAGGGATATATGGTTGAGTGGCTTCAATTCGCTCGCTGAAGCGTCGAACGATTTTCGAAACGTCATATACCAGAGGTGCAATTTGTCTTTTTGATAATTTAACAGATATGCTGAATGCTAAATAGTTCAGTCACATCTCCGGTACCATTCTAGCTGAGTTCAGTCTGATTTTAACCTGAATAATACATGGACGCCCACTGCCGCGCCTCTCCCTAGTCAGCCATGATCGAAACGTCTGAACTTGAAATCCTATTACAACCAATGTAACTTACTGTCAGATTCTGTAAGCCTCTGACTTTCTCCACTGTGTCTGGACTATTTGCACGATCACGGTGCCTTGCGTGGGTGCTGGATCAATAATCGATGCAGTATATGATCGTGAATTGTCCTCAATCATTGAATCAATATAAAATGTTGAAGAACAGGGGAAGTGATCAGCCGAGGGCTGTTATGTTCAGTTGCAAATAGAATATTAGCTACATTTCCGTCTGCGAACAATGATCGCGAGATGAAAGTACTTGTACTAATGATTCGTAGAACTTTAGTTGAAGTGAAATACTGGAGTACCGAAAAGGCGTCAAGTTTCAAGTTGTACACTCGGATGAAATTTCTGGTGCGTAAAAAGCAGTGCAGGGTACTTCGCCGAGGGACGTACACCAGAAGTTGTCCTGTTTCCGGTAATTCGCGGGTCTGCAAGCACGGAATGAGTTTCCGTAAAATGTGCGATTTCGTCCCTGAACGAGCTCGTCGTCACATCTGTTACCTATATGGACAATCGACTGTGAAATACGAGTCTGAACTCAAAATGTCTATTTTTTTCCCCAGCCATCTGCAATGGATGGTTTTTCATCCCGTCTTAAGGGACTTTGGTGTAATTTCCTTGATAGAATCCAACCAGTTCATGCGAAACGGCTCACGTCAGTCGTCAAGGATTCATCGCCAATCACCGAAAAAAACTAACCCCATAAAAGGACCTAATTTTTAGGGTAGTTTTTACACTCTTGACGCGCCGAGGGCTCGTTCAAAGGATTTTTTGTGAGTCCGAGACCGACGAGAATAGCTTCATTCCATCAAAGTTGTTTCTCCTTAAAGCTGAACTAGTGTGAGAACCTGCAGTATGCTCAATTGGAAAGATGATTTTCATTAACTCTGGACTGAACGTTTGCTGATGTTAAATGCCCCTCAATCAAAACGTGAAACTTTTCAAAGCAAAGTTACATGACTGCAGTAGCCCAATAGGACTTCGCACGACAGTTTCGAGGAGCCATCTTCAAACATCAGGAGCCTGAGCAAGTGTGCCCTGCCTCTCTGTTTGTCTATCTGTTAGTTTGTCTCCCTTTTAAGGCATACCGATATATAGACCAGTTTCAGAAACGTCGTGCAAACAGCCTGAGGATCAGATAGAGATGGAGACTGAAACAAACCTGAACAAATGATCACAGCCTCTCCTAGCTATAAGCTAATAAACCTGAATAAACAGATCGAACTAAAAGCGACCGTTTAAAGCTATACGCGATTAATTAATGCAGCTTAAATAACAAGGCAAAGCTATTTACACGCCACGCCGTCAATCGCAATCCCTTGAAAACCTTTATGGCTTGATTGCCAATTACCTACTAGTGTGTGCTGAGCGCGTTGTTTAAAATACCGTTTCTACCATCGAAACTCATGAGCCCTAACAATTTCCTAATTACATCATCTTTTCAGCTCTACGTTATAACGAAATGTGTTATTAGTGTCACCCAAGGCAAAGCCTCTCCGTTTCCTTTCACATGCAAACTGACATACATACATCGCAGCTATACTGTACATGTGCCACGTATGTATAGTTGCAGTAGTTTGACGCAGTAGCCTTTGACCTAGTAGGCACAAAGAAACTTCAAGACGCTAAACATGACTTGGAAAAGTTTGCTCCAAAGGTACTCACGTCATCTTCAGTGTTTGACGTAAGACTTTGGGATCATAAGTCTAATTGAGAATTTGACTTTTATCTGACATACTATCGTACTTCCTCTACAAATTGCAAAAAACTTTGTCAAGATTGAGAATTTTGAAAACCGTACGATAAACAGGTGGAAGATTTTTTAATGGAATTTTAATGAACCTGATTCTAACACAGTGACTTTTGAACTGTAACTAAAAACTTCAGATGTTCAACTATGATCCTTGTCGCTGTTTAATTCAATGGAGAAAGACGGACTGGGAAAAGGCAAATGAGTTCGATCCAGACGGGTAGTTTTTTCCCCTTTCCATGGATTCGTTTGAATTTATTCGAGCACCACCGGGTTTCCAGACTTGGTTGCGACAGATGGACAATAATACTGTCATCAACAGAAGACTGCGGGAACCGCCGCAGCATGCCAAATGATTCCCAGAATAGCCATAACGATTACACAAGAGTAAAATACCAAGAATGAAGAAACCCTTCCATCTTTATAGAATTTTTAGCAAACTCAAATTCTCCCTCGAGAAATATAACCCGAAGATGTAATATCAGTTCAGTCGACCGTTACTGATCCAAAACTTGGCACGTAATTTCTGACCTTTCGAATTCGGAATTTTTTTACTATATCCAGTCGAAAGATTTTTGGCAACGGATTGTATCGCGCCTCTGAGATATACGGTACTCTTTATCTCCGACGCCAATCTCCAAAGACTTGCCAAGGGCACTGGCGCCTGAAGCAGCCTTGATAAGCACAAGGAATATATGTGAGATGGTGAAACGCGATTTGCGGTGCTTTTCCATCGACTAGCTGTTCGTCGCACAATTTTCCGATAATCATTCGATTTTCGATCTCTTGAATGAAAAAATCGTGAACATTGAAAAACAGTCAGATTCTCATTCGTCGCGTATGCATATTATGTGTATGGCTCATCATCTGACGACAGTCGTAAAAAAAAAAAAAAAAAATGCAAATATTGAAGGTACTGTGCGAGAGATGAAGGAAATACAGGCGTATATATATTTCCCATTATTCTTTCTAGAGTGCTCGTGAACGGGGTCCTTTAAGCGTAGCAGTGCAAAGGAGGAGTACAAGGGGGTTGTTTTGAGACGAGCGTGAATCATAGCATTGTATACAAGGCAGACGAATCTTCCCTTGGAAAGACGAGGGATGATTTCAGGCTCGATGATTAGGAACGATTAATGGCAGATGGGTAAATGCGGTACTGGTCTCAACACAATCCTGACAGTTAATCAAGAGAATACGGTAATAAATATTATATGTTCTTAGAAAATCACCGATCGTGATAGAAGCCAATGAAATATCGAAGCTATTTTCATTGGCAGTATAGACAAGCAACAATCTATACAAAATAATACACGAGTATACATATATGTATGTATAGATCGTTACGTGATCATCGTGTATTTGAATACGCCCAGGTATTACAGATATAATAGTCACAAACATCTGCGTTATAGTGTAGTACATGAGATATTTCCAAGTCGATATATACTCAGGGGGGCCACTCAATTTCGATTTCCAAATTCCCTTACTTTTCCGTGATTCCGTAACCAAAATTACTGTTTTTCCCTCACTTTTCGCTTCGCAATAGATATGCGATACAATGTTCGATTCACATGCATTTTGTTTACTCACGAAACAAAAATCTGCACCTAACGTTAATTCGCAACAAGGAAGATTGGGGATAAAAATTTAATGCTACGAAAAATTGATTGAGTCACATACGTCCCGGATTTTTTTTCTTGTTTTTTTTTTTTTTTTTTTTAATTTTCATTAGACAGGGATATCAAGACATGTTGGCGCGAAAAGAAATTCGAACAAATGGCGTATTTTTACGGTTCGGAAATAGGAATTCACTGACCGAGTACAAAATTTCCTGAGATTTCCCTGACTTTTCCACATGGAAATCTAAATTCCCTGACATTTCTCAGTTTTCCAGTTGAGTGGCCACCCTGTATACTATAAGCCGGCAATAATTGTCTCGTCTTGTTTCTTGTTTTATGATTCGACGTCTCGGATAGGCAGTTAGGAAATACGGAATATTTATACGTTCGTTTTGAATAAAATATCGAAGTATAAGGTATATCTAGACGGAAGGGAAGTTATTGATTTCAAGGCGTGAATTATAGGATTGTTGAATTGTCATGCTGCGTTATGTACGTATACGTACATACATGATATGTATATCTGTATAACGCAAGACTCAACGGAGAACTGTAATACTACCCCTAATAAATGAGCCGGTGTTAATTCCGAATGTCAGTTCACATTGCGTGATCGTTAAACGGGATTTTATTCCCATGATATTCTCGTACTATATACGCGATCAAGGGTGACTTTCGAACCGCCCTTTCATCTTGAAATTGGGGATATTTCTTTACTTTTTACCTCTTGATGTAGCTAACTAACGCCCGGACCAGTACTGGCCCCGTAGCACGGAGTCGAACCAAAGTTTCATATACGTTTTACCCGCTGGACTATAGCAGGCCACGCCACCGTCACCCTCAACCTCCTCCACGCGAACATAACCAACACAGGCGTAACTTAAACCTATACTAATATATAAAAGCCGGTATATACGGGGGTTGATACTTGCGAGGGGTTGTTGCGTGCGCACCCCGACGACCACATAATCGAACGGGGAGCGCCGTTGGCCGTGTCAGCTCCGCTTCGTGTCGCGAGTAGACTGAAACGCGAACGTGAAAATATTTGGCGGAAAGATAGTTAAATGAAAATAAAAATGTTACACCATGAGACTTTGGTGTATATAACTTTCTGCCAAAGTGAAATAATATATTTTACATAATTATTTAATATTTATTCTACTATATGTTGTTCAAATTATTGTTTTACAATGGCGTCGGAGCGTGGAGATCTCCAGCCAAGTGTCTCTGATCAACGAGGTGTGCTTCTAGTGATGTGCCAGTGTCGTGAGAAATAAATAAAGCTAATAGTGACATCGAAATTTCGGATTCTATTAATTGCCAATTTTTCTTAAATTTAATATAAATTTTTTGATAGTCCCGCGCTCGTTATCAGAGCCACGACTATTTCAATCACTACGATATTTTGTCAAGGAGAGAAAAAGAAAAATTATATTAGTTCTTTTTATGACAACTAATTTATCGTCGATATACAAGAGGAAAAGTTACATATCGCTATACACAAGATACACAACATGAAAATAAAGAAAAGACACTCAATGAAGAAGAAGGATAGATTAAAATTGTACAAAGATGATTTGTGACTCGAGCTTAGATTCGCCTAGATTCAACAAAATTGTGTAACATAATAATCCTCGCGTAACGGTTATCACTGGAAATAAAAAAAAAAAGGTGGCGAGAGTGTGGCGATAAAGTTGAAATACAGTATCAAATACTTATTTCTAAAAAAAGACTGTTATGTAAAATATATATGTATAAATATATATATATATCATGTATATTTATATGTTGATTTAAGGATACGGCACTATTAGACGTAATAGTATTATAGATCCGCGGTGTGTTATGAAAGTGATATACATCACGGAGAAAGAAACGTGGAGTAAATTATGGAAGTGAGGAGATAATTTTCATCTCATTTTATCGTGTGATTTAACAAAGTGGTTCTATAAGTGATTCACTATGCAGGGCAAGGAGAGTCCTGTTGGTCCCAACACCCAAGAGACCCAGCAGTACGTTGGGCCTTACCGTTTAGAAAAAACATTGGGAAAAGGACAAACGGGTTGGTACATTTAGCTGTAATTTAAAACCGCCCCTTTCATCAAAGTCGACTTTTTATCTGATTTTTTTTTCGCCAGATTTCATCTGCAAATTGAAACTCGATACAAAATATAACATGAAAATAAATATCCCTCAACAATATTCATTCCTAACGAGCGTCCGTTACATACAGTCGAACACTCGACACGTAAATTATTCTCGATTTAAACGGATGGAATCCAAAATTCAATCGTTTCTGAATTCTCTTTGGATGTGGGAAAATCAATCGATTGCAAAACTTATAGATAAATAGTCGCAGGATCGAGATTCGATCGAGACGATGTAAAATGCAGCGTTGAAGGTTTTCGAAACGATACGGAGGATTCGAATCGTTTGTTTAAATTGAAATTCCCCATACGTTTCAAATCACACTCGATACTCGTTCGGAGTATTCGCTAAGTAATTGGCTGGCTCAAGGTCGCTCAATCAATGAAGACCGTTCAATCACCATCGAGTAACCCTGCGGCGGAGCAGCTAGTAGGCACAACCCGAACGAACCAGACTCGTACCGGACCGTGAAGTCTAATCTGTCAGCGCCGTTTCCACTCGGTCTTACAGCATCTCGATTTTACTACTCGCGCCGATATACCCAACTGCTTTTCTTCGCTCTTCGACTACTGACATATTTCCGAATTGCCCACGCTTTGCCAATTTGAGGCACATGATTTTATGGAAAAGCGCAAAATTGCTGAAGCTCTGAGCAATACGGAAAAACCTATTAACTTTATTACCAAACTCAGGATTTGCCGATAAAAGTCAAACAGTCAGGCACATTATGAATTCCATATAGGCTTTCTTTCTCACCGGAAGTTTCCACTTCGACTTCTCTGTTATCAATTGATATCCCACAATACTTGGCTGATACATTAACCACGAAACATAGAGAATTCAAGTCGAATTTTAAACGTCTGAGGTTTCACAGAGAGAAGAGTTTATTTACTGTTAATGAAGCTACAGTTGGATATGAGGAAATTGATGTTTTGTTATAATTACCAAATCTTTGTTGACTCAAATAACATTCGGTTAGGTCAAACAAATTTTATAAAATTTACTTCGTTAACAGTAAATAATTAACTCTTCTCTCTGTGTTGGAATGAGCGGAAGTTTTTTTTATCTCTACTTCGATTCGATTAGAATTCATTTCATATAGATTTGTCGATTATTTTTTGTTATTCTCGCACAGATGTATGTAGGCCATGTTGTTGTACATAAACTGCAGTATATCTATGTAGCAGTATAGCTAGACTGCTGGCTAATTTCCGATGTTTCGTTGGCTCGGCTACTCGAAGAATTGGAACAATACGCGAAACGGGGAATTCTTCTCTGGGTGAAGGGAGAGCATTGGGCACGTCGAATGAGCAGCTTTGTCTTGTTTCTATTGCGGTACTTTTTCCTGATTAACGTGTTGTGCGAAAAAAATAGTGGAGCAAAAAAAAAAAAATACATAAATAATGAGGAATTTTATAAACGAAAGCATTTCGTTGCAACAGAGATCAAGGATCAAGGACCTTTTATTTTTTGGGGCATTGTCCGTTCGCGGTAGTCTATTGGATTTTTCTTTCTTTATTTTTTTTTCTTTCTCATTCTGTCTCGCAGAAACTTTCACGCGGTTATAATTACGCCCTGCGAATTCCCCTCGACAAGTAACACCAATTACAGTCACCGAAAATAACCACAAAACAATTGATTACAGAGCGTGGTTAATCGGTTCAAGTTATTTAAAGGATGGATATGTACCTAACCCGGCACATCTTCCTACTTCCTACTGTAAAATTTTTTTGTATATTTTATCGAGTTCCAACTAACAATTTTCCTCGCCTTTCCGCAGTATAATAACAGGTAACAGTAAACGGGGAGGAAAAAACCCAGGGTCCGATTACCCCGAGTTACTTATACGCCCAGGACCCGCGGATCTGGACGGAAAAAAAAATTGGAGAAAAAAAAAACAAATAACAATCCGACCGTGGTCTCACGTATCAAAAGATCTATGAGACTGAAACGATTCCCCGGTGAATTTTACGTCGTAGAAAGTGCCAGGGTACTTTGAAAACTACATAAAATGTCAAATAAAATACCAGGCGATTCGGTCATGCGAAGGAGTCGTCAACTTTTGCAGAAGCTCAGCGTTTCGGTTTTTTGAACGAAAATGTAGGTAGGTATAGGTACCTACCTGCTTACTATATAACCTATTCCGACGTCTGCATCACGCGCCAGGATCAATGCGATGTTTACCCAAATATGTATGAATGTGTGTTTTACGTATACCTACACGTACATACACGACTCCGTCAGCCCCGTAATCCTGGGCCTAATAAAGCCCGGAATAAATGGATATCGTGTAGCCCAGATAGGAGCGTAGGACGCAGTTGGATCATCAAACGAACGCGGTTGCAGTATAACGACTCGAGGCTTGGGGAATTCAGATTTAAGATAGGCCCATAGGGGCGGCCGCAAATTGGCCTTTAAAACTGCTTTCTTGATTCGGTAATATAGCACGTTTATCAAACGTGCAAGAAACACTGTCTTCTATTGAGGATACATTCATTGGAAATGGAGAAATAAACTGCACGTTCGAAACAAAATCCCTTCAAAGAGGTCCTCACCTACTTTGCCACGTATGCTTTATCCTCGCTCTGATCACACAGGGTCGGAAGAACCCCAGATATTTGAACTCTACGTGGCCACTATGGGTAAATTTTACCCAGGCCTCATTTTGGGTAAAAGATATTTTACAAATGCATTAGTTACGATTAGCTACGATTTTTTTAGCGAAAAGGTGCATTTTTTGCACTTATATCCTCCGGATAAATCCGCATTCATTTTTACTCCAAAATCCATGCTCTTTACATGTTGAAATGAATACCTGTTTTCAAACGTGCACTGTGCCACTATTTTTCTCGTCGAAACACTATATCTGACGAGTATTGGAGTTGAAATTTGACTTGAAAATATTGGAAATTCGAAAAGTTATAATTGTTTGATTAAAAAGGTGTATTCTTTCGACAAATTTACCTATCCACGATTTTTTGTTATTGAATATGTCGTGATTTGAATCTTGACACAACAACTTTTCACACATGTTTTAGAATGTTCCAAGTATTTTCAGTATTTTTTCGATCCCGATCGGACTGATAGTTTTTACACAGCAACCATTTGATACTTGGCTACAGGTAAATTTTACCCAGTGTGATCACTAACTTATTCTACAGGGATGTGGCCACAAAGGGTTAAACAGTTGCCGTATGAACGATATCCTTCCAATTGACTCGAAAAAATTATGGATGATACATTGAACATTCTAAAAAATATGTAACAACAGCTTTTACTTATAGAGTCCAATGATAGATGGGCGGAAAAAATCTTAAAGTTGTAAGCACTGAAAGATGCGCCTTTTTACTAAAAAATTCATAGTTATCGCATTTGTTCAAATTTTTCGGATCGAATTTATGGCTGCCATTCGCTAGGCATGATAATTATAGGGAAGAAATATCCTCATAATGAGAGTTCAGAAGAAAATATTTTATTCTAAGATCTGAAGAGAGTCTACTTTGGAGTAAAGCGAACGGCCTATTGTGAGTTATTTGCTTTGCTGCCAAATAATGATTGAATCTATGTCCAAGTAAGAAGTTGGGTCATTTTGCAATAGTAATTTCGGTATCAGCATATATTTTCTTAAACTGTTGAATAAACATAATGTTGCGAAAAATAGGAGATTCGTTCGGACATCGGGAAACGTGACAAGTTAATTACGATTAACCCATTGGCATTCGCAAGGAAATCGTCGTGGACGCGAACTTGTAGGTAAAAAATAAATTAACTTCGGCAGATTTATATCCTTGAGCTCTAGGATCTTGATTGCGAACAGAGCTATTTGTGACTCTACTGTGAAATGGCAAACCATGTTATTTAGTTATCGAAAAAAACACGCAGCTGTTGAGAAGCGGCTGTTACACACTTCACCTATTGCGAATATCTCGCGAATCTCTAATTTTTGCAAAATCTTTTTTTTTTCAAACGGACGAAATGTTACAGGGTCGAAACGCTTCCTGGTAAAGACTAATGGGTTTAACTCGAGCCAGATTAGCTCATTGGGCGAAAACATTTAGGAATAATGTATTATCCTCTGCGCAGCTGATCGCGACTCCAGCTTTCTTTATACCTAGATATACCTATGTACGTATAAATGCATATACATTCGGAATTTGACCTGTTTCATTTAGCATGTCCTTGCAGCTGTGATGACAGGGTGTATGGCTAAACTGGAACACCGACTCATTGTCAGTAGCGCAGATAGGGTTTCGTGTGCTTCGAATTTCTCTAATGGCAACTATTACTTGGTAGGGTAACGCGGACTAATGCTAATGCCTTTCGTTACGGATGACTTAACGATTAACCCTTCGTTCTACGTTCGTAGTACGACACCCTATACGTGAGTTAGCGAAGCCTTTGCCATGTCTACACGAATGTATGCAACTTCCTATTATCCTCGTTTAGAAATGTCCATAGGTATACCTGTGCATATGTGGGTATGTACCTATATGTATATGGAATAGGCTTGATGCAGGATTGGTAAAAGTTGAGGGTTTATTCGCCTTCCGGAAGTGTGTCAATCTCTAGGGATTTATTTCTATATATTCCTTGCGATACGCTCGATGAACGCTAAATTAGATTTTCACAATGAGGCAAAGTTCGGAAATACTTTGAAAAAGAAGTTGTACTTTTTTTTCTGAATATATTGCCGGAAATTGCGGTTATACAAATCCGGAAGTCGCTTTATTGCTCTGCTGCTTTCTTTCTATACCTTTAGTATTCACCTCGTGATTAAAGGATTCTACTCAAGGAAAGATCCTACCCAACGTGAAATTGAAATTCAGTCTCGATCATGGCAGTACTATTGAAAACTGAGAATATCTCATCCTAGGATTGCAAACAGTATGAAAAGTGCAGGAATTATCGGTTCTATTGCATGGTGATAGCTGCAGAATAACAAATTGCTCCTTGTCGATCCTTGTTTCAGGACATCCGTATTTTAAAGAGTTATTCAGAACCCCAGATTGTAGTGACGGTCTTGAGCTTGGATTTTCTGTTTTCTCAAAGCAACCGAGAATCGACTCTGTGATCAAACTTTTTCCGACGAAATTGGCGAAGTATTGATTTCCATTGTTTTAATCCCAAACCCTCAGAAGCAAATATACCCCACGGATTTGTCGGAACAAAGTCGTTTCACCATTTCTTAGACACTTTTTTCCCTTTAAACCAATTTTTCACTAACGTATGTTTACGGAATCTGATTTAATCCATTCCAACGATTCTCTTCGTTTTTCAATAACCAAGAGAATATTTTGTATAATCCAACCCAGCTTCGATCTACGGAAAGAATTCATCGCCAATGAAAATGGGGATAGGTTCTTTCCTCAGTGTGGGGCATGAGGGTAAAAAAAAAAAGGAAGTGATTGTTGGGTTCCAGGGTTAAGGGAATTGGGAACCCAATACGGTTTCCAATACCAGAAAATACTGACCTTACTGTTCGGAGCTCTGGACACCTTCCTTAGTCACGAATGTGTTGTGAATACGATTTCAGACGTAAGGGGCATTTTCGAATTCTCTATTCTCCACTTGGTGAACAACCTCGGCCTTCCTCCTCCAATTTGAAGCTTAGATTATCATTTTGTTCGTTCTGAACAGCACTCACATGATCTAGATACAATTTCAACAGAAAATTTTCGTTTTCATACTGAATTTTCACTTCGATTTCCCTTCAGCACTTTCTAGCCAACCCCTTTTTCTAGTCATTCCACTTTTTTATCGAAGGTAAAATATATATTTACCCAATTGACTATGAACGCGTTCATCTCACCATATTGATAGACTTGATACTTCCTCGTGGATAACATGACGCTTCATGAACATGTTACCAGCTGCTATAGGAGTAATTAATTTCGCGTCATACTTGACAGTATTTGTCCATGTATGGAGTTTGAGTAATACACAGCGTGTTCACAGATTATATTCCGGATGAACCATAATGGGCTAAGCAACGGACCCTAGGAAAGGAGTAAAAAAAATCAAACTTTGTTCAAATAACGATAAGCGATATTGCCCGCTTGTTTTATTGTTGCTGTTTCTCGACGTGCGATAAGCATAACGAGAGGAAATTAGAACCCATCCCATGTACAGTAAATTCTCAGAATATAGGAACATTTGGTGAAATTTGAAAACGGAACTGAAGCTCGGTGATTGACGCGAGCTAATGGATATCAGACCCTTTCGCCTCCCGAACACCCTTATTTCATTCGGAATCCTAACGCGTTCAAACCGCGCCGTATCTATTAAACTTGCAGGGTATATAATATGCGGTTCTTCCGCTATTTCGCAAGATGGCTGGCCGTTGTAACGATCGTCCGATAAAAGAGCTGACTGGGAAATATCTTCATGGGGTTATTTCTTTTGGCCTGTGAGAATATGGGAATGGAAAATTGAGAAACGCAGAATGAAAGGAAATCAGGAGAAACACTTCGACATTTTTGACGAGCTTTTGCGTTTCTCGCTCAGGGTGTCCAGATGTCAATATACCATCTCATCAGAATTCCAGATTTCCTGGACAAAAATGAACAAATGAATTTCCGAAGCAACTGTTAAGTACTCGACGAAAAAAAAAGTTAATCATGTTTCATTTCGACTAGAGCAGCGAGTGCCAAAAACGTACGTGAACTCACTGTTAGAGGAAAAAAATGTTCCAGGAGGTGCACTATATTGTGTGTGTTAATTTTGACACTTTTTCCTAATTCAAACAACATGAATTGATCGTTCTTAGTTTAAATAATGTTGTTTCAACTAGTAAAACGTGTTAAAATTGACACAAAACTTATAGCGGACCTCTAGGAACATTTTTTTTCTAACAGTGTTTGCTATCCGAGGACAAATTTCAAGACTTGATCAAATTTTCGCTGAATTTAATTTTCACGAAGCCGAAATTTCTTGACATTTCAAAAGGGAGGAAAACATTCCTTGAGATTTCTGGTTTTTTTTTTCCAAACCCCATTGAATTTCATAAAAGTCAGATGGTTCCAGAATTTCGACGATGACTGGCACATATGTTACATTGGACACGCATCTGGAGGTAAAAAATTTTTTTTTTCTTAGAAATATGCTGCTGCGAGAGAAAAGTTGATGAATATCTGAAATTTACGCGGAGATAGTTGATGTGCTGGAATCCTGACGCACGTATATTAAACCGAGCTTTTTTCCTCCACAATTCCGGCGTCAGGAATGTCTACTTCCCTTTCCCTGTTCTCGGCATTCATTCGCCAGGCATGTATGTACCTACCTACCTACCTACCTACCTATCCACCCCTGTATAGGCACCTACTGGGATATAGGAGATCGATCGACAGTCGGAGAAACGCGCAATATTCCTTTTACCCCTTATAGGGCCATATTTATTTATTTATTTATTTATTTATTTATTTATTTATTTATTTACCGAGCAGTAATGGTGGGTTCAGCCGCACCGTTGTAGGCATCGAATATAACGAGAAATAAATATCGGCAGTAAATCATCTCGATAATTTTACGCTAATAGTCGCAGACAGAGCTTTCACTGCGCAAATAGAAAAATATACCAACGCCATGAGCATCGGGGAAAGAAAAAAGTTCCTGGATTTTTACCTTGCTTATTGAACGAAGTTTCTAGCGGGTATTTCAAGCCTGTAGAAATAATTCCTACCTCTGCAGATTCTCAATTTCTGTATATCCACTAAAACGCCTCACGTAGATATATAAGGGAGGAAAATTAATGAACTGCAGCCGAAGAAAAGCTTCTCTTCTACCTCATAACGTCGGGTTTATTTAATGGCTAGGAAAAATGTGCAGGGGTCTGTCAGTTCCGTTGCTGACTAAGAAGTAGAGTAAATGCCGATGGCAACTTGTTTGCTTTGTCAGTTATTCTTATTATTTTCGTTAGATAATCATTTGTGACAAAATTTTACGTCACAACTGATGATCCCGAGCTTTTTCCTCCTTTTTTTTTTAATTCGTTATATCTGCAGGTGCAGGATGTTTTTTTCCCCCTTAGTACGAACATACGTATGTAGAACTCGAACGGAAAATCAATGGACATGTCGGATGATCCCGTTTCTTCTTCGTCGTATTCCGCAGGGAATATTTGCTTGCTGAATTCATAGAAAAACCTGTATCGTGCTTTAGCAGTATTGATATGCAATGGCTACCTATTCTCGTTTGCAGGATAGTTATTAGATATATTACACCGTAGATCTAGGATCCTACTTTAGTTGTAAAAATACCTAACCGTGGTTACATTACCTCCGAGGAGAAGAAATACATTTTTTTTTTTGCCACAAATGTTAACTGAAGGAATGAATTCTGTGTGTTTCATTATCATATTTGGGGAAGGAGAGAAAAGAAAAGAAAAGAAAAGAAAAAAAAAAACAATTCATCGTCGTACCGATTTGTGCGAGGAATTGAGAATTGATTTGATTGTTAAATGAATACGAAAATATTCATGTATGTATACTTTGGAATTCGGTAATAACTGGAGTTTAATTCAAAACTCGTTTCCGTTCTATGTTATAAAATTCCGACAGTCGGTTCATTAGCGAGACATTTAAGGCCGGATTCGAGTAGCACGTGCGGAGTTCAGGGAGTTCATTCAATATTTGAGAATTTGTAATTAGTATAGATTGGTTTTGATTAAAGTATAGAGGAGGCCTGGAGGCTGGTCCGAGAAAATACGGCGGATATATTGTATCTTTAAATTATTCTAACGGTAGGAATTACATTACGCTGGCAATGTTTTCCTTGAGTACCAGAATTCGGGAAAATCCTCGAGCTTTTTCAAACCCCCGTCTTTTTTCGACGATTCACATTTGCCCAGATCTGGGAAATTAAAGTAAACGACGTACCTATCTCCTCGACTTTCAGAATCACCCAAAAACTCTAAGAATCTTCTTTCTCTCAATTTACCATTATATCCAAAGCCACAAATTCTTTGATGTTAAAATCTCCCTCCCTCGTCATTCGGTACGTACTATACGTACAATCTAATTTATCTCATCTGCAATGGTGCGTAAACGCATGTGTTATTTACGGCCGGCCTTCACGCATCTTGCCCTGACTTTCCAAGTAAAACTGCACGTGAGCAACATGCGGGAATTTATGTAGCTTGCCTTGTGAAAGTCTCACACGATATGGTGACTCCTGTCACCATATCGCCATTTAGTCCGAGGTCTATTCAGTTAATTGTAATCTCAGTTCACGTGATACATTTTTTCTTCTTGATTTTGTGTTAGGGTGATATGGTAGAGATTACTTCCAACTTAACTCAGCTAACACGAAAAGACAGGAATTTTACTGGAATCCAATCAGATTTTTGACGAAGTCACATACTTAGCCACTTTCTGCAGAAAAAAAACTGAATTCATCCGTATAGAGGGTTCATTCGGATCAGCTGCATAGTCATCGAGAAAGTACAATTTGCGTTTTCGAGGTGGCAACAATTGGTAATAATGGAATTTCGAACAGTCTCCCATATTGCTCTGCTTTGTTTTGAACAGCGACAACTTTAATATTGATAAAGGAATCTTTCCATATTCAGGGATGATAACACAGGATAGTCTGACAAAGAAAATGAGGTGTCATGGACCCCTGTATCTCAAACCGTTAATGAGCCACCCTCCCATACCACCTCAAATGGGTAAAGGTTCCTTGATCAATAAATAAGATATAACTATTCGAAAATACCTTTCAAGACTGATGAGGAATTTATGTGTGCCTCGAAAAACACGGCTTGAAGGAAATTGAGCTTAATAAAAATTAAATCGTGAAGTTCATTCCGAATTTTGATAAAATGTTGGTAATGTGATGTACTTCGCTCGGTCGTATGATATAGTTAATTTGAAAATTGACGGATTAACGAGTTCGATCGAAACTCAGTGACAGATAGTAAATTTAGCAGCGTATTTATCTCGTTTATTAGCGAACGTTTTTCGTCCCAAGTTCGAAGTAGAATCAAGAATCATCCATTTTCATGCGACATTATGCAAAGCAGAAGTAATTTACAGTCAAGGTTAAAAACAGCCTCTCGTTTCCCATCGCTTAGTTGGCCGCCTACAGGACTCTGTGAGATCCTGCGGGATGCAAATATATTTATGAAATTCTCTTTGCGCTTCTCTCCCTCCCCTTTGTACCACCCTCGATTCTACCCTGACGCTACGTCAGTGTCTCCCGTCCTCCGTTTCATACTGTATGGCCGATCCTCGGGGAAAACGCGACATGGACTTTTAAATTTTGTCGAGATCGTAAAATTTACACAAGTTTTTTTCTCTTTATATAAACCAATTTGAAAATTTACTTCAACCCAGGCGATATCTTTGTATATAGTCGTCATCTCGAGCTTTGCCATATTCCATGATGTATTCAACAAACAGAGAAGCTGCTTTTCATCGCACACAGTTCTCAAGTATTTCTCCCTCTGTCCCTGTTGTATTACCAGACACAATGGAATTTGAAACAATAACGAGAAAAAGCAAAGTTATATGCGGATTGTCGCCGTTTTAATGATCAAGTCGAATGAAAAAGTGGCTGAAATTCTGCAGTCTCACTATATGAATATCGCGTGTAATAATCGGGAAATTTATCGACTGATCGTTGAGCTCAACGCGTGTAGCTCCGATTTGTTTTGCTTCAATGACAAACCTGTCGTAAGTTCAGCTGAAACATTCACTGTTACATAATTTCGGTACTATTTTGCTCATATTATATACCTTCATCGTCTTCCTGGTTCACGTGCATCGGTGAAATACGCCTCGGGGGGCTTTAAACGGATGAAGAAGACGCCACCCGCGCCATACTAACGGTGACGTTGCCTGTCTTAGACTTCAGAAAGGTCGTCTTAAGCCAATTTTACCAAGCCAATAAGCTCACCTCTGTTCTAACTATTTTTTCGTAATTTTCCTCTACCCGCTTCCCCCTTCGTTCTTATTTTTTTCGCGTTTTAATAAAGTTCCTAATTTCTTTTCATTAATTTTTTCTACCCGAGTATCTGATGCTTTGGTTAAAGTTGTTTTTACGGGTTGGGGATCTCTTTGTTTTACACGTATGTATTTATAATTACAAATCTTTGAAAGTAGATTTCACGCAAGATATATATACGTTATACACGTTGTTTAGATTTTTTTTATTCCACTTTCTGGCTTCCCTTTCCTTTCTTTCTTCTTTCGGCTTTTTTCGTTTCTGTAATTTTATTGTCTCATAATTTCCACCTAATCTTTTCCACTGTTGAAAGTCTAAAATTATTCCATTTCGGAGCAGAGACCACTCTGAAATCGCTCTTGTCTATAGGCGCGTAGGTACTATTATTACAGAGCTACCGAAAGTACGAAATGACAGAAAGATCAGAATTACGGTACTTTCCTCTCGACTGGCCACGACGATTACTAGCGTTCTTGAGCAATTTCGTTTCATCTTAGGCAGAGAGCTAAATGAAAATAAAATTTCCACCCCACTTTGAAATCGCTCGAGAGTCTGGAACTCTAGATTCTCGTACGTGCATAAATACCGTGACTGCCTGGCTGCCTGCCTGCCTCCCAACATTTGCACCGGAAGTCTACCTGGGCTTCGAAGCAAATTACCTTTCGAGTAAACAGAAACCTGGCTCGTATAGTTCTATACTACCTTCCTACGTAATATCATTTCGAATCGCTTTACCTACTCTAGTGAATGTGACTGGCTATCACCCCCTTTCAGATATTCGCATCACTGAACAAATCTATGTGGAAGTTCCTAAAACTAGGTCATCATTATATTATGTCTAATTGTCAGTCATTATAGAGCTTTAAGATATTTATTTACTTTCAAACTATGAACTTGCTCTGTGACTTTGAAATTCGATAATTATATTCGCAGATCTAGAGAAAGGCGAGGCAAAATGACATACCGATCCGTTAACTGGCTAACAAAAACGTTATGGATTAACCAAAGAACTTCTTCACGTTAGAAATACTTTCATCAGTCTTCAAAGTTTATTGCTCAAGACAAACAGATTCGGAAAAAAAAAACAAAAAAAAAACTGAATCTAAATACATTGAGTTTTGCAAAAAAGTATTCCATTGAATTCCGTACGTGATCTGCAGCGGCGAAAATTTAGGAACACTAGAGGACTAGCGTATGCTGCTAAGTGATCTTAATTCAGATTTATCAAGCATTTAGGTACTTCGAGGTGCACATTTCAATATTTTGGTACACCCAAAGTTTGATATGGGTCAAGTTCATTCGATTTAGTCATTACAGATTGATTCTTAGGTAATGCTGCAAATGAAGACGATCCTATTCAGCCAAACCGCTTTCGCAAAGTTATTTGTACACCTCGTTGGCACGAAGAATCGTAATTCATATAAAACAATCTAATGAAAGCTCTACGGACACGCATGTTCATCCGTTTGAATGAATCGCAAGTATAGACTATAATCACCTACTCGGCACTTCACACTGTGTGAAATTTATAACACGCACCCTGGATTACTGAAAGCACTATATAACAACGTCGGTGAAACATGATAGATATTATAAAAGAAGGCTTTCCAGTGTACGATGGTATGCGTCTAGAATGTCATTACGGCACTGTACAACTGGTGGGTGGTACTCGAGTGACATTTAAATAGGATATCCCGTTCTGCCCCGCCGTTCCCTATGCATACATTTTTTAACGGATGAAAAGAATGGCCGAGAACCCTGTGATCAAAAGCTCATGAATCGGGACTGCGTGGTTGTGCAAATTGCAATTCGATTGCAGTGGTGAGTTTCAGATAGATATATTAACAGAAGCTAGTCGTTTGTAAGCGCAACCCTTTGTTGACTTTGAGCCGATATATGTTGTTACATATATACATACATAGATTCGTATACCTACGTCCATACCAGCACAGCCTGGGCGAGATGTAGTCGTGGTGAATCTGGAAATAAACGTATAATACGAAACCTGGCCCAAGTACTAGTACCAACTGTACCCAATAAAGGGACAACAATAGCAATTTTCACGGATTGGTGCTCACGCGAATCGCGTAACGCGTGTCGTACTGCCAACCCACACTTTCATATCTGCACGGGTTCTAAGTAGCGGATCGATCCGTGAGCATTTTCCTACCACAGGTAGAATTTTTGCCTCTTTTTTTTTTCCCTCGGCTTTACTTTTTTCCTTTCTCTCTGACCTCAGCTGGAATACAATCTCCATCCCTCACTGCGAACGACAACTTTGCGACAAAAATATCAAGGGTAAAGTCACGCCGCGGTTGTAAAGGGTGTAACATTACCACGACGTGTGTATACTGTATAAGGCAAATTTACGTACATTACGTAAGCTTGGGGTGGTTTGAAGAAAGGCAAATACGAGATGCCTAATTGTGATCATTGATTTTTTTTTTATCCCTCATTCACAATAGAACGTAGCTCATTCGAATCTTTAGAGATACATGCATGATCATCTTCACTAGTCTGCTTCTGCATCGGTGGAGAGATTGTCTCGACAAGGCGATTTTTAGTCTTACTATATCCGAGTACTTTCGATTTTCTTACGTCTGTTCACGTACAGGTACCAGAAAGACTTTGGACTAGGAAATGTCTGGATATGCTTAGTGCAATTTGCAAAATTGTTGAGTTTGAAAAATTGACACTGTATTCTAAATGTACATAAGAACCGTACCAGTATCCCATATACTGATTTTAAGTGCAACTAGGCATGGAGGTGTAGACGACTAGGAAATTTGCCATTCCAAAATTGACTTATTCAAGTCTAATGTCAAGGCTGCAACACCGATCATCATCTAGCATGTGTCAGTGTTGGGAAAATGTATTCAACGAAGTAAAAAGTAACTAGAAGATCGATTGCCGTTCTAATGTAGAAGACACTGTACATGAACCTTCCAAAAGGAAATGTATAAGCAAATTAATAAGCACGGTTAAGCATCTCAAATTTCTTTCTGTTTTTCAACTTGCTATTGTTTTGCTAAGAAAAAAATTTGCATTCTGAATTCCAAACGTGGAAATACAATTTGAGTAAAATCAAATTCCCGCGTGTTAATTGCGAGGGATTTCGCCGACGTATGTATAGTTATAGTTCCTCGTATACGCGAAGATAGGTACGTAATATGATAATTCAGATGGAAATGATACTTACCCTGGAGAATAGCGATATGGAGTCTGACTAGTTGGAGCGTGAAGCAGATTGCGTGGATCGAGCAGAAGCTTGAAGCTTAGTTGGTTGTCCAGCGACCAAACCGACTACAGTCCAACTCTCGTGAGAATTGTTACGACGCTGGTCTAATCTAATTCGAATAGAATCCGCTGCACTGTTTATGCTGGGTCACTAATGTCCGTCGACCTTAGGGTCGATCTATTGCCCCGATATTAGCACCACCCTTATCTGTTGCGTAACAGCTCATGGGGGAAATTCAAAGAGTGAGATATTGCTCCCCAGCTTTCATCGAATTTTTACTTTCAACATTTTTTTCTTCCCCTCTCGTTCTTGAGAATGATCTTACAACGGAGGAGGGCTTAATAGATACGTCACTGTGAAAAATGTCACCTTGAAATAAAAACTTTCATCAACTCTGAAAATCATATTTTCATCACTCGCACAGTCGTTCTCTAGCATTTTCCGGAATGTATAATGTAGGCGCGCCAGTGTGTAAATAGAAAATTTCGTATCCTAGATTCTGGGAGAACGATTCTACGGATTTGGATGAAATTCGATCGAAAATCGAGGGATCGATTTAGAGATGATCTTCATATTTCAGAATAATCTTTACATGTAATTGGACAAAAGAAATTGAGAATCGGGACACTTGAGTTTGACACACCATGTCTGCGTGAATAAAAATTGTAAAGCCTTTGGAAATGATTCATTTTCAGGCTTGTTCTATATATTCCTTGTCAGATAGGCCATGGACCATTCTTGTGTGAAAATTATCCATCGATACACGTCAAAAACGTCGTTTTTTCCCTTTGTTTTCTGTAATTCAACTTCAACTCGTCGCAATTCGTTCAAAATGGCTGGGAAAAATATGTGAAAAATCGTGCTCAGTCTCTGAAGATTCCTGAGTGCGTTGCCGTTTGAATTTTGGAGAAATCCTCAAAATTAGGAAGTCAAGTTAATTAAGTTTTCTCCTCATTTTCACACAACAATAGTCCATGGCCTACCTCTGGCGGGGAACAGAATAAAACAAGCTTGTCAATGAATCATATTCAAAGGCTCTACAATTTTTATTCACTCAGATATGGTGTGTTAAACCCTAAGTGTCTCGATGTCACGTACCAACAGTAGACGTATCATTAAATGCAATTATTTTGCCATGTTGAAACAACTTTCGATAGCCAAGACACAATCAGGTACAAATCTATTTCTTGAACCTGACGTAATCATTGAGTATGAAAGACTGTTCAGGAAAAAGGAGGAAACTGAGAAGTCTGGTAAATCGTCGTGGCTTCGTCAGTTTCTGTGATGGCATTCAGAGGCAATCACATACATATTTAATAGCGATCGTTTTATAAGCGATATATCGGCATCAATGATATGATCGGCTCCCTTCACGACATGGTGCGAAATGATTTACTCCCCGGTATATACGAAGGGCCACGAGCTGCTGTCCCCAGCTGATAAACTCGACTCCCTCGAAAATGCAGGGTCATATAACTCTCGTTAATTTCAATTAATCAGAAATGCAGCCCGTGGCTCTGGCACCCCCGTAGGCATACGTGAGTATTTACCTACTTCATATATATACCATATATACATATATACATTATACATACACATCTACCTATCCCGACGTCCCAGTTCGTTGGAGAACTATATGCGATATGAAAAGAAAATCAATATCCCTCACGCGGTGCAGGAGACATTCGAAAAGCTGGACGTGTCTCCTCATAATCGATATTTCAATTCGCTTGAACGAGACCACCCGGCCGTGATGGTCCCCCCGCAAAATCCAGCCGCAAGAAGCGTTTTGCGGCACGACAAATAATAATTGCGTCAACAGTACCGGAAACCAGCCACATCTCTTACCCTTACCCTTACCCTTACCCCATACCGAGTTGTAAAGTAGGTGCTGGTTCTCTAATGACCCCAAACCGTGACGTCATTTTTTCCCCCTGCAGGCAGTTTTTTCACCCCTGTTATTTCGCGCAGGGCGTCGAACTCCCTAGGGAGAGAAAGAAAGAAAAAAAAAAGAAGAAGAAGAGAAAAGAGAAATTATTCGCTATCCGAAGCATGAACTCCGGTACACAGACGTGTAAAAAATAAATGCAGAAACTGCAGGGAATTTCCCCAGACCATTTTTTTCGAATTGCGTATTCGCATTGCGGACAAAGTGTTGTGCTGACTGACGCGAATTACGGTTCAACAATCAGAGATATAAATCTTCTCCTCACCGCGAATTCCCGTTGAAATAAATATGAAATTTTTCACGGACGGTCTAAGCTCGGATTATATACGGAAACGTGAGACAAAAAAAAAAAAAAAATCAATAAAAATTAAAAAAAATGTGCAAGCTGCAGGGATTTTCCCGAACCATTTTCGGCTGTCCAATATAAAGCATGCGAAACTATATTTTTCACCCCTTTAGACGAGAGTATATTGAGTCGGGATGCGGGGGTGGCTCATATACTCGGGCCGTTCACCTTAAAAGCTGCAATTTATTGCGTGGCAACTTCAAACAAACGTTTAGCTTAGGTCTAAACTAGGAGCTTTCTGTCACTAGTACGCTTTCGTTTGCTCGACGTTTTAACAGCTCAGTTTATTCGGCACTAGAGCTGACAAACGAAATGTTTTTCAGTTGTGTTTTAACGATTACAACATTTTTACTTCAATGCTTTATCACCCGTCTGAAGGGGTTGGTGCCAAAAGGGTGAAAGTGACAATTGGAAAATTTGTTTCAAATGTACGTTTTGTACATTTTAACTCTTCAAACGTGCAAAAGAAGTCCTTCTTCATGTATTTTTTACTTTCCCACTTATACTCTTTTTAGTTTAACTCTTTTATGTAATTCTTGTCAATCGAAATGATCAGAATGTAATTTTAGCAATTGTTGCAAATGTCACTAGGTCATGATTGAAGTAATTTTCAAGAGTATTGTTATGCATCTTGTTTCAGGTCTCGTGAAACTCGGGGTCCATTGTGTCCTTGGGAAAAAGGTGGCCATCAAGATCATCAACCGTGAAAAACTCTCAGAGTCGGTCTTAATGAAGGTGGAACGAGAAATCGCCATTATGAAACTGATCGATCACCCCCACGTTCTGGGGCTCTCCGACGTCTACGAGAACAAAAAGTATTTGTAAGTGTCGAAAACTTTGACTGGTTCATACCGCCCCCCCGCTCTCTTCAAGTTACAAGCTTTTCTTACTGATTAAAAAATACCTCGGAAGTCGTGATCCCCGCGGTTCTCATTAACAAAGGCTTAAATAAAGTGGAAAAATTTTAGTAGCAGAGAAAAGAAAGAGAACAAAGCTGGTTTTTTTTTATTTTTTATTCGGAATACCTCAAGTACCGGTAATCGTCCTTTGATCGTAGAATGAGAAGAAGAAAAAAAGGAAATACATTATTTGTTCATTTAACAATCTATGGGTCGTCGGTCAATAATTTTAGATTTGTCATTGTAGAAAAAGTATGAAAAAAAGTATAGCCGAGAATCATAAATGGTGGTATAACATTTAGTCAGTATTAGTTTTAGAGATTTGGGATAAAAACGTTTATTTTATTTTCTGATGAGTTTTGAAAATTCGAATATCGTGAATTTCGACAATATAAAATACAGCCACGACGTTAGATCGCATTTCCTCGATGGTCAGCTGGAATTAGAGCGTGGAAAAGTGATAAAAGTCAGCTATGCTTGTCCGATATACGACAAGGTATCCCTGAGTAAGCCCAATCCTCGTCGTCAGCTGGATATTGTTAGGTAACAGAAGCCACATAAAACGAATTTCTTTTTTTTTCGCTTCAGGTATCTTGTTCTCGAGCACGTCTCGGGCGGTGAACTCTTCGACTACCTCGTCAAGAAAGGAAGACTGACGCCGAAAGAGGCTAGGAGATTTTTTCGACAAATTATTTCCGCCCTAGATTTTTGCCACAGTCATAGTATATGGTAAGTTGAACACACCACCTCCATCCTCCATCTCTCTATCTCGGGGAAAATCATCATGCTTCCATACAAGTATAGAGTCTGGGATGAATAGCTTTACCCTTATAAGCAACTCTGCCTGCTGCTTCCGTATATACGGTCAGGCTAAACGACTACGAAAGTGATTCGAGCGAACCTGAACACTACAGGCACATGCTGGAGAAGCCCTTCAAACTTTAAAATGTCCGAAGTAACACGAGGTTCTGGTATAACAAACTAGCCAACGTTCTTGTACACAAGCATCAAACTATAGCAGGTCTAGTTGACCTCAGCAAGGCTTCGGTTTCCCTTTCAACTTACCGCCACGTGATTAATTTCAACGATCGATACGCTTCACTTTTAGCACACTAGACTATGTATACATCGAGTGGCAAAAACTGCTGCACCATGCACACTTTCAAGAAAGGCACTTTAGCAGTCAATTTACACACTTCAAATCGGTTGTCTTAGTGTTGGGTAGTAGTTAAGGCGCCCATGGTAATTTACCTAATATTTTCTCTTATCTCTGCACTGTGATACAAAAAAAAACAAAAAAAAACGTCTATATTGAACTGATTGCGAGACATCATTTTCGTACCGGATTCGTAACTGTGGAATGGACAGAACCATCAGCACGAAGAGTAAATAAAAGAGAATCAATACGTCGTCAATACGTGTTTCACTTGCGTGTAGTTGTGGAGGTTTAGACCTTGTAGCCTGCCTCCAAGCCCCAGATAGATACAGCCTAAATGGGTTAAGGTTCTGTATTCCCGTCTGTCGTCCCTCTTCTGACCAAGACGGTAAAACAATAGCGAAGCGATAAGGGGTTCGTTGGATCGGGGGGGTTGCTGAAGGGTCAGGGGCGAGTTGGGGTATATATCGAGGTAAAGGCCTAGTTGGCAAACGGTCTGTGAGAAGCAGTCGCCTCGATTGAAGAAATACGGAAGTAGATTCAATTTGGGTAAACTGAATAACTTTTCCTGACGAATGCACCACTTCTGTTTCTTTTGATAAAAACATCTTCATTGATATGAAAACAACTCCATGTGTGAGGTGACGGGGAACTTAATACGCATACTGAAATTCACGTGCTTCCATTAAGGGTGCAAACATTTAAAGACTCCATCAGTCTTCAGAGATATTTTTTTAATAGCCATAATAATTTCTGCATCCGTAATGGAATGATAACCCATTCATTGTTCAAGGTGGTAAGAGAGGGTGGTTCAACTTAGGAAATGGAGTATCATAGACTCCTGTATTTCGAACAGTTACTGACAATGAGTTAATGCTAGTTCTGCCTCGCATATACACTTCTCATTTCATCCACAATTCCTGCAGATAATCAAGCACCGCTTGAGATAATCGGATGTAATTATTTCAGAGCTCGCACAGCAAATCTGCCAGTATTACACTATGAATGTTATTTTCTCTATTCGAATTAACTTGAAGAAAATTTTTATCTTGTTTTCTTCTCAAAACAAAACTATCATTCCCAGCTTTTTCCTTATTGGTAAGCAAAAAAAGGTCCAAGTAAGGACTAAAATATCGCAAAACTACTTGATAATGCGATAGCTGCGTTACTGCTGATACTATGTAAATCTCGATAAGAATTCATTTTTTGACTATTAGTTCAGCAATAATCGTGGCCAGAGTGGAAAATGTGCGGATCAGGTGGAACTAGCATAACTCAAAGACGGTTTTAGATATACAGAAGTCTATGACATCTCAGTTTCTTCGTTAAACCACCCTCCGTTGCCATCTAATTAAAGTATGAAGTAGTTGCTTGATTAATACAGAAGCTATTTAAACATACCTTCTGATACGGACGGGGGAACTCATAGATATGCTCCCCCTTAACAGTAAAAGTAATGTAATTCTGATTAATCTAAAAAATCCTCTACCACCACTGATAGGTTTAGAATCTAGTGATCCGTCTGATGTGGCTCGATCCACTGTACAATAATTGAAATTTTTTCTCCACGATACGGACTTTTTATTAGAAGTCCAACATTTAGCGTGGGTCACATTCATCACCCAAGGCACTGTGTGTGGGGAGTGAAAGACTGTCAACAGATCTGATATAATAATTGAATAGCACACATCTAAGCTTGAGGGATATTATAGGGGTAAAACAAGTAGAAGATATCGATTGAGTCCGTACAGGCCATTAATTAACTTTGTTGCGAAAGCAAACGATATATAGTTCCTTAGTTGTTATGCTTCGTTGAATATACGATCGTGTCTATTATATTCTCGATTATATTTCAATACCTAGAATTAGGAGCAAATTGAAACTGCTGTTATTCATTTATATCCGACATTTATCCACCGTTGTTGACTGTTGAATATTCCAGAGAATCACGGATACCAGATATATTTGCAATAACTTGGATCCAACTGTGGAATATCAAACCTATATCATCCACTTTTATATTTTCAACATTTGTGTGTAGGAGTATGAATGGCATTAGTTGTAGGTACCTACTTGTTTCATATCCCTTTGAAAATCTGCCGAGACCTCACGTGATGATCAAAGCTTTGCCTATAATCACATTTTACCTTTATTCAACCGACCGCTAATTAGCATCTGATTATAATAAAATTAATAACAAACTGTTCAAACGAAAAGTTAATACGTCTTATAATTGAAATATGAATTACACGACGAATGAATATCCTTTTATTCTACAGTCATAGAGATTTGAAGCCTGAGAACCTATTACTCGACGAGAAGAATAACATTAAGATAGCGGACTTTGGAATGGCATCACTTCAGCCAGCTGGATCGATGTTGGAAACAAGCTGTGGATCGCCGCACTATGCTTGTCCCGAAGTGATTAGGGTGAGTATTACGATTAGCCATGTCTTTCGAGGTATAACTAATTCATGATCAAGCAAGAAGCCGAGGTACGTGAACCGACTTAAAGCTACAGATTGGGAGATTATCTATAATCGATGAGAATTTAAAGCGATGCGCAGAGGCACGATTTTGCTTAAAACGTGTGAGAGCATAAACAGCCGAGTATACTCATTGGCATCATTCATTTATTCATTGTTTGTATTCATTACGTGAATGGCGTGAGAATGAATGTAGCTTGTAAAAGAGAATTTTCGCAGCACTTATACATTAAACGTGTCATGAGCTTGCAGACGCCTGGGGTGATACGAGATACGGGGTCTTAGTCATCGTCGTATAACGCGTTTTCAAACAATAAGTTATTAATTAGAAAATACAACAATACCGTCCGTACTGGGGTTCAGGACTCCGAACAACGATATTAAGAGGTTTGAGGGGCAATTTCAGGAGCAATCCTCACAATCCCTCAGTGTAGCTACACCTCCGTTCTTCGTATCATCGACAGCTGGTGGTAGAACCTCTAATGAAATTTCTCGACAGGAAATTGTTACCCCGCGTGCTAGGGTGCCAGGGCTAAATCATATCGGGAACAGAGATATATCCGACTTTGCCCCTACCTACGCGAAACGCGTTTACGGCAAATTTATGGCTGCAACACTCTTGAAACCTCATAAATTCTCTAACATAGTTACTGTTTGCATATAGTCGTACCTACTCTGGGTACGACGTAAGACTAGAGTTGGGGAAACGTTTTATGCAATTGCCTGCTTCTACTACCCTTAGGTAGCCCTTCTGTCAAACTTTCAACATTTCCAATTTCCTATATATATTCTGTCAAACGCGCTGACACGTCGTACGAACTTCTTATATACTATACATGGAATGTTGCATCGATAAGCTCGTGAGATTTAAAAGTTCTATAAATTTTAAACAACTCGAGGATTCAATGCGCGGAAGCACAGAACTGTCGATATTCAATTTATAGCCAAAGAATATTTGAAGTAGATACATTTAAATTCATCGAATAAACACAACCTCGGCAACTATTCATCCGAAATATACTCACAGCGTGAAATTTTCATTGTTGGTAATCAAAGGACTATTGATATTTGTGAATAGGAGGGCACCGTGAGGGTAGTTTTTCAGCTAAATGTTATTAATCGAATCGCAAGGCAGGTACGAATGGATGGACTACTACCAAGCTCGATAAGTTATCTGAGAGGGTATAATTCACGACTATACCACATCAGTTTAACGTCGTAACGATTTTTCGGATTTATCTTTCAGGGTGAAAAATATGATGGAAGAAAAGCGGACGTATGGTCCTGCGGTGTTATTCTATACGCGCTTCTCGTCGGTGCCCTACCTTTTGATGACGACAACCTGAGGCAACTACTGGAAAAAGTGAAAAGGGGAGTGTTTCACATACCGCACTTTGTGCCACCCGATTGCCAGAACCTTCTTCGAGGAATGATAGAAGTTAATCCCGACAAGAGGCTGACGGTGAGTTAGTTAAACCTGCAAAAAAAAAAAAAAAACAGAGAAGAGAAGGAAGATATAAGAAGCTGGGTAAAAGCTCCTTTTCCGTTCAGCTTTGAGGGTTTACATAACTGAGATTTCTTTTTTTTTTTCTATTTCACATCTCGTTTTTTAGCTCGCTGAGATAAATAGGCATATCTGGGTGACGGCTGCAGGCAAGGGTGAACTCGAGTTGGAACTCTCCATGATGGACGTTGTTCAAACTCACGTCATTCCGTCCGTGGATGCGATAGATCCTGATGTTCTTCAGGCCATTGCTAGCCTGGGATGCTTCAAGGAACGAGATAAATTAATACAGGAATTGCTAAGTCCGAAGTGAGTTCATTTGCTCTTGAATATCACCCCCCCTTTGCGTCTTCCATGGTTTTGTAAAATTTGTGAAAAATTAGTGCCGGATTCTGTTCACTGCAATGTTGAATAGGGACTTTAACATTGTACCAATGTTTAAGCCAGGCGCGTTTCGCAGCACATGTAGTTCGTTAAAAATTAAACGTACCGCCGAATATCCTGCTATCCTTTGCTCAAAGCTATAACTTAATTACTTCCAACCACCAGAGCTATGCATCGCTTTGTTAGTTACCAACGGTAGTCTGCTACGTTAATACTAACAAGATAGTGGTGAAGATTTTCCTGGCGTATGTTGAGAGTGACGGAATTTTTCAGCAACATATTAGAGAAATTTTAATGCGAAGCTTACGATCTCCAAAAATTATCCTTTTTTTGATTCGTGAAGACGTAATCGTGAAACACATTATTTATGTTGGCGACACAGAATTGCCATCATTGCGAAATAAGGACAAGCCAATCTTGGGACAGATTGATATAGTTCAAACTTCACTAACGCTTTTTTTTCAGCCACAACACGGAGAAAGTAATTTACTTTTTACTACTTGAACGAAAGCGGAGAAGACCTGCTTGCGAGGATGAGCTTGAAGTAATGAGAGGTGGAATGAGAAGCTCAACTGGACAACTGGAAGCTGATCCACCAAGGAAAAGAGTTGATACTTGTAGAGTAAATGGTAGCACAGCTCTGAACCTTGGTCAAATAAGTCACGGTTCGCCATTGACGCCGAGAAGGCAAACCAGGTAAGAATCAATGCAAAGATAATGACCAGGCTATTCAGACATTTTTATAAATTGTCGTCGAAGGTATATATTCGTGGTGAAAATCGTTGGAGAAATTGTCGTGTAATTCATATGTTCTCAAATGTCCTCGTCGTCGAGTTACTTAAATTAGGACGAAAGTAATACAAGTAGTTTATCCGTAACTGTAACAATGACCAGAGAAATACCGTTGGTTTGCGTGACAAGTATAACGTCTTGACTGTGAACTCTTGCGTGTTCGCAATCGATTTTACCTCATTTTCCTCTACGTTCGGAACCCCGGGTCTTTGCCATCACCCGAATATCCTGCTCGTGACATGATCTATCTTTATGTTATTTCACTTTGTTCACGTTCGAGGGTAGAATTTCAAATGCTGATAATTAGTTGTAACTTAAAACGCGTCGTCGACTTAAGCGATAAGCTTTACTTCCAGCCGTTTATCTCGCTTTAGGTACATACTCGACGTCACTTTTCCTCGATTGCGTTTATAATTACCATTAATCTTTAGAAGTGATGTATGCAGACCTTGGGCTGGTCCCATGTGCACGATTAACAATTTCAATTTCTTCTTTCCACTTTTTATCCGCCTGTTTCAGCGGGAGTGCGAGACACCATGCACGACGTTCACCAAGCACAGGTTCCCATTCACATGCATCGCATTCTCATGCGTCGACACCTGGCAGTTCACCTCTTCATGTACCAACAGTGGCTGGTCTCTTAAGTCCACACAGAGCTGTGCCAAGCTGTCATCTTGGCCAAAGTGGAAGTCCTCACAGATTATCGGTGGTCAGTGCAGCCAGCGGAAATAGCAGCCAAACGCAAGTCATGCCACCACCTGTACCACCACCAGCAAGTGTTGGAATCGAACTCAACGAAGTCCAACCTGGTGAGTTTGGTGTCTTATTGGTTTAGTGTCAAAATGACCTTGACCGAGTCCAACAAATCTCGACTTTCATACCTCCTGGCTAATGGCGGATCTGATTCCAACCACATGTTGGTCGGTTCGTTCTTCTGTCTGATAGAGAACAGCTGACAGGAATTTTTTTTTACTTTGCAGTAGTGGAGCTTATGCTGTACCCTTACAAGGTACACCGATTGATTGACTGGAAAACGGCTCGATAAAAAAATTTGTAGCTTGTCTTTTGACGATGTAGATCAGATTTGGAACTTACGGAGAAAGTTAAAAATGATCAAAAATTCAGAACAACTTATTGTCAGTGGATGAAACTGTATAGCTCTTCTTTCGACTCAAATTTCAGTTCAGTTCAGAGTTCAAATTTAGGAAATAAAATACTGTGTATCTACCATAGTAGTCACTTCTTCATCGTCGTTGTTTTTCGTTTTATGAAATTTCAGTCCATGAAGTGGCAAGTTTATGTGCCGTGTGGTTTTCAGCAATTTATTTACAGACGGAAGCTCCGTTTACTTCAACCGCTCCTATTCTATTCACCATTTCGTTAACGCGGTCAAAGTCTGAGTTAATACAGCTATAACATTTCTGGGCTGGAAAGTCCTGCAGACTCTGTAAATATTCATGGGGCAGCTATTATTCTGGGTTCACGCAGTAAATCTGCATAATTTAAGGAACGTTATTTCGCTCCCGTAGGTCTTTTCTTTCGCTGATAATATATGCTCTTTAGGTGTGACTTCTGAAAAAAGAAATTGGTACCTATATACCTGATGGTATCGTGAATTATAAAGAGGAGACACCACGTTTAATAGTTCATTGAAATTTCAATAGAAACATGTTTAACGAATGAAACATCGATATTACAACATGCGCCAATGCACATGTTCGTTCTATCGTGAACTGCGAATTCCAATTAATTTGAAAATACAGAATATTCTATCCACGCTGCAGTACGTGGCTGTTGAAATGGAAGTTTATCGATTTCTTTCTCTTTTTTGCTGTGTTTTTTTTTTTTTTTTCTTTTAACTAAATTCACTTCTCACAAACGAGAATCTCGAAGCTCAATATCCTCGATTAACCGTAGAACCTATCTCTCACGTCTATCCAAGCTACGCTAATCCAGTCTCATCGTCGACGTTGTCGTCGTAGTCGTCGTCTATCGTTAGAGAATGCATTTAATTAAGATAGCAATCTCCTGTTTCAGTATACATATAGGTGTGCTCCTTAATATAGGACAGTGAAGTACATACTACATAGCAAAGCATAGGTATAGTATATGGTAACCCCTATGGGATGAGCTATGCTTATTGCGGGGTTAACTTCCTCCATCGTTCACCATCATCGTATCCGATTACACTAAGTGTTTCAACGTTTGCCAATGGAATCAACTGCTCAGCTGGCTATATCGCCACTTGCCCGGGTCGCGGTGGTTTTTTATTCTATTTTTTTTTCTTTTTTTCTGCTATTGTATTACCCCGAGGAGAAACCCTCTTTCACTTTTCATATCGTAATCTACTCGCACCACTGCTCAGGGTTCTCGTTAATGATGGAGAATGGTGGCAAACGCAGCGAGAAGAGAACCTCCTTGTCACGCCAACTGCAGTTTAGCAACGTTCAAAAGCTGCGACATGCACAACCTGCGAGTTTGTGTCTTGCGTGTGTTGTATGTACTTATGGTACCTACCTGTATACGTGATATTTCTATGCAACTTCACCTTCCGGGCATAGGTACTACATTTCAAGCATTGCATTCGGTGGGTAACTGTGACGATGTTGTTAATTGCGATGAAGTATATATGATCGCAGCTCTGTGCGTGATATTTTCAAAATTGAAAAAATGGTCTATTAATAGTAGTGCAACAATGCATATGTTGACGTCCATGCCATGTCACGGTGAACAACGCTCTTTAAATGAGCTCATCGCCGCTGGAGCGTTAATTTCTCTTGCAGTTCGTCAAGTTTTCCTCACTGTGGAACGTTTTTATTTTCCTTGTACTCTTGGTTTTTAACCCTCAATCCGTAATTTGGATCAACTAAATGTTTCTGGAGCATGAATCTTATGCTGCATTGCAGCGCTTACTGTCCCTAAATGTCTATTAGCTGTACGAAAGTTGTACTTCTGCGTAATAAAAAGTCACGGCCAATGTGACTTTTCATCAACGAAGCGCCTGGGCAGTGGGCACTAATCTTATGGAAAATTCTTGTGGCAAATTGGCCAAGATTTGGATATTTTGTAGTTCTTGGATTTCTGATTAAAAGTGGCAATGGAGGTAGTCGCTAAAATGAATAGATTCGGCAAGATACTGCAGTTGATGACTACCCAGTGATCTAAAATACGAACAAACTGACTAGAAATCGAAATGTCCTACGATTTTCATGAAAAAATTATAAAAATGCCTAAGTTCTACCAATATGAAGCAGAGAAATTCAATATTTTCCACCGTATGTAGGATATCAACAAAATTGTCTTTTTCAATTTCCGTGTGAATTGATAATCTCCGGTCTTATGCAAGTCACTAAATCCAAATATCAGCTTTAAAATTCCAAATTCAAAACTGTAGAATTCATCGGACAAAGAGGAGCTGTAACAAATCTCGATGAATATAACTTGAGAGCAAATAAGACTCCTTTGATCAATGTTTCGACATTTCAATATATAAGACACCGGAGATTCAAAATTTTCACGAAAATCTAGAAAAAAATGTTCCGTGTGCCTTTTACATTGGGTCAACCATTTTTAATTTAGAATTTGGAGTGATAAACTTCAAATTCGAATTGAGCGGCTCATCTGTACAATCGGAACTATCAATTATTTGGAGCTGCGCGCACTGGTAAAATTTTTAATCAGCAAGGCAAAAGCTGCCAAATCTCTAAAATTCAGTAATATTTACCGGGAAATGTTCTCGGACGAATTTTTCACGGATCATGTAAGCATCCGGTGAAAACTCGAGGACTTGTACGAACCGAAATTGTGAATTAACCGTACGAAATTGTGGCAAACCTAATAGCATAGTAACTGACTATGACAGTACGAGTCTGCTCCACATTTCTTTTTCCCACTTCCCCCATTTCCGAGGGAATCTTTTGTTCGCTTCTAGTGAAACTCGTACCTACACTATTCACCCTCATTTGTACTACTTCCACAGAGAAAGCCAGAGGCGGCTAATCGCTGAAGGCGTAAAATTCACTCGTTACATGACGAGTGCAGTTTTATTCTCACACTATATCAGGTGACAAATTTTACAATGGACTCTTGTGTTTCCGCCAGTTACCAAATATCCAATTTATACTAGAGCATCATTTCCCTTGGGCATGTTTACACAGCGAGCGCTGGTAATGAAGATAGGCCTTGGTACTAGAGCTCGGTGTTAATATGTTCCATTAATGATTGATGATCATTAAAACCACCTGAGCCGAAAGCTTGATCGCTTACAAACTCTGGACATGTTTTATGAACGGGGGATTAGCTTCATGCTCTTGTCAGCTGAAGTTACGAGGATTGAGACAGCATAGGTAGACATGAATGTGTGCAGTAAACATACAGTCGTAGTCGTCTAAGTGGCTGTTTCAACTCTTGAAGAGGTTCTAAACAATTCAGTTGCGTAGCCCAGAGGTCACAATGGTTAATGAGTAGCAACTGCACACAGTTCTACATTTCTTTTTTAGGTAGATGAAAGGTTTTGCTTTGAAAAGCATTTTTGTTAACTGTGAGATGGTTTCACTTCCTCTCTATAGCATATTATCTTCCATAAGGGAATTATATGAATGTGGAATATGATACGTTCTCTTGTACCGCAACGGTGAAGATCTCGTTCCAGATGAGAAAATTCCAGACAAGAAAATGTCACAAAATTTCATTTTTCTTCATTCTTTTTCGTAGTTCTTGCGGTCGGCGTTACTCCGCCAGGATCACCGCACACAGGCGCAGGATCTGGATCTCATCACTGGAGATCGCGGTTGACCACGATTAAGAACTCCTTCCTTGGTAGCCCAAGGTTTCATCGTCGTAAATTACTCACTAGTACCGAAGAGGTAATTATTATCAATGTCAACCAGATTTTTGCTCAATTATACTTGAACCCCATTAAACGTATTTTCTTGATTGGTGCATGGTTGAGGATTCGGACTGCTGTCCATCACCAAACGTCTGATTTGCGACGTAATTTCTGATCACTGTTCCAGGTGCATCTTACCCCAGACTCTTCACCTGAGCTAACGAAAAAATCGTGGTTTGGCAGTCTGATGACCACCGAGAAGGATGAAACCTTCACGATTTTAGTCAAGGGTAAACCACTGGCCAGTATAAAGGCGGATCTTATACACGCGTTTCTATCGGTAAGTTATATGACCTGATTATGTATGAAAATTGGAAATGTCTTTCGAAGTAATTACACGACTTCAGTTCCGTTTAAATCCACGTGTCAACGTTGAAAAATAATTACCTGTCGAATTTGATGCAATTTTAATTAGGAATCCATGTCTCCTGTGTGATAATTATCGTCACAATTCCTCTTGGTTAATAGTCGACGTGTAATTAAATGGTAAAACGCTGTGCGCAGTGTCTGCTATAGATATAGATATGGACTACTTTCTAGTATTTTCAATTTCCGCCAACACCATCCGCGTTATCGGAAAAATGGAGATTCCATTCTATAGTGACGTTGAAGTTATTTTAACGCTTTGGTGCTTTTACCGGCTTAAGTAGGACAAATTCAAATTGAATAATTTCTCATTTGCATGTTACATGAACACTTTTACCCGAGCAAATCCTCCACATATATGCTACTACGTGATAATCCCCGCATAAAGTCTTCCCAATCCCTGTATCGAGCTAAGTAGGCTTGAAACGTAACGAGTCTCCTGAGAGTTTCATGTAATTTTGGCTTTTAATACTCGAAAAACGATGGGAAAGAGATACAAACACGCAAGTCTCGGAATCAGTTCGAAACCACACAGAAGAGAAGAAAAAAAAAGCAAGAAAGAAACAAACAAAAAAATAATAAAAACTAGAAAATAATCTCGCGAGGAAACGAAGTAGGTATATTAAAAACGAAACGGAACGAAGAAATTTTCTGGAGGGTAAAAATCAGCGGAATGTATAACTTTTGAACTCTTTGCCAACGATACCTATCTGTTTTTTCACGTGTTAATTACAGGCCCAACGAACCGAAGAAACTGCAACGGCTTTCACTTCTGTATGAATTATTTATATTAGTATTGAAAAAGAACGGATGCTGAGATATAAGTAATGCAAAATATCATATCGACTTCTATTCATTTGCGACTCGATGTAAAATAATCTTGAGCTTTGTTATACATCAAAACAGGCCGCGGGCTAAGGATTTGTTGATCCGTTCTGAGGTGGAAAATTTATTGCGGTACAAATGGAAATATAACAATGAAACGGATCTTTAGATGGATATTATATTCTACAATCCCCTAATTAAGTGATTCAATTATTATCAAGGCAGACGAATCTATCGAAGCGTGTATATTGGTATATTTTTTATAAAGACTTATCGATCGTATGCATTATTAACATGTACCTATATTGGTACTCATTATGATCACGTTTAATGGTGGTACAATACTGTCAATTCCAGATAGCGGAATTATCCCACAGCGTCAGTTCGCCAATGTCGTTCAGGGTTGAATACAAAAGAGGAAGTACAGCACCGGCCATGTTCCAAAGACAAGTTCGGTTTCAAGTCGACATCAGTGCAATTTCCAAACAACCTAGCGAACCACTATTTGCTATTACCTTCACGCTGCTCAGTGGTGAGTAAAAATCCAACAAATACCAGAAATCGAATGCCACAGTAATAATACGTGTTCGAAATGGAGAAAATATCAATCATAATTTCCATACATCAGGGTGAAATCGTCCCGCATTTGTCAAATCTGTTTTTTTTTTTTTTGCTACCTTATACCATTTTAGTGGCAAAGTTTACTCGTTCGGTCTACTCACGGATTGCAGTACATACCAAACTAGCTCAATTTCCAAAGCTAGTCATCGTGCCAAATATAGTTGTGGAAATTTATTCGGTGTCGAATTTATACTGGTGATGGAATGTGTGTACCTCATACATATTATGCAGCACACGGCAGTGCAGTGATGCGGGTTCGCGATAATCTCTCAAGCTTTTAAACTTACAACTATATATACCCATGATCCTTGAAAGTGCAAAACTTTCCACGACGTCTAATCTCTTGTCATTTTGTTCGATCGATCGTTGTTTTATGTAGTTTACAGAAAGTTGTGCATTATTTGTTCACAAAACTTGACATATACGGGGTTTCTACGGTGTATACATAATATACATGGTATTATAGTATGTATATGTAGATATGGTACATGTAGCAGCTGCATGCGTTTATATTAGGTTGAATATTCAAAGAACTTTATACCGTCACGGTTCTCCTTATCGTTATGGTTTCTTATTTTTTGTACAAACCGTATAAGCAGCCCTTGGGTTTTAGAGAAAGTTTACCCGGTAGGATGTAGAAACTCGAAACGTTGTTTGGCATTCGGCATTTCGAATCTGGCACTCTTCCAAGCGCAGCTAGATCGATGTTACGTTTATCCGGAACGAATTCATATTTTCGAGGAAAAATTTTTACCTCTGGTAAATTATGCTTACTGCATTTCATGCTCGCCTCGTTTTTCTCGTAAACCCCGCGGGTTATTCCCTCGAGAAGCTACACGTGTATATCTATATATAACCTACCTATGTACATACCTACATAGAAAATACTTTTCATCAATTTTTGTAAACGTCAAACTATTTCCCCCTTCCTGAACAACCGCGCAAATGAGGATGGTATGATTATCAGGTAACATTCGAAGATTCCGGAGGGTTTGCGAACATATACAGTCACAAGTATGCGCTCGTGGTATCGGCCTAGGAATTGGTGGCCAAAGCAGAGCTGCACCACCAAGTCCTAGAACTTCCCGGAAGTTTACTCAGGAAATGAGCGAAAGCTCAAGCTGTGGAAGCGACACCAGTGAAAGACTTTCGCTAAGCCCTCATCCCGCTACCAGACAGGTAGTGTGTTTCAGCAAGGTATCACGTCATCAATCATCTTCATCACCATCACCATCGTCATATTTGTTAAAAATTACATTCTGAAAGAAATATGAGTCAAGGGAGAATCAAAGAGGCATATATAATAAGGTCAATAGAAACATTTGCTTTTCAATTTTCATTCACACTCCATTCGCTATTTGTCTATGGGGAATTATTTTAAATCATCATCAGCCACTGCGTCATGACTTTCAACGTAATTTTAAAACACTTCAAAATTAATTCGAGGAGTAGTGTTTAGTGTAAAAATGAAATTAGTACATGCGTTGATGTATGGTTTAGTTTTTTAATTGATTTACAAGTTTAAAGATCGATTTTTGGCTCCCATAGATTGATTCCGACATCGAATCGGACACGTCAGTGTTTGACGTGAAGTCACCAACCCGTGAAAATGGTCGTAGAAGCTCAACTTCAACAAACAACAACAATGCACTACCGGGTGAAGTGACCACTTCGCCAGGAAGTCCACCAAAGGCAGTAAGAAGTAATTCAGAGAGTCAAAATACACCGGAGAAAAAATGTGTGACGACGATGAGCGGAAGCAACATAGCGTGATACTACCAGAACCTTCGGTTTGACTTTAGATCCAGCCTTAAAAATTTATGGAACAGCAGACAGCGGTTTTGGTGAATATATAAATATATTATATTTTCACTAAACGACGAAACACAACAGAAAAGAAGATAAAAATCACTGTTCAATAAATTTAAAAGATATCGGTAATCGTTACGTTTAACAAAGTCGAAAGAAACTTTAAATCTCGTGACTAGATCGCCTGTTGTACATATAAAATTCAATTTGGTAATTAGTCATTACGACGTGGCACTGACCGACAATTGTTTGTTTAAATAAATACACGCCATTTTGTTTCCTTCCGTCTGAAAATTTCAATATTGATGCATTTCATAGCAGAAGTAAAATATCGCTTCTGAATAACACGGTTATAAGCGTGATGCATTGCAGTATTGTATTGTACACGGAGGTTATATACTTCAGGGGTGAATTTATTTAAAATGCCTTAACGATTACAATATATAAAGGGACGGCATCCTTAAAAGCTTCTTGAAGAAGGGAAAGCAAGAAAAAAAAAAAATTTCAAAAAATTGAAAGAAAGAATGAAAAAATAAAAAAACAACTGTGAAACAAACACCAAATACTAGTAAATATACTTTTTTCGATGAGAAAATTATACACGACTCGATTAATATATTGTTGATTTATTAATTCACGTTAATTAATAAATCAATTTCAAATAATTCGAAAGAAATGAAAGAAAGAAAAAATAAATAAAAATTATATAAACGAAAACTTTACTGCCAACTAGATGCGAATGATTATCCGCAGCGTGCTTTCAAAAGGATAGATCTAAAGGTTCGTACTTTTAGGATTAGTTAGATATACTACATTAGTTTGTTTAATCCGTTATTACCGGTTACGCCAAGCTCAACCTATAACCAAATCTTGAATGCAATCTGTACGCACCAGTGTAATATACAAACGGGCGTAAATACGTACGTAACATATGAGTGATAAATTACCGCAATTATCGTAAAAAGAGAAGACGATAATTGACACGGCAAGAGTAGTAGCCGATTATTGAAATACCATGTATAACTGAACTGCAGAGTAATAAATAAAAATATACGTAAAATTAAATAATTAAATAACTGGAATTATCGTACAGACAAGAAAAAAAAAAAAAAAAAAACAACAGTACTAAATGAAAGAAGAAAACGAAATATATGTACCCAAAGCACAGGATTGGTGAACAGAAAAATAAAGAGGAAAATAAAACTAGAAAACTGTTATATCCAACATCCGAATACGGGGAAATATTTTTTTCAAATGATTAAAACAAACAAGAAAAAAAAAAAAAATTTAATAAAAATTGAACATAAAATACAGACATGATATATTATATATTCGAATACAGCTTCTTATCGGCTTTATATAAGCGTTGTGCAAAACAGGTAATGATACTAATTACCAATTAGTATTTCTAATTACTATTAAGCAGTATTTATATTTAAGATATATTTTCTCAATAAACATATCTCATGAACAAATTGGCCCCCCGCCCCCGCTTCATAGAAATATTATTGTAGCAGAGAAAAGAGGAGAAAAAAAAAACAGAAATCAATCGTTATAACAATTAATATTATAACGATGTCCGATATAATCGGGGGTAATAGTTCAGAAGATTGGTACTTGATAAAATTACGTTGAGATTTCGATTTGTATTCAAGTGTTAAACAAACACGTATTATACCTATATAATATGTATTCAATAATCGATTTCTTCTGTACAATCACTCGACCGGTTTGTGACAATACGCTAGTTTCTAGAGTTGTGCATTTCACTGTGTAGAAAAAAGAAACAAAAAAATTACGTTTCAGAGAGTTCAATTCGTAGTTACAACATTACATATTATTATTTTCATTTTTGCTTGGATCAAAATAATCATCAATAATCATTTTATTTCATAGCTCAGGTTAGAATGCATAGACGGCGTCTCGTTCCTATAAAAAAAAAAAACAAAAAAAAACCAAAGATAAGACGACAGTTTTAATGAAGAGTATCCAAGCTAAACCAAGTCGAGAGGGAAGAGTGTAGCTAGTAGCTCGCCACTAGAAATAATTTTGCATTTAGATTTTCTTTTTGTTTTTAATTTACCACACTAAGTCACGATTGCTGAGAATCAAATGCTTTTCGAGTTCTGTTTTTTTTTTTTTGTGGTCTTTATGTGAATTTATTTTCTCGTTTTTACACATGCTTTTTGCACAGAATTTAATTCGGTTATCTGTTACTGAAATTGTTGATTTTGTTTTCACTATGAAAGGAGAACAGCGAGCGACACTTTTCCCATATCAAAAAAAAAGACGAATAAATAACAACAAAAAAATAAAATAAAATAAAAAAAATAATCGTAGACTAAACTAATAAACGTAAATTTAATAATCGTGTAAAATTATATGAGTTGTGGTGAAATATAAGTCGGGCTTTGCAATATACGTTTACTAATACTAATAAATAAGCGAAACAAAATTAATTAAAGAAAAAAAATCGAATACCTAGATAGTTGAGATAAATTAATTATTGGATTAGCATGATTACGTAACGTAACTTGAGGTTAGTAATAAGCTTGCGGTTATCTACTTATACTAGCAGTTAAATATAACTAAGTAATAAGTATCTAATAATAAAACAAATTACCGGCCATGTTAAACTAGGATTTTATATCAAGCAAATCTAAGGTATAAAAGTAAAGTTTCCAATAATTTTCAAACAATTTTTATTTGATCCGAATATTTCAGAGCGTAGTTATTATATATTATATATATATACATTATCGCCCCGTATCAAAGACTAGTCGCTCGTATATTATATGTTTCATATATATAGGAATAATAAATTCGAAAAACGCTAAAATTTATTTATGTAATATTGTTTTGAACTAGCCAGGTCAACTGCGATTGTTTTATACGATAAACATGTTTCATTCTCGTTTGCCAATATGTTAGAAGCTTGCAATTTAGTGGCGTTATTTGTTTAATTTGCGTTTGATATTCATTTATTCTGGATATATCATTGAGGCATTAAGCTATAGGGAATAGACAATTTTTATACAATTTTTAAGCAATTTACAGCAATTTATTTATCGCATATTCTTGTTGACGTTTTGTTATTGGTATATAATATTTCTCAAATATTATCCATTGTCTAAGAAAGAAAAAATCAAGAAGAAAGAGAAGAATAAAGAAAAATCTGGTATACCTACGTGATAACTTTTCAAAAACGTGTTATTATTGTAAAAGATCTCTTGTATCGCTTGATGTTTAAATAATTTATTATTGTGCTTCTAATATATTTATTGATTGATTAATGATCTTCAATTACTATGTACTCTGAGGTCGAGATAAAGTATCAACAATATATGTATGTAAATTTATCCGAAATTTTATCTTCGCTCTCAGAGTTTTCAAGTAATTATTATAGCTAGTCAAGTCGAGATTTTGTAAGCGTGCTTTGTGAATCCATTAAGTTGGTCTTTATAGGTAAATAATTAGGTACCAGCTGTTACACTTCTGAAGAAAAAAAAAAAACGATTCTTCAAAACAGTTCTCACCTGTATAATTCTAACGCGTTATTTCTGTTTTATCTGAATACAGATTGGTTCACTAGCCAAATAAATAAAATACATTTAAACCAAATTGATTTCTTCCCTGTATACCGATATACATCTGAATATCCGAGGAAATACAATATTCTGCAATTATACACCATAACTTTTTTCCCCCTGTATTTTATCATTTTTGAATAAAAAATTCAGCGAATTCATTAATACCTACGATTCGCTACATATTTAAGTTTTATGCAAAAACCGTTCTGCTGACTCAAAAATCTTATAACCTGTGCTTGGCTGTCTATATAACGTTGCTAATGATAATTGTTAGTGGTGTCATTGAATCTTCAGTATACAGTATCCCAGGGATACTATAAAAGCCATTATCCTTGTACATCATCGATTGATGCAATTAATTATTAGATCCAAAGACATTTTTATTCACGTTTAATAACATTACTTCGGTGAATACTGAAGCAATGTCTATATAGTAGCGGTATAGTGGATTCGATATATTTGGTGGCATCACAGCTTTTCACTCCGTCCGGTTTTTGTATATTTCCGGATTTATTCTCAGATCGGTATAAAGGTTGATAAAGACTAAGAGAATTTGATTTTATTTCTAGGGATATTTAGAAAAAAAATTTGAGGAAACGAAATTGATGTAATTGTTATAGGAAACTTTTTGTAGCTGGTATGTATAATTTTGTATCAATTTCTGATATGAGGCTGCAGTGAGAATGAAAAAGAAAAAAAAAAATCCCAATTTGATATTAAGTTGTTAAAATTTGATTTATATATTTAGATAAGGTAGCTGCAATGTACAGTTAATGCATTATACGATTAACATTCATCACCGATAATCCGTAGGTAGTGACTATTAATTATTATATATTATTATATAATATATTATCAGTTTTCATGCAAACAACTAAACGTGTAAGGGATTAAAAATTGTAACATATTTGTTGATGGCCAATATCAAATATGTATAAAAATAATAATGCGACATTAATAATTAAAATGATGTGTTTTACAATAATTTTCACCGATCTATTACTTTGCCACTTCTGAATTGAGTACATTTTTCATTTTTCAAAAATGGCTGATTTAAGCTCTACAAAAAATTTTATTCCCCACCCCATTATACAGATTTTTTGTTCATATACCTCGACGATAAACGATATTCGATAACATAACCTCCTTATTCAGTCTTCGGCAACGTTTTTCTACATAGTACGAAGTTTCATTGTTATTGAAATTCATCAAAATATTCCATTCAATTCCTTCTTCAGTTAAATTTTTTAGTCAAAGCTTATCTTCGAACGTCGATATTCGAATGTACAAATTTTGAATTTTACCTCGACTACATCGATGTCTAGAAATATCGAGAGTATCGATACCGGCGTAAGATAAGATCGATCAGAGTTGTCCGAAATTGACCGGCAAATCCGCAAAGGTGAGCGAAGGAGCTAGGTAGCTGGCAAACTGTTCTGTACGATTAGATAATTTTTCACCGCTAAAAATAGTAATACAATTATTTTTGAATAAAATAAAAAATGCCGAAACGAATGTGCGATTTCGACGACGATTTAGCTCCCCAAATAAAGGTTCACGTGGGGCAACGAGAAGTCAATAATGGAGTTCAGAAAGAAACTCACATGAAGAAAGTCTATGGTAAGAAGGTTATGTTCCTCATTTGTTTACACTCGATCTAATCCACAAACAAACATTTCATACATTCGGATTCCGTATTGTCAATCATTCAGTGAAAAAAATTAATGAACTAGCGCTGTTTTTTGGACGGGATCTGATTGTATGAAATTGTACGAAATACTTGAAACATCGCAACATATACTTTTCTCTATTGTTTGTAGTTTTTTTAAAATTCAAATTTATAAATTGGTAATATAAATTCAATATGAATTAGCGCGAATGATTTCTGGGTATGCTTAGTTCGATATTTCAGTCATTGGCAATTGTGTTTTGTTTAGAAGAAAAGAATGTTGACAGTCCGTTTATTTTTTGTAGACAGAACTTTGGGTTTGTTAATGACAGGAGCCAGAGAATTGTCGCGGAAAATGAACAAATCAATTGATTTGAACCTAACAGATCCAGTTCCGTCAAAAGCCTTAGCCTCGGAAGTAAAACCTAATCCGCAACAGAACTTGAAACAGATGTTTTTGAACAATAAATTGGAGCTAGAGGTCAAAGGCGAAGACATTAAGGTATGAGTCAAGTTTAAAAAAAATAACCCCAATCCATAAAACATCGACAAACCAAACTTTGTTACTCTTCAATTTATCTTCTTTTTTCACAGAATGTCCCGATAGGAATTTGCGGGTGCTGCAGAGTGATCGACGACAACGGATCTCACAATTGCTACTACTGCGAGAAAATTTTATGCTCAACTTGCTTAGTCCAGTGTGAAAAATGTTTGGAAAGCTTTTGCCAAAGTTGCTCAATAATTGCGTAAGTATAATTTCTGTCTGATTTCACTTTTAATTGTATTGAAATGAGAATATCCGAACCATTCCCGATAATTATGAATTCCTTATTCACAATCTTTCTTATTTATACTTACAGTTATGACAGTAGAGAATACAACGTCTGCCTCAACTGTTACGGATGAGTCGGAATGTTTAACCGGCTACTTTATTTGTTCCTCATTCTCGTTGATTTTCTAGTAATTTATAATTTATTATCGTGTATTTTGTATCCTGCGATGCTCTTGTAAATATATATATGCAGTATTTTTCAATGATCGTTTCTATGATGTAAGATGTTAAGCTATCTCAATTGTTCGAAAATCAAAATGTTCTTCATTTCTCAAATATATCTACTTATTTTTTGCAAGAAACATGAATTATACTCGAAACATTTTCCTTCCCTGGTCCCAATACTCGAAAGTATTCCAAAAGATTCTTTTGCATCATATTTTCTTATAATATCCAGTGTGCGTGTCATTCGTCTGAAATTAATTTTCTAATAAATGAATTTGCAATCACTTACCCTTACTTGGCTCGTTTCAAGGCAGAATCTCACTGAAAGTTACACTCCAGATCGAATAAACTCGACGCGATGTATTTTATAGCTCGTCTTTTGACAATCTTTGACACTTACAAACTCCCGACACTTAATTTTCACCAAATTGTTGAAAAACATCGAATCACAAGTATGCATGTACGTTTTTGTTTTCTCGTCCGTGAAATATCTGAACGTAGCCGACGGAATTCAAAGAACGTGAATTGAACAAAAGCCGTATTATTAAACGCGAAGTTTTACCCGAAACTTTGTACAATTGACGTGATTCTTTACGAAAATAAGTCTATTAATTCCTGAATACACATGAGAGTTTTAAAAATATTTTATTCATACCCTGAATGGTAAATTGAACGGTTATTTCGAAACGACGCTGAATCTATTCCGTCGCGTTAATTCAAAATTCTACCCCGTGAATTTGTCTGCAATTGAACAATGCGATTATTTCCGGAATACCGGGCTTTTCGTTCCAAAATCGTAGCAGAAGTCATAACTGATCGAGATTTAATGCGTATAGCTTGTGTCTGTTTCGAGTCAACCGATTCGCAATTAAATGTTTTTCACTTCTGATTATTAACCGAACCAAACCCAAAACCAAAGAAAAGTGAATACGGGTACTTTATTACAAGTAAATTCCACCCAAATCGTGATAATTTAAAGAGCAGTATGCGTAAGACGCTCTGAAGTCCGCAGGTGGTACGAATAATCATGGAAGATTCTGTGGTAAGTCCCACGATTGTTTACCTTTGCGCGTTTATCAATCTTCGAAGTTTATACGCTCTGCCGATTCCCGGGTGTTTATCAATAATCCATTTTCACTAGATCAAAATTCCCGCACGATCTCCGAGTACGTTGGACGAAATTTGCGACGAGGATAAGCCGGGGGGAAAAACAATCACAGATGTAGATCCCGAGTTACAGAACACTTCGTCTATTCCCGTTGGTGACAAATACGAGACTGATCAGAATATCGAAAATTCTGAGGACTTGAATTTACGAAATCAATCGGCAGATCAAAACAAGGGAGAAATTGTTGTCGGGAGTTCAAAGGGTCCGGATATTCTGTCGCCGATAATAACAACAACGACCGAAAACGAAATGACAAAACCTTCGAAAATTCGAGCATCTTGCAAAAAGGAGACGACTAAGACTTCCCCAGATGATAAGAAGACAAGCGGAAAGAATTCTTCGGTGAAAAACACGACTAGAAAAATTCTTGCTGAAAAGCAAATACAGTCCATTCCTACGTGCAGTAGCCCTGGAATCTTTCTAAGATCGAAAAGGAAAAGAGAGGCAGATCTTCTCGTTCAACAATCGGTAAGTTCTAGTAACGCTACAACATCCAACGAGAATGAAGATGACGTAGTTGCTAAAAACAGGATAGACTCAAACGACGGTGGGCAGTCGATTGACGAAGCAAATTGCAAGACAGCGAAAGAAAATGTTATGAAAGAATCGGAGGAAAATTCAGGTCCGCTGAATCTAGAAAATGAAAAACAAGAACCGCCTAGGATGAGACCAAGAAGGAGCATTCCGTACGAGAATTTGTCGGTGATGGAGAAAATGATAATCAGGAAACATGAGATGCTGGAAAATATGAAGAAGATTTCGACTGACGTACGCGCAGTTTTGATGAAAAATGATAATGCGCCTAAGAAGAAATATCACAGAAGAAAATGCAATGAACCGTTCAAAAACGAGCGTGTTCAAACGCGCCAATCACGTAGCATAACGTTATTGCAGAACAAAAACGAGTACAAATACTTCCCTCAAGAACCAAGGACCGTGAAGTGCATTTCTTCTGGACCTGAAGTTGAATTGAAAGAAGAATCGAAAGATTGCGAGATTATTTGCACCCCAGATATCAACAGTAATGATCGAGCGACAGAAAATTCGTCTGATGAAAATCAAAATCCAATCATTGGTTCAGCTGATAAAGAAAATGAAGAACAATTGGGATGTAAGAAAGATCGACAAGCATCGATTGTTGCTAAAAACAATTCTGCGGATAAGATTCCTCTGGATGATCAAAATAATTCAGAAGGTACATCGAATAATTCTAAAATCTCCCCTAAAGCAGCAGGTTCTCTCACAGCTACAGCTAGAAATTCTGAATTATCGAGAAAACGAGGACAGGAGGATACGGACGAAAATCCAAAGAGAAAACTAAGACACCTCAATGCGGAAGCTATGCCTGTTTACACAGGCAGAATAGCTGTGACCAAAAATGAAAATAACAGCAAATCTGTTGTCGCGAAAAACGTACCATTGTTGCAGAGTAGAGACCAAGGCGATAAACTAAGTGATACGGATCGTGATGAAGCTGAGAAAAGAGCAGATAGTCCTGCGGTAATTCAGAAAGAAACACAACACTTTATTAACAGTATGTCTCTACGCAGCAGAGCGGATAAGAATGTAGATTTAAAATCTTCTTATGTGTCAAATACCGATTCTGAAGACACTTTGAGCAATGTCGAATCTATTCCTAACAGTCCTGCGCAAGACACTTGGCCAAAATTAGGTGAAAAGAATTTAAAACTTGGTAACAAACGTGTAAAGCTGAATTCTGGTCAGAGTAGTTCGAGCAAAAGAGAATCGAACTCGATCATGACTAAGGTTCCTATAGACGTACTTTTTAAGAATACAGAAAATGATCGTAATACGGGCTTGAGATCTGTAAGAAAATCGAAATGTTTGCAAACTGAGATTATTAGTACTTCGAATCGCAATGTCAGCAGTGGGGAATCTGGACTACGATACTACATTGAAACATCAGAAAACAAAAATGCTTCCTCTTTTTCTGATGGTGTTATTAAAAATAATACAGAAGATTGCGTCGGCCATGACGATCTCAAGGAACCACAAGAAATTCCATGGCTCAGACACTATGAAAGACCACGAAAAAAAACCAGTATCAGCACAGCAAAGGATCCCACTGATCAGCATCAAAACTCATACCATCGACAGAATGAAGATGTTGAAACGACTAAGAATACTACCTTTACTGCGGGCAATTCGCCATCTGATAATCACCGTGTTGCAGAAGGTCTGACGTTAAGGACCAGGAGTGGCAAACTGCCACCACGGTCAGTTATTAACCCGCCTCTTAGAAAACGAGGAAGACCTCGAAAGCAGGATAGTCAAAAGTCTGAAATGAACTCGAAAGGAAATAAAAGAAACGAACCACATGGAAGTAGAATGCCACTGAATGGTTCTGGCTTAACCAAATCAGAACTGGAACATTTGTTTTTCAAATTTTTGCAAGATGGGCATTTTAAAGTTGTTCCTGGACAACCACCAATCATCATACACAACGATGATTTGTACCAAAATTATTCAGCCAGAAGGCAATGTTATGATCCCATGAAATATTACTCACATCCTTATAACGTAGAAATGAACAATAACGTCGAAGGGAAAATGTTTCCGAACTCGCAACACCATTTCGCAGCCCACAATGACGACCCTGGATTCTATTCTCCACACAATTCCAGTTCTAGTGAACTCGGACATAGACTGAAAACAAGACATCCGAACTCACAAAACTATTCTAACGAATATTTTGGTCAGACAACATATTCTAGAAACCAGATTCCGTGCAGTACTCACACAAATATTCAGTCGATGAACACTAGTGGTTTCAACACAAACTCAGCTTCAAATTACGTGTCGTCCGGATATGGTACGACTTTGGATTATCACCAAAACTCCTATCACAGTGCAAATGTGATGGGAAATAACTCCTACTCTAACAGTTACTCTGGTAATAACAACATGAATTCCAACTGTTTTGCGAATGACACAAACCCTAGTGTAACAGCTACAAACCTCTCGTCGACAACCAATAGCTTTGAAGATGAGTTCAACTTCATTCTAAATACTCAAAATCAACAACAAAACTCGAGATCATGCAGAGAGATAGATCTCACCATGAACAACGGGAATACAGTGTCTAGCGATTCTGCAAGTTCCATTCAGAACTCTCCTACCAACAATGTAAATCCCGATTGGAATTTAAGCAGCCCAAATCAGCATTTGAATTCTCCAGGTGAACTTCTGATGGATTTAGATTCAATTGACAATGGGAATGAGTCCATACAAACAATAGGTGAAAGTCCTCGTCCAAACAATGTTGTCAACAATGCAAATTCTATGATGAATCAGCCAAATCCTTGGATGAACAGGCCTAATAATATGACAAATCCTCGATTTCCAGTAGTTCCGTCATGGCATACATCTTTACCGATGTATAATTCGTACCTGAATAATGGCAATGCATACTACAACAATATGTTTAATCCGTATAATGCCTTCATGGGCTTTGATCTTTCAAACGAGTACATGGATTCCAAGAGTAATATGGGAATGAATGAGCATCCATGGATGCAAAATACACTTCACAGCGGCGGACATTATTCTACCTTCGATTCTACAAACCCCAAGTATTCCAACGTGAATCCTGGATCGTTGCAAGAAAACACATCGAATCAAGGAATGAATTTATCAGTATCGAGCGAAACCATAGTGGCTGAAACAAATCCGATAAAACCGGACGGCACTGATCTAGACATAGGAAATGGAAATTGCTTGAATCCTAACATCCAACAATCAAACGAGAACTTTTTTGAACAAGTCAAAGCAGACGATAATCAGGAGATGCAAGAAAGTTATAGCGAGGAAACATGTTCGCCATATTCATTGGGATATGGAAATGAGACAGAAAATATTGATTTCAATAATGTGGAAATGTCAAACATCGATGACAATAGCGTCGATAATCAACAACAACAAAATTTATCCCATATTCAAGATTATATGAATCAAAGATCCGACAATCTTGAAAGCTGCGTTAATCGAAGCTATGGATATAACGGGCTGCCAAACTGTGGGATCACCGCTGATCTACCTCTCGATAGACAAACAGAGATGTCTAAGTTACGACAAGAATTGGTCGACTTCGCAAGGCAGTACTCCGAAGATCAGCTCGGTCATACATCACAGATACCAGAAAGTGAAGAGCGTGAGTAATAATCATCTCTTTCTATTAGTTCTATTAAATAAACAATCGAATTACTAAATGCTGGATGTTTTCTGAAATAATTCTCTTGCTTTCTCATTGGAGATTAGGCTTGTGGAATTATGAGTCCTCCTAGATATTATCAATATATCATCAACTTCATTGTTTCAGTATCCATTTGAATGACGCCAATAACAACACGAAGCCTGGAAGATGATGGAAACTCAACACGATGCACCGTTCACATATATTTGTATATTAAAACTCTATATTCAAGGAGACTCCCACATACGGATATAGCATTGTCAAGTTAGAAGCGAGAGTACCTGTTTCAATTTGAATGTAAAAGTATTTTCTAATCCTGTAGGGGCTAAAAAATGGTAAGAAGTAAGATCACCATAACACGTATGCTCCAAGTCAAAGTTATAGTTGAAGTAATAAGCAAGGCGCAGTAATCGAATGGGTATCCATTGAGGAGGATCAATAGGCACCGCAATTCAAACTGTGCACTCAAGATATTGAAACTCTTGCCACTTTTGTCATTACCTGCATTATGAGAATACATTTACACATTGAATATTGAAACAGTTGTATAATACAATCATAAGCTGTAGAAAAAACTTCCTTCATGCCACAAAGTTATAGCTGGGTAAAAGATGGAATAGACTCGACATTCCCTTTGAGACTGATAACTATAAAATTTGCATAATATGTCTTTGTTCATTGTTTGCTCATCTCAACTCATTTGGAGTGACAGAGACTGGTTGCTTCATGAATTCTAAGATGAGGCCTTCTGGAAGCCTACACGAGCTTGGTCTTCCTGCGGCTGTCATTTTATTCAGTATTGCACACAGTCTAAAATTGGGGATTAAATCCATTGTGTATCTAACGCACCTGAGAACAGAAGACCATTATTTTTTTTTCACTGCAAGGTATGATTGTTAATTTTTCCTTATCTTATTCGGACTTCGAATCGGTCAGTTAATTGTGAAATAATTGTTGCAGTGAACTGATTATTTTGCAATTCTTTGGCAATCTTTAGTTCCTTTAAAAATATGGAAGAATCTTGATTTCATTTTTGAGTGAAATGTGTTTCACACACTAACGCTTTGACCTGAAAATTATAATGTGGTCAGAGTAAACTTTGATAATATTATATTATGCGGAAACTAAGTTCAGCTTAAAAAAAAAAAAAAAAAAACTGGGATTAACGCGTTATTATATTATTTCAATTATGACTTGATTTTGTTGCTGTATCGGAGAGTACTTCATACTATAATAGAAATATTTGTTGAGTTATTGCTTCATTCTTATTCTTTTATTAAATTTAAAAACTCACTTGCAATCCCAATACCAAAGATATTGAAACAAACTTTACTTTGTCAGCAGTCATAAAAACTGTGCAATTGAATACTGGCTTATTTTCATTCCAATTATCCAAGACTGTTGACCATATAAGACTATCAAATGAATAAATAATCTCTAAAAAAATCTGCTGGAAATATATTGAATTTTGATACATTTTTTAGGAGTCTTTTGGTGTATTAATTGTTACTCATAGATAATTATCCTTACTATTGAAACTCATATGGTGATATATACTGTGATTATATGGTGAGAAATTACTAATTATCTTTATCTTAGAAAATAAATTCCCAAATATGTACTGAAAATTTGTAGGCCACATTTAAATGGCTTATTGTCCATGAAGGTCAATACATCGAACTTTGACACTGGGAATTTATGCTGACTACCATCGCTATTGTTATTTTGTATTTGTATTTGTATTTGTCTTTATATATATTTTTTATACGCCGTTATTCTTATACTGTGATTATACCACTGTTTACGTTATTAGATTTTTTAGTTAGCATTAATCTCCCGAGTGGTAGCCATATCTAGTAACGACTTGTTTCTTACATGGTTCTAACATTTTCGTTAGTTTCATAATTTCCTAAATACAATTCTTTGTTATTAGTGAGTCTAATATGCTCTAATAGAGTGAATCGGAGTAGTTACACTAGATGCGGTAGCCACCGTGGAGTAAATACTAAAAAGGCAGCAAAAGTTGAATAATCTTTCACATTTCATGTTTCTCCATGTCGCTATTGTATAGCGAAGATACTGTACTTTATATAACTTATATATTTTCAATAAAATGTAAATCGACGTTAAACTACACAGTTATTCCCCTGATTTCATTAATTCCAACGATGTAACTCTTTTCTACTCCCTGATCGATTCATTACTGTGCCAGTGAGTACGGAAGTGTAGTTTTATTTTAGGTATTTTGTTTACTGTAGTATCACAAGAGAAAAGTACGATTTCATTAGGGTTATAAATGTGAATATTATCATCAAACTGATTAGAAATAAAGAGATAATTAAAAATATATATTTTTTTTATTGTCAATAGAAAATGATGTATTTATAAAATAATTGGAGATATACATACTGTAATTACTTGAAAGTACCCAGTCGTCAATGATAAATATAAATAAACAGTAAATACATTATTGGTAATCTGTTAGTTCCAGTTTCACATAATGAAAACTTCATAAATCAGGATGCAGGGAAACAAATAATTTGACACAACATTAACATGATGGCCAAAAATGGCGTTAAAGTTTTGGCTAAGAGTCAATTATTAGTTGATTCTATTACAATTTTGTCTAGCAATGTGACGGAGGTATAGGAGACTTAGAAACCATGAAACAGTCTAAAACCGTGTATATAAAATTCTACATTTGTGTGACTGACCTGAAAAAGTGACTTATACTGTTACAAAATTTAAATTTGGTCAGGGCGCTTAATACTATACCAGGTCATGCCATAGCGATTACTCGCAATGCGAGTTAGCGGCGAATCAGAGTTCGATACAAATATATCTTAAATTAGTGGAAAATAGTGGGATATTGTCAATAATTCAATAACTAGCTAGCTAGAATTAGTCTTACTTCCAAAAGAAAATATTACATATCACGAGAGTTGACATTTTTTTTTCATTGTTTAGTTGCGGAATACACTGGATTACATAAACACGATTCATTATTAGACGAAATTTGTTTGGATCAAATACAAAATTTTAGTGAAAAGCTATTCCTGGGAGGTCTAATTGTATGTCTATAATCGATAATGGAGAAAAAAAATAGTTGAGTCTGATGTTATCAAAGCTGACGAAATTTCATCAAAAATCATCTATTGCACTCAGTGTAAGACGGGAAGTACACAAGTTGAAAAACAAACTGCGCTCACAACAGGCAACTGAAACTGTTGTTGCTGTTCGTCGCTAACATAATACATATTATGTTTGATTTGAAAATTGATGTATAAAATAGTTTGAAATTGAAATTTTTCGGATCCATTAGGTAGGTAGTAAATTATGTGCGTTAATATAAACTAACGATGAAAGTGATGATATTATCCCAAACTAAATGATGGCAGTCGATGTATAAAATAGTTACAAATATTTACATAATTACAAATGTGATTGTGAAAATATGCAAAATGGATTCTTGCTCCGTGAGAATATTAAAAAAAAAAAAAAAAATGTTGACATTTTAATCAAATCTATGTGAATATTATGCGCGTCTGTTGACTCCATTCTGCATATTTACACTCATTTACATTGAAAAACTAAATCTTATTCACATATTTTGGAAACAATAACGCCGTCGCATTTTTCAATACATAAATTGTTAAGAACTGCGACAGACAACGAAGTTCGTCAAATTCGTTATATTGCTGCAACTAGTTATTGAGCAATTAAGTACTGATTGTGAATAATTCGTTTACAAGTCAAAAAATGTTAAGAACTGATTCCACGATGACTTTACAACGGAACCGAGAATTTCCTACATAATCTTGATTGTGACATTCAGCATGTAGGAGACGTTCCAACGGCTATAGAGCCCCTAAATCTTTCGTTATCTTTCTCGTCACAATCAGTTTAGAGGAAATAACAACTGTTATCTTAATTTGATTATTCAAGCTTTTTTTTCAAATTGTTATAATAATTAAGATGACTATAAATGGCAATATAATCAAAAATACCATTAATCACAAATAGCTACTACTTTTTCGGCTCAGATCATTGATGCAGAATGACATAAAGTCTATATCAACAAACATAAATTGAAGGTATTTGGAACGCAACAATATCGAACATTAATGAAGAATCTTTGTATGCTTATAAAAAAGAGAGGCCTTAGAAAAACCTTCTCCATTAGCATAAAGATCCACCTCATTCATTCATTATAACGGAGTCATTTCTGTCGCATTTATTCTATCTTTTTTATATCCTGCAAAATCTACAGCAAGATCAACATCTTCGCCTTCGTCACCAAGAAGTCTGCCATCTACGCCATTCTTAGATCTTCCAAACAATCTGTAAAACAAAATTTTATCATTCATATTTGCAAGGGATGGTTGTACAGATTATTAGTAGTAGAATGGCTTGAGTATGATTCAGAATTACGCTTTATTATCCCGTGCCAAGCCGTCACTATCTTGTTGTTCAATATCATTTTCTTGGGCATTCTCCGTATATTCATACTCACAATAAAGACCGTTCATGAGATATCTAATACTGTTATTCATCTTGGGATAAAAATCATTTAACAGAGTTCCAGAGGTCAAGCTAAGAAAACAAATCCAATTACAAATGCTAATAGAAGCTTGAAAATATAGATCAGCAGTTTGATGCAAATGGCGTGATTTAATTACAGCAGTATGTAATCATTTGGGCCCTTGATAAAAGCTTTAGAATATTTTTTTTTATAAGTTATAAATGATTTAGTATATAATGTGCGATGTAGATGCATCCAGCTATTATTGATAGTCGAATCTGTGATTAACTCTTTATGAAAATATTAATTGTGAAAGTCATGACAGATTTTATTGATCATTCGATTCAAGACTCATTGCCAAAAAAGTATCACTCAAACCATGCAGCAAAATTATGAAACTAAATAGCACAAAATTGTTGGCATATTAGAAAAAAAAAATGACTTTACGTTTTCACAAACATAAACTACTAATCAAAACGTACTAAGAAAACACAATATTAGAAATGGCTTTTATTAAACCTGATATTTCATTTTACAAATATTTCTTCCGCGCTGTGAATACATTCAAACAGTATACAAAACAGTGGCATTCTGTTATAAAATTAAACAAATAATCCAACAATGGAACACGATTAGAAATTATCACAGCAAACCTATCCTAGTAAGATAAACTTACAGAAAGCTCAAACGTAGAGCTCAATCTCGGAGTCTGGTAGCTTACACTGCCTACGTAAGAACTCACATTAATCACGCGTATGTAATAATAATTGATGTATAAATAATAAAGAACTACCATTCAAATTTACCTGCTATTATCTCCTTGAATTTTTTACAATGACTAGATACAGGCATGATTAAAGAAACGGTAAACTAATCGGAATAGTTTTGTTCTTTTCGAAGTAGTTTCATGAATAGAATTAGAAAATAATGATAGTAAGTACCATTGGCTAGGAAAAATATGCATTGATACCCAAGTAGCGAGGAGTTACATCGTTTATGGGCTTGAATAGGGAATGAAGTATGGAATTTGGTGCATATCGTCTGTTGCTTACTGTATTTACGGGAAATTTAGCTACACCTTGAGATAGCTTATATTTTCTGAAAAATTTTGAAGCGAATGACGCGACAACGCGTACCTTGATAATGTGGATGAAGATCTCAGTATAGCAGGTGTAATTTCATCGTCTGTACCACGATGGACAGATACAGAGTCTAAGTCCATTGATTTAGCAGTGAAATGAGCTTGCATCGCTGCGATATACTCCGGGGTTTCCAACGTTACTCTTGTCGGTTTTCGATACCTGGTTAAAAAGAAGCACAATCTTGATTTCAAAGAGTTTTCAAAGGCGAAATGGATCTGTTTTACTCAATACTGTGAGTTCGCAAGTCATAATGATAATTAGCGCAGAATCATCCCAACATCTGGCTGCCATTTTTAGCTACTCACATTTTCAGCATGAGTGAACTTCCGACAACAGAAACCGAACTCAATGCCATAGCTGCCGAAGCCATCCAAGGTTGAAGTGTGAATCCAAACGGACTGAACATTCCAGCTGCGATTGGAATACCTAAAAGATTGTATATACTGGCGAAGAGAAAGTTTAATCGTATCCTGCGTACAGTTTTACGCGAAAGGTCCAAGCAGCCGATAACGTCGAGTAGATCATTCTGAAAGATAAATAGAGAGTGTTGAAACTCGGTTGATTTTCTATCTTTTGCACTTAAGCTGTTGGTTCGTGACAAATAAGTTCAATTGTTACATTACAGTTATGCAAATTAAATGCAATTCATGAAAAAACTACAGTTAGGGGAATGTTTTCCGTATTTTGCATGAGCTGTAATTTGCTTTATTTGGATCTATATGATTTTCAATCACCGTCAGATACATCAATGTTTCGAATGTTCATTGCGTAATAAGATAGCGGAACTCACTCTCATCAAGACAACATCCGCAGCCTCAACAGCGACATCGGTTCCAGATGCTATGGCAATGCCAACATCCGATTGAGCGAGAGCTGGACTGTCATTTACTCCATCTCCGACCATAGCTACTCGAAGTCCCTGTTCTTGCAATCGTTGGATTTTTGCTACTTTATGGGACGGAAGTACTTCTGCAAATACTCTGCTTATACCGACCTGAAAGATTATTCATGTTTTGTAATGTGGAAAAAGGAAATGTGGTCATTTTAAGACGAATCTGTAGATGAACTATATTTTATTACCTGCCTGGCGATGGAGGCAGCAGTCTTTCTATTATCACCGGTCAACAGTATAACTTCCAGTCCCATTTTCTTCAAGGTATAAACAGTCAAATGTGCCTCGGACTTGACTGTATCAGCGACGCTGATCATAGCGACTAGCGTTCCATTTATTGCGGCTAAAACAGCAGTATGGCCCAAATCTTCTTCGTCAGACATTCTTAAATCTACCTCTAATGGAACGTTGATACCGTTCCTTTTCATCCACTCTCTATTTCCGATCACAACTTCGTATATGTCGTTAGAATCAATTTGTCCTCCGTGAGTATCAGGACTTAACAATAATTGTAAATCCAAATTTTGTCTTTCTTGTACGGAATCAACTGTCGGCACAACGTCTACAGGCACATCGTTCAGATTGGAAGTGCCAGAAGTCATGTTTCTCGATTTGTTTGTATAATTTATAATTTTTTCAGACTTTTCCGCGTGAGACATCATCGCGGAAAGATGCGATACTTTGCACTTAAGGCCACAACCTGGAACTGCTTGGAAATTCGTACATTGCCCATTCACTTCGGTTCCAATTGTCTGTTTCACGTATCGTTCGATTGCTGAATCAAATAAAAATAATAGAAAAACCTTTCAGTCTTAAAAATGGAAAATGAATCAATTCTTTACCGAATAATGCAAATCTTGTATATTCACCTGAAGCAATAGGATGTTCGCTGTTAACTTCGGCAGTACCAACGATAGAGAGTAGTTTAGTAATTGAGCAAACTTTGTCGCTGACAAACAAGCCGATTCTAGTAACGACGGGAAGACCATGAGTCAGAGTTCCAGTTTTGTCGAAGACGATGCTTTTAACTTTGTGTGCATTTTCCAAAGGTTCTGCGCCTTTGATTAAGATACCATTTAACGCGCCTACTCCAGTGCCGACCATCACTGCCGTTGGTGTAGCCAATCCCAAGGCACAGGGGCAGGCAATGGCTAGTACGGATAAAGCGCAACGAAATGCGTATTGGAAAATCACCTCCTCTTTGTTTATGTTGTTTTTTTGAATATGGTCCTTGTCCGAAATAGGCAGCTTGTTTATATCGACATATCCAACTACCGTCCAAGCTATTAAAGTTACCGTTGACACAGCAATAACAAAGGGCACAAAATACCCGGCAATTTTATCCGCCAATTGTTGTATCGGCGCTTTACTCGTCTGTGCTTCTTCTACCAAACGAACTATCTGCGCTAAAGTTGTATGCTCCCCGGTGTGTGTAGCGGTGATTATTAACGGTCCATTTCGATTGATAGATCCACCGATTACAACAGATCCAGTCTTTTTTGGCACTGGCATGCTCTCTCCGGTAATAAGACTTTCGTCACAGGTCGAATGACCAGAGAGAACTTTACCGTCGACTGGAACCTTAGCACCTTGAACTACTTTCAGGATATCACCACGTTGGACTAAGTCGATGCTTATTAAACGTTCTGAAAGTATTTCGTGGTTTTCACCCAAATGAACAAGCGTCGCTTCTGTTGCTTTTAAAGATAACAATTTGGACAAAGCCTCGGATGTCTTGCCCTGAAATTGATAAATGAATTTGTTATGTGATGTAAATTCATTTTAGAAATACGTGTTTTGTTTTCATCTTCAAAAGGGGATGAAATACAAAATGGTTGAATGAATACCTTGGCAACGTGCTCCAACCATCTACCTAAACTAATGAACACTAACAACATTGGCGGCGTGTCAAAAAACGTTTGCGGACTAGCTGGTTGCTGCGTTGCTATTGCAGCGGTAAGAACAGCAACTGAATAAACATATGATATTGTTGTGGTCATTGAGATGAGTACGTCCATATTAGTAGAACGATGTTTCAAAGCCTTGTATGCTTGAACGTAAAAATGCCAGCCGCCAAAGAACTGCAACAAAATCATAAGTAATAGTTATTATTCAATTCACGTGTTTTACAAGCTATAATAAAAAATGTTTTTCGTTATTATTGGAGTACATTATTCAATGTAATCACGTCGTTTCAAGTAGATCTATTTCGCTGTACCTGTACTGGAGTAGAGAAGACAAAAAGTAGGAGATTTTCCCACGAAAGTCCAGGTATTATGCAGCACATATCGTGGTGATCTTTACCACCCAAAGACATAACTAACATGAAATAAGTCATCGCCACCATACATGGGACACCAAAGATCAAGGATATCAAAAACGCGACTCGCCATTTCCGAATCTCTTCTCTGAAAAAAAATGAGCAATTGTAATATTGGAGATATACTCAAGTCATTCAATATGAAATAAGGGAATTTACAACTCACTTGTGATCTAAATATCCTCTGTTCTCTTTATCCTTGTTGCTAAATAAACTTGCGTGAAAACCTAATTTGTTGATAGTTTCTACAATGTCTCTAACACCAGTTTCTTCTGAATCGTATTTAAATTTACCACGCTGCGTCGTAAGTGCAACTACAGCTGAGCTTACACCCGGTAATTTTTTAACTGTAGATTCTATTTTACTGACGCAGGAAGCACAGGTCATTCCTTGTATCTAGAAAATTTTTGTTCATTTTTTAATAGGCCGAACTGCCTGCGATCAATGAATCAAACAATTAGGTATTCGTTATCAAAATACTAAGATATCTAATTGAAATACAAATATTTTATAGCCATTTAAGAAAATTTTTGTTCATTCATGGGTTAGATTCTCACCTTTAGTTCAACTTCTCCTTCACCGCTGCCAGGTTCATCTATCAAAGTGGTAGGAAAGCCGAGATCAGAAATGCTAGACACTATATCAGCCGGTCTTATTCTCTCTGGATCATATTTGACCTCAGCTTTGGCAGCTAATAAAGCGACTAAGATACTGTCCACTCCGTACAACTTTTTACAATGTTTTTCGATAGCAGCAACACAAGATGCACACGTCATTCCCTGCAATAACATAGAGAACAATAGTTGAATAATGATAATTATAAAGCATAAGCTAAGATAATCAATTGATCCAAAATTCATGTAACATCCTCAATACCTTGATGTGCAGAAAACACTTAGATAAGTGTACATCATTCATTATATCGCCACCGCCGTTCATTTGTAGAAGTACATCTCCATTTTTTAAGTTATTATTACTTCGAGTGTCTGATTGGGGTTTTTTCAACTGGCCGTTAACTTCTTTAACAAATGCATCGAATCCCATTTCTTCAATATAATTTGCTATTTGATCAGCAGTTATATCTCCGCTACTGTAAGATACTTTTGCCTCTTTAGCATCAAGACTAACATCAATTTCTTTAATTCCTAGCTTTTCCGAGATTACACCTGAAAGCGGATCATAAACTTATGAATATCAATTAATCTACTACTATATAGATGCGCTTCGTTGAAAAGGATGCATCTGAGAACAGCGAACTAAAAGAAAGAATCTTGTAATTGGAATGAAAGAAAATTAAGCCACTCCGGAACTCCTTTTCAGAGATACTTTCTTTTAAACAGGACGCATTGATATCATACTCATATAATTCTACAAAAATTATAGAATACTAAAATTTGGTATCAGAATATTTATCATTAATATCTCTGCAAACAATCAGAACTTGAGGCGTGAGTTTCAGTATTAGAGTTGATAATTATCCCTCACGGGAGGCAAATTTCTGTGTAAAACTTACCAGTGATACTTTTGACGCATGACCCACAAGTCATTCCATCGATGTGTATGCTGCAGGTACTTATGGTATTTTTCAGAGCTTCGTCATTCGCGTTATGATTGGTTAACGAAGGTATGGTGGCAATGAAGCCCATGTCTTCAATGGCTTGTGCTAATTCATGTGCGGATGTTTCGTTATTTTTGTATTCTATGTAACCGGCTTTTTCATCTAGAACTACCCTAATATTAACAACATCTTCTCGAGCGCCGATATTTCCTTCGATATTTTTAACACAACTCTGACAACTCATCCCTTCGATGTTAATTTTGATTTTAGACGTCCTCGATGCATCGTTCGCATTTGGTATCCGAGGTACTTGTACCAGATGCGCTGTGGCTTCGAAATCATCGTCATCTTCCAAATCCCTAGAAACATAATAAGAAAAACAATATTTAGTCAATTTAGTTTAGTTAAAATTTCATGTTAGTTTTGGGCAGAAAAAATTCATAGTGTCTTTCCATGATTGACCCCTGGAAGAAGTAACAAAATTCTCTGACGTTTTCCTCGCTTTTTCTAATCAAATTATAATTCTTCACAGACTGGAATTGAAATTCATAACGGCAATACAAATAACCTCATTGAATCTCGGAATGAAACGAACTTCAGAATAATGAAAAATATTATTCATAGAGTTTTGCTCAGTTGTGAAGAAAGCTGTGTTTTTTCGTGGTTTGGTTACCACCGCTCATATTTCCAGACCAAATAAATAAAAATTTCCTGACATTTCCAGGATGTCCAAATTTATCAAATGTGTCAGAAACCACATAATAGATTTGGTTGATATTTTGTACTTCGATATAACGAATTTTCTCAACATACTAATGTAAGCTGCAAGTGTATTGAAGACAATTATAAATTGGATATCAAATACTCTGCCTTGAAATCTTTAAATTTCAAATAAAAGTATCGATATGCATTCGCTATGCAGTCAACTAAAGGAAAATGGCAAATCATGTGAGTAAATGAAATGAATAGTGAATAAAGTAAATATAATACAGATTAGAACGTTTAAATGAAGTGTTCAAGTGAAGTCACAGATTATAGAAGGAAAATTGGTACACCATTATGTTTTGTCAATTCTTTTCTCCATTCACTTGACGATAACAGACGAGTATGCTCGTGTGATGATTTATGAAACATTGAAACACCCTCACAATGCTAATTGCACAGGGAATTAAACGTAAAAATTCGCGACTTACGACCGAGGTTTTCGTCCACTTTCAATAACACACTTTCGCATCATTTTTGCTTTGAGCAGAAGAAGATCAGAAATTAATATAAGCAACGGTTTCATAAAACGCTTACCAAAGATCCGAAGTGTAACACTTTGAGGCCAACAGTCGTCTTTTATCATCACTCATCGCTAATCGTCTAACTTTTCTCACAACTTCTTAACATATCGTGGTAAAGAGTTTATCGAAGATTGCGATAAGCTGGTTGGGGTAAAACTTTATAATTAGGATGAAGCGCAATCATTTCAAAGACAGTGCAACTTTCAAACAAATTTCACAGTGTCTATGTTTGCTTGAGCTCATTGAACATTGTTTTCAGCATTCATCCCGTTTCTAATACTCTTAGATCAATTTATAAAATCTGCAGGGAATATCGATCCACCGTAATCAATATGCGGGTATCTCAGATACACGATAACAGCGTTTTCTGGCGGAAGGTCCAGTACGTATAATCGCTCGGGAATGAGTCAAGAAATAACATAATTACAATCAAAACCGTAGCACAGATTAAAACGTAGTACCACACCGCTCATAAAGCTGATAAGACGATTGTACCATAAAATACATACAATACGGAATCGTGAACCTAATAATATTGCATATACAATAGTCCTAATGAACAAACAGTTCATTTACCTAATGGTACATTTTTTCAACGATTGTTATAAGGAAGACATTTACTATGTGATTCCCGACTTATATATGACTTTAATTTATTATTTTATCTGGGAATAGTTTAGTGTTCGAAAATGAGAACGCATTAATATTAATCCTTCGTTTAATTATTGTGGGCGTTTTTCTTTAGGCTCATTGGTATGCGTACTTGTCGTTAGTTTCAACTTTCAGTAAAGTCTGCTTTATAATCCACCCACTGATTTCTAGATGGTGCAATTTGCACCCGACACTTTCAGACGACCCTAATAAAGTGCGTAAGATGAACAGGGTGATTGCCGGAGAATCAAAAAATACTAATTATAATTAAAAAATATCTCCAGCGTGGGAGTCGCGGAAATTGCACTGCATACGACAGAACGAAGTAAACTAGACCGTGCGGGATAATTTCTGCTTTATCACAAAGATTATCAGTTTCAAGTTTACCGTCACAGGGTCAAAGGCGATAAATATGCCGTAAAGTTGACACGATCGTTCGTAAACGTAATGCTTTGGACATTTATGTTTATGATCGCGAAAAACGTCGAAGATGCAAAGAAATTATCTATCTAACTTCGAAACGTCTTTACGAATATTAAAGTCAATTCAACTGATATGAAGTGCGAGGTTTCCTCCACGATTCCAATTTGAAATGTTTATACTTATATCATATGTATGCATGAATGTGATATATGATTCATTGCAATTCCGATAACTTGCAATTGCTAATTACTTAGTAATTAACATCGAATTATTGATTGGTTGAAATATCGTTACTGATTCCGAGCTCACGTGCACAATACTGGACCTGATGCCTAAGATGGTCAATTTTGACTGTAATTAACGTTATAAACATCGCATGGTTGAATACCTATGCGTATATGTTCGTTACGACTAGTGCTGTGCTTTGATATATCCAACTGAAGATAACCAGCTATAATCGCATGACTATGACGTGTTTGGTATGACAACTATGCGAAATAAGATAGCGTATTATGATGGTAAAGAAGTAGGACTAGCGTGACTATATCAAATACTCGCGATGTTTAATAAAAATGTTTCTAATTATTCAAGTCCGGTATTCGCAGGTGCAAAAACAGTAATAAGCTTCTACTTTAATAAAATATTTTCATAACTTGGTAGATACTATGAGGAGATATTCAAAATTAAAATTTTGCGTGAGCGTAATCAAGAGTATTTGATAAACGTTATCGTGTCCAATCGAATCAACTAATCACAACTAACGAATTAGTTGATCTGATTTGTCAGACAAAACTGTTTAGCAAAAAAATCAGTTTCAGATGTATACTGATGCTATGGAATAGTTACTTGCAAGTTAGTGCAAAATGATTCGTTATCGAGGGAACCGGTATTATTGATCAATCATGAAATTACTTTTCATTTCATATCGAGTTTTACGTAATATGCACAATACTGTCTCGATATGAGAAGGGATAAAGATTGATGACTTGGACCTACAATTTTTAATGATTTTTCAATTCAATTTCAATGCAATCGAATAGCCGACTACTCGATAATATGATGATGCGAGTCAAAGTAGCCCGCTTTCAGTGACCATCGACATGGAATCTAATTGCTACCACGTTTCAGTCATCTGTGTCAGAATCTAATCTATTCGAAAGATTTAGGCGATGATAATTTTTTTTCACAGAGGTAGCATGATCCGCAACTTTCACATTTCCAGTATACATTACTTCCATTTGAACCGAATACAATAATCAGCTTCAAATCTAATAGTTTACGACGAAAGTAGCGTCCTTTTTTACGATTATTTTATAGTACTCAACTCTGGGCTGCAACTCGGTATTAGATTATAAATGATACTGTATAAATTCTCCCGATAGGAAGGTACATTCCGATTTGAGTTCACGCATAAATAAGTACCACGCGTGAATTCTTATTGACAGCTTGTGGAGTAGAATTGAAAATAAATTATGATCGTGTGCTTAGATTAGAACGAGTTAAAGATAGTGGACTGTGAGAATATCTCATTTGAATCTTTCCGCTTTCTGCACAATATATTTTCTAATACGTACATCAATTACCGTATGACCATCAAGCTTGCAATGTTCATGTATCGTGATCTGTTCTGATTGACGTTATCGTATATATTTTCATGCATTCGAGTTTTCGACAATGTTATCATGAGCATATTGCTATAGAATGAAGAAAAAGGGGTTGAAAATACAAAAAAAATCCAAAACTTTAAATATACTTGATCGTCTGATCATGGAATTTCGTCAAGTGTGAAGTTTTCGATGTCAATATAATGCTAGGGAATATGAAGATACTGACCAAAGTAGTCTCACGTTTTCACTGCCTGCAGACGTACACTCCTGTTTATCGGAGTCAGTAGTCTTGTTCGTTACATTGGATAACGCGATATCGGTTAAGTTCTGGTAGACCAGTTTCGCTCGATGAACCAACGGACCGTTAAGCTTCGTCATTTGGACACACTTTCACAACACGCTTTAATATTATCGATAATTTTCATTTCATAATCAACGAGGATATTTCATCCGTTCGATTTTGTATGCACCGAAATTGAATGATGTCAAAGTTTCGAACGATACTTGAAAACCATAAATTTATGTTCAGCACTTGAGTTTCAAATCCAATCAACTTTCAGGCGATATTTTTAAGCACTGCAACATTGCCTTCTCTTTTAATCGTTGAAACTGCGTTAACGCAGTCTAAGAATCGCTGATAGTATGTCGTGAAATTAATAAATCTTACTGTTTTCGCACTCGCGATACAGCCTGGAAAATTAACGAGGTAAAGATTGGTCAATGGAAATCCCAGTAAGTCACCAAATATTGACGAAACTCATGTAATTTACACGTGTTTTGCGAAACTAATAAACACCAGATACACGAATTAGCTGGGATCAGAATGACCGATTTTTTAAGACACTTTGATCCGGGAATTAAAAGAAACCACCAATTGATTTATAAACTAATTTCACACGCTATAAAGACATTCCACAGCCGACATGACTTTCTAGATAAAGAATGACACAAATCACAGATCCAGTTTTCGTTATTAATTGATTCGAATTAGGAAGCGACACTGTTTGAATCACTGAAGTCGAGATGATATTGAACAGCCGAATTTTGTTATTCGGCTGTTTATGCCGACTGAACACGATCGGTAATTGAGGAATGAGAGAAAGGCGCCTTCGTCAGTCTCAGTTCGAGACTGGAACTCGAATAAAATTGTGGAAGGAACGGTTGCCTGACTATAGTGACCACAATGAGGAGAAAATGAGAGGGAGAAAAAGAGATAGAGCGAGAAAGACTCATCTATATAGTTACACAAGTAACAATGACGACGGTAAACGCCGGAAATTATATTGACGCGATACGAGCGATAATTAGTTGGTTGTACATTTTCTTCGGATTATAATAATCCAAACTTGTGAAATTTTGACGAAAGGAAAATCTCGAATTCCCTATAGACACGTATATAAAGTCATCACTTCATTCACTGTATGTTGTACATCGTTCTTGAATATTGTGATTCGCAGAAAACTTATTTTCCTTGTATACTTTACCAAAGTATATACGCACGTATAGGCATTCCCAGACGCGGAATAATTCCGCCAATTATTACACATATACTTCTATAGATACCTACTCCCGATTGCATCTACGAGTCAGTAACTATGAAGTCGATGATGATTTTTGCAAGATCCTGAATAGAACCGCGAAGGTGCCCATGCTCAATGCTCGCGATGTTTATGTTCTTGAAGAGCGAAACAGTAAAATATTTCAGGCCCGATCATCCTGATGAACATAATGAATTCCAACCATTTTTGTTCTGTATTTTTCAGTTCTGCGGGTTTCTTTCTTCATGAACATACAATTAATCATGCTAACCTCTGCGTTCGTGTATATGAAAACGAATACTTATGCGCGATTCAAGGTCTGCTGGTACACATGTGTAAAGTCAAGTAAATGTTATCGTCCATTTAGTTTATTGAGCATATACACTTGTGTTGTTTCTTTTTCCTATTGGCATGAGAGGCTACTTATTTTTGGCTAAATCCAATACCGTTTCAGAGATGATAATATAAGCTGCAGTCGAATCAATGGATGAACTCCAATCAACTCATACATTGAACCCTTTAGCGCCCAGGGGGATATTCGTGTAAAAAGAAATCGATTTTTCTCATCTTTGTGCAAGAAGATGGAATCGTAACTGAAAATCTATGCAGGAGAGGCTTGGAATGGATCATTTTTCGTCCGGATCACATGGTTGAAAGACCTTCCAAATAGAAAATGTGAATAGAACAAAAATCCATTACGGAATGTCAAATAAATTCCGGTTGAACAACGACGAGGATCGAAGCCGGACACTATCATTTTTGGTTGGTTAGCAACGACATATCAGGAAAAAAAAGGATTCTTGAAAAAAAGTGGAGGCGGCTAGATTTGAAACTCTATTCCTCAATCGGAACGAGACCCGACGTAGGATATTTTCGATTTTTCGAGTATATCCTACGGCTAAAAGTGCGTTTGCTTCGTACTGTACGTATATCCACTTGAATCGTTACTCGACGAGAAACGGAACTGTATGACTATAAAAAAATGTCTCCATTTGAAATCGTGTGAGAAAGGAGCTAGCGATTGCCGTGTTCTAGATTCCAGCTGAACCATATAGACGGTTTGTGAAATCTACACCAGCTACAGGGCGGGCGTCTAACACTTTACTGCCGTTGCTGGTAAAACGAAGGTCAGATATACGACAAGGAAACCGTTACTTGCTACGTAGATCTTCGAATTCTATAAACGAGTTTGTTAAATAATAACAAACCTGTTTTTTTGTGTTCTATATCCTGCAGACTTTGAAAAAACGCCAATTATATAGTGAACCATTTTCTCTGATACATTTTGGATTCCAGAATATTGACGAAATCCAATAATGAAGTTTGGTTTCGATACGTGGGTGGCATATAATTCGAAAAGGCATATAGATACGTATGTATGTATTCTGAATTAAAATCGGAAACAAACTATTCACGCTTCCTTCTCATTCGGATCACTGTCCCAACGCCATAAAAACGAATAATTTTTTTTCTCTCCATTGCTGACGTCTTTATCGGGTAATTTGGTAACTTTGACGTCATAAGTCGTGAAATTTTGATGTCGAATTTATGTCATTTGATACAGGAATGTTCTACAAAGAATTCCGTTCAGTAAAGACAAAATTTCCGGTTATGGCTTTAAGCTGTTTTGCTGCACTCATACGTCCCATACTCCATTATTTCACATATCGCAGATGCGTGTGTGATGTATACGCATGCTATTACGAAAAATCATTCGCACGAAACTTACATCGGTGTCATTAATCATTCTGATTTACGCGACCTGATTTTATCATGCGTAAATATATTTCTAATGAATGATTGAAATTGATAATTTTTAATGATTGGCATATACACTAGAAAAATCGTGTTTTAAACCGCAATGAAATATTCGCGTATACCTATCTCAAGATGCGATATTTGGGGTTATCGTAATTTGGACGCACTTTAATGTGCAAGATAATCCTAGCGCAATCATGATTCGTGAATAGTCAAAGCTTCAAACAATCATGTATTTTAATAGATCGGTGTTGAAAAAAATCAATGGAATCACATGTTATACGGATACTTCATGATGATATCAACTGCTCCAAAATGTACATACCTAAACTCTTGGGAATCTTCCAACAAATTTCATTCAGGATTTTCATGGTTTCGAATATTCAATCTATCGATGAATTCGCCCAAAGAATTTCACGTACATTCGACGGGTGTTTTTTTTTTTCAACCATAGTTCGACCCTAGCTTATAATATTAATTACTCGCAGGCTATATGAGTTTAAGCAATAACTATATAGCTCGCAAGTGTATAGATGCCTGTGTCAATGACGTAAAAGCTAAGAAATTTTTCACGAGCTACAACCGCACATGTTTCTGCAACCGTTTCGTTTTGCACATGTTACTTTTTTACGTTTATCTTAAGTACTCCTACGCCTACTAGATTTTTACGAATCACGAGCCATAATAGTGAACTAAAAAAAAGGGGGCGAAAAAGACAAGACAGATGTCTAAACTAATGCAAGACGTGTGCGTCTATACTCGTGTGTATAATGTATATGTCTGTATGTCTATGTATGTAGAGCATTTATTATGCCTGCCATGGCTCGTTAGGGCCGAAAGGCAAGACAGATGATAGGCGCGGATATAATCAATTAGAACCAGTAAATAACACAGATAATCATTAAAAAATGAAATAATATATAATACATGTAGTCCATAATTTGAATTCCAAATTTCATGAATAAATTCTGTCATAGCAATGAGGAAAAAAAATGTGGGATCCACGGTGAAAAACTACATATTTCCTGTCCAAGTTTCACATTGAATTTCATACATGTATCCTGATCGTCAGTGATGAAGAGCCGGACGTAAAATGACCTACAAACTAGCGTAACTCGCGGTCATTGATGCGGTAAAACCGGAAGTGTGGACTTTGAAAACGCGTAAACTATCCATTGTGGGGAAGTAGGAGAAACAGAAAACATCCTTCCATTCACACATAGCGCAGAAAGCGGAGGAGCATTTATCGATTACTTCATTGATAAAATAATTATATCGAAGTGAGTACCTAATTGCTTTTGCTTCTTTGTGATTGATCATATATAGTTTGTTTGTTTTCCGGTAATTAGTTTGAATTTACTTACCAGAAAGTATCGTCTTTGAGCTGGTGATATCGAAAACCATTCGCGATGCTTTTCATTGCGAAAAACTTATCGAGTCAATTTTAATCGCACTAATCGTTTATATAAGTAACACACTTTTTATAATTTAAATAAATCAAGTCATATCATCACAGTCGTTCATTGATAGGTTTTATTAATTTTTCTATACGAATAAAGATTTCTTAATGTCTGATTTGTTCAACACGAGTATTCAATTAATTATTGCAACTTGCAGTCCAGGAGGATTTTGTACAACTGAAAGCTACTGGACACTGGGTTTTCTTTTTAGCACGCACGCAGTAGAATATATCTATTCCTCTAATGATAAGATCGACCATTTGTATTCACACGACACTTGAAACTGCCACCTTGACGAAGTTATCTGTCACTTGAAGTAGGTAAAAACAAATCGAATTTATTCGACAGATATAGTAAAATGATACATATTTTTTTATCGGTATGAAAATACGTTAACAGCCTTGTTGTTACAATTTCATTTTCTACAAGCTACTGTAATCCTTAATCATACATGAACGAAGTACTTTTACAACAAGATGGGTGAAAAAGATAATAAAACAAGAAAATTATTCAAATAAAAAAATGACTTGGCGGAAAAAATAGTCTAGTAAAAATATCTCAGGAAAATATACCTCGCAATATTGATCACCGTCGAATCATCGTCAGATAATAAAAACGTGTACGTACAAAGAAGATAATTGTCAAAGTTTAGCTTCCGATGGAATTTTTCAGAGTAAAAATTATATGAAATCGCGGTAATGTTTTATAGAATAATTAGGGCAGATACTTAATTTCATTATATTATAATGAATTTGACAACGGCGACGAAAGTTTGCTACGCGATAGATATGCGACGCGAATTTGTGTGAGAAACTCTTCGAAATGTGAAAAGTTGATAAGAAGATGAAGGCTAAATCGGTGATTTTGCCCGCGTGGAATCGATACATATCAATTCCATCTGGCGAAGCAGTTTACGACAGAGCCGTGCGCAATGTCAATATAAAAACACTCGAGGCAGACGAAGAATGATGATGTTACAGAAGAACAGACGCAGCTGTTTATAATATGTAACGTACAAATGAAGAAAAAATCTTCCAAAAGACAAAGGACTAATATATTATATTTCAAGATCCCGTTGGAATTTTTTGTTTTGGATCAACCGGCTGTCCAAAATCCTGGACACCGCTAACCGTATCAGCACGGGACATGTTTTACGCCAGCTACTGTCACACCGCCAGGAATGAATGAATTCTAATGAAAAAATTACCGAACATACCATAATGTATTAACCTTCAAAGTGAAAGAAAGAAAACGAAAATCGAATTGATACTTTTTGAGAGAATAATTCCCGAAATTCGCCTACTTTTATAGCCATATCTATATACTCGGATGTGCCCCCTTCAATGAATCTAGATTACACAAACCCATCATTCCTACATTATAACTGCGGTTTTTTTCAACAGCTGATCATACAGCGACAGAAAATTGTTCTTCCAAATCTTGGTCAAGGCGTTTTCGCTTATCACAGTCACATTTTATTTTGAATGAATCAAGTAATTTGTTGGCAGTTAAATTTTTTCAAAATCCGAAACCATGTATCGATGTTTGGTGTGATTTTTAGAAAAAATTTATTCACATTTCCAATCGATTCTGAATAAGGTAAGTGTCCCAATAACTGACCCTTTAAGGCCCAATTACTGACCCCTATATTTCCTTAAATTTTAAATCAATTATAAGTATTCTGAATATTTTTCCGGTACACAAATTAGTTGCTGGAGACGTAGAGAATACGGATTAATTTTGTGATGATTTGAGAGCTCACGAATAAAAAGGAATGATCTAAAAAGATCAATAATTGGGACAGGGTCAGTAACTGGGACACTTACCTTACGTACGTAAAAATATACACCAGAAAGTATGATTTGAAAAAGCTTATCCGTTTTAATGCCGAAGGCAATTAAGGTAAGTGTCCCAATTACTGACATTGACCCAATTATATTTTCCAATGATTCTTCTTTATCCGTGAGCTCTCAATGGATTTAATGTAAACCTAGTGGTTTTCAGTGAAACGTTCGAACGGCAAAGAGATGCGCGTAAGACTGCAGAAGGTAATCAAGAATGTTAAGTCGAATAGCCGATTGTAATAAACTTATGTATACATAAAACAATTAACGTCCGGTTACATGGATATCGCACGCAATAGCTAGAGTACCGAGCTTTCGATCGATAGCCAATATTGTGGCGATATACTGATTGGGTAATCGATCCCGAATCGCGATATTTTTTGTCTCCATTTAATTGATAGATAAATACAAGGTGGTGGACATAGTTAAACTTGACCTTCGATACATGCATAACGTGATTGTATTTAATTTTATTCACTCTAGCTGGTTTGTTGAATTTTATTAAAAGACTCGAGCAAAGTGCAAAATTTTGTATACAGAAAAAAGAACAGTAAAATTCGATGCGAATAATCAACGGAATGAATAACGCAAACAATTTAGTTGAAATTTGTTGGAACAAGTATAGTTACTGAAAACAGGTGATTAAATATTGAAATAAGTATAAACCGCAGAATCGGAATCCGAAAAATGAATCATAGCTATAAATGCAAAATTTCAAGATCATATTCCGACAATAAGCAATAAATAAATGTCTGAAAAGCTTGTTTGCAAACCACAGCGATATCCTTTTAAATTTCATGTGTAGCCTGAACTGGCCACTGGCGAGTCGATGAGAAATCGATACGAACTTTATACACGAATTAAAAACCACTAAACGATTAACCATCCAAATATAACAGCGGATAGTGCTGTCAATTGTTTGCGGTGAAAGACTTCAACATTCGATATTACATCGTTAGAGAACGCGTAACTGTTAATCTCTAATTTCACTAGGCAGAGAAAAATGTGAAAAATAGGAAAACAGAAAAACTTTGAATGAATGAAAAATATGAATAAAAAAATTCTAAACAATACAAAATACGGAACACGATTGAGTGCGTCGACGCTAAGGAAGACAACAACTCAAATAACTGACAACGATTAAATACCGGCTGAATGGTACCATAATGGGATAGAACAGATAACGATAACTCCTAACATCGATAGTAAACCGAGATAGGTAACGACACATCGAACGCGTGTTGGACGACGTATTGGAAAAATCCATTCCTGTATCTACTATATTTGATTTTGATTTTGATTTTTTTTTTCGTTGATAAAAACCGGTCACATCTGCATACGCGAATATTTTCTTCAAACTCGACGGTTTTTTTAGGCTTAGTTTTTGCTCAATTTTTGAGATATGAGATTGAGTGAAAATGTGTCCTTTATAGTTGGGTCTTTTCTGAGATAGTATCTATTTGTCTGTGCGTCATACGTTTGAATAAGTAAAAGTACATTGACGTGCGAGTGTGAGCGTGGGATGAAATCAATTTTTGAACACCCGCAATTCGCGCGCAAGTTATTTGCGGGTTTTTTTGTAACGAATAATATAAGAATCGAATTCTATAACGGACCGTTGATAAGGAACGAAAACAAATAAGCGCGATATAAAAATATGAGGAAATGGAAGACGGGAGATAATTATTGCTGAATTTATCTTGATTGGGAGTGAAATTTGATTTACCTGTCGATTGAATCTCAAGTATACCAACAGACACCAATAACATTAATAATCATCGTCACGTCACTGTAAAACATTTTTGAACACACAATATGCATTTGTAGAAATTAAAGTTCAGTTTATTAACTGCACGCGTTCACATATATGAGGAAATTATTGCATAACGTAATTAGAAAGTGTCGTTACGTCGCTTTCGACAGGTAATATAATACATCGCGTGCCGATAGAATATCAGAGCAGGAGTAAAATATCGGTCATCGCGACCACGTAGGTATATACTTCATTAGAAATTTTCCCATTCATTAACTCGGATTGCAGAATATTCTTGTTTCTTGTCTTATTATTTCTTGATTAATACCGTTTCTGGTTCACACATACTCGTACATTAGACAAGCACTTTTCTAACACCCGATTAGAGAATGAAAACTGGATCACTAGTGCGACCGAACCACGCGACTATGAATTGTCCGAATTTTTTCCCTCTCTTTTCGTATCCGGTACACATGATAGTATAAGAGAAAGGGAAATCTTGGTACAGGGTCACGGATCGTTAGATAATTCGGGAACTTATAGTTTTCTATCGGGTGTCAAGGAGTCTGAAGATCTCTGTTAATCCAACATTAATACCTACAGAAGAAAATGGGGCGCAATCATGACCACCCTAACAATTAATGCGTATAATTTTATCGAAACTCGTCAATTTTCTCAGCTTTGTAACTTTCGCTCAATATCAAAACTAGTTTTCTCATGATGTACCTACATGGATAATTTTTCATAATTTTGTCACAAATAATTGGCTATAAACACAGATAATTACTGCACGTGAATCGCCTTCGACACCAGCATGTCTGTTACGCGACCAGCACACTTGAAGGTTTTTTTTATCCCCCGATAGCTGATTACAAGATATATCGGCTATATGTAGATTTCTTATCGAGTTGAAATATAGCCGATGTATGCATTCAATGTCGTCAAAATCATAAACGATTTTCTCTACGATGAGTTTCCGATTCGATTGTAATTATTTAGCGATCGTATTCACTTTGTTAGATCGGTTGTACCGTAAGATTAAATAGAATATTTCGATTGTATTCAACTTATTGTTAGTGGTAAAATTTACCCACCCACACTGTTGGAAAAAAAAGTGTTCCAGTAGGTCCATTATAATTTTTGTGTTATTTTGACCCTTTTTTCTAATCAAAACAACATAAATTGATCATTTTTAGTCTAAATAATGTTGTTTCAACTAACAAAACGTGTCAAAATTAACACAAAAATTATAGTGGACCTCCTGGAACACTTTTTTTTCTAACAGTGCAAATTTCAAATGATTGCTTTGTGAAAACTATCAGTCCGATCGGGAACGAAAAAATAATTACTGAATATACTTTGAACATTCTACAACATGTGTGAAAAATTGTGTCAAAATTCAAATCATAACATGTAGAAAAAAAAAAAAATCGAAACTACGCAAGTTTGTCAAAAAATACACCTTGTCACTGCAAAAAATAGAAATTTTTGAATTTTCAATATTTTCAAGTCATATTCGAACTGGAATACTCATCAGATATGGTACTTGTAGGAAAAAAATTGCGGCATACTGCACGTTTGAAAAGAGGTATTCATTCCGACATGTGAAGAGGATCGATTTTGGAGTAGAAATGAATGCGGATTTATCTAGAAGATATAAGTTGCGCGAAAAATGCACCTTTCCTTCAAAGAATCACAACTAATACATTTGTTGAATATTTTTTACCCGAAATGAGGCCTGGGCAGAATTTACCCATGGTGGCCACGAAGGGTTAAACGCGAGAATATGCCATAAAACAATGTTGTGGATTTTTAGAGGATAATATATTATCCTGAACACGTGCGAGGATTTGTTAAAAAATTTGTCAAGTTCAAAATAACTCACCGTATCTTCGTCGCTTCAATATCCGCACCTTGTACTCTGGATTCAACGGCTTTTTCTGAAAATGAAAATTTTATTTCAATTTGAATCGCAGCATATCACCGAATTACATATGACTGATTGTCACTACTGCAGCGTACGATCTGCTGCTAAACAAAGACTGGCATTTGTAATTTATTTATCCGATTAATCACATCACAAATATACCATACATATGTGTAAGCGGGGAATTATGCGTCATTTCTACATTTACTAGAATTGGAGAAGATGAGCAGATACGGATTTATAATTTTTTTTCGACGTACATACGATGATTTCTACGAATTCTCATTATACTGTAGATTAAATTTGACGTTTTTATCTTCCAGTTATTGTTTTCGAACTGAATATTTCTCGAAATCGGCTGTTCTTATAAAAAAATCCAATGGAGTAAAATTGGTCCAGTTTCAAGTGCGCTTCAAGCAAATAAATATTTCGACTATATTCTCATGTAAGTAACGCTGTGATCGTGAGTTTTCGAGCAATAACATCCTAAAGAAAAGCATTTTCATAAAAATCAACATTATTTAGTTTCATTTTCGATTTGTTTTCATGAAACAATATGAACAATATGAAAACGTTCAAGTATTGTGAACGATGACTGGACTTTTTTTTTCTAAAACATGATTCATTAGTATGGATGTATAAAAATTGCGAACAAATGAAGAACTGTAAGAGGTTGAAAATGTGAAATCGACTCAAGCCAACTACACAATTTTTTTGAATGATAATTTCCAAACTCTACTCAGTTTCTTTACAAATTAATACCACGGAAGAATATTGTTACCGGTAAAAGCTATAATTTTGTAATTTGAAATAACTTTCTCTGTTTCAGTATTTTTCTTTGTTTTTTCTCAGATTTGTTTTTTACTTCAAAGGATGAAATATGCAGCGAGTGTAAAATGTGATTTTATTATTGTGGATCTGACAATTTTATTAACCACGTACCTGGTTCATTATCATTTTTTTCTAGCGCAGTTCTTTCTTGTGTCTCGTCTACGACTTGCTGTTCCATTTTCACCTGTAACAAACATCGAGTATACCTACATGTATGTACATTATTGAATCTTTGTTGAGGAATACTCCACAAATACAAGTTGTATTTCATCACTTGCAATCAGTCCATTGTTGTTATCAGCTAAGAGATAGCGTCCTAATTGGAAAGAGCGCTGACAAAGAGCGCAGATGTATTAACATAAAATAATGACTGCTTTTAGACACACCTTGCAATCTGGAAAGTTCAATAATTCATACATCCAATCAGCTCCGCACTTCTAAACTAAACTACTTATTTAAAATCCTCCACACACTGCTCATTTCTTATTAGATTCAAGATAAGTTTGATTGATTTGACGTTCATCGATCTTTTAAAAATACTTCTCACTAGCCCTTTATCTCAACAGCGAATATCATGTCTTTAGATGAATTAGCTAGATAATAATTGATCTAAATCAACAACTTGATACAAATTTAGACTTTTAATTCAGGTGTATCTATTTATTAATATACTCAAGTTTGTACTCAGCTTCTTTCTGAAATATTGGGCAGGATTTCTTTCAGGATCGTCTTGTTTTTTTTTAGTTTTGTTTAGAAGAACGTAGTGCATATGGTGGAAATGAGCTAGATGGAGATTTTATTACGTTTCATTGTTGGAGAAAAGTATGTTGAGTAATAAATGAATAAAGATGAATTTTATTTCAACAAGACCACATTCCGAAATTCATGCATTTCAATGATGTAAAAAAACACGATGGAAAAATGATCGTTTTACTATTTCGTCAGTCTACCTATTGCTTTGCTATAACATATGGAGGGAAAACAGCCATGACATCGATGCAAACGTCATTCGAATAATAGAATGCATGTTTCGGAGTGATTTTGAGTATCTAACCTCAAAATCGAAGGTTAGGGTTAGGAGAGATGGTATTTGAAAGGTAGTTGAATCGAGTTGAGAGGAAAAACATTTCGATGTCGTTAGAAATTAGATTTAAATATAGAGTATTTTGATTTCGTCTAATCGTTTGGTTGGAAAATCATTGGGTATCGACAACATTAAACGATTTACGTGAGCGATGTAAAATTCGGTAATGCATTGAAGAATTAGAGAAAGCAAACAAAAAATTCAACCTCAATGAAATTCATATGTATGGGAAAAACCCGAGATGTTAGAAAGTGAATTTTTAGAAAATATTTGATATACTTTTGGTAAAGAAATATGACAGTGTTCAATATCGGGCAGATTTCTGCCACGAAAATACTTACGACTCGTTATTCGTTCAGCTATGCATTTTAATAATTACGGAGAACAATAAACAATGATATTTAAAGTGGGCACAACACACTTTTCACGAGACAGCTGATTTACAATAGTCGATTAATTCTCAAGTCGATTACTGAGATCGAGATTATCACATGTTTACAATTCGATAGTTGTCACATTTCAAGATATCGAGTAGCTCGCGATTTCGTCTGCTACGCTACCCGGCTGGTCCGACTATTTATTATTATTTTCAAATTCAACGGTTGATATCCAAGTCCAACGAGTCAAATTGTGTGTACAATGGCCCCGAATAATATTTACGTTGATTTCGCGGTTTTGACTTCCCAGTAAATGACACTTAATTTCCATACGGTTTTGAGGTTAGATTTCGATCAAGATCTTTCATGTGGCAATTTGACAGAACGAAAAACTATCCACGACGCATCTAGACACGTAGACCGCGGTCGCAGATTAAAGAAAAAATACTCTTACATTATTCCGAACAAAGATGATGGGCTTCTGCTCTATCACGTAAGCAAAATATCTTATTTTATTCATTGATAATACATTTTAATGTAATTTAATTAATATTGTCCTATTAATAAAAATATTTTATTTCAGTTGCTCGATAATCTCATCGTTTAAACTCCTCTTAACAATATCCTTCTTGACCTTGACATGCAGTCTGATAGTCTTACCAATTTTAATCATTTATGGTAAAAGATACTTTGCTAAAAAGCGCGAAGAAAGACAGAGGAAAGAAACTATCGTAGCCTTCTTTCATCCGTATTGTAATGCCGGCGGTGGCGGAGAAAGAGTTCTATGGGCTGCTATCAAAGCCATCCAAATAAGGTGAGTGAATCATCAGCAGCAAAACTCAATCAGCATTATTTTTGTAACGATATTTCATTCGATATTTTATTATATGATTTCTGCACTTTTTCCATACACTCAATTCTGTTTTTTTCAGGAACTTGAATACACCAAATTCAGCAATTCTGCCCTCGCAGAATTACTTATATAATGTCTTCTGAAAAATCTCTGCCGATTTGATTTCGTAATCCCAATCTAATCGACAAAACATTCATTCTTCACCGTAACAATGGTCGAGAAAATTCTCTGTGTTTTAATTTGTGAATGTATTATTCAAAGTTTTTATGTCAGACGTTAGAGGTGTCAGTGGTGAAATCCAGAGAGAATTTGTAGATAGAATTTTGTCTCAAATCTCAGGAAACATATAACCATTTATTCAAGTAATATACTGATAAAGTTTGATATCGAATTTTATTGGTTTCCGCTAAGGAAAGCAAGCTAATCAGTCGAAAAAACGAAAATTGTGAACATTCTATGTTTATCGACCAATCTTCTCATTACCAATTCAAGCTCCAATCCTCACAAACCAAGTTCTTTATTTCAGTTATTTTTCTTCTTGTAAAACTAATAAGAAAACCCCGTTCTCATCAGTAAAGTATTTGTGCAGATACCCCAACATACACGTAGCTGTTTACACCGGTGATTTAGATGCGGAACCAGAGGCGATTGTAAAGAGAGCTGAGAAGGCCTTCAACATCCAGTTGAATGCAGGAATCGAATTTATATATTTGCACAGAAGAAAATGGGTCGAAGCTTCTCCATATCCGTATTTTACATTACTGGGACAAAGTCTTGGATCCATTTGGCTTGGGCTCGAAGCTTTGAATAATTTGCAACCAGGTAGACAGAGAGTTGTTGAATATTCTCCTCAATATAACTGCTCAAAAATTTATGAATTTTGATTTACCTCGAAATACAAATCTCTATTCTATAGCCGTTAGCCCCAGTATTCTTCTTACTACAGATATTTACATCGACACAATGGGCTACGCTTTCACGTATCCATTGTTTAAATACATCGGTGGATGCCGCGTCGGATGCTACACACACTACCCGACTATTTCTACAGATATGTTGAGGCACGTCTATCGCAGAGTTGTTTCTCACAATAACAGACGTATAATAGCAAGAAACCCGTTTTTATCAGCAGCTAAAATTGCATATTACAAATTATTTGCTGCGGTGAGTGTCAAGCTGAGTTTATGAAACTGTTTGATACTCGAGTTTCATGAATTTTGTTAAACCATGGATGATTTTATTTGATACAGATATACGGGTGGACTGGTAGATGCGCGGAAACAGTTATGGTGAATTCTTCATGGACCGAAGAGCATATCAATGCGATATGGAACTGTCCTATGAAAACTCACAGAGTTTATCCTCCATGTGACGTCGGACATTTGACAAATTTAGCGCTACTCAGTCCCGAGGAAAAACATGGGATAATAAAAATAGTTTCAGTTGGTCAATTCAGACCAGAAAAAGACCATCCGCTACAATTGAGAGCTTTATATGAACTCAGATCCATAATCAGTGAAGATTTATGGGAGAGGGTAATGAAATCAGCAAAAAGTATAGATGAGAATTTCCCAGCTTTGAAAAATTAAGCTCGATTGCAGTAATAAGACAATTTCTTTTCTGAAATCGCATCACTACAAAGAAAACTTTGTTCTCTAGATTCGTCTGGTGTTTATCGGGTCGTGTCGCAATGCTGAAGATGAAGCGAGAGTCAAAGACATGCAAGATTTAGCTAAGCATTTAGCTTTGGATGAGAATGTTGAATTTAAATTGAATGTGCCGTATCCCGAATTGGTAAGAGAACTACAAGAAGGCACAATTGGAATCCACGCAATGTGGAATGAACATTTTGGCATCGGTGTTGTCGAGTGTATGGCTGCTGGTCTAATCATGGTTGCTCATGCATCTGGTGGTCCTAAGTTAGTATCTCATACCGATCATTTTTATTTGTGTCAATATCGAAGTCGTCGATGTCTGATGCATAGATTTTCTTTCCTAGTCTCTAGAATATGAAACTATTTGCTTTTTAGAGAATTCTTCCTTTGCTAAACAAAGACTGGAATGTCTATGAATTGGAATAAGCTGTACTTGCTCGATTAGATTAAGACAATATGAAAATTTTGTGGTCATTTAAAAGCTCATTGATGTATGTAAATTTTTCTACGTTCCAGAGCCGATATAATAGAAACTCAACGAGGTAGTCAAACCGGTTTCTTAGCTGATAATGCAGAAGAGTATGCAAAGGTGATGGCATACATTATGAGTATGCATGCAAAAGACAGAGAAGCAATAAGAACCGCAGCAAGGTAAAAAAGATTCACGGTCATACATATTTCAAGAAACATGCAAAGTAATGTTCATCGATGCCTTCTCAGTGGCTAATTTTTCTTTTTTCTGAGTTTTGCTTTTTTTCCATACGATAGGCATCGATGAATACAACTCTACATACCTATAGTATTTGGGACAAATAAAGGCTTATTATTTATGACTACATCTATTACTTGTTCGAAATAAATGCAAGTCTTTAGTGTTTAGCCAGATTATGTTCTGAAAATGAATTTTACGGAAGTATTTTGTGAGCGTAGTTTAGTTTGGTGAATGTAAAATTTGTTGAAAGTCAATGATGTCACCAACTGACTTCATGATTTTTGTTTCAGAGCCTCGGTCAACAGATTCTCAGGTGAGAACTTTGAGAAAGAATTTTTACGAGCAGTCGAACCTTTCTTCCGACAAAAACAAGAATGAATACACCCCCCTAGAGATGAACTTTGGAATTGAATATCAATTATGAACCACTACAAGTCTACAGTGTTCATTTTTGCATTGTATATAAGGAGAAAAATAATATAAGCAAAATGCGGTACCAAAGCACAAAACTATACGGCTTATATTGTACATGTGGTTGAAATGATTAAGTCTTTCAGCCAGCGATTTGTCTCTGAAGCATGGAATTTGAGAAAATAACAAAAATAAAATATTTTCCTCGCAGTTGAAGAAGCGAGAATTTGATTATTTCTCTAAAATCACTTTCGACATTACCATTTAAATCGGCAATTTTGTACCGCTTGATATAAAAGTAACAAAAAATCGAGATTTAATTAATTTGGTGTATAAAAATTCACTACACCAATGACTAGGCTGATTCAATTGGTAATTTGCTGGTGAAATACATCGACTCTAAATAATCCATGCATTTTATTCATATTGGTCAACAACTGTGTCTCTAGTTTTGGAGAATGCTGTTTATTATGAATTTACAACACCGTAAGTGTTGATAATTTTATAATTCAGGTAGTTAAAGATCAGGAAACATCTGACGCATTGTCATTAGTTAGCCCAAGTCCTTCACACTCTAAAATATAGGATTGCGAATCTCCGTCTGTACTCTCTTCCTTGGAATATTGAAAGCGAAGTCCTTTGTCCCCAAGCATCAATTCAGCAACTTGAATCGCAGTCTGCGTATGGCAGGTCAGCTCTTTCGCTCCTGTCCTTATTCTTGATCGTCCAGAGGCAAGTGCCATCAGAATAATCATCTGTTAGAGAAAAGGAAAATTAAACTGAAAACTGGGAATTGTTGAATTTGTTGGTCTCAGAACATTCTTTCGGGGAATACTCCGTACTCCAGTCTCTAAATAGTTGAACAACTACCTGATCTTGTGCATGGCTATCAACGCAAGCCCGTTCTGTAAGAGGAACAAGGATTTCTTCGGCAGCTATTACTCCAGCTGCAACTTGGGACGAAGAACCTAAGCCACAGCCCCCGAATATACAGTCGGTACTCGTCCGGCAAACTATGCTGAAATTTACGTTTGAATCATATACTTAGATATGCTTATATAATTTGGTGTGAAATGCTATATTTGTTGAGAATTTCAACTAACTTGATGCCAGATCCGTTTCCCACTGCCATACTTCGATCCTCCCTATAAGTTTCGATGTTAATAGGTGGAACTGGTATTTTACTTTCATCTAATTTCTCAGTTATCGTTTTCTTGGCGTCGGAAGCCATGCGATTTGCTTCCTTTAAAGAACAGAACAGAAAAAAGATGTTCATCGAATGCAAATTAAATTCGAGAATATTTTCTCAGATTTTAAGGGGCTTCCAGGATGAGGTTGAAGTTTCGTGATGTTAACGTGACAAAATAATGGCAGAAAAATTTTTCATTTCGAGATTTGAACGGTTCAAAAACACCAAAATAGATTGTAATTGCCGAAGTGAGTAAAACACGAGGTAAAACATCAATTTTGCTAATCTAACAACATTTGAGTCACGAAATCGCGAATTTTTTCCACAATAACGTTACGAAGTTCAACTTCATCTTCCAGGATCAGTGGGCACCCTGTTTTTTTTGTTTTTACAATATATTACACTCGTATAATATACGCACAGTGATGTTAACAGTTCCAGCGACGTAAGCCCATCCCGAAATACTGACCGCCTCTCCTGGATCCAATAAGTTTATAGCATTCAAGCTTCTCACAGGCTTTATCCTGAGATGAACTTCTCCACCGCCCTTTGGGAAGTAGCCCCTTTTATCGCCACAACATGATTAAATTATTCATAAAGAATCGTTACAGCTATGCGAATTTCAGGGCAAGGATGAATGATACCATTTAAAATATACGACGTTTAGAAATAAAACAAGTTTAGCAATAAAACATGAAACGTCATATATCAGAGATGCCAATGTTTTATTGATCCTGACTGTAAAGCTCACATTTCTGTGACAATTTCTTGTCAAGATATTTAGATGAATGCAAATAGAGATGCAGATTATTCAGTTATTCTTCATTGATGATTATTATAATCAACTCTTCAATAAGTTACCTGAATTAGTTGCTGTTAGAAAATCTGTAGCTTGTACCTATTTGGCGATAGAAATATAAGGATAAGAGTAGATCTGGGTACCTTTTGACTACCGTGAAGTCAAAGTTAGCTCCGAACTTATTGAGCATTGGCCTGAAGACTTCGGTTAAATATTCAATTGAAGGTCCCATAGGTACATTTGTTCCACCTTTAAGTATTAGGGTAACCGGAGTTGCTCCAGGAAGAAATAACGCGCATGGAAGTGCGACCTGAGCTAATAGACCGATACATCCAGCTGTATGGATTTCGGCACGTAATTCTGTGTTGTAATTCTGCAAGGAACCGGGCCAGAATTCCAAACGAGTGGAACCAACGTAAGTCCCCGTTACTCGGGCGTTGCACATTTGTTTGACCAGTTCGACTCCTGTTAATATTTGGCATTTTTGTCAATTATTATAAAGATAATGAAAGAGAGAAAAATGATTATTTAGCTTCTCGGTCTGCGAAGTAAGGAATAAGTTACAGGAAGCAGATTTTACAATTTTGGAAAGGTAGAATGACCTTTCAGATGTTGTGCCGCAAGTCCTGGCTTTGAACGCCCTGCTCTGATGTTTGTTATCTCGACAGGTATTCCATAGAGAGTACTCAGACTCAATGCTATTCTGAGTACTTGACCTCCCTGCAGATATTATTGAGATTAAAAATGTGTGAATTGCAAATCAGGGTTGGTACGCTTTCGGGAATCTGAAATTCTCTGGATTTTTCAGGTATTCAAGCTTGAAAATAGGACTTTTTCCAGTTACTCGACAAGGGTGATGCCGCTGAATAGTATTAACCATTTATTATTGTAGACTATATTTATTATTGCGGCTATATTGAATAACACATTCTATATTAGTAGCTACTACATGCGCTGAACATCAAGGACACAAGTGCGTGCGATTGAACACGTAGCTTTTAGTATACTGATGTACATTTTCTTAGATAAATATGAGACATTCGCATGAGAACAAGCTCTCTTTGTCTAACAAGAACAAAATCTAGTCCCATTTAAACATTCCCTGACTTTTCCCTGCCATATGGGATACCCTGATTTTGCTCAGTTTTCCAGGTTTTCCTTGTGCGTATCAACCCTGCAATTATGTTATCTGGTTTTTGATTTCGTTTCCACATTGGATTGAATTATCCAGTGTTAGAAGCGTATAAAAATGAAGTCATTTGAATGTGACTAGCTAAAGAGTTTTTCGTTAGAGTTGAGGAAATACATGAATTAACAATGATTAGACACATGCTATAAGAAATTGTGGATTTTTAATTGGAAAATAAACCAAGGTGGAAAAAAGGACTCAAACTCCATTCAGGTTCTTTATCTAGAGATCGGTAGAATGCAAAATTTACAATCGGACCTCGATCCACTCACTTTATATTTGATTATACATAAAAAACAGTAAACGTGGAAGATTCGAAGAAATAATTGCTACTTCCATGATATTTTTTCATTCATTCCTGACAAACCAAATTCTATGCATCGTTCTGTTTATATCGAATTTTGACAGTGAACTGTTATACCAGGATCAAATATACTCTCTAGTTTCTCAGTTCTTTTAATCTATGAAATATTTAACGTCGATACATGCTGAAACTATTACTGCAGGTAAAAACAAAAAGTAACATCTTACGATTAGTAAAAATATCTAAAAAAAATTGAATACAATGCCCAGATAGCAAACGAGAGATAATCCCTCGCCGGAATTGGAAAAAGCATTGAATATTCAAAACAAGGATCTGATTGATTTTAACTGTTTCGAATGTTATTTAATCCTTATGGTAAATACAAAAAGATTTTTCAACTCAATCGTCACTCAGACTGTGGCATGTCATTTGAAGTGGCTCGGCTGAGTTTCTGGTTCGGTCAATTATCTCATCCTACAGTAGTGTAGAATGCAATTCTTTTACTTAGATAGGCTCTTGTGTTATTTATCTCCCAGATTGTTAGATTTATTACGTATAATTAGGAAATGAATGATGAGACAGGAAATGCTAGATCGGAATGATTGTAATCGAAGATTACTTAATCCGGGAAAAGCACGCGTATTACATTAGGCAAATGTAAAATATGTATAGCCGATGGTATAACCTATTAATAATAGGAGATCAAAAATAGAATTCAACTCACACCCTCCCCTAGACTTCCGTCAATTTTTAATAAAGACGCCATGGCACTGTGGGCTTTATTCATCAATTAAATAACACGGAATTTTACGGTAAAAAACTATCTGTATCAATCAGGCGGCGTGAACACGTCACTTGATTGTCAAACACCGGGTTGTCATTCGAATGAGTGATGTTTAAATACTTTGAAGCGTTGCGGGGTTTGGGCCAGCAGATTGCGACGAGCTACTAAAGTGTGATATACAATGAACGTGTGACGTAGTTTCATCGTAGAAATTCACAGCTCCGAATGGCAGATATCGGGGGATTCCCGTGGCTCCGCCAATCAGAATTGAGAATTCTTACGTCGAGGACGCTTATGTCGCGTTCGTAGTAGGTCAGGATTTATGAATGAATATGAAACGACCGCGTGGGCTTTGAATCGACTCAACACTTGGCGCCATCTGCCATCATGAGGAATCACCAAAATGTTGGATTACGTCGAATCTGCGTAGGTACTTTATCGACAGTGGGATTCATTCAATTTCAATATCGTCACTGGTAAATGCCGATATACAATTATAAAATTTTAATCGGGGGAAATGAAACATGATTTTTTACTTGGAATTTTTCTAAGCCATTTTCTTACCAAGAATCCCTACGATTAGTGTGAGATTGATATTAACGATTAGGCAAAACAAATCGACAAGCATGATACTCTTCATTTTTTTAAAATCAAATGAAAGTTCAAGAGATTACAACAAGCAACAAGAGATTATAGTTAACAAATAATCTGTAAAACTTTTGGTCGACTTTTGAAAATCGAAGAATATGATACAATTTGTTCTATTTTTCTTCGTCTCTCTGATATTAATTCCACGCATTGATCCGCGGATGTGTTTTCGCCTGAGGAAATAGCTTTCGAACATCATGTTTCATTTCCCCCAGGGTTTGAATTAGTATTTCTTCCAAGAACTGATTCACGTTGATGAAATTTTCAAAAAGTATTAACTCGAAGCATGTTACATTATTGGTCGATCAATGCTCACCACAATACTGTGGGAGCAACCCTTTTTATTTTTATTGTGATAACACTAAAATCTAATAATCATCACGGCGGACTTGTGTCTATGGATCGCGAAATTGAAATTGAGCCAGGGTTGACACAGAAAAACTCAAGAATCTTACTGAATTCCGGGTGGGGGTGAAAGTATTGAACTAAGAGCAAAATTTCGAACGGCCACAAGTAGAAAATGTTAGAATAGAGATAGTTCATGATATATAGAAAGGCGGTATTGAAAGAAGGCTTTAAATCAGTTCTAAGAAAACGACATACCATAAATTTTGTATACGTGTACAGCAATTTCAGTATTCGTATTATTAAAATTCGAAATTCAGGCCATTTTACATATCGATCTTTCGAAATTTTGAATATTCCTTCAGCGTCATAAACTGTGTTCGATTCCTTCGACCATGAACAGAATTTATAAGAGATTGTATGTAACGTGCATAAATGTGTTTGATCAGCTGTGAGTAGACGTGAAAAAAAAGAAACATTGAGAAACAATTTTCATGCAAAGCTCGAGATGTTTTGTTTTATTGTTTGCTGTTCTGAGATATGATTTATTTCGATTTACTTTAAATTTTACATTTTTAGTATTATGTGAAGTATTAATTAGTGGGTTACTGTTTTAACCGTGCGATGACCGCCACGTTTCGACCGAAAGGTACGACATTCAACTTTGCTTCTATCCATGCATTTTTTAATAAAGAAAAAATTTCCGGAGCAGATTCCGATCATCCTGCTTTTGAATGAACTATGTTTTATTGCAACGATTGAGAGACGGCACTAAAATTAACCATTTTTCAAGAAATGCTCTTCAGACCCATGATCTAAAGTTATTCGGGCTGCTCCAAGACAATTTGAGAATGGTATATCTGTATAGCTCTTTGTACTTCGTTCCTCGACGGTTTAAAGCAGTCAAAGTTTTTCAAGCGAGATCAAAGAGTATTTCATATCTGTCAAGATGAGTTCTATCATCTGAGAGCCTCGAGTAAATCCGAATACATTTTTCTTATGCCTTCAGGGGTGAAATTAATACAACGCGATTATATCACAATTTCGGAATTTATTTTCATTCAGTTATCCTTCTTTGTCTTTTTTCTCTCTTTTTCGGCACATTTACTTTGTTTGGATTAATCAGAATTAGAATTGATTCGAAAACTTGTTTCTTCAGAGGCAACTCGACTCAAGTCAACTATTGGTAAAACCACGATTGATAAATGCCCGGGGTTTGCCCGCGCTGCCTTCGCGAGGTCTACTTCGCTGAAGAAAAATTGGCTCTTGGAAAAGTCTGGCACACATTCTGTTTCTCCTGCCGTTAGTATCACACATCGAAAACTACCCTTTTACCCACTTACCTTTTCCTTACCTTCTTCAAAAAAATCATAAATAAATCAAATAAATCAGAAACCAGTGATCTCTTCATTCAAAATTCATTGCTCGTAGCTTTAACTGCTCGAATGATTATAATCATCTTGTGTATCTGCGACGTGCAAATATTCATCCTATATAATGAAAAATAAAAATGAATAAATAAAAATCCCAAAGGAAACTGCCGGAAGTTGCTGGACAGCTGCACGGTCGCCACACACTGCGGAGAACTCTTCTGCAGGAATTGCTGCACTCGCCTCTTCGCCCCGTCTGTACAGCCGCCATCTCCACCTCCGGCGTTAGATCTTACGGTGGACCATCGAGGTCCTTCGTTTCCCTCAGTAGCTGCCCCAGCCTCGGCTTGTGACTCTTTGTCGGATTGTTACTGCTGTTGTTGTTGCCCGGAAGATTTTTCGGTCCCTGAAGTTCACTCCGAACCGAGAGGAGCGCGGTTAGAGAAACAGCGTCTCCGAGGTGGTGGTGGCGAAGAAGAAGAAACCGAGGAGTTCAGAATCGGTGGAGACACTCGCCGTTGTTCCGAAAGCGATTGCTCCAATCTTGGGATCATCAGTTCCGTAACAACCTTGTGCAACGCTCCTTCGAGCCCTACCGCTGTCACGACTTGGTACAATCGGCAACATTCCGCCTCCCAGAGGTACCTGGAAAATTCTCTTCTTTTCATACTTTATCATTTTTGTTTCATTCTTCAAGGCGTTTCAATCTGATTTTACCATTCGCACAGTGACGTCAAGATTTTATAGCCAGAATAACTTATTTTTACGGTAAACTTTACCGAAACGTTCCACCGAAAACCATAATTTCATAATTCACCATACAAATTGATATTCCAACTATAAAACATTGATGTCCCACATGTTGACGTCTCAGTGTAAAATTTTTGCAGTACTTTTGGCGGACAGACTTCGAGCAAGAGGCGTTCGGCCCGTCCATCTAGCACACCAAGTCCGGGAACTTTGGCAACGAATTTTCGTAGCAATAACAGCGACTGTTTGAACGGTAGTACGAATTGTACTAAAGGAGGACACAGGTGTCCTGTCAACAGAAGACCCGGAAGTTCTTGTCGGCCTTGCATTCAACAAAATCCGCAAAATCCACAGCCGCAGCAGCAGTTGCCACAGATACAGCAGCCACAATTGCAGCAACAGCAGCAGCAGCAGTTAGAGTTGCAATTGCCTTTGCAGAAACCGCAGCAACCCCAGGATCAGCAGGAGCAGCAGCATTTGCGACAAACGGAACACGAAGATCAGTCAGGACGACAGGCTAAAGGCATCAACTTCAATCGGTTCAATAAGAGTCATTGCGATCAACCACCGTTGAGATACTTTGGTTCAAGGTATGTCCACAAGTTTCACTAGCAGGATTTACGTATAAACGAGACGACGAAAGCCAATGAAGTGTTTGATGATGAGATTCACTATACACGGTTAACAAATGATTGCCAGTAGGTTTTGCTATGCTATCCGATAATTTTCGACCAAGTTGAGCGGTTTGAACTAATAGGATACACAACTGTCTTGGATCAGTTTCAGCAGCGTATTTCATTTGGTTTGCTTTTTCATTTACAATTTGGGAATACTTTCGCCCTGTAGCTTCTTACGGCACTGGACCGTTCGGTCAAAAATACCACAATTTGGAAATCAAGTGAGGGAAGGGTAGCAATATGAAATATCTACTCCATTCGACATTGGACGACAAAATGTTTTCCAGTAATAAACTATAACCACTTTTTTGTTACGAATTGAAAGGGAAGAAAAAACAATTTCATTTACACACAAGCCTTCGGAATTTTCATTGCGATAGAATTTTTGAACTTAATTTCAATGTTCTTCGTGGAATTGAGAAAACAATCCCTCAGCATTCTTGGAATCGATATTTTCAATGACATCGAAGGTATCTGTACCAACGGTGAAGACTGAACGGTCTTTGAAATGTTTCTGATATTCTTGGTTATTTTTTTGAATGGTCTCCATAGCGCCAAGCCTGTCAGAGTGCAAAATATTGTTACTAGAGATTACGTGCCTGGTACACTTGATAAGAAATGAAAGTAGCTGGTAACTTAGGTGTTTCCAGTCTTTTGGGCAAGTATATCTCATCACCAGTCGACCAATCAGCGGATAAAATCCCGTCGTACAAAACCGACAGAATCGGTGCCAATAATAATTCGTTAAAGGGGAAACCGGCGACGTCGTCGCTGACCCTTACTACGTCTTTCTACCATCATCAATTGCCCAGAAGAAGAGTGTCCTTTTGTAGCGACGTACCCGAGGAAGCACACTCTTCTTCGACATCGGAATCATCGTACTGCCGCATAAAGATGCCAAATGACAACAACAGCAACGTCAACAATATCAACAATTATCAAGGCAATGGCGCAGCTACCACCTCAAACAACTCCAATAATTACACCAGCAGTAATCCTGCAAGCTGCAATGGAACCTCATACGAGACTTGTTGCGAAATGGACGATCTGAACGTTACTGGATATTCAACTGCCTGCAGTGGAGGCAGCAGCTATAACTGTTCGCCAAATTTACTGGACGACGAAGATCTACATACCAGGACTTTCGACCATGAAGAAGAGTCAAGATTGCGTGGTGGATGCGGAGGAGGTCGAAGCGGAGGATGTGGTTGCGGAGGAAGTAGCTGTGTGGGAAGCGGAGGATGTGGAGCATGTCCGGCACCGGTTATCCAACAATGTCCACCTAGGATCGAGTGTCGTGAACCAGCAAACCCTTGCGGTGCACCAAGCTGTGATCCACCGTGCGGAGGACGTTCCGGATGTTGTGCCCCAGCCGGATGTCGTCCAATCTGCAAAAAACCAACTCGATCATGTTGTCCACCCTGTACGGCTGAGCCCCAGGGATGTGGAGGGGGAGGATGTTGCGGTGGCGGATGTCGTGGTGGATGTGGAAAGCCAGGTCGCCTCTGCATGCCACTTCGTCCTTGTAGCGCACCGCCGTGCCAACCCCAGGTTTGCAGACCTAGGGGATCACCTTGTATGCCTCCGAGATGTTGTGCGCCGACACCACCCTGCTGTAAACCACCCGGGATCTCGTCCCGCCCTGCAGGTTGCGGTGTCGATGGAGGCGGGTCCTGCTGCCGGTAAGATAACCCCGTCTCGTGCCAGTGCTTTAAATGTGATTTCGTCTGTGTGCGCAGGTCCAAGAGTCCTCGAAGGGGGTGCTGTTCATCTCCGCAAGATGACGGCGGGTGTGGATCCTGCGGGCCTGTATTACCACCCGGTTGCGAGTGCCTCGGGGGTGGACTCGACTGTCAACGTTGCGGCCGTAAGGTTTATCAGGCCGAAATGCAGGTATGTTTTGAAATCAAAATTGCCACATGTAGCAATAACTGTAATGGCCACGGATTGATTGACTCATTGACCGATTTCGTTTGAGCTTATAGCACGAGAATAAGCAAAATTGACGATCGATTATATCTCGAGTACCATGTCAGCCTGGCTAGATAGATGCAAGTCGTACAAGGGTTGTCTTGTGTAGAAAAAGGGTGGTTTGTTTACGGGGAATTTCAAAGGTGGCGCCACCTCGACAACCCTTTTGCTTCTTGTATACTTACCAACTTCGACACGTGGCCTCAATACCAATAGTTTGGATTCGATTTTGTTCTGCGTTCGTTGCACTAATCGAAATCACGTACACGAAAATCAAATACAGATCTTGAGGATAAAAAACGCGATACACAAAACGAATGGATCGAGCCAATTTGTTTTGCTCGTTTGTTTCTTTTTTTTTGCCTTGAAGATTCCACATTGGCATGCATCGAAATAAATTGTTAGACATGCTTTAGAATTCGATTTTCTCCAAAATGGGGGAAACAAATTTCATTCAGCCAGTTTTTTTGGGCCGCTGGAAAAAAAACTACTAAACTAGGAAGTAAAAATAAACGCATTTCGTGATTAGAAATCTTTCGTTTGTAATTATACTTACCTGTGTTTGAAGATTGCCTCTGGAGTCCCCTATCACAATATTTGCTTCAGCTGTTTTTGTTGCCGTAAGCCACTGGAGCCTTTGACTTACCAAGAGAATTGCGGAGAAATTTATTGCAAACGTAAGTCACAAAATTTGAGTGTATCAATTCTAATTTTGAATCAATGTCTACGACAACATAGAGAAATGTTGTCAAATCAAAAGTCTATAACACTGTGAAAAATTTGCGGTGCAGACGTTTACTATGTACAGAATGCGATTTGTCGTCAATTAAACACTATTTGACGTTTTGTTCAAACGATAGAAGATTTTTTCACATCACTTGGTGCTGAACTTTCGAATTAACCATTTTAACTGTTCCATGGTGGTCCAAGTTCGGCACTTTTAATACCACCATTTTTCACAGTTAATAGAATGCACGACAATAACAGATCACAGAATTGTCGTACAATAAAGTAGGCAATCTACTGTACTAGTGATGAAAAAAAGTTCACATCATTCTATTCAAATTTCTATAATCTGATACAAGAAAAATTCTTGAACCATGTAGTGTCCTGCATGGATTATGTTCTATGCGAAAGTAGGAAAAAAAAAGACACAAAAAAAAAAAGATCCAAGCGAGCATAAATTTCTCTCCATAGAGTGTTACGTTCGGAATTTCGGGCCACAAGGATACGGGTACGGTGGAGGTGCTGGAGTCCTGCAAACCCCGATGTAAATCACAATTGTTCCATTGAAGATTTGAATCTATCGATTTTCTTGATTATTGAAAACATAAATAGAGATCCACGGAATAACAACAATAATAATAACAATAATAAAAGTGATAATACCACTGTTACTACTAGTACTACTACTAATAATAATAATACTCTCTTCCAAGTTTACTCGAGCTTCTATTATTCTATACACTATATCTTCTCACCCTGTGTATCTACATTATATTTTGGATAAATAATAAATGGTGTATAAAATCAGAACGCTAAATTGTTTCCCATACTCGCCTTTCTTTCTATAGGAAAAAAGGTAAAGGCGATCCAGGCAGATATAGAATGGGATATAGAAAATGAATGAAAGGGCAAAAAATTAGCTCGGCATCGATATGACGTTAAACCACCTATTGTCGACTTGAACGTCGTCGCTTTGGCTCCAGCTATACGCGGCAGCACTCGAGTAATGATTTCCATTCTAGTACAAGAGACTATCCGGAATGCTCGTTCGAAGACGACTAATACATTATATGGTATACATTTGTGTGTGTGATTTCCATACGTATACGATATCTACCCGAGTATAATACATGCATGTAGGTATATAGCCACGTATAACCCAACTTGGTATATGGATATACATGGGGTAGTCCAAATGAACGTGAGCAAAGTTTGACCCCGACCCTCACCGATTTGATCGCCGATTTTTTCCCGTGTTCTACTCTGAAGAAGGTACACTTTATAATTCTTGTAGATTCTTTTCGACTGACCGTTCAGATGCAGCGATTTTTTCAAGATTTTTCGTTTACTCAATTCAACTCAAAAGTCTTACATTTTATCGCAGTCGTTTCCAAAAAAATTTCAATTGAAAAAAAATAAATAAATTTCACTTTTTTGAAAACGTCTTTTCCGAGATAACTCAATTTTTGTGTGTTTTTCGTCAAAATCAACGATTTGGGATGCTCTAAGAATTTGTAAAAAATATTCACGTGAAAAACAAAAGAAAACGAAACTTTTTTCCTCTATGACTTTGCGATAAAATTTAAGACTTTCGAGCTAAATTGAGTAAACGAAAAAACTTGAAAAAATCGCTGCATCTGAACGGTAAGTCGAAAAAATCTATAAAAATCAGAAAGTGTACCTTCTTCGGAATAGAACACGGGAAAAAATCGGCGACCAAATCGGTGAGGGTCGGGGTCAAACTCTGTTCACGTTCATTTGGACTAACCCACATATACATATTTATAGGTTACTATGTATGTGGAATCCCCACGTTTACATCCATGCATATACGTCAAGCAGAGAGATACGTGGGACCGGAAGACGAGGAGAGGTAGCAAGAAGCGGAATTCGCGGACCGAGAGAGCCGAACCCCGAGAGAGAGAGAGAGAGGAAGAGAGAGAAAATAGAGAGAGCAAATGGTGGTTGGCTGGTTGCTTTATTGAGTCTCTCCTTCGGGTTGGATTGCAGAACGCGGAACCTGGAGCCATGGGGAACGTACGCCATCCAGGGGTTGAAGGAGGGGATGGTGGGGGTAGGGGTAGGGGGTTGATTCAGGGGAAGGGGTGAGAGGGTGAGGGCGAGGGTGAAGGGGCGTTTATATAGCTTTCAAGCGCAGAAGCTTAATCTAATTTCAAATATAAATCTGTTCTCTTCCGACTCCCTCTTTTCGTCTTCGTCTTCTCTTTCCCAGCCTCCATTGTTCCCTATTCGGTCGTCCTCGTGACTCTGCCCATTCCATTACCAATCCTATACCACGAATGATATTCAGCTTCGATCCCAGCCGCATTAAATTCATACTCATATGTATGCCCCCCCTCCCCATGGTATAGGCGGGAGAGAACCTTATCCGATCGTAATTATCTCGCTTATAATAGATCAACTATTGCAGTTCGTGTTACGAATAGCAAGAACAGCGATGGATGTCCTTAATTCTCTCTGCGGTCAAAATGACACTATAGCCATTCTACAAATTACTGCTATAACAATATTGCATCCTTCCAATTGGTTCAAAATAATCATGGGTCATTCATCAAACGTTATAGAAAATATAAAAACTGCTAACACGTATAAAATCAGGTAATGAAGGGTAATTAAAATCTGCAAACTGCAAGTTTGGGGAAATGAGCTTTTTTCACTAATGAAATCATAACCATTCCATTTTTCAATTCTGTTTTTGTTTCGATCAAACCTATGGGTGATACTCTTCTAGGATGTGGTGCTTTTAGGAACAAAAATGGTTCCATAATGAGCTTTTTAAAAAAAAGGTATATGACACTGATCGAGATCTGCAGAAGGTTTATTTCGGAGGGAAGAAAAAATGGTGGGAAATAAAAGTCCAATCATGTGCTTACTTTCTCAACTTTCCGCTTTTGAAGAAAAGGAAGTTATCATACTCACCCCGAAAATGGGAAGTTGAATTTTCACCAGATTTCTGAGTTCTGAGGTCCAGAGAATCATCTCCGACCATTTTTGTATAGATGTCCGGGTGCGTTTGTAATCAATTTTATGTCCGACGATATATCTTCTCACGATATCTTGCTAACGAATCGACGAATTTCCATGATTTTGGTCTCAATCAACGCGGTTTTTTATAACTAAGAGCTGATCTGATTTTGGATTCAATCGATCAGCTAGCTTTTGAGTAATTGAGCGAACAGAGTGGTACAGAAAAATTTTCAAATCGTCATTTCTAGAGAACGAATCAATGGATCTTAATCATTTTGAGCTTCATCGATAGTATTCGCTCCAACTCAGAAATGACTAAATTTTAAAACAGATCGATGCAGTTGTTTTGTATAGTTCGAACTTAGCAGATCTGCGCGAGAAGTTTCAGGGCTTCCCCATCGTGGTCAACTGATTTACTCGCTTGTTCCTGCTGAAAAATGGCTGATTCCATGCCTGAACAAAATACGGAGTGGGGTCATTTTGACCCCAGGTCACGGGCAAAGGTTAAAGAATCCCAAAAATTGTATACGACTAATCATAACACAACTCAAAAAATACGTAAAATTATGTGTAAATGAATAATGAATGATAAATAAATGATACAGGTATGAAGATATTGTTATAATTTCCGGAATATTTTCTCGCTGTAGTCGAACGCCAATCGGCCCTCTACAATACATATGTATACCACTTTAAACGATAGGTTGATGAAAAGCAATTATTTTTGTAAATTTTCACGTTACGTTGGCTGTCATTGCCTCGTCACTCTGAGCGACAGCAGCCCAAGGCTCTATTTTTCAATTCCAACTCTGACCCGAACCCCTGGCTTCATCCGCCTCATGCCGACGCTCATCCACAGCCAAACCACTGCCACAGCCGGCGCCTGCCACCGTCTCTTGTCGTACCGTTTATTGCACGCCTTATCGTTAATTCAGTTTCTTTCTTATAACTCCGATCAAATTTATTGAAACAGGTGCTGATGTTTTCGAATATCAGTTACGAGAGGGTGAAAGGTGATTTTTTTTCGATCACTGAAAGCCTTGGTGGTTGCGGAATGTCGTTTTTCAAATCACATTCGGACGGAATTAACAATAAGCAATCAAATAGTAACGCGATTTCAATATAATAACGAGAAACATGAACTTGATAGATTGCGAATTGTATTGTTGGAACGATTATGAATCGGGTATATAAGGGTGTATACGATCGAACATGCGGAGTGATTAAACTTTGAAAGTCTCGTAGCCGCAATTGTTTTCAACATAAATTCGCTGCTCGAGTGAAAAGCAATTATAAATTATGCTATCGAAGCCTGAGGAATAAATTCAATTATAACTTTAGGAGGCAAGAATACATCATTGTTTCAAACACCGGTGGGTTTCTAGTATTTCCTAGCTCGAACTATGTATCTATGTATATACAAGTCCGCAAACATATCCGAAGGGTCGGCATTAGTATACAGTATAGTTGTACAAACGCTGGACCCAAAACACCCCTAAATTCTGTCACAACATGACTACAGGTACAAACATATAGTCAGCCTAGGAAAGGAGTAGGAATAATATTAATGGCAGCAATGAATTACTCATTCGCAAAGTATGGAGCTGCAGAGCTGAACCCATTGTGCTACTTTATCCTCGGGATCGTGAGCCGTTTGAATAGACATTACCTGGGCTTTTTGGGAAATTTCAAATCGAAAGGGCGCCGGATCCAGAGCCTGGAAAGTCAATTCGTGAGAATGAAAAACCGTTTACCGAAAAATTGACAAAAATTTGAACATCGATTGGTAAGTGACTGAACCGCAAGTTAGCGATATCGACTGATATACATTATTCATACGTGAAGTAGTTATATACGTATGAAAATAATATGGAGTAGAAAAAATGTAGCAATTATCAACAGTATTCTATATGAAAAATTTCATCTCCGACACCACCGTTCATAAAACTGGTTCTGCAGCTCCGTGCAGAATATAAATTTCAGACAATAGAAATTCATCCATATCTATTGGCTATTAAGCTTCCCCCGTGTCTAACTAAACCCAACCCGATTTCGTTGGCGGTTGGAAGACACCGAGGCGAATCGCGTCCACTGGGCTGGGGGCACCCCGAGTTCATTCGGTATTCCAAAGCGGCGAAGGGGTTTATTGTTTGTAACCGTACATAATACCCTCCGACCGACTAACGAGGCTTGTCGAATCCATATAAGTATTAAACGTAATTAATAAAGATCATCGTAAACTATAATTTTCCACATTCAATTCAGATTCTTTTTTCGGCCATCATCGCTAATTTGTCCTTTGAAAGGTGATACGGTAAAAGTCACTTTGAACTTAACCTAGCTAACATGAGAAATATGAATATGACTGGAATTCTATCCGTTTTTTCTAAACAGTGAACTACTTGGCCACTTTCTGCCGCAGTGAAGCATTAATGTCCCAAGTTTCATTCCAGTAGGTTGTATAGTTTGGAAGAAACTACGAATTGCGTTTTCGAGGTGGTAACAATTGGTAACATCGGAGTCTGTTCGAAAATCCATTACTACCAATTGTTCTCACCTCGAAAACGCGAATCGTACTTTCTCGATGATTACCTAACCGATCCGAATGAACCCTCGACGGATGAATTTAGTTTTTTGGCAGAAAGTGGGTAATTTTATCACTTTATACAAAAAAAAAAAAAAAAAAACTGACAGGATTCCAGTAAGACTCATGTTTCTTATGTTAGCGAGGTTAAGTTGGAAGCGATCTCTACCATATCCGAAAAAAGGTAATATCCTCAGGCTGGAGGAGAGATGGATCTAGAAAATACACATAGTGTTGTTCCCAGGTTCTTTATGCTCTATCACAAGTCAATAGTTCAAACATGTCCACATAGGCAAGTAATACTTTCCCAGCTGTCAGTCTGCGTTTTGGCGAACTTTCAGCGTGACGTAAATCAATGGGCACTTATTACTCCGTTAAAAACTGTCTACATGGATCGATTACTGTCGTAACCTGATGGTCATTTCGCAATCTAAGAAACTAAAGGATCTCTACCCCTCTACCTTGAACATTTCCCAAGTTATTAGCATCAGTAGAGGCTCGCTGTGTTTAATTTATGAACATTTTCAAGCTTCTAGTCATGCTAGCTCAAGTTCGTCCAGCTTCATGATACAAAATGGTACAAATATACGTGAAGGCATGAAAACGCGTTCGCGCGGGGACATACGGGTGAGATAGTGCAGTAGGAAGAGCGTTTAATTTGCATCGTATAAATCGTGTTTCCGGTTGAGCACGCAATGCAAACACGCGCTCATTTCGGTGGTAGCTGCTATATGTGCGCGGATGCCCCCAGTTTTCTGGTATACATGCGTATATCTATACCTGTCTTTGTCCGTCGGTCTTTCTCTCCATATATTTTTCTCCCTTTGGTACTCCAGTTCACCCGTTGTATTGTTGCTCCGGTAATTTATGATTCGATAAATAAATCAGGCATATCGTCAGGATCTCTCATATTTTTGACCCTAGTTATTCCACTCATTCACTCTTGCTCGGTCGTGCGCCACTTGTAAGAATCCACTACTGTATTTCTATATAACCTATAACGTGTTTGTACACTACAGGGTTGTATAAGGTCGAGGGTAACTCTCTGCCTCTTTCACTCTTAAACACTTTTCCATATCGTTGCGTACATACGTTTGCCTATACATGTACAATTGGGGTGGGTACTTCTGCCTCCTCGAAACCCCTAATGTGGGACAAGAAGGCGAGAAAAATGACGTTATTTATTAAGGTATTTCAAATTTTCTTCAGGCAAGGGTTAGCTGCTCGTCCTATATCCTAATATCCTACAGTCATCGTCGCGAAGATTTGTACACCAATACATGGCTAAAAATTATTTCCCTGTCTCCCCTAGTCTGTGTTTGTAGTTTCTTTTCCTTCTTTTGTCATCGAATCGCACTTTTGCATTAGCTGATTTCAATTCTATAGAACAAAGTCGAGTAATTCGACCCTTCAAGATTAATCCTTTTCTGCAAGAAAATTCTTTGCATTTTTCAAGTTTAAAGTTTAGAATTATTGCCTATTTCTTGGGTTTTTCCAAATTCAAGGAATGCTTTCTCAAAAAGTCGAAAAATCTTGTAAAGTCCAATGAATTGACCAGTCCAATTATCCCGCGTCTCACTGGATCGACTTAACAAAGTTCTACGATATTTGATTATTCAGTTATCTCTGAAGAGCGACGTTTCAATTAATTCATAGCATACATGAACATACCCATACGTCTTTATCTTAATTAACTTATGCACCGATAATTATGTGTTACTCTGTATCGGAGAGATGGGATCAAAGCTTGTCAGTTTGTTAGATCTTTAGCTGCACAAGTAATGTATCGTTATCGAGTTTTGGCGTGTATATGAACTAAGACGTGTCAATTAAATTGCGGTGAATTATTCGAGTAATGCTGCAATATAACTTAACATCTATTGGGTTATTTCCGAGCGATAGATTCGGCACATTATGTTTGATGATTTGCTTAGGATCCCTGCAGAGCTGGAAGAATCGATCGATGTAGCTAAAAGGGAAATAAATATCTACCAGTGGATAAAAAATAGCAATTTACGAGCAGTCGGTGACCTAATACAACTTGCTCGATTACTATACAACCGTATACCTATACCGATGTCAATACCTTTAATGCGACGTGCACAGTGTGGGCACGAAATAACCTCAATCCCACGTTACTATATGTTATATTATTTTCTGATACCATGTTTACGAGATCGAATGAATGGATTCGTACTTTATGGGACGCCATAGGCTCCGCTTTAGCTCTACCTATATACTAAGCTTTGTATACTTCTGGTATATTTATTGTAGGATATAGTTACCGCCAGTGTCAGTACAAGGTAGGGTGACCTCAATAATGAAGAGAAATATTACGTCGTATTCCGTACCGCAATTCACGTGACACTTTTTGCAATAATATAATTATTTACAACCGTTAGATCGTTTTACTTCTCACCATCTATGATAGTCAAAAAAAACTTGATTCCTAGTCCAAAACGATTTTCACCTATTCAAAAAGTTTTGACATTTCGATCCTGTCCGTCTGTTCAAAGTGAATACGTTGAGTGTTTTTGACAATTGCTAGATGGAAAAATTTGAAACTTTATAGGATTACAGCCTGTGCCTTGATGATGACAATTTGCCATGTCCCATCAAGACTGACTGATTGATTCGGCGACGACAGTTGTTCTGATTGACCGTGATAAAAAATTCAGGGCAATCCAGTTGGGAAATTGTTGTTGATCGGAATATTCGAAAATCTGAATGATATAAGTGGTTCAGGTATAAACATACGTATTATAAATACATATGTTTAGATTGTTGCGCGAAAGTGCCCATATCGCACATGTAGATACATAAATGGAGGTGATCCGAGCGTACAACATACATAGCGGCATAAAGGGTTGCGAAAAAATAGAATAAAATGAGAACGGTGTCATATGCGCCTGCTTGCATGATAAATGTAGCGATTTAAAATCGAAATTTCTCTTTCGTGTGCACGTAACCCCGGACGTTTGACTAATGGTTTCGTATTAACTATTGGAGCATAGAATAGCGCGTTGAAATTTTGAAAAATACATTTGTCCTGACACCGGATTAATACTTGAGCTATCTATTCTCATGCTCGCACCTACCCATCGAGCGAGCCTTCCCCATTCTCCTTCGGCCCTTAGAGGTGAGCCGTAATGATCCAACATGTTCGATTTGCCTTTTCAAACCACCACGTTTTTTTATTTCAACCTTTAAAAACTGTCTGTCCTAATGTTGCCGATCGAAACGATCAGTGATCAAGAATAATCAATCGCCCTTTCCGCGACGAATCCTTTCAACTGTCAATTTGTGTCATTCATTTGATGAAAAATGACGATTTTTCATTTTTCCACCAAGTATGATATCATGTCTGATAATAAAATATATATTGCAGGTGATTCCGGTTTGAATTATTCGGACTTATGAATTTCAGTGTCCATAAAACATATCTACGGTATATGTTTCGTAGCAATGTTTTAATGTGTCTTCACGCCCAGATTTAACCCTTTGTCAAACGGCAGGCCCTACTTGAGAGAAAGATGGGGGAAACAAAAAAAAAAGTAGAATGGAGCAGCTTTTAGACCACCCAAACGAAACAAACTAGTTGACACCTCGGCCCATTGGGATGCATTTGGGCCCATTGGGGCCCATTGGTAGCCTCTCCCTATAGGGCCTATTGTCATAGCGGGCTGGCTTACCCATAGACTGTGCTTTACCGAGCGTAAAATATACCCATTCTTCGACCCATAATAGTCGGCGTGTTTCTCTTCTCCGTTACTCTTCGACGATGTACGAAAAAGCGTTCTGCCAAAGGATAAAAGAAACGCAATGCGTTCAGCACCGGCGGTCTTAAGGATCCAGTATGTCTTGACGGTGGATCACCGCTCCACGAGAATCTAAATCAAAATCTCGAAAAGATTATACGTATAAGAAAAGGTTAAAGGGTAGGGAATCTTCCCCCCTTGTACTTTCATGTGTATACGTAGAAAACCTTGCGGAATTCTAAAAAATGTGTAGGAAACTACAAAAATACAAATTGAGGTGAAAAACTGCTTTTCAATCTATTGCTTTGAGTTTTCAACTATTTCACGGCATACCTACGTATTCTAAATGAGCAAAAATTGTAGCTGTACACATGAAAAATATCGAATCACTTGCTGTGTGGGTTGAAGTCTGAAGATTTACAAGTGAATGATACGTGTCCCAATTATGAAGGAATCTTTTTATCCCCTAGTGAAATATGGCTTGCGATTTTCCAATAAGTAAATACTTTTTTGATGCAATTGCTTGAAGTCTATCGGTTCTTCAAACGAAAACAATTTATATTGAAAGGAAGTAGTCGAAGATCGATCAAATATTCATCAAAATGCAAAGAAGTCTGCTTATGGTAATTATATGATCCTCGATTTTAAACCAACATAGGAAATTTTATGGAGCCAGAACTATATGGAACTGAACTGAACTTATGTGTTAAGGGCAGACCCGACTGGAATTTTGACAAAAAGCAGTTTATCATTCTTCAAACGGCAAAAGATAGTCCAACCAAACAATAAATACTATACGTTTTCGATTATGGTAGGATATGTTTTGAAGAAACGTTTCAATTTTCTACGATGAAATTCGATCCGCAGGAAACCTCTCGCAGAATCTCTTCTTCGCAGCGCTGCATGAACTTTCATCGCAGATAATTGAAAACGGTTTATTCAAAACATATCGACAGGTCCTAATGAAAAAGAGCCAATTCCATTGTCTTTGGCGAGTTGGCTCTTTTTAATCCGGCACGGCGAGTGAAATCTTTTTCGTTAGGACCCGTCGATATACATCCTATCATAATCTAAAACTAGTAGTATTCATTTTCTGATTGGACAATTTTTAACAGTTTGAAAAATCGAAAACTGCTTTTAATCGAAATGCCAATAGTGTCTTTGCTTAAATGACCAAATCCCATACTCAAAACGATCGCCATATTATAATTGGGACTTTTGCCCTAAACATCCAATTATTAATTTTTAATACACGAGTCCATAGATCAGTATATAATGGACGAGTAAAGATCCTATAGAGCCAAACATTTGTACACTCATATTTTCTAATGGTATAAAAGTCGTGGTCAGTTCAAGCCGTGCTCGTAAGTATGATCGAAGGGAGATATTAATTTGAGGCAATGCACCTGGACCAGGACGAAAGATATAACACACGACTATACATGGACGTTGCAAGTTCCTCGACGTGTCGAATAATTTGGCTTAGAACCCGGACGTCAAGCAGCGTTTGTATGTACGTATGTATTTTGAAGCAGATCACGAGCGGCTAGTATTCACGTAAAACGAGCGGGTATCTCACCTGCGACACGCGTCTATAGTTGCAAGGGTGTCATCCCTGTTGGGCTTAAACAAAAGTAAAAAAGGACAATCGGAACCCCATATAGGGCGGAGGGATTCGCGCCTAATATTATTAAATTAAATGACAATGGTGATCCGTGACACGCGGCGTTTAAACGATTTTAATAACATTTCACGGGAGATCTTTTTTAATAATATGATAATAAAGAAGAATGAGAGAAAAGATGTCGAAGAGATTATCATTTGGCCTGCACGCGGCGATCCCCGCACGCGCGTCGCGTTTCACGCAAAACGGCCGTGATGTCTGCACGCTGGTCGTAGGTATTATATAGGTATGCTGCAGGCTAAACTCTGAGAGAGGATTTCCATTTCTCCTTCTACTTCCATCTCATTTTAATATCCGATGAAATAAGTTTCGAATCATTCATTCGCGCGTAATCTCATCACTTCGTATCTTTACACATTTTAATTTCATTTCCCACTCCCCGCTCGATATTAGAATACCCGAGGATGAAATGCCTATGTAATACATAATATATGCGATATTTTATGTATTCGTGCAAAATATCTTCTACCTATAGGTTCGAGTCTCTCATCTCTGATTCCGGTGAAACTTTTCAGGCGCATATAAGAAATTTTATTTCCCTTATATCTCTAAATTTTAATGCAGTAAAATCAAATCTAATGAACTTCTTTGCGTAGGATCGGAATTATAAAACTGTTACTTCGTCTACAGTTGTGCGGTGGACTAGAAGAACGAAGCAAAAAGATACGAACAAAAGCACTTCGAAAAATTAACATTGATCATAGCTTTATAGAAATGAAAAAAGAATAAAAAATAAATGAACTAAAAAAAAAAACCAGGTGCGATCGTGGGTGTGATTGGAGCTAATCGTTTTCGCCCGAAAATTAAATCAAGCTTTCACCGTTCGATGGCCAATGAAATTTCAATTAATTTGTACAAAAAATCAAATAACTGCACCCGTCCGATATCACCTTTACTTTCTAGTTATGTATTGATTCGACAATAACGTGTATGGAGAAATGAAAAGATGAAAATAGAGATGTTATAACGCCTACTATTATTTCACACGTATAAATCGTTTTCATTCATACCCGTAGCAGGAGCAAAAGAAGTCTATTATTTTCACAGGTCATATTTGCTGGCCTCACGGTTCTATGGCGCTATTCAGAAAGCGGGATAGTTCGACGGCCCACGATCAGTAGAAAAACTGGCTAATTCGATCAGTTAGGCTTGAATAACCGGCTATTGCGAAGTTTCCTCGGAAAATCGGCTAACTCGAGTTATGGTTAAATAGCTAAAGGCAATTTTGAGTTAAATTTGAAAAACCGGCTATCTCGCATTTGAAATTTTCTCGTCGCAAATTACATTGGTAGCACTGTCGGGCCGAATACAAAATTCGTTACCGCCCACAAAATTATCCAATTACCAAAATATCCTGAAACAAAATCGAGATGAAATGTTGCAACTGAAAGGTATTTTTGAATACTGGGAGTTGGTGCATTCGAAGAATACTCCGACGATGACATTTGTACCTATACTTTTTTGTATGCTCTCAACATACTCATGTTCACGAAACTTAAGAAACACCGAATTGTTAGCTATAAAAATTAGAAAAACAAAAAATACCAAAAAATAAAAACGAATGTACATACAGTATCACTGATATCAATTAATTATCATTCCCGGATGGGGATGATGATGGCTGATTTTATCTCAACAATCGCTCCATGCTTTGTACTTAATCATTTCTGCATTAAAATTATGTAGATGATTATTACATCTACAAAACGGAGCTTGCATGAATTTTGTGAGGCGCTAATCAATTTTTTATGACATAACCGACATGACAGTGCTACCAACGTGATTTGATCCGAGAAAATTTTCAAAGTGAGATAGTCGGTTTTTCAAATTCAACTCGAAATAGCCGGTTTTTGTACTGAGCCATCAATTTATTTTGTTATAATTGTATTTTGTAAAATCTGGCCTTGTTTTCCAAGATTCTGTAAAGATTCTTGGAAAATGGAAGGTGTGTCACCAAACAAAGAAGATTCTTTGACTCTTTTTCAGCTGAAAATAATCTGTACAATGTCCAGAAATTAATGAACAGAATTGCATTGAACAGATCGTAAGAAAACATTACTTTTTTTTGTTCTTCAACTTCCTTTGTTGGGATCGATAGTTCCCACGATACAATGAATTGAAAGGAAGTGCAGCTCGAAGAAATTTGGCTCTGAAAATCCGAAGAAATTCACACATAAGGTTTTTTCGCATATAGTACTGCCGCGACCGGCAAATCATGAATAAAAACCATGAAGTATTAACGAACAAAGTGACCCATCGTTAGTCCATGAAAATTCCCCCTGCCAGCATTTGCAAGATCACAAATCGAATTTTCCGACTTTTCAAATTAAGCAGAACAGAAACATGAATAATTTTTACGGGATTCAGCTAATTTCACAATCACTTATACCCGGTAGAAATGATTGTACATGGAAAGCTAATGTATCCCCTCATCTTATACCAGGTTTCAAAAAATCACGGCTGATGAATACAGCGTCCGCTAATGGACTGAACCTTTCGGAACCGTGGCAACTCTTTTCGTTTAAAAAAAGTGGCGTACTAGGTGGCCACGATCGGCGTTGCTAAAACGTAGAAGTCGTTAATCACGGGCACAAACAGGCGACTAATTGTTGGGTTTGAGAGTGAACGTCATTTTCTATTATTGGGCTGGCACTGACGCACCCCTACCTCCGACAAGCCCCTTTCGAAAAACCCCAGGATCACCCCTGAATTGCGTTGCGATCGGAAACCACGCTGTGAAACTGACGATTGCATTTTCGGAGTCAAAGTCGTCGTCGTCGTCGTGGTGACTCGCCGATTTTAAGATCGTTTGTTATTTCTCACCAACGTCATACTCCGGATGCGAATGGATCCATGAACCATGCATGGCGTACCGTACGGGTATAAATGTATGATATTTTTTTTGCCTGGGAACACGGGACGATGTCACATATAAGAGGCACGTGTGATCGCTTCGATACGGGACCAGTAAATCGGTGAAATCTGGTATCGTTAGCGATGCGAATGTCGCCGTGGTAAGATAAATGAATAAATTTAACGAGGGTTCATTTATCCTTTCTCTGGTTAAGTATTCATTCGCCAGGATCATGCCACGCTGGTGCAGATAGTCAGTACTGAATCAAACGAGTCACTATGTCTCTCTATAAATGACTCTCACCCAAAATCAACTCACAATCAATTCAAGTTACCTGAAAACCCGCAGATGCATGGACATACTATTGATTTGTACAAGATATTGTTTGTCGTTATTTGAGACTATATAAACTCCTGATAGTCGCTCGTAATCAAAGTTGAACCACGGCACGTATATCGTCCACCATTGACTAATGAGTGGATGCCTAAACATCCGCCATATCAAAGCAATTAGGTCCCATGTCCTCAATTTGTCCGTTATTTGGATGTCCTGGGGGAGCTTAATCTCTCGGTATTTCAGGCATCGGAATAATGAAATTATACTTCCCTGAAGTCTGTATATATTGCGAATACTGGTGAACCAAATTACCCGTATTTAGCGGCCACACATTTAAACATTTTCTAGCAGAAGCAGGACTGAATCAATCTAGTCGCGTCAGATTAGTCAAATGAGTCAATTAGTCAATTTGACTCGACTAGATTAATTTACTCCCTTCTTCCATGATCGTTAACTTCACCGTGTAGTTCAAACGTTTTCATTATTAATCATATAGATAACTTTGCTCTCCTTTTACGTATCCTGTTTATCAATCCATTACTGTGTACTGCAATACGGAAATATTGATTTAAATCGAATTCTAAATTAAATGAATTATACTAATTGACCGATTCTGCCAAGCAGGTGGCAATTACCCAGCTGAAGATCATTTCTATGCCTGGTGAAAAAATTTGCTGTTCCTAATTTTCTTCTTCCTTCAATCACAAGATAAGCATATATAGTGAATGACTGTTACACTCCGAAAGACACAGTCAGCAATCGAATTCAACATTTGTATATTTGAATTTGCTAATCACATTTCCAAAATGTCGAAATGACGTGTAATTCCCACATAACTGTTAAAATTATGGGTTGAATGATTGAACCACAATAAACAACTCGTTATTATTCAGTAGACGTTATTCCGTCCATTAATTCTTATTGTAGGGTGGTTTCAAAATATTATATCATCTTGCAAGATTGTGGTATGATTTTTGCTGTTGGGATGCTTTTTCTGGGCTTTATAGGTCTGGAGAAAAGTGTTTGGTCTCTTCGAACCGTGTAGGTATATTAATAATAACGAATTTCCATAAAATTGGGTGAATTCAATTGAATTATCTTGTCGACAGTTTGTGGAATACCACGAGAGATAGAATGACTAAAATTTGACAATGCACGCTGTCGTCAAAAGCTGGCGTAAAGGTGGTCGACGAAAGTCGGTCGATCAAGTTTCCTAGTTACCATAATCCATCATCGTTCGTGTACAGCCTACAGTATGGACTTCAGTTCGTAACTCGTACCCTGATCAAGAATGATCCGTCATAGATCGTGAGTTGTGACCTGGTCGAGGTCTGGTCTTATATTATTTTCAGTGTGACCATGCCGAACAATTGTGGAAGTTGAACAATCGCGAATAGGGGGTAGAAAAGTGCCGCGAAAAACTACGCGATGCGAGACCTTGAATGGAAATTCGATGGAAATGAACCTTTAATGGCGTCTTTGCAGTATGCAAAAGATTCTTACCTCAAATTTCCGGAACACCCATGGCCTTCGGCACCAAAATGAACAGCATCTATTTATCATGGATTCTATACTATGCGAACAGTTTTGGGTTACGTTTGGGTATTTTGCCTCGATGTCTGAACCTCCGGTGGTGCTAATGATACTGATTCGTTCTACATCGAAGGCTGCAGCCTTCTGCACAGTCTGTGCAGTCAAAAAGCGAACGAAATCCGTTGAAAATAGGGTCTGGGACTTTCCGATTTAACATCGTGACGATTTCTGACATGTCGCAATCGTTATACAGCACAAATAACAACAATTGCAACTCGGCCAAGTTTTCAAATTCCACAACACGACGAAACTTTTTGATGGAAGACGCGAAGGGTGGGTATTTCTTTATTCCACAGGGTCGCACGCTTATTGTATAATTACAGATATTTTTTTCAAACGTGTATTGCTCACGCGTGTCACGTGGATACTTTAGGCATTCATGAACATGACTGCTACGTATGCTCGTCAAATGCTTGTCAAAAATTGGACAGACGATCCCGTGACGTACAATAAGTAAATATGTACCGCAAAAGGCAACCCTTTGCAATATGCAAACGAAAACGCTCGTGTGCAAAGACAATATTTTGAATGTATAATGAATATTTGGGTGCTGGCAAACGGACGTTGAAAAAGTCAAACACGGGGTCAGCTGGCGTTGATTCAAATCAGTAATTGCAAATAAGTTTATTTGCGTATAGGGTGAGATCGAAAGAATTTCACCATCCAGTAGCAACGGATATATTTTTATTTCACGATCACTTCGATACGTCCATTCCGTGTATTTTCAACACGACTTCAGGTTCTCGACGTTCTTGTATGTTTTTCAAGAATTTGAGCATAAAAAAACTTGTGTAATTGTATGAAGTAGAAAGGAGAAAAATGATTATCGAATCGCAAGTTTTTTTTTCAGAAAATCTGCGATGGAATCGTGAAAGATCCGCGATTTTTAGTACAGATAGTTTAGTTAATCTTGACAATTTTATGACAGCTACTCAATGAATCCAACGATTTCCCATCGCGTATATTATTTGTACAGATTAGCCCCTATAAGTGCGGTTTAATCCTGTTAAAATGTTTGCCCACAACAAAGCTTGAGGCACTTTCCGATCGGCCACATGTATATACGCCGATGTTAGTTTATGTTTGCTCAGCTTGGTCAAACACCGGAGCGTGCCTTTTAGTATGGGCCTTGCTGCAGTAGTCGCTTGCCTACCCCCGAGGCCCAAATGCGATTTCAAACTGAATGAATTTTATTTACCTTACGAAAATGAATAGGATTCTACAATACCAATGCTCTTTTACCAGTTTCACGATGCACCTTCACGGTAATCTTGGGGCGGGATTGAAATTCCAAATTCCAAATACTGCGAAAGGTTAAAATTCCGAATTTTTATACCACCGATTCGCAGTTTATAGAAAGATCATTTCCTCAAGAGTCTAAGTAGCCAATTTGAGAAATTTTGAATGGAAAAACACCGAAGGTTTGCAATTTCGAAAGCTAGAGATCCAAAAGGCCGAAAGGATTTTTTGACTTTCAGCTAAGTTTTGAATTCCCGGATCTTTGAGCTGTCTGCATTTCGACCTTTCTGAACTTTGAAGTTTCTAGAAACTTAGAATTGCGTCTCAAATGAATTCGGAATTTTCACCATTCGGAATTTGAATCCTTCCCCGTAATTTCCCACTTTTCATATAAAAAAATATTATTTTCATACTGACTGTTTTTAATGATTTTAAAGGAGTTACGTTTCTTTTTTATTCCTATTCAGCTGAATAGAATTGTACACATCGCACTGCATGGGACGTTGGAAATGATAACGATTTTCTGTTAGACTGATACAGTTGCGAGCGTATAAACGCGATTCCAATTAGCGTACTGACAGGATTTGCAGTTTCGTAACTTGACGCGATACACGGCTATACCTATTATCGTGTAAACCAATACAGAATGAACGTGTAGAACAGTTATAAATACGGTAAACATTCCGAGTGCAGCACTTAATCGAAATGTAGCCAGACAGTTTGTACACATGTTATAGCTGAGGGGATATAATTGCGAGTTCCTTCCTTGCGAACAGTATAACCTTTTGGTATTGGATTACCTTCTCAGTATGACAAACCACACAAAGAACGCCATTCTCGATATTCGATACTCTGCAGAATATTACCCCAGCCTTCACGATGCTTTCGAGAAAAGTCAATTGGGATTGCGCACGTGAAAATGTTGCAAAATTGTGTGAAAATGTTGCTCGTCAAATTTTGGAACTCGAAGTTTTCCATTCGTGTTGCCAATCTGCGAAGGTTTGATGAATTTGACAAAAGGTGTATGCCGCGGTGTACGGGGCGAAGATACGGGCTTTGAGTATTACATCTGTAATGACAATGACAGGTAATGTGTCATAATAAAATTCTCGATTGCATGTCACGAAGTAGGAAGGGCAGGGAGCCATTGCCCCGCCATGAGTATAATACTGTTCCATAATTCTATTATTTCATATTATACGCGTCAGTATAAAGCGATGACTGATGACCAAGGCCGTTCAACAAAGGTTCCCGGACGTTAATAGCCGTAGAATATTCCATTGGAAAAGTGAAAGAAATAAAATGACAGAAAAAAAAAAAATCATCCAAAAAAGATCCAAGTGGGCGGTATAATTCCGTCGTTTCTAAAATTGTGTTAAAAAAAAAGTGGCAAACTACCGTTTTTTCGGGGTGGAACACCGAGTTTTTTCCTTATTTTACCCGAATCATACTATATATTTATTTTTTTGTCAAGTTTTTTTTTTTTTACCCCCAAATGGGGTAAACCCCAGTGGGGGATACCTCGTCAATTTTATTGTTAGAGACTCATATGATCCTGTCGATCCCGTTGTCGCGTCATAGAAACCAGTGGTCACCGCTGTTTTCAGATTCTTTATTTTTCTTTTTTTCTTGTCTTATTTTGCAGTTTCGGACTTCTCGTCGTTTAAATACCTTCAGAGTTGATTTTGTTTAATTACTGTTACGCCTCACAGAAGTAATTTGTTGACTCAGTTTTTTTCTTACAACAGGTTACTAGTATTTCAAAGTGTAATTCAGAATTATTTTGGGTTATCAAGCCTTCGCCTTACAGAGTCGAAGGCTATATCAAAGAAAAAGTGGTTGTCGTGGAGTATAGGTCGCATCGTACATCGTAATCTTTTATCTGGAAGGAATTTTCTTTCAGGATTTAAGACTTAAAATTTTTCTAGGAAATTCTACGTTCTAATTCTAAAAGAGAGATTTTTTCACAATTAAGAATTATATATAATTTCGGGCGAAACTATAAATGATATTTGATGAAATCAATTTTATCATTCAAAATTTGTGGACTTCAAGATTTGTTTTCGTTTATTTCCAAAAAAAGTGTGTCATGTGCTCCCATCGACAGGAGTTGGACTTTATTTCTGGATATTATTGGTTCAACCCGAAATTAAATCATTGTATAAAATTCTGTAAAGCGAAGGCTTCAAAACCCAAAATAATTCTGAACTACACTCTGAAATACTAGTAACCTGGTGTAAAAAGACTAAGTCAATGAATTATATCTGCGAGGCATACCAGTAATTTGAAGAAAAAAAAATCTATTTTGAGGGTGTATACACCCTCGTAAGAATAAAAGAAAAAGAAAAGCAGAAAGTAATCACATCGCCGTTCAAGGGTCGCTGAAATTGTCAATTATATGGAAGATTTAAATTCTCTACTTCAAGCCCCGGAGTCAGGGGCTAATTTTGGATCGAGTCGACTCTGGTTTATTATAATATAATAACCGAGTGTTAACTAACGCCTTCTCTGAAGGGTACCTATACCTGCTCTCTGTCTCTGTTTTTCTCTCAGTCCCACTCATCGGTGGAAATGAATTTCTTGTCTCTTTCGCACCCTCGTCCAGAAGGATGTAAACGTATATGAATTGGGGTGTGTATAGATGTAGGCATACATTCGTAGACGCGTTTATATACATACACACATACATAGGCATAAATATATATATATATTCTACAGTAATAACAACCAGCGGGGAGTTACACCTAGTAGGTACTTTGGCGAGGGGTGACGAGGCTGCAGAACGGGTAGGGGTAGAAAAGCGGCCAGGGGGTGACAGGGGGAGAAATTCAACGCCTGGCGTCGACATCACCAATTAGTCACCAACGCTTAAAAACAGCAGGGTGCCAAGTTCGTATTGCAGCGGAGCTCGAGCATTTTATTGCAACGCCTTGGCTTACCGCGGTCCAGAATATCTCACTATCTCTATCTCTATCTCTATCTCTATATATTTAATGCGACCGAGTAACACGACAACTATTTCAAACACAGATCTTCCCCCTTTTCTAGGGGCTTGGTTTTCGACATTTTGTGCAAAAACTTTGATATATTTATGTCGTGATTCGGTTGGTTCAAGTAAAGAGCGAAAGAAGCTTTTATATTATACAGGCATGTTAACTTTTGACATTTGGTTAGATAAAAATTATTATTATTTTTTTTTTTGTTTCTTCCATGGTGAAATTGTGTTGCAATTTCGGCTTGTCACGTAGGTACATACTATGTAGCTGTATGTATACAAGGTCGAAGGAAACTTGGGGATAAAGAAATTTAGTCAATGTGTGCGAGAGAACGCGAAGGGTTCCTGCAAGCTGTGGGCTTTGCAGAGGGTCCTTTGGGCCTTCTGCAAGAATTTTCCTCACGGCCTGCTGGCTGTTATTGACACTCTTCTAACTCCGTTCAAATTGAACAGAGACACAGAGACACGGATATATACTACGCCGCGTGCCAACTATAATACTCACACTTCAAACAAAAACCCATGTTTTGTATTAGCGCAAATCGTCCTTTGCTCCTTTCAAAAGATTATTTCTTTCCCAACTCTCAGCGGTTTGGGGACCAAGGAATAAATAAATCAAAACGTCCCTCTTTCCACAATCGTAAAAATAAACAATAAATATTAATAAAAGAGGATCATTTGCTTTGCGATCAATGATCAATTCGTATTTCTTCATTTTTATAAGAAAACAATGAAAGAAACCGAGTTTCTTTGTAATTCAAAGAGTCCACGGTGCCAGAGCTGTGCTGATAACATTCGTAATCCGATTCCCAAAATCGAGGGTAGGTAGGTATAAATTGTAACGTAACTGCCGGCAGAGGAAATACGAATGTGAGCAGAGATGTGATCCCTGAATGAAGGTGAGGGTATCTATACATATGATCCGAGGAAGAAGAACAGATGTAGGTATATATCAACGAGCAATTATATGGATATTTTACATTAATTATATCCGACTAAAAAGTAACCCTTTGTATCAGAATAATATTTCTATCAGATCCACTCGATTAGGCAATTAAGGCTGGGCGCCTGCAGCTTTCCTTCGTATAACAAATAGCCTTTGTATAATTCTGTAATTAAAACCAGTACCCACCGCCTTATACCCTTCATATCTATGTATATCTATACATATATATGTACATATATACATTACATACAAACACGTATATATGTATACCTTTACCTTACAAACAAGCAGCCCCCTGGCTGGTAGGTAGGTAGGTATGTACGTATGTACCAGGTACCTAAATACCTACATAGGGATATAGAGAGGAAAGCGTGCGAGAGAGTAAAGGCAGAAAACCGTAGACTTGCCTAGCTAAATACGCGGTATTAGCATACCTGCTCATCGCAGGTATAAGAGAATATCGTCCGGTAGGTATAAAAATGATAATAATATTATTATTAATAATGATAATAATAGTATAAGAGATGTGCGAATAGTGACGCGGGGCGACGAAGAGAGGTAATGGAAGTAAGGAAAACCCGAATTAATACAGAGACAAGATCGCTAATGTTCCGAAAAGTTTTTAGTGCTTGGGTTTGGGTATAAAGCGTTGAATAATTTTGGCATTGTAACTTTTGAGTGTATAATTGCCAAGCGGTGACAGAGCTTTTGAGGAGCAGCCAGGGTAGATCGTAAATTGAGTAGTTTGAGAAATCCCATAGCAGCTTATAGTAGTCTAACCGGAATAACTTTATAATAACCGTCTCCTACAGTCATTTGCCGAGTAACTAGAATATGTGCATCCATCTACATTTCAATAAAAAAAACACAAGGTTCGATGATCATTGACGCTCTGCAACAAAAAAAAATGTTGTTGGATTTACAAGAGTCGGGGACAAGCGAACTTTCTTGTAAAAATAACAGGAATTCTCGGTATTAGATACAACCGCGATTGTAACTTTAACAAACAAACCAGTGATTCGTACCAGAGTTTCTGTCATTTTTACATAAAAGTTCGCTTGTCCCCTATGTTGCTGCTGACTCTTGTAAATCCTACGATAATTTTTCTCCTTGTGACTGATGAAAAATCATCACAATGCACAAGCTTCAGCAATCTTTTTTCGCTTATCAAGACCCAAAATACTCAAATCTTTCCTAGACTCGACATAATTCGCAGATATAACATTCTTAGCCTCCATTACGTCACAGGAATAGAAAATTGTCGAACAAAATTTCCTCATCTTTGCCCCTCTGGCTAACGCATGATTCAGAACACACGCTCTTCTGTTCTGAACGAATAAGCTCAATGTTTTGAAAAATTTCTGGATGGAAAAATTTTAAACTCTACAGGATTATAGCCTATGCCCCGAAGATGCGAAACTACCGTATTCCATTGAATTTACCAACTGATCTGGCACAGAACATCATAATGATTAAAAAATCACGAGAAGTTCGGGGCAAGCTAGTCGATCGAGTTTATTCTTCCTTCGGATCTATAATACGACTTTGAAATTTATGTGAAATTTTCTCATGCAGCAAGGTATATCAGATCCCTGGATCAATGTTGTGGACTCAGGGGACACGTACCTACAAACATATTGCGTAGAATTACAAGCGGAGCACTCGAAGAGTACAAGTAGATAAATAATAGGGTACACAGGTCCAACGCGTTGCGCGCGCTACCCTTAGAGCTTTCGTCGACACGCGACCGCCCTCGTAAAGGTAGCGTGGCAGTGACACGCGGCACGCGTGTTCGTGACTGTTAGTCCTGAGCTTCCGAGGCCCACGTACATCGACGTTGAACCTAGACAAACGCTGAACACCATCGATCAAGAATTCACAAAAATTTCCGGATTTTGAGTCTCGAGATCCTTCGCGACTTCGGAACTCATCAGATTTTTTTGTATCATGGATCGCGAAATAGATGTTGAGCGGTAACAAAAAATAAATAAATATATATATATGTATATATTTCCAAGTTGGTACCACGCAGGGAATCTATTGATATCTCAGTTCAAAACTTTCAAACCGTTCCCTAAGCTCTAGTTTGAGACAGAAAAATCTGAAAATACTTCAGTTTATGTATTTTCACGAGACCTCTCGATTCAGGCCAGACTCGTGACGATCGGTCGAATAGCTGCGGAGAAAATGGGAAAAAAACTGAAAAACGCGTTTTTTTTGAGGTTATGACCGGTCGTTGCAGTCCGTGGGGCTGAAACTTGGGGGGAATCATACTTTTTCGCGGAAAAATCGTTCTGGAAAAATTCGGTGACAGGGCAATTTTGACACGCTTATTCTGCTATACCATTTTCGGGATTTCCTCCTCCACGATTTTTTAAATTGAAATGGAGACACAAATTGCAAATAATTGGAATCGCGCCTCACGGTTAGGTATACTTGGCACTTCGCTGTCGAAGACTGAAAATTTGCTTTAAAATTGCGTTGAAAAATATGAGATTGGTTAATTGACGAGTCTGTAACAAGTTCGTGATTAACTAGAGATCGAAGTACCCGCAGATGAAGTTTTCCGTCAGCCTCGAGCGACCCTGTCAGCAGATATGGGCAGCAGCATTATACAGGTTTACAGTATTACATGCCAGCGATACATTTTTCCTGCAGGTGAATTACAGGAAAGAAAAAAAATATAATTAAAACGAAAATGCCCTTCTCCTGCAGTGTCGATGAGCAAAATGAATGAAAAGAAGCGAAGTTTCAGAAGCTCGAACAGCCATCGTCTATATTAAATAATTAAAAATCATGGCGCAGGAGTTGAGAAGGAAATTGCTAGCATAAATATAATACAAACTTTGTACTGCAGAAATCTTCCGATTTCATGTCAAAAAAGGAATAGAAGCGGTGAAAGTCTCGTTCACCGATCGTCGAATATAGACACAATAACGTACGATTACGTAGACATTATATAGCATATAACCCGTCGGTTCATAGGTCGAAGCTCTTTCATCTTATCGCAGTATCAACGTCAAACGCAGGCTTTGCGAAGGCTCGGGCGGTTCTGCCTTCACTCCTCACTCATCCCTGTATACGTGTAAGCTTACCCTTGGCTTACCCCACGTGTATCAGGGGGATGGTGCGTTCCACGAGAAATCGCGAGGCGACTAGCCGTCCGATTCGGGGCCTCCGGGCAACGCTGCTGATGTCGAGATCGCCTGAATCTATCGTCCATTTTTTTTTTTTTTTTTTTTTTTTTTCATTCAAACCCTCATCGAGAATTCTTCGAAAATTCAATTTTACTCAGGTTTTCACTGGGTTATGGTATTTTTGAGTAGAGCTATTCAAGTCACGGAAAGTAGAATTTATTTTTGCGGTAAGTGATGTTTCACTTGATCACATTTTTTTGGTCTGTGTATGTTATTGTTCGAAAGATAAACCAATATTTTGAATGAACGGACGCCTGCCTTTCTGATGGGTTAATCTGGTTTCGGGATAGGATTGAAGTTCCGAATTCCAAAAATTCCGAACGGTCAAAATTTCGAATTTATTTGAGACGCGATTCTGAATTCCTATAAACGGAGTAGTTGAGAACTTGCAAATTCCGGAAGGTCAAAAGGCAGACAGCTCAAAGATCCGAAAGTGAAAAACTCGGAAAGTGCAAAAATCCGCAAATTTAAGGGAAGCTCATGACAAAGCTGTCAAATAAACGACGTTACACGCGCGAATTCTGAGATTCGGGGTTTTGGTCTTTCGAATCGTCAGCTTCCGGAATTTTTAATTTTTTTTACTAAATTACGAGTTATTTGCGCGCCGCAGTTAAATTCTGATTTTGCTCGCAAAAGGTACTTCTTTCAAGTTTTGCCATTCGCTGTTTGCTTCAAATCGCTACAGCTTCCGAACTGTTGGATCAATTTCAACGATTTTTTTACCTAGAATCTGTGAACTATTGAACACCCGTAGAAAATTCCAAGTCCCACAATTCAATATTTCCAAGTGAATTTCCCTCAAAGTCCATTGTGCACGAAGACCTACTTTGGATAACTGTACATAAGAAGCCAATCCCATACCTAATTATTTGAATACCATTACCGCATGTAAGATAGGTACCTCCAGTATCAATACGTAAATTGGTTTGCCAGTATGACTTACCCATGTCCAAATGAATATCGTCGCAAAGGCGAATAACATATATGACGAGATTTGTCGAATGGTCTTCTGCGTAATTCTTGGTGGGATATCGAGGAATGGATTCGCCTGGTTGGGTTCGCAACACCATGAATGATCGGATCAGGGTGTCTCCCTAGGTTGACCCTCATCTCTTCGGCCCCAAGAGCGGTGGGAGTGTTGAAAACAGAAGCCGCGGTGCCCCGAAGGAGGCCACGTGGCGAACCGCCGCTCATGGCTTACGAACTGTTGAACCGGGTAATTTCCAAGCCCTGCGGCCCGAACGAATTAATAAATTAGGCAAATTAATTGGGGGAATATTGCTTCTTTCTTCTTGCGTGCAACTGACAAAAAAGACCTACCGCTCGATGACGTACATCCGCATATAAAACCGCCTGGTCTCCCGGAGGCGACGGAGCGAAAACAGATTGCTCAACGATCGGAGCAAATTTTCACCAAAGTCACGCCGACGAACGAGAAAAGATCGACTTCGATCTTAAATCTATCTTTTTGAGGATATTCGAGATCAGTGTTTGGATTGAAAAAAAATTATCATTATTTTGCAGGGTATCTAGTCAGGAGTTCTGATTCAACACCCACGTCATGGCAGAGAAAAATGGTACATGGGGTCAGAGGAATTGAGTCCTGAATTTGATTCAACGGGCATTTATCGTACGATGGAAAAGAAGAGAGAGAAAAAAAAAAAAAAAAAATTGGAGGTGAGTATCGTGTGGAAATAAATAACTTATGGAAGGGTTCCATAAATCTTTTTTGTTCCTATTAACTTTAGCACGAGTCTGTTGTTCCAAGATGGCTGATACCCAGGCTCGAAAAGCTTATACGCTCCCTCAACCCCCGAGGATCGACGACGCAACCTTTTCGCAACATTATTACGAAGAAGCCAAAGTTTCTCGTATGATCAATGCGATTCCTCCACACCCAAACGGGCGGGAGTCGAGAATTGAGGAGAATAAAATGAAACGGGTATTGGTATACATATACGTATGTGTATACAAAGAATCCCATATCCCAACATACACACATACGTACAAGTATATAATAGTATATAAGTCACTCACGTCCCTTCGTACGTCTTCACGACTACACACGTACCACCCTATGTGGAATTATGTATACAGGGATCCGTTCAAACGTGACATAGTTTCTTTTGATGAGAGAGGAAAGATCAAAAATCGAATAAGACGAAGAAGAAAAAAAAAGGAAAAATTTTTAATGAAAAAAGAACTTGAGAAACTTTTAAATGTGCTTCTGAAACACTCTAAAGCGATATATGTTACAAGTCGCTTTGAACCTAACCTAGCTAACGTAGGAAAAATGAATTTGACTGGAATTCTATTGGTTTTTTCCAAAAAGTAAAACACTTAGCCACTTTTTGCAATAGTAAAGCATTATTCTCCTGAGTTTCATTCCGGCAGGTCGTATCGTTTGGAAGAAACTACGAATCGCGTTTTCGAGTTGGTAACAATTGGTAATACATGGAATTCTGAGCATGGGAGTCTGTCCAATATGCCATTACTATACCAATTGTTCTCACCTCAAAAACGCGAATCGTATTTTCTCTATGACCACTCAACCGATCCGAATGAACCTTCGACGAATGAATTCAGTTTTTTGGCAGAAAGTAGTCAAGTATGTGATTTCGTCAAGAAAACTGATAAGATTCCAGCAAAACTCGTATTTTTTATGTTAGCTAGGTTAAGTTGGAAGTCATCTCTGCTATGTCACCTTAAGGTGCGTTTCTCGGTTTGAATGTGCTCGTATCTTCCGGTATATAGTTGGAAGCGAAGCAATGCCATATTTAAAACGATCACCCTGTGTACATGAGCTGTGTGTATATACCTATAGGTATTATACACATACGTACAAAGAGAGCGAACTGAGATTCGGCGGGCCCCCACGACTCGACTTGCGATTATTCAATTCATCGGCCTGTCAAAAACACCAGTGCACCCTGGGCACCGTGGCTCCACTCTCTCTCTCTCTCTCTCTCTGGCCATTCTCTCTTGGTTCGTATTCACCGTCCTCTTCTAACTTTCGCGTCCACTTTTCGTACGGTCACGTTTTCCGGCAGTCCTCTTCTTCCTCTTCCTCTTCCTCCCTCTTTATCCCTAGTCCCTGATCCCCGATCCGACCAACGATTAGGAGCAATACGCAGCGATTACTGCCCCCCCCCCCCCCCCCCCCCCCCCAATACTGAAACGGACTTTCATCCCCCAAAGCGTCGATACGCCGTCGAGTCTCGACCACAACCAGGCGCTTGAATTGATTCTTTTAGTCCCTTTTTCAATCCATTTTTGATCCACCGTCTTGGGATCTATTCTAACTATATCTTTACTAGCGATGCCGATTTAGAGAGAAGAAAAAAAAAAAGAGAAAAAAGACAAAAACAATGGATTCAACACTATCGTACTTCGCGGGCCTGGAAATATGACCATCAGTTAGTAAGGAATAAAGGGGCTTAGAATATCACTAAAGGCATGTAATTGATTTGCTTTTACCCAAAGTAAATCCTCGTCGAATAGGAATTCGATTAATCTGCATTGATTGTTCTGTATCAAGCTTGATGAATAGTATTGATACTAACAGTAACTAACTTGTCTAGGAAGGGATTCTTTATCGGATTTTTTGAAGTTATTTTGAAAATGAAAAACTTGACTCCATCCCAATTTGAGCGAAGTCCCCGCTTAACTTTTCCTGACCCTTAGATCGGGCCTTTGTCGGTTGGAATCGAATCGCAGAAGAGATAATAACGAACACAGCTGTGGTCCTTCGGCTCATTGGCCAAACCCACTTTTTAGCTACTGTTTATCCCTTCAAGGGAGCGAAAGAGTGATCATAGTGTGCGATGGGCGATGGTCGCTCATGGCAATTCTAGCTCCAACCCCCCTATAGCCACGGGGAAAACCCCACTTGAGAAACGAGTGGACTCAAGATTATTCCGCTCGTCGAGGAGCGATGCCGGATTTCGGAGACCGCAAACAGAGGATATATTCCATTGTGAAGCAAATCAACGAGCTATGGGATTTTGGAGCTGAATTACACCCCAGTATGTATATAATTCAAGGTACGTGTAGAGAATGTTCCAAAGTACTCTGAGTGTGAAACACAGGATGCGGATATGATCTCGAAAATCTTGATCAAGAAAAAAGGTTCATTTTTTGATTGAAAAACTAATCATTTGTTCAGACTCGGGTATATTTTGGAAACGGATGATGTTCGGAGAATATTTATGACCGTATAGGAGAAATAAGGGAGGAGAATAGCGACAAACATTTTGAGGGAAAGGATGCGAGAGAATCGTACGGGGTGTGGGAGGTGGAGACAGAATTCAGCCGCGCAGGGCGCGTGACGTGATATTAATTAACACGAACCCTTCGGCGTGGCCGTCTCTGTCTGGCTCGACCTCAAACGCGTTATCGCCAACTTTGTCGCACCGGTGCGTCGGCCGCGAAGTGCGGGTCCGAGGGTCGCCAAGTGTCACACAAGGCACACCCTGCAGCCCTGGAGAGGCATAACCAGAGTCAGAGTGTGGAAAGGTCCACCACGCACAGCAATCACCCCAGGTAAACTGAGTTACGACCCAGCTCCGAGTTAATTGTGTCCGATGATATTTATGATTTCATTAAATTCAACCATCTTTAACTCCGGCATACTCTGATCCTCATACTCTCCGATATTTTTAGTATAAAAGTCTGAAAGTATTCTTCATACAGTGAAGTTAATGCTCTGACTTGCATAATGGGAAAAGGACTTAAGCAGTAGCGAACCGTAAGCACCGGAAGACAGTAGTGTCCATCCAATTGGCGTTTTTTGATCTTTTAACAGTAAAATTCCGCACTCGGCGCATTATGCCTGGTTCGTGCAAGGGTCCTAAGTGTCTCAACTTAAAAATCAACCAATCAGTAGCCATGCATGCCACTGAAGAATCCTCTCTATTGGTCTATTCTTAAGTTACGGCACTTAAGGACGTATGCAGCCATTAATCAGTCTACACTGAGAAAAAAGTATCGTTGAATCGACCAGAATTCTGCAGTTGAATTAACATAGTAAAACAGTTTCACTATTGTTGAACAGAATTTTGTTGAATCGACAGAAAATCAGCAACAAAATTACTTTGGTTAGATTTGCCAAACTTGTTTTCTACAGTCTTAAGCCTGTGATGAAGGCAGAGCATCACTGCCGAAAACACCAGGCACCATATGCAACAATTTCGTTCGACTAGATTGAATTAGTCCTTTTTCAAAAAACCTAAAAGACTTGGTCATCATGAGAAATGTCCAAGTCATGTACACCTTCAATTGTAAATCCCAAATCATAGAAACTCAATATTTTTCAACCACATGCCACGCATCCCATACGATGAATAAATAAAAACGGTCGAGCGATTGATTGAATTGTTTAGTGAAAAGATGAGATCAGCTGGGAGTAATGTCGCCGCGGCATGTTGCCATATGAGAACTAATCGTAAGTCGGTGAAGGAATCAGTCCGTTGGTATCACAAACAGCTAGAGAACGTTGCAGTTCCAATTTTTCTGCGAGATATTGGATTTCTTCTATTCGCATCCTTCTTTTCCGCTTTGTTATTGTCGTCTTGTTCTTGTCCCTCGCTTGCCTTCCCGCATGTTGTGTTTTTTCCCCCTCCAAACAAAGCAATCTTGGGCACACGGAGCAGTAACGCCAACGTGTGACTTCAAGGTGTCAATTCACACACACTGCCCAGACCCAGACCAGCCAAAGTCATAGAACTTACTCAATACGTCTTCATTGTCATGGCAATAGCAGAAATTGCGGTTCACTGTAGAATTCTGCAGCATGAATTGTCTCATTCATTCAACGGTCATTCGCTTCATGATCAAATACGACTTATCACTTTGAATAAGCACGTTTTTGGATGAAGTCTCACAATTGTATTATAAATAGTAGACTTAGGATGAAAAGTAGGTATAGTGTGATTAAACTTGGAAGTTTTATGGTTGTTTTTTCATAAAATTGTAAACGCACAGTTCACGAAGGTGCGATCTTGAAAGTATATATCAAGTTTATCGCATACGATTATCACTTCGGCCTGGGCATGTACTATATTCAGTATATAATATACTAATAATTTAGCTACTGTTAAATAAAAACGCTGTCAAATTAGAGGGGCCGTGAATCAACGTTGTATAATAATATATTCCATGATATACATATAATAAGTGAGAAGCAAAAGGCAATGCCGTATATATACGCCGGGGACGGTAGTAATAATATTATACTGATAGGGGGCAGTTATAAACACATGACGCTCCGAGCCTTATACCTCTTATAGTATACAGATATACATACATCGATACACACACACACACACACACACACGTGTAGAATTCATCTAAATACATACATCTACCTAATACAGCGCACAGAGACGCGGGGAGCTAATATTCTTCGGATGCGTTGAATGCGTCGAATCGAGCGTGAAATCAACTTTATTAGTTATTTCTCCCGCGATAATGCCGCATCAAATACGTATGATATTACCCAATTGTATCATGAAATATAGCATATTGGTTATAGATTATATATCGACTTATATATAAGGATCTGGTCAAATATAATATCATCATTCATTCAGAAAACAAGTTTGCCAAATCCAATCAGAATAATTTTGTTACTGATTTTTTTTTGTCGATTCAAAAAAATTGTCTTCAACAATCCTGAAACTGTTATGCTATGTTAATTCGAGCAAATAAATGGCAGACAAGAATCTTTTGTTAAATCAACTCCACATTTCGTTGCCTCTATATCTACGAAATTTTCGGTCAATTCAGTAAAATTCTTGTCGATTCATCGATAGTTTTTTCTGATCCTCAAAGCTGATCGTATCAGTATATCGTGGATTTTCTTCCAAACAAATTTAACATACTAATGAAAACTTGCAAACACATGTATTTTTGCTATTGATCAGTGCCGATTTCGTCGTGTTTCCAGATAGATGTGATTTTGAAATGGGAAGATTTCTTGTATATGGACGATGCCTGATTCCCTGATACGAATAAAAATGATTATTGGAATGAGATTGAAATTTGCACCCTTAGAGTTTGGCTCGCGTTAAAAGAATGAATAATTATCCCTCTCTGGTATAAAATGAATCGTTTCGTTACCCTCCCTCCGTAACTGGGGCTCTTTTAACCCCCTCCGAACAATTCCTCATTCCTCTTCCATGATGGGATCCGCAAGCCGTGGGTTATATAAGCTAACGAAACCAACTTCAGCCTTCAGCCAGTTCACCCGCCCGCTCGCCCTGGCTCTTATAATAATTCCCGATTCCCGCCCGATGTTCATTTCATTATTTTTTTCTCCCTCGCCGAGAGGGTGATAAGTCGTGACGTCGACGAGGTTGGTATTATTCCGAATTGGGTGTGGCCGAAATCCCCACTTCTCTCACTGGGGTTCGCCCTTCCAACATTTTCATTGGTCGTCAGATGAGGGTTGCTAGGGATGCTGGGGGATAGTCGCAGTGTAGTAGTATAAGAAGAAGTGGAAATACCATCTAATAGACGCTATTTCACCAAAACGAACTACCTAAACCCTGCTCAGCTATAGTCGGTTGGTTCATCGCTCCATATACATACATCACCGGAACGATGTAGTAATACTGAAATCGGAATATACCTCTTTATATTATTACTCACACCAATCTCCTCGGTTACTGCAAATCCACCGATCGTAGTTGAAATGCTCGGAGAATGGTCACTCGCCATATCCAAAGGTATCCCTCGATATTATACGTGAAAGGGAACTATGCCGAAAATTTCTTCCTGGTATGGGTTCCACTGGGTATATGAGACTATGATTCTTTTAGAAAGGAGGAAAATTGAGAACCTGTCAAATTTTTCAATACTGCAGGCACTTGCCAAGCATTGCGAAAACTTATCGGGAAGTTGAACTTGCGAAAGTTTACGTTTTCAATTCAGGGTTGATCATATATATTTACGTAGATATACATATAGGGAGAAATGTCAGAGCCTATACGAGTATTGCGCGATAAAAGTTTTTCAGTTAGCTCGAGTTTCCGTGTACACTCTCTCCCTCTCTCTCTCTCTCTCTCTCTCTCTCTCTGGAGAGATGAAATTTCATAATGTTGATAAAAATGAGTTTTCCTCGAAGCTTGAGCGATCCGGGTGAGTGGGTAGAAGCTGACATCAACCCCCAAGGCAAAATTAGTCAGTACATTGAGTGAAAAATCATCTACTCTGAAAGTCTGGAAAGAGGATAATAAAAAGCAATGGGCAGGAAATGAGAGTAACCAAGTCCATTTCATCCCTCGACTGAAATAATACAGTAACTGTGAAGCACAGGGTATAGGGAATGGCTAGATAACGTCTTGAAGTATCCCGTGTATTAGTCGGCAATGCATTTCGACGCCATAAAATAAAAGCTCCCTCAACCAAGGTAGGTAGGTACATACAAGAAAATCTCGTGGCATAAAACGCCCTCGTACAGAGGACTAGGGGGAGATAATAAACTTGATAAGGGTGTAGCTTCACCCCTTTCCCCACTTCTCACCGCGCACCACTCCACAGCATATCCCTACCCCTAAACCTCATGGAGGGTGTGGCCTCGTCGTTAAGCTTGGAATCGGATTGGTCGGTTATACTGAGCTTTCGTCAAATAAAATCCAATCGTTGAGTAAAGGAATGCGAATCTCGAGGCTTTTTCCGTGCCTCTCCCTTTAAGGGGGTGTGCAGTGCCGTTTGATGGGAGTATGATTTTATTACGGCATTACCAAGCAAGCCAAACCCCGAATACCCCGGCTTATAGTCTGTATTATCTCACCTTGGGGCGGGAGGTTGCCAACTGGGCGGATAGGGTGGTACGACAGAAGGGGGGGGGGGGGGGGGGGGGGTTAGATCTACGCTTTTGTGGCTTTCTCGTTCGGGGGTTGCTCGTGGCACACGTTGCGAGCCCCCCTGTGCTTATGTCAGTTCACATTCCGGTGTCGAACCTTCGCCGCACATAGTCTCAGTCCGTTTGCTTTCCAGCTGCACCCTAACTGCAGTAGCGAAAAGCTGTACGTGTTCCGAGTAAAGCTATCAAGTCAGTGCAGTGATTACGTTTCCAAAAACCGAAAGTACCGATAGTGATTTTGTGTATTCTGTATACTTGTTATTCTACAATTACGTCGTGTGCAAATACAACCAGTGAAAAATTAATCGGTAAATTATTGCGAGTGATACGAGAAGTTGAAACGGTGACGAACATGAGCCTTTTCAGCGAGTGGTTTATCACTCGTTTTATTTAATTTTATACCTTTGAAGAATATCGGTAATAGGTACAGTATAGTAGATTACTGTGTGATGTTCCCGTCGTCGGCAGCGATGTTAAAGAACTTGCAACAGAGTGCTATGACAACGTCACCGTTCCTTATGGAGAATTTACTCCAGAGCAAAGGTCCAGGTGGCGATTTTGCCAGTTTGACTCTTAACCTGGCAAGCTACGTTGCTCGTCAACGGGAAAGAATGGAGTCGGAAAATATCCGGGTACAGAACGAACGGGAACAACAAGACTTTGAAAGAATTCACGGGAGGACTGGAGAAAGGTCAAACGTCAGTGACATGGACCGTTGCAGGATGGACAGAGTGAGTCACGAGAGGATTCAAACCCTGAAGGATAGATCGCAGGATATTGAAGTTGATAGAAGGTCAGGTTCGGTAATGGACGTTGATTGTAACGACCATGGACCCGACGGGGGTATAGACAGGTTGAACAACGTTATGGAAAGACTAGCCGAGAGGATGGAGAACAGATCGAGTTCGGCAATGGACTCTAATCACTCGATGGAAGAGGACCGGATATCTGGCGACGCCGATAACGGACTTCCGGATCGTGATAGACTCTCGTTACAAATGGAAAGGGGGTTTGAAATTGGCAGGACCGTTATGAGGACCTCGGACGAGATGAGGATGCACCTCGAAAGAGAAGCTGATAAAATGGACAGGATCAGCGAAGAGACTTGTACATGTGGCGATGATCGTTGCACGGGGACAGGGTGCAGGAGAATTCAAGAAAAAGAAAAACCTCAGCTGAAATTTAGCGTCAACGCCATCCTTGGTGGGAATCACGACAGGCGGCCAAATCCTGGTAAATAAATTTCAACTTGAATAAGCTGCACCCCTTCAATTTTAGTATGTGACATACTTCAGGAACCACATGAACATTCAATCCCCTAACTATTGAGCGTTCGGTAAGTACAGGGAAATCATCGTTTTGGTTTTCCAACTACAGCACAACGCGACGCAGTGTCAACATTTCAGGTGTATTCCTTTACCCGGATTGGCCGTTTACACTGGAAATGTTAACACTGTGTCGCACTGTGCGATAATTGGAAAGCTCCCGATGAGCGGCGCATTTTGGAGAAAAAGTAGGCTCCAATGGTTCTATAACCTCTGGGGTTGATGAAATTGCGAAAAACTGTCATCCTACCGTGATGGGTATGATTCCGGAGATAAGGGATGTTCGGTATTGAAGTGGGTGGATTATTACTTGTACGACGATATCATCATTTGGGTCGAGTGAGAAAGTCCGAGAGAGAGAGAGAGAAATGTCCACCTACATTTAGAGTTCGCACAAAGAGGAGGGCACAAATCAGTGTCAAGAACAGACTTCTGTCGCCGAGCCCTAAATCTCATCCGCACACCCTCAAGACGAATCGCCCTGTGCGTACGCTAAAAGGGGGCCATCCTCTTGGGTAGAATTCGCGTCAGTTGGCGCGCCACTTATACCATCACCCCTCATATTGAGCCGTTACAATGGGTCTTCATAATATTGAACAAGTAGCATATCCGCAATGACTTTCACAGCACATACCCCCTTAATTATAATACGGCCAAAGGTGATTGTGTTCGTGCCTCAAACTGAGGCCTAGAGTGGGAATAATTTTCAGGAAATTTCTCATCCTGGTACAATTTTAACGGATATATATTTTAAGCCGGAAATAATAATTGTTGATGGTTTGAATTTTGGCAAACGTGGAGTGGGTCTTCCATCCCGATATTTGATTGTGTGTTGCCAGTCGTATGCATACGTATACATATAGTGGTCGTAGAAACGTTGCATTTAACATTAGTGGATTGTTGACGAGCTCTGCTGCATGGACGGCTTTTATGCATTTGTCGGTTGGCAAATGCATCGATGGTGCCACGTGCATGTGTCATCCCCTTCCACCGAACCCTCACAATCCATCCGCTCGATTATACGTCATGTTGATATGTTGCGAAAATAATATTCAGCGAAAAACTGATTCGTGATACATATGGTCGAGTTATAAATGATCGGAGGTTGAATTGGGATCTAAAATACTAGATACTGATAACATGTTATCGACAAACGTTGATCACTACTTTTTAACGGCCATAAATAAACTGCTGAAACTTTTCCCAATCCACAAAATGATGGATAATCATTTCGAATGAAATTTTAGCAATTTCAGAACTTTGCTCACTCTGATTCCTCCTTATCATTTGATAACGCAAAAATGCAACCGAAAACATTCTATAGCAGATAAATTGAACTTGGAAGAAAAACTTCTTGCATTGTTCAAATTCGATTGAATTTTGTTTTTAAATCATGATACATGATGCGCCGTCGGGAATAAAATTGGGTGGAAACAGCATAGGGAAGACCACCCCAAGCAATTCTTACGTCATCTGAACAGACCTTGTATACTCTATTGAAACTGAAACCTGCAACGGTATCTAGTTAATAAAGCATCGAGACCTAATCCCAAAGAAAAACCACGAACGTTAAGCCGCCCCAAAAAAGGCTACAACTGTAACAACACAAGGCAGGACCCTAGACCGTATATATATATATGTAGGGCTAAATCTCTAGCGGGGTTAAAAATAATTCCTATTCAATGTTTCCGTTGGAATCTAAGCCGCTATTAGTCGGAGCTATCTAAAGCGAGGCTCTCATTGGTTGGCCATGAAAACAACGATTAAAGGCGATGAGTATTTTATGGGGTCTTCTTTCACAATGGCAGAACGTGTATAGGCCATTGTTGGGTATTGTCTGCTCGACGCAAAGCAAACCCTCGACTAAGCCCCATTATTTTATTATTTTCAAACACGTCACTTTTTCCCGGACCACTGGGCGTGGCGGATGAGATAAAAAATATTAAAAATAGTCTTCGGCCCAACCCCCTCCGCGTTATTGTCACGGGGGACTTGGTCCAGGGATCCAAGGCAGTTTATGTACGAAGGCGAGAACCGAATATATATTTCGCATAGAAAGGCTCTCACATTGCTTTTGCATTCACGTACGTCACCGACGTCCCGGATTTTTTATTTATCCATTTTTTTTTTTCTTTTTTGCTCTCAACTTTTCACTGTTTGTCATCCCAAATACGACCCTCAAATATACCCGCCCTTCGCGATTTATCGTTCATCGGAATCCGTCGCCAAAAGCTCGAACAGCGATCTTCTCATTGAAGTTTGTGAACCATTTCTAAATATGATTCGTTATCAAGAATATCCAGATAATAGGTTTTAACGGAAATATTATTATAGGCAATATCGCGACAGCAGTAAAACCCAACAACGAAACGAACGGATAATAAAATATTAAAACAATCCTCCGCAGCTGTCTTTATGGCGACGTCTTGTTTCGTTTATGATAGCCAAGACTCTGAATGAGTTATTGCTTTCTTGAATTATAATCTGAAATTTAATGATCGTTCTATAACGAACCGGAGATTAAATCAGTCCCACGATGGGACAAAGTGACGCTAGCCTATTATCTCTTATCCGTTACCATTTCATCATCAAACCATCAATATGGCACCAATGTTCGTTTTTTCAAAAATCTCGTTCGAAGCAAATGATTACATCCTAATTTGTTTTTACTTTTTGAGTCAACATTCACCGCCTTTCCAGCTACTAAGATTGGTTCTGATCTCGTTGGACGGTAACATTAGAAGGTAACGTTCAAGAGTAGCATTAGTATGTTTATGTTTAGAGCCAAATGAATAGCCGACAGAAATGCTGCACTGCCAAACTCCTATTTCTTACCGTCTAACTAGTTCAGAATTAATCTCACTGAATGTACATACGTACTCAAACAAGAAGTACAGTAATATGAATTATACAGGCATATACGATACCTATACCTACTACAGGGACGTGTTCAGACTTTGTGAGAGGAACAATCTTCACATGAGCGTTACATAGGGAGGCATTTACTTTTAGGAAGGTGTTGAGGTGAACACTCGAGCGTCGGCTGCCTGGAGCTGTGAAAAGGGTCTCGACCCGAACGGGGGTGTCAGCTTGAATTATACGACGTAGAGGGTGGTGCGTACGGAGGCGAAGTTTCGCGTAGCTAAAACGTTCTCAAGAACTGTTTGTGATCTTAGGTAGCCGCAGTTGATCAGTGCGATGAACGTGCGATGAAGAATAACTGCAGCAATATTTCGCGTGCCGTTGGTTGCCGAATGCACTTGATGCTACACAACTTTGCTGTAAATATTAATGCACCAAGCACTGATCCGAGAGCGACGGATAAAAATTCGATAACATTGTACACTGACTACAAAGCGATGGCAGTTCTGCACGTTGTGCTGATGGCAGATTGCTAGCTTACCGTTCCGCGATTCGAATCATTTCCGAGCCGTTATATTGTACAGTTTACAAAGGGTAGGTATACGTCAGCGTCAACGACAAGCGAAAAATAGAAAAAACACAAACACCCCCAAGAGTTCAACTTTTCAACTGAAAATATACATACATACGGTCTCTCGTTTTTCTCTATGACCTTTCGCCCTTTCGGGCGGGTGGTTACATTTCAGCTCTAAGCACATCACAGCAAAAGCTTTTTCCGTATATAAACGAAACATTGCATCCTTTTTCTAGATACCTTTCAAGGACTACCACCCGGAGCAATTCCGGCTTTTCTTCACAATCTACAAAATTCGGCAGGGTATAATATCGCGAAACCGATAGCCAGACCTGCAGCCTATCATCCCCATCATCCAGCTCATCCTGGACACCATCCTGGCCAACATCAGCTACCACCGAATGCCCATCACACGTTGCATCAACTACTTGCTTGCAGAGGACCTTATCTTACCGGTAAGTGAAAATATCTGTATTAGTTTAGCATACAAAAGTCGACCGAGGGAGGAAATCATGTAATGAACAGATGACTAAATTTGATGATAAAATGAATAATACGAAGTGCACTGGAGAATCAGAGTGAATAATGACATTATTTTTATCGAATAAACAGTGTATAATATTTGGAGAGAGAATTTACGCTTGGTCGATCGACTGCACCAATTAGCTGCTCAGTTAGATGTGATAAAAAGAATTCGAATTTCCAATTGAAATTGAAATTGTGGTGAGCGGATGGCGCCCGAACTCGATATATATATACATATATCTGTGTGAACGTGATATACAAGTGAATCCATATCGCACTCTCTGTCTCGTGTTAGTACGCGGCCAACTCGCGGTGCGTGTCGGACATGAAGTGCAGCATGTGAAGTGCACCACTGTTATACCTACTTGCACTGCTAAATGCAATATCCATGCATGCAACAAGTGCGTGGCGATATTATCCCTGATAATACCGCAATTTGGTAGCACCGAATATATCTATGCAGATCGTATCATCGCTGCAGGACACAAATGCAATCTAATACTCAGTTAGCGATTCTGTAACATAATGTCAGACGTATTTCAATCGCTGATTCATCTTCCCCCATCTCAACACGGATTATAAAGTGACGAATATATTTCCAGTGAACTTCTGCATTTTAATCGTTTCAGTAGCTACTCCAGGAGCGGGTGGACACCATCCCGGTGCCCCAGGTGGTGGTGGTGGTTTTCCAGGTGCCATGCAAGGTAGTCTTGGAGGTTTGGCTAGTATGGGTCTCGGTGGTCTAGCCGGTGGGTTTCCATGGGCCAGTAGTGCCCGAGGAAAGCCACGACGTGGTATGATGAGGCGAGCAGTTTTTTCTGACCTCCAACGACGGGGTTTGGAAAAGAGGTTCCAGCTACAAAAGTACATCAGTAAACCGGACCGTAAAAAACTGGCAGAAAAACTTGGGCTTAAGGATTCGCAGGTGAGATGAATTTTGATCAATTAACACGCGAGTGGTAAATTATCGGTACAAAGTAGACGGGCCCCAAATGTGATATGATGGAATGATATGTTCCACGGTGAACTAATTAATTAGAGATAGTGTAATATCACCGGTGTGATGTATGTACTTGAAAGATATATCCTTCGGCTTTGTTGTGAACGGTTTATAACAACGTCAGAGATTTCTCACTGCGATTGGAGTCACGGGAGTTGCTGAAATGTGTGTAATAGAGTACTTTGAAATATACCCACCTACAACGCTTAATGACCTTATTAGGGCACTAATTGTCGGGTTAACGAAGTACGAGCTCAGCCCCGCTAAACTCCACTCAACTCCATTCACCGGATTGATGGAGACTAATGCTCGCGCTTCAGTCTCTGCAACGAGGATATGTATAAGGTAAACCTATATGTACAAAACTGTAGGTATACGTATGTACATCAGTATATGGTATACCATGTCTTTGTGTAAAGATACATCGACTATAGCAGCTATCGTCTATATATCGATGATAGATGTTTCGAGCTCTTAGCGTATGTATTAGCTCGCTTGGATGTACCGCGAGTTTCACATAAGAGCTAGGTATACATAACACCAGTTGGGGTTAATCGAGGTACGCGTTAGTTCATTACTTGCACCATTCCAACCCACGCTGCAAACCCCGAACCTCGACGATACTAATGAAACTGGCGATACTAGCAATAGAATTGATTTAGTTTCATTTGATTTCATGGGTTTAGTTAGCAAATTTACATCCTACGAAAATTTCGTATACACGTTTCTAGCCACTGTACGCAAGTACAGATTATTACTACAGAAGTGTTTTAGCCTCAAATCTGAAACGGTACCCTTATTTTCTTTGATTCACTTATTCCCGTAACCTGCGGTGATAAAACAACCTAATTTTGAAAAATTCATATCTCGGGTATAATTTCATGCAAAGGGTCTTACGGGGGCTCATTATTTTCGTATTTCAATGTTGAATCACGTGAGCCTACGGAGATTTCGCGTCAAGTCTGAAAAGTTGGTCAAAAATTAGGCAAGAGGACAAAAAAGGTGAAACGTGAACTGCGGGAGATTTAGAATCGCTGGAGTTTTTTAACCCCAAGTTACTGTTCTAAGGTCAAAGTAACTTCTGGCGGATGTCATAGCCTCGATTTTAATCTAGTGAGAATGATGCCATTTTGTAATCTGCGATGTGAAAATGAATAGCTCCTCCAAGTTTTGCAATGGTTTTTAAACTTCAAGAAAACCCTTTTCTCTTCTTATTATAAATTCTCGTTCTAGTTCGAACAAATACTTCCGTACATTTGGAATGGCGGTATATTCAAGGGATATAGAGTTGGTTGCGGGTCTAATGCTCTAATAGATTCGTAGTCCTGTAAGATCGGGTGAACGAGTAGCCCGGAGGGTGCGAACGGGATAGAACTGCAGGCTTTCGAGAGGGACGACGAGAGGCGAGCGGCGAGAGATCCTCATGTATAATTCACACCTCGAACGCCATGCCTTGGCCGCCATTGGTCGCACCGTACTCGACGGGCATCGCGTCATGGCTTTTACGAGAAAACACAAGCGCGTCCGATGGCCGCGTTTCGCGTCTTTCCCCGTTTTACTGAACCCCTCGCGGGGGGCACCCTTCCTGTTATGATGAAATTGATACCGTCGCGGTCGTCGCTAAGTTTCCACTCAACAGTCATGAGGTCGAAAGTTCCATATCTCCTGGACATTAAATTCTTCATCATCGTTGACAATCATCGGTCAATTTTGTCTTAGCAATGGAAAATCAAATATTTATTTTGCCGATGACCTCGAAAACGTGATTCGTAGCTTTTCTCTTTCTTAGGTTAGGCGAACAAATTAGTTGGTGAATTATAGTCTCACTTTCCAGAAATCTTTTTAAAAAGTGACATACTAAGCCATTTCCTGCTCAAATGAAGTATTAATTTCCAAAGTTTTATTACGATTCGTTGCGTGGTTTGGGTGAATCTACGAATCGCGTTTTCGAGGTGAGCAAATGCGTTTCTTAACCCTGAACGTGACAAAGTACAGTTTACTGCCTAGTTAACCTAGCTATCATAAAAATCACGAGTTTTACTGAAATCCAATCGGTTTTTTCTATGAAGTGACATACTTTTAGCCACTTTCTGCCAAAAAACTGAATTTATTCACCGAGGGTTCATTCGGATCGGTTAAATAGTCATCGAGAAAGTGCTATTCGCGTTTTCGAAGTGATAACAATTGCTAGTAATGGAATTCCGAATATAGTCCCGTAGTACCTTAATTTTGTCCTCAAAAAATATTTTCAAGGCTTCACCTGATGACTACACTACTATGGATTGCTTCTTCTTTTTGTCAAATTATGTCCAGCTATAACTAAATCTCTCAAAATTATAGCCCGTCATCCGCAGGTTTCTACAGTCTTCAAAATTAATAGGGCTATTCTAAAATCAAGACACGCGCATGTGAAACATTAGACATTTGATCACTCGTTCGCTTCACCAATCTCGTTTGATTTAATTAAGGTATTCCGGTTTATATAGGTTCGATATTATGGTATCAATAACGATGATGATAATTATAATAATCATAACATCGACGATGATGATATTAATAATAATGATAGGAATAATAATAATCATCATCATCATCATAATAACAATAAAGCCCTCTTAGTAGTTTGTACTTTGCGGGCGATGCAAGGTGGCGCTTGCCTCGGCTTTGAGCTTTACGGGTTTATGGGCAGAAAGGGGGTTGCACGGAGGGATGCTTTCCAACGGGGATAAGATGAGACGAGGAGGGGGGCCTAAGTTAAGTAATTAGTGATGGTGGGTGGACCCATACTTCCTTAGGTACACCTTCTCTCTCATCTTGCCATCACTTTCTGCTTTACCCTCGTAAACCGACAACGGGGATTTATTATTAAGATGCTCCTCGCCTACCCCTTGCGAATTCTATATCTATAACCCAAACTCTACGCTATTTCGCTTTCCAAAGTCTCACTTTTTTTTAGTCATTAATTATGCCTCTACATCCAAGATAAACAATCAGGCATACAAGTTTTTATTACTCAAAATAGGGTTTTTTTTTACCAAAGGCGTTGCGGAGTATTTTTCCCGAAAAAGTTTAATGGTAATTTACTGCGGTTGGGGTGAAGAGACATAAATAATGCAAAATGAAATACATGACAAGTATGAATTTTGCCAAATTTAGGATCACACGATTATTCGGAACTTGTTGTTTCGGGGACAATTTTCGTTGGTCTGATTCAATTTTTTTTCATCATATATTCACTATGGGGATGATATTAATTCAATTATGGAATTAATGGAGTCGTGTTGGGTATTGAAATGTTGTGAAGTTGGTCGCAGCTTGAATTATCCATCCCAAAGGCGGCGGGTGTCTAGGTAAATACCGAAGTTAATTGAAGAGTCTCAAGGCCTCTTCAAACCGAATGAAAAATTAGAAAGCCTTAGGGCTCGTTATCTTTTTAATAATCCAAGTCGACAGCCGCCCGCAGCCACCCTCCAGTTCGCTGAATCTTCTCGGGAAATGGCAGGTTGTCAAGATCACGCTGGTGTCTTAATTTTTTAATCCGGGACGCGCGGTCGACCGAAATTATCCCTACAACGCTCGAATGCTTCAAGATCCCCTTCTCTCTTTTAGACCAAAATTCGAAATTCAACCTTTCTAGACCTCGTCACCACACTCGGGTGCAAAAATAAGCCTTTGATTAGAATTTTTTACACTTACCTAAGCGCTAAATTTTTTTCCCTTCGTTAATTAAGTTGTTTTTTTTTTTTTACGAAGAATGATTTTTTCTATTCATTTCGCTTTTCTTTTTTGGCCACGCAACAAGCGAAAGATGTCTTTTTCGACCGTAAGTTAAATTTTCTTCATCAGCTGCTTCGCAAAGGCTGATTAAATTAGTTCAAGCTGTGCTGCGCTGCTTAATCTTTTCATTTCATTATCTCAAGAGGAACGATTCTTTTTCTTTACTCTAAGGGCGCGGAGATTTTGGGGATTAGAAGGGGTTGTGATAATAATAGATCCCGGAGTGTAGCTGACAACCCACTTAAGGGACAAAAGTATAAAGTTAATAGAAAGTTCTGCCATTTTAATGTTTTCGAACCTTTTGTCGACGCCAATCTTTGCATCTTTGCTCAGAAGCCGTAGAGTTTGACGAAGATTTGAAAAAGATGCGATAATAGTTTCAGGAACTCATCGTTCCTCCTTTTTTTTTTCATTGCGATTATTTTTCGGTCTCGCGAACAAACATTTTTCTTCTTTCAACGTACCTATCTATATAGCTACAGTATCGCATTGCACTTGACAACAAACGCTTCAGACAAGGGTTGGCAACTCGGAGAGGGATGAACATCGAATCTGTTCGCGTATCCAAACACAGATCGCGGGTTCCCAGGATCTGGAATCTGACGGATCGCCCATTAGGTTGGCTTTCAGTGAGATATAGAGTTTCCTGGATTCCATCAGTCAACTCAATTTGTTCCCATTAGTCGGTGTGACTTCCGTTCACCCTTAGGGTCCCGTCTATCGCAGAGTACTTTTTTGTTCTATCGACTATACTTATGAGAATAATAGAATATAGAATCTCGAAAATTCTTCTCATATTATGAAGATAACCGATAACCCAGAAGGAATCTTTCGACCATAATTCCTAACGATAGCATCGAAGGAAAAAAGGTAAATGAAATACATAACCGCAATGACTAGAGAATTTTAAAAGCTGAAACTTTGATGCTGATCCATCGCTGATATTAAAAGCAAAGGATGCCTCTTGCAGGGAATAACATGAATTTAACGTCGTGCAATATCTTCCAAGTTAAGCCTCGGCCGTTCATGCATTATGGATTTAACTTCGAGATGCTGCGGTCTTGGAGGCGTCGGATAAGAAACCATGAATATACAATACGTCCGTATATACATATACCCACCTATACCAGTCTACGTATATAGATTTCTCCTTTATGGATAAACTTTAATAATCCCCTACAAGATGTATTAATCTTTTCCATACCACCACGGGGGGCAGATGTTACCAGCGAACCATTAGATCATCCAACCTCGGGTCCACATTATCGCCACATTTTCCATTCCCGGGACATAGATTTCTTTAACATTTATCAAGAAATGATCGTTTTCTATAAAAAGGATGAAATATTTTTATCGCATACTTCTGTGGCAGGGTCCAGGTGAACATGCATTCTGAAATGAGTTCAATCACAGATCACGAATGTAACGGATGATCAAATGTGTTGTTCAATTATAGAATTCATTGATGATTCCCAATCCTGCTATATCGATGGCTCCGCGGAATAAGCAGCTATATTAACTTAATTTGCTTTTTTATTTCGCGAACGATTCTAAAACCGCTCTGGAGTTACATGGGTAGTCAATAGCACTACAGAGTGGTTTCAGAGTGGCTCGTGATGTAACTGCTTTTTCGGGCGAAATTTGGGATAGCTACTTCTTTAATCAAAATTTTAGATAGCTGCTCTTTCAAGCAGAACTTGAGATAACTGCTTTCTCAAGCAAGTTCGCAGATAGATGGTTATTCCACGGTCCCATCGATAAATGGTATTCTTCTCATTATGGTTTTCAGGCTCAAAAAACTTCCAGCACTTCTACCAATGTCAGTATCACTGAAACGTGAGAGGGATAAAAATAGTTCTGATATAATCTCGGAAAGCTGGTGCAATATCCGGTTGACACATACCTGTCCACTTTTACGCGATGCTCATGCAGTTATCAGGGGCTGCCCCGAGGCGCTTTTCGTGATGAAAATGTCAATACCTTCTTCCGGGGGTTTCATCGAGTAGCGATATCCATATCTACCTACGTATGTATGTATATCTTGGTATAAATGTACGTGGGGGTGTATACACCCTCGAATATATGTGTGTATTGCTGCGAATAGGGTAGAACCACCATTCCGCATACCAACTACCAACACGCAGGCACGTGGACAGGTCCGCGTGGATATAATAATAAATATGGAGAGGGCCCTTTTTTCGTATTAACATGTGAATTCTGAATTCCTTCCATACATCAAACACCCCTTCATCCCTCCCCCCCCCCCTCATCCTACCCTACCACCGAACCCACGTACCTACACACGGGGTTTCGTTCGAGTTTTTACGTTTGATCCCTCTCTACTTTTCTCTTCCTCTCATCGTACATTTCCTTCATCCCTATTTTGCCCATTCCATGGTGGAAAAGCCCGCCGCTCTTGCCGCTCCGCGTCGTCCTTTTCATCCCTCTCCGTTAGCTTATTCTCCACCTCCGGTAACTTCAACTGAGGGGTAGTTCTGAGGCCGACGTCATAATCGATCGTCTTTTATTAAACTGCGCCAGATGGCGCCACCGCCGACGCCACTATACGCGGAGTATGGGGGTAGAAAGAGAGTCACGAGAATCAGGGGAGTTAAACGGAGCCTAGAATATCGCTACGGGGGTGAGAGGGCCAAGAGAGGCGAGGCTGTAGCCAATCGTTTAACGATTACCCGCTCACTCACTCTATAAGGCATTCCAGGTATTATTATGATTATCATTATACCTAATCCCTTTATATATATTGCAGTCTTCAAGGGAAAGGGGCGCTCGTTCCTTTTCCCGAAATCTTTTCTCGAAATCTTATACCTTCCGTAACTTATGGTCTAATGCTTTCGATCATGAAAACTTAATCGCCGCTTAAAGCTATATTGCTTTCCTGTAACTCGCACCCTACACCCTATAGTCTGATTTCAATGAAATTCTCGAATTAACTAATACGCTAACTCGTAGGATATGTTATTTTACAATAATGGTGCAACTCCTTTTTTCCCATTAAGGAGATATGGGAGTATTTTCGAATTACCAACTGTTCTCACCTCAAAATGGGAAATCGTACTTTCTCAATGACTACCTAACCGATCCGAACGAATATTCTACGAATAAATCCAGTTTTTTGGCAGAAAGTTGCCGAGTATGTAACTTCGTGAAAAAAACTGATAGGCTTTTAGGAAAGTTATTATAGTTAGGTTAGGTCGAAAGCGATTTGTGCCATATTGCCTCAGAGCGGTTCATGATCCTAACTCAATTCTTCATTGTTCGATATTCCTCGATCTTCACACAATGCGATTCATGGCGAAGTTTAGAATGTAAAAGCCATTGTAATGGCTACGCGAAATGCACTAGACAAACTGATCTATTCGTATTATTCATGAAGCAATTTAGACATGTACATTTCATCCAGTTTACCCTTAACAATTATCTTTTTCTCCTCTCGTTTCCCCTGTTTATTAATTTAATCTATATCCCGCTCTAGCTGAAACCGAATAATTAAGCTCCTGGCTTGGAGAAATTGGGAACACTTCCCTTCCTGGCAGACGTGTAATACTCCCGAAAGCTCTCGTTTTATAACAAATTGTGACAGCTTTTGACACTCGGCGTTAATCAAGGAACTCCGCATGTCCCTTGCATCGGATTAAACGGGGGCTCCTACCCTTATTCCATAAATTGCGAAAAGGGTGGCTGACCATCAAGTCCTTATTGGCCTTTGTCGTTTATCTGCTTACGACCCTCCCAGCCCTTGTCACGAGTCAAGGAACAAAGGTTCGCTCGGTCGCCAGATCTGAAAACGCGGCTGACTCGTACGGGCTGTGACTACTGCTTTATACATAATTACGCTGCGCTGGGCCGCGCGCGGCGCTACTTCGACTCGAACTACATACTATACTTCTTCTTCTAATCGCCCTACTATTACGGACCCGTACTACTTGCCAAGCACGGGTAAGACGGATCAGTAGGCAGATGCTGTGCCGGACGGGCGCAGCAACAATTCTGATTTCAACCTGAGAACCTGAACGAGAAGCTTGATGCGGGTCTCGGGTTTCGGGTCGCGGGGTCCCGCGGGTCTCGCGGAACGGTTTTGTTACTTTTGCTACTTCGGGTATAGGTGTAGGTACTATATACGGACCATTCCTCCCTTACTCTCTCTCTCTCTCAGTATTCTGCAGTCCCTCAGCCACCGCCTTCCTCCTGCGGCTCTCTGCCTGCTGCTGACGGGACAATCAATCACTGCCGTCCCAGTAGACACAAAAAGAAGCGAAGGAACTGTAAATAAGGTCCCGTTCACACGAAATACTAAACCCACTTCTCGCTATATTGTGTGTGTATAATAGGGTGCTATGAAAAATATATTTTTTTTTCCTCTATTTCGGTCATTTTTTTTAATTTTCGAAGTATTTTTTCTTCATTTTACACAGTCGAGTAGAGAAAATTACACACGAGCTGCTAGTCAACCAAAATTCAACTGAAGTTTAACCAGAACTCGGTTATCTTCATTCTAATCTGAAATTTACCCCATTTCATTGTACAATAGAATGAATTTGAATCCATTGATGTTTAAGAACTCTTTTTATGATATTTTAATTACCGTGAAATTATACCGATCGATGATATCTTTGAAATCGCTCATTCAATAACCCGCAATGATACACGCGCAAAAGTAATGTAACATGTTGTGAATAATTTATCTGAAATTCATGATAAATAATTGTCACGAACAGGGAAATTTCCCTTGCGATCGACATTTATTTGGATAAATATAATACCCACGGGAGCTTGTCAATGTTGCCATTCAATGTTACAGAAAATTATTAATATCAACCATCCTATCCTCGGTGTTCTATATCACGTGTGATTCTGCGATATAAAATCTGGAATTAATTGGAAAACTGATCTACCTCTCAATATCATTCATTGCCCACGACCGATTTGTAATAAATAATCAATCAGGCCGAAGTTTTCGTGGAATAACTTTCTTATTAAATGGCATCTTTCAACATGGTAGCATTTGAAAAATTGAAATTTATTGTATTTCAGATCTCTTTCGGTCCATCTCAACGTATAGATTAGCAACATGTATTGATTTTTCGCGTATAAGGGAATAACGAATAGACAGTACTGAAACATAATTACATAATTGAGATTGAGGCAAAATGGAGTTGACAGAAGAAAAATGCAATCATTTTGCAATTCAAATGGTGATGTTGTTACATGATTATTATTTATTTTTATTTATTTTTTATTTATTGATTTTTTTTTTGTTTGGTTAGGAAATTGACTTTCTCTACCCCTGACTTGGGATTACAAACCATAAATCATACGTAGGTATGTGAGTTCATCGAAGCAAAAAGGCTACAAGTGAGAATTCGAAAGATATTTTGGTGAAAAATTCGAAGCTTTTCTAACTTTTAAAACTCAAATAAAGCATTTTCCAGAAACTTTTTCATACCGTCACTCGTACCTATTCTAATTCGGTTCCCTTGATTTATTTAGTGAACCAAAGAGTTCCTAAACTGATAATGTACGTACCTTCTAGCGTGGAAAATAAAAATTGTAATAAATGTGAAACCCTGATCTCGAACTCACCTGCAGCAGAGAAACCAAAAAAGAGATATTAGATAACGTGACCAGAGTGGAAATAGACATATTCATAATTTACCTGTACCCTAGAATAGTCGGCGGTGTCTGGTGCGAACAAGCAATTACCTGGGGCGTCGCGCGGTGTGAACGCGGCGTAAAGAGAGAACCGACATCACAACGTATTTACGCCTGCCCGATGTCAACCGCACATACATATACGCAGTGACGAACACGCGGGTTATACTTACAGGGGTATTAGGTAGACGCAAAATACACACACACGCAGGTTTACTGAGCGAATGAAAATTTGGAAAACGGTTTAGGTAAATCAATCCGCGTGTGGTGGAGAATTTTAACCGGATGGATGGAACGGGATGGAACAGGGAAAGAGGAGATCGCCGTTTTAACGGGGCTCAAGGTATGGGACCCACCGCGTATGCGGGAGTTACGCGCATACATACATTTAGGGGTTGGCAGACGCGTGCATCTGACGTTTGCCCGTTCACTGGCTTCCCGTAACGTACGCGTCTATGGTCTTTAGCGTTTGAAATAAGGGTGCAGCGTAGACAAGGCGCCCGTAACCCCACCCACCGATTAGGGGTGGCTCACCATGACTGAGGGAAAAAGAGAAACAAAGAATAAACAGAGAGAGAGAGAGAGAGAGAGAGAGAAAGAGGGGAAAGAGTGGGTGGAATAGACATCTAATTGGATACGAGGGTGGCGGTGTATGGGGAAAACATACGTTCGGGGAAATCAGATCCTCGGGGAGCGTTTAACTCCGTTTACATCGACGGCGTTCCGCAAGAGATTTCATCTCCGGAGGGGAATCCCGTATAGTGGTCGAGGGCGCAAATCCTCGATACTCCTGACTTTGAATAGCTGATAAGAACTTGCGGGTTACTTGAAACAATCATCTATACTCAAATTTCGGAGGGTGGGCGCGAGGATCGATTAATCGCATTTTTAGATTCGGTTACTCCATTCTCATATATCTACAATTTTATATGCAGACAAATTGATGGCGAATCAAAGGGGTGGCATAAGTAGTGTGAAAAAAATGCGGAATTCTTGTGACATTTATTTAGAAATATGATGTAATTTTAAAACTTGACGTCAAAGTGTAATTCAGTAGTGGTCTTTCAACTGCCAGCGTGGCGAATTCATGATACGTTAATTTTTTTGCACATTTTCAAAATACTTCGGGCAAACGATTTCGATCCATATTGTTTACCTCTGGTTTTGTCCAGACAACCCTTTTCTGCAATAGAATATCTTTAAATCACTCTGTTTGTCTTGAATGTCGAAAAAACCAAAAAAATTTTATTTGCATTTGCAAAACATCCCTTGAAAATAATTTTTAGTGAACCACAAATACAGGCTTGGCTATTGGGGTTGAGCTGATCAAGAATGTGGGTAGATTTATTTATCATTCATTCATTTCTGTTTGTAGTTCAGGGAACCAGATTTTTTTCGAAATACGTACTCACGAAATTCGAAAAATTTGTCAAAGCAATTATTGAAATCGTTCCGAATGTTCTAAGTTCTAACACACATTTCCCAATATACTTCCAAAACTTTGTTTTACATTTCAGTCTATATACCTATCCGCACTAATCTAATCAATTCATGATCGATGATGATCTTGGTCTAATCTCGTGATGTCAAGCATTTTCCTCTCTTCAAGACGATGAAATTTTTGTTACAGGTGAAAATATGGTTTCAAAACCGTCGTATGAAATGGAGAAATAGCAAAGAGCGAGAACTTTTAGCAGCAGGAGGTTCACGCGAGCAAACTTTACCGAACAAGAATAATCCGAACCCGGATTTGAGTGACGCCGATGGTGACAGACCAAGGCTTGATCTGAGTGATGCGAGTCCTCTGACCAGTCCCCAGAGGCCAGACGATCACACAGACAATGAAGAGGATGAGGAAATTAACGTCACGTGATAAAATGCGCGAGTTTCAGATCCCTGAGCTTACGTCAGAGTTTTTGGTCCAGTTATTTGAAAGAAAAAAAAAAAAAAAAATGTGGAGAACTGCGCACACAAGACTCGAGTTGAACCGTGAATAACATAAAAATAAGATAACTTTGCTTTGCTATGAATGAAGTTTTTTTCTAGCGAGCATCGAGTCATCGAGATAAGGTTTCGTTGTTTAAACTTCGGAGTCATTCTCTCCAAACACATTAGACTACTGCAAAAGATTCAAGGATTGAAAAATCGACTTTAACTTATTGCAATGAAGTCTAAACATGAATTGTAAAGTGGAGTTACTTTTTTTTTGTTTCATTTAATGCAGTAATTGTATTTCATTGCGCGTTTCTAAATCGGTATATAAATTGTTTTTTGAGTGCGTAATTCCGTACTTTTTATTCGTTCCTGTTGTTCTTGTCTCGTTGATCTCGACAGTCGCGATCGATATTGAATAATCTATTGAAAAACACCAAAGTAAAGTATTCCTATATTTGAATTAATGAAAAATGTATTATATTGTAATTAGTACTGAATGTATCTTACGAAACTTCTAAACTATAATATAAGAACGTATCCGGCACATCGGCGGTATCGTTATAAGATTAAAATATAATGTCTAAAATTAAATTATTACAAAAAATAAAAATCCACAACCAAATGTAACTATTACTCGTGATAATTATGTTGTATAATAACTCCATGTAATATAATGAAATAAAAGTATATCTGCTAAACATCACTCAGTGCGCATCAAGCTATTCAGCCCTAATCTCATCTTTTAACGACTCAATATTTAACACTGACAAAAGATTCTTTCCATTTGAATAACTGTCTATTAACAAATAGAGTCAGTCCCATGAAAAAGAAACAGGTAAATCGGCTGACCACGATGGGTCAGCCCTGAAACCTCTCACGCAGATCTTCCAAGTTCAATATGACGATTTCAAATTATCTATAAAAATTTTATTCACTCAATTCTTACTCGAAAATCAGTGGACGGACTGAATCCAAAATCTCTTCAGCTCTGAGTGACAAAAAACTGCATCGATTGAGATAAAAATCATGGAAATCCGTTGAATCGTTCTCAAGATATCGCTGAAGACAAAATGGATGACGAAAACACGGATACACCCGGAAGTCCGTCCAAAAATAGTCAGAGGCGATTCTCTGGACCTCAAAAGGTGGAGATCTGGTCAAATCTGAACTTCCCATTTTCGGAGTAATTATAATGACTACTTTTTTTGTTTCAAGCGGGAAGTTAGTAAGGGTTGTTCAGGAATGCAGAAAATATACATCATACAGTTGCCTCTTGACGCTGAAAAGAGACAAGAAAAATACCTACAATTAGACCCAAAACAACGAGCACGTACCTGGCATCTTTCCTGGACTCGCGAAACTACCCCTCGAAACAGTTCTTCTGTTCTTCGGTTAAGAAATTATTATTCATCCACCCCTGGTGAGTTACCGACTGAATTCGCTTACCAATAGAAGTTATCCAACAGAATACAACCCTCGATAACTACCCTATCGAGGGTCGGTAGTCCGTCGACAATGAGTCCTTGTTCAATATTATTCAAACTCGATATTTTGCCAACGTGAACAACGATAATCGAAGCTTTGGCAGATTCTGACATTTTGATCACTATAATTAGTCGTTCGTTATTCAAATGACATTTGAACCCGTTCATTGACTAATTGGAACCTACTATTCAGAACGCATGCATACCGCTGGTTGGCGAAGTTTCGTGTCGATTACTAATTCGATGATTCTTGTTATTCCAGTAGAAAAATCAAGTCTGAAGAAGAAGCCACCTTGCTGGGACTACTACTGACACGAATCGCAGTGCTTGTAAATACCTCGGCTACTATGAACCAGAATCTCATCAAGGCCAAGTTGATCAACTTGAATTCGGTGAAAGCCCTCGCCGAGCTGTGGCCGGCCGTGATACGATGAGGCATGCTTTTGGAATTGGCAATCACGATTTAAGTATACAAACGGAACCTTTTCGCAACTTATATACACTCCGACTTAATTGAACGTCTAATGTAGTTGGTCCAGTTTTCTTTGCTACATGTAATTTTGGCTGAATCGTGGACCAGAGACTCTAAAAAACGTTATTAATTACGAAAAAGGATCTCGTCCTTGTTAGTGGTAATCAAATACCGTGGAACGTGCGTCTAGTGAAATCGTTGTTGCGAAAAATAATGAATATCGAGACGTCAATCAAAGCTCTATATTACATGACTAAATATATAGGAAATTTTATTCACTTTGTACAATTATATATACGTTAGCGGCTACTTTCACTCCCAATAAATATTATGGTACAAAACGGAAACTATTAAATAATTACATTCGAAGCTATCGCAAGTACTGGGTGTGTATGTATCCAGTAATCCAAACCTCTCAGATACTATATAACATAAGTAAACTATATGCCACGTTACTAGAGATTTTGAGCAATTGGTTGCGGTTTGTAAAGCTTTTGCAACTCTTTTACTTTGGTATTCATATTTTTGTTACTTTCCAAAGTCTGGAGTGATCCCACCGTTGATATTCTTTTTGCTGCCATCATGTTAGGCAGTATTCCTTGAATCGGGAGAGCTTCGTTTGGCGATTGCTCTCCGGGTGGTTCTATCATCCCCTTGCTCCATTTTGACAACCATTCGCCACCCCCGGACTAAAAGTACAAACCCTTTTTTAGTTATTGTCTATCATTTGATTGGAAATCGTCAATACGTCACGTCAATAATTATAGTTACGTTGAACAATCCATTGACTGCAATGATACGATACTAATATGCAATTTTCTTACCGTGCCATCATTCTGAACTTCTGTTGTCTGGAGTTTTTTCAATTTTTCTTGCAGCCTCTTCTGTTCTTCAATTTCCTTCTGAATTCGCATCTGCATCTGGTATTTGGCTACGGATTGTGCCCAGGGACCCAATTCACCGTTCATCGCTGCATCCAAGGTTGCCTGTGAGATTGCATTCAGGATTGGGTAATTGATACTGATTAATTATAAAATCGCAGTGTACTTACTGTCGTTAAAAATTCTATACTGAGGAAAGTGTATGTATGTATAGAAAAAAAACAAAACTGTAATGTAAAGAAACATAGGCGGGCCTGGTGAGTCGACCTTCTTACGGATAGTAACTCGTAAAAAAGTTTTGCACAATACTAGTATCCTCGTCAAAGATCCTTAATTAACATACGGCATAATTTGTGGCTGTTTTACATCACTGCATAAAAATGTTAAAAATAGTCACCGTACCTGCCGCCTCCTTTGGGTGTTCGCAATACCAATGGGATCCGTGTCTCGTTGTGGACCCAGTTCTACTAAAACTTGGAAATCGGCATGTTCTCCGAGCCTGAAGCCAACTCCGAGTCGAGAGTCGGTTCCTGAATTGGAAAAATCATCATTTTTATGTGTCACAGAACTAGGAATAAGTAATTAAATTTCTTTTATAAATATCCGTGGTGATCAGTAGAACATTCAGTTCTTCAGAAATTCTGTAATTAATAATCACAAAAAACTATGGAGGTATTAAATTACAGCAATAACTGATTCTTACTGATAAACTACGAGAACGGAGGATTAAATTCCAAGGCTGTGGCCTAATTTTCAGGTATTCACGAGTTTGTAGAAGATATTATCACCTCGCGTCAAGATTCATCGTTTGCAATCATTCTCCTAGACTCGAGAACGCGAATAGAACGCACATGCCTTAAAAATGAGTAGAAACGTTTGGCCGGTATTTGTCAATCAGTATAGTCCGCATCGTGCGTGTTTTGCAATCTAATCATCAGATTCTTAATAGCTAAACGAACTTTGATCGGACGAAAAATTGTCGTGTGATTTGACTGCAGATCCTAATTGCCACATTACATAACGTCTAATTATTATTAATGGCGAAGATTTCGCCAGTTAATTAAATATCGAGGCATAAAACGTTCTCAGAAACTCTGATACACTATATGTGAGTATGAATTTGATCCTGATTACTAATCGATCGTGGATACTCACCTTTTTTAATTGGCGGGATATTAGAGTAGATTAGGGACAAAATTGTGGGGAGTTCTTCCGGCACGATGAAGCTGGTCACACCTTAAACAAATTTATAATCAATCAAGGAAGAAGTCCTGCCCTAAGGAATTTGGCATGAAATCATTTATCATCCAAACACGTGGTCGTTGGCTCAAAGTGTATTGAAATTATTTCTGTCTTGATTCTGCAGATTTTCCAACAAGTTAACGAGACTTAAGGAGCTATTCATTAGTCAGGAACGATTTTTCCTTCTGCTTATAATTAAAAACTGTTTTCTCTCTGGAGTCTAACGCGTCTATTCACACTCCGGTTTCACCGAACCTCGTTAAGTTATAGCGGATCATTTTATCCCAGGATATTATCATGTTCTTAAGAAGCTTATCCATGGGGCGATGAAAGATTAACAGAAATTCAAATTCGTGATTTCTTCTCTCTAAATTGTGACTTTGCATGAAATGCGTGAGTTATGATAATTAGGAGTCATTCAATAAGTCAACTTCGTTTCTAAAGCGTTACATACTCGAAGAGGTAAATTTAGTCTGACGAGCTGAAGCATCTTCTGAAGCAATTATACGTTTCATTTAACGTCAACCAGGTACCCGAGTCGTTTGTAATAGTCTCGTTATCAGCTGATTTCACTCAAATATATATGCGAGACTGCGTAGGAATTGGAGAAATCGGTTCGCACCGTATATTTAAACGAATAGTCACTTACATCCGCAAAATAATAGCAGAAGCACCACGCGCTGTACCACAGAATTTTGCATCTTCATCTTACCGATGTGCAATTAATGAATCAAAATAATATCTGATTTATTTATTCCTCTCTTCACGTTTCACAATAATGCATCTTTGCTCATTCCACGAAACGCCGACTTCCCGTAAAAATATCTTGACCTGGAATTTCCTGTTCTTCCTCTTCTTCTTCTTCTTCTTCTTCTTTGTTTCTAAGATCACAGAGTTAACCACTTCTGACGAGTGTAAATCCAACAATAATTAATAATCGATAAACCAGACGTCTTCGATCGACAAAAAGCGATTCAAAAATGGCACTTTTGAAACAGAAACAGGGAAATCAAGAAGCTTCAGGCACCGCAAGATTTTTTAAACTTAACTTCGCTGACTCGCCGGTTCTCGATGTACTGATGCCAACTAAGATTTGAGATTTCGTGTTGGGCATACAGAACTTCGAACTAAAGTCCGAAGTGAAAGGAGTCGCCTTGTCCGGGGGTATCGAGGTCAGATACTGAATAGTGACTCTCTCCACTTCCCCTACCATCATTGAGTACCCAGGTGACTACGATACGTGATCTTTCGGTAAGGTAAATGTGGATGAACGTATATTGCCTGCACCCAACTTACCGCATTTATACTGTACAGGTACGACTAGCACGCGCTAATCTACCGGATGAAAATAAAAGTGGGCTTCCGATGGCCATCGAACGACCTTGCGCCACTAATCTTTGCCCATCTGCACTAGTTACGTTCCCCAAGCTGCAAAACAGGTGTATAGTATAATCGAAGTGCATATAGTTACCTTCAACCTTAATTAGCGGCGACTTTTCACCTTCATTCATATTTTTTTATCTTGTATTACGGAGAAACCTGTCCTCACCCTAGATCGACATTCGTGGGTCCTCTCAGGTGAAATCGGAGTTCAGGACATTCGAAAGATACCTAATGCCGTTAGATAAATTTGATGTGCTCGACGGAGAGTTTGCTCACGATATTTGCGGGTTCGACTGAATACAAGCGGAAAAGTTTTTCTTGTTTTCATTTCTCGGTTAGTCAATGGCTTGTATTTTGACACAGATTACAAATTCTAAACTCTGATGCTTGCTATTGTCAAATTTATTCTGATCGGAAGTCAAGCTCGTGTTCCATTACACATAAAATAAGAGTTTGTTTATAGAAGAGAGAAATCTTATTGAATCTAGCGATTAGAATGATTGGCGATAGGATCGAAGAGATTCTCAGAGTTTTAATTCGCGTTTGGAAAGAGTATAAAATATCCACAGATTTTTTTGTCCACAGTATCAAGTTTATCTACCGGTTGGAAAAAATTGTGAACTTCATTTTCATCGCGAAACTGTGAAATCCCGGGTACCCCAAGAAGGGAACTGAAAATTTTGCAAGTAATGTGAAATAGTGATTTATGAGATTACGCAATTCTTAGGAATGGAAATTGAGTGTATAAATTACAGTGAAGTGTTTTATACCTAATGATTTTCTGGCCCAACGAAGTAGCCGGTGCATGCCAGAGAAAGAGAATGATGGATGCCATAATATATACCTTGCTACGTAGAAGTCAAGCTCGTTTTGTAATAACAGTCATCCGATCGGGAATCAGCTTCCGTATTTCATTTCTTTTTACATGATTATTGAAAAAACGGAGACAACGAACGGTACTGACTAATAATTTTCGTACTCTCATTAAAACGGACAAAAGAACAATTCCTCAGAATTTTCTCCCATCCATGCAGAACCTAAAAAACGCCAACTTTTTATTCGAAAGCAAACATAGTCTCTAGTCTCTTTTTTCCTTCTTTTTTTTTTACCAAATCATATTTCCATTGAGCCTTTACACGTGGAAAGGCTTTTCTCACATCAAGTTTTCGATACTATTGAGTCATTCACACCACCTTTATGCTGCTAGACGTTTTTTGAATGGAATAGAGAAAGGAGGGAAAATAGATGGGCGCTCTTTGACCTAGGATTCAATTACCACCCGTAACGGAGTAGAATAATAAATTGCACGTGAGTGTAGATGGGGTTCAATTCACTTCAGTTCCAACGACCCCGGATTTAACTCAGTATTTCATATCGCACAGTAGTGTTCCGGTGTTTATCAGTGCCCAGCGTATAAGGGAAAATGTAATAAAGTCAAAAGCGAGAGGAAGTATGAATTGAAAGGTCGGGTATATCGAGCAGATTGAGCAAAAGAAGCTTCGGCACCTGACACAAGAATTGCGACAGTTTCATACTCCGTTTAATGTTTTCCTTCGTCACATGTAACTAACGGAGTTTAATAGCGAGAATAAAAATGTGTTGAAATCAAATATGAAACGTGAGAATTAAACATACGACTCATAGGTAGCCATAGAGTAAGACAATTGCAGATTTGCATAATGCAAACATTAGGCCATGATTAAGCGACGAATGAAACAATCCAATAGACACCAACTCGACCTTCAACTAAACGCACATCTTCTACCTACGTACGTGTATAAATGCACAAGATTGCCTTCACCTGTTCACAGTTTTTCATCCTTTTCCTTTTCTTTTCATCTTTACTTTTGCTTTTTAGGTCAGAAAGCGACCGTCGTTAAGTAATAAACCGACGAGGATCGCTATTCCCTGACCAATTACCGCGAAAACGAGCCAGGAAAATTTATACTCGAAAAGATTCACCGTGTTTGGAAGTTCCTCCCAGTTGGGCAATTTTCGTTAATTGTTTATTAAGCGTTGAGTTTGATCGCTATGTGCCGGAAAACAATGATCTACCAATTTTCTACTGAAATTTGTATAATGTCATGCAGAATAAATTTGAATAACTTTTTCACGATTGAATGATATTCTATCTAACTTACAGGCGCAAGTGGAATGACGAAGTGAGCGAAAGCGTGATGAAGCAAACTGAAACAAAAAGTCCGATGAAAAAAAAGCAAAGTTTCGAAAATTGCATATCACGTCTGCAGAAACGATGTATAGGTAAGTACACTACCGAGTCCAAAGTATAATGACACTACGTTTTTCTCTTACATAAGTAACCACGATGTAATAACAAATCTTCCTGAGTGTTGGTCATGACTAGAAATAGCTAAAAACTGCAGTGAATAACGAACATTCTCGATCAGTCGCAAATCTGTTCCTATCTTTTATTGTGAACCACTTTTTATCTGTCGATTTCTTGGACATTTTTCGTAAACAGCCAGTTGTTAGTACCACTTAAGGAACCCCATGTGAATCTTATCTAGATTTTCATTATAGTGCTGACGGTTCTGGACAGGGACCTTTTTTTGATTCGTCATACCGCAGAAACCATAAATTGCACAAAGAAAGTGTGAGCATGTAAAAATTCCGGGTTTTTTTTTTTTTGTTTTTTGTAAAATTCCAGATCCAATTCTAGCCAGCATCTTCCTACCGTTGTACAGATGTCGAAGATCTCTTTGTCGAAGAAGAGAAAAGGAATTTTTGGAATTTTTTTTGGGTCAGTTTACCAAAATTTCTATAATCGTTAAAGAATTCTACAGAGTTTCGTGGGGCTGGGGACCATGCAGGTGGAATCTAAAGGACCTTCAGGAGCATGGCGACGTTCCTGATTCTTGAAACATCTATAGATACCTCAATGATACGATGTAAGGCATACGGAAAAATAAAAAAGATTACCTAAGCTTGAAGGTGGATCTGTGTGGGTGGGGAGTCTACGACGATAATGACGATGACAGAAAAAGGGGGGAAAAAATAATAATAAAAATGAGACATAAAAAGTGACTCGAAATAAACGCGTACGATTGTTTTAGCCAACATGGTGAGCCGTGAGTAAAGAACCCGCGAGTGTATATTATCAGCGATAACGCGTGGTTCCACGTGCGCGTGTGTATGAAAAAAAAAGCCCGCATGTGTTCGCAGGACGGACGTATGCAGGGGAATAGCTGGTATAGTCACAGAGTGTTTCATGGTAGTCAGAGACAGAAACGACGCGAGGTAGGTATAACCAGCGAATAAAGAAACGATCGCGATCTGAACGTGGTGAACGCGACACCCAGATGGTAGGAATTATTATTGTTCGACTGACTTTTACAGTGACTTGGTGATCGGTGAGTACCCAGGGAACAAATCGAGTTGTGGTTACACCTGGGCAGTAATTACCGGTGAATTGAGGTGAAGACTTCATTTATTTACATCGGGTGCCTTTTAACGGAACTCTCTGTGCAACACTCTCATGTCACCAAGTGTATCTTTAGCCGAGTGAGTAGTTTTGCGTGGGATCACTCGATCATGGCCATATCATTAAATCGAGAATTCCACCATTTTTTCTTCTCTTCTTTCTCTTTTAAATTTAAATTTCATTTTTCTCTTTCTTTCAATGGATAGTTTGCTTTACTGCGTATGATGTGTGTGCCTTTAAATCCTTCGATGTTTCTGATTTTATTATCCTAAGTATAATATAAATATATATCTTGATCGTAGAGGAAAATATCTATCAGTGAAGACATACGTCACAGTAATATGTATGTACATGCAACGTCGAACGTTTGTTTGAATATAGTTAGTCTCGAGAAGCTCGAATCATTGTGTCTTTATCTTCGGTTGGTTTACTCGCCACATCCAGGATACACCTTATCATCATTTTACCGTAATTTATACTGCTGCATGTCTTTATATCGTATGCTGGATAATGTTTACCAAAGGAGAAAAATCTCAAGGGCGAAATACAAGCGCCGTTTGATTTTCCTGTACTATAATAGCATTATCGAAACGTCAACGTTCATAGTATGAAATGCCGAGCGAATGCTCGCAATTTATTGATATAAAGATCATCTGATCTAATCATTGATCCTTTCGACAAAACCAGTAGTCTCAAATTATTTCCAAATTCATTTATTTCAAACTGCTCCATATTGTGCTCCTATCGCTCGCTCCAAAATTGCAGATCTTCTTCTCTATGAAGACAAATCGTTCTTTCGTTCAGCGACTCGAAGTGCGCTTCTATTTTTTACGCGTTTTACATACATACGTGTTGGAGGTTTCACATCACGTGACACAAGTGTTCAAACAGTTGCTAGCTACGCACAGGTGAGACAATAACAGTGAGAGAGAGAGAGAGAAAGAAGTTCTAAGACGAAGCCACGCAGTACAGGTAGCGTCACAAACTACACGAATCCAACATTTGGTGGGAATGTCAATTGAACCAATTTTTTTCATTTTTCTGTTACGGCGAAAAAAAATTTAATCAATAATTTCTCACGCTGAAATTTGGATGATATTAGTGTTTTTGAAAAAAAAAATCAGTGTTCTGTGACGAAAACAGTACGCAGCAAATATTTTGCGACAGATTCGCAATTGGGCACACACTTTCGTCGCAAAAAATTCCAAATCATTTTTCCGATGCACGCGCCAACATCATCAAACTGTTACTAAAAGGGTTGTTTCATCAGGACTTCTCCAAATCACTTTGGAAATGAAAATACAATTTTTTACAAATTTTCACCGAAGGCCCCCCTTTATAACGAGGAGAGAATAAATTCTTGATGGAGGAATTTGGGCGGGAAAAATTCTTCTTTGCGTAGGCGTGTTTCTATGACCATTGCAGTCGGTCTATAAAATTGCTATGCACGTACATCTGTGCGCCTGAATATCAGTTACGGATGTACACAGTAAAATTTACTCGCTTTGCGCAGTTCGCGTATAGTGAATCAGGCACACTGAATTTTATCGTCACCTGCACTCTCGCTGTCAACGATAACGACTCCACGTTCAAGGAGCCATATTTGTTTACAAACAATTAACGCTATGGCGAACACGATCGGTATGACCTCGCGTATATGTTCCTTCAAACGCAGCTCAGGTCGCGGTTGTTCAATCATCGTACGTTTCGAAGTCGTTACAATTATTATTCTTATCACGATAATATTTTTTCTATTATTCATTTTCATGCAAAACTTGTGTGGATACCGATAAATACACGTTTATCGTCATAGTGCGTGTGCATGTCATTAATTAGTTCTAAAGTTAGCATAATAACTGATATATACCAACTTATATGCACCGTGTTTTTCACACAAGGTTGTCATTCGAGCAATGCGATGTTCCAAGTCATAACGAACAAACGCTTTTCTCTAATACATTTTTTTAAATCATTAAAAATCGTTCACTCAATTTTTCGCAGCGAATTTTCACCCTGTTCCTCCAGAGTGGCATAATTTTCATTCCGAAATATAAAGAGTGCGATTATTTGATACGATTTTTCAATAATTCATTTTTATTTTCAGTGAATGGTGTACGAAGAGTTATTGGGCCCGTGGGGCCGTTTCTTGCTGATTGGAGCTGGGGCAGCTGCCGTTTTGATCTTCCTATTAATTATCGCCTGTTTTCTCACACCAGGTTGTATCGGTTACGAGTGCGTAAGGAAACGTCGTAAGTCATGGCTTTCTCTGCAGTAAACATTATCAGTTGAATGCCAACTCGACTATTAAAACTTCCCTATTCAATAAGCTAAGCCAATACTAACTCGGAAAAACATTTACATACAAAGCCAACAACACGCAAGTGGATATACCGGAAATTTTCAAGTTGATATTTACAGATGGATTCAACATTTCAATCAAATGATTATGCAAATTTGTTATCACAGGAACTGTGGATTATTTTATTTTTATTTATTATTTTTTTTTTTTTTGCAAAATGTGGAGTTCCCTCGTTATCCATTTCCCGCGATGAACTATCAGATATGCGGTTAAGTAAGCAGTAGGTAATCGGAAATTCCATCCTGGTGATTCTCGTTTCTTAACGGATTCGTTCAAGATAGAAAAGAAACGGCAATGAACTGAGACAAGAAAGTTTGATTACAGGGTCGAAATACGGTCGATTCATGATTTGGAGCCAAGGTTGAGTTGTTAGAAAACGGGGTCTAAAAATCAAGCAATTTATTCAAGATTCAATTCGTTTTAAAATCTCGTTGAGGAACGCGCAGATATTCTCACCGAATTTTTATCTCATCGTCATATCTTATACATTGCAGAGTTATTAAAAGTTTATTCAATTCTCTAAGGCATACCTACCTCGTACCTTGCTGAAATGAAATCTTGATCTGAGTTATCATTGTTAATGTCAACCGCGCGAACGAAACGGGACTTAAATAGTTATTCTCAATAGCTATACAGCCATAGTCAGTCGGTGAATGTCTTCTTGAGCAATATTCGGCTTGCCGTACAAAGTTTTTAAAAAGTAAAATGAGTTGCTCAGCAGTGGGTTTTGATCACTCGATGTAAAAAAAAATACAAACATGAAATCGGCCGAGTATTTCCTTCTGCGTGACTATGTGTAATTAGATTGAATATTCTTAGAGAGAGAAAGAGAGATGAAGAACTAATGAGGCTTGGATAAAAATGTTTCAAAAATATACTCTGTCTTAGGAAAAACGGAAACTAATGATCCGCTAAAGTACAGTGGACGTGCAAACGAGAATGTTAAACTTGCCGATGTCAGCTACAGGTCATGGCGTCTTGGAAGTTTATACGACAATGGTAACGACGGGGATGTTTCATTCCCTTTTTAATTTGCTATCTTAATGGGTCTATAATGTATTTCGTCGTATAACGAAGCTTTTCCGAAATTGCCATTAGAAATTCGTTGGTAAATCAAAATCGGATAATAACTTGAAGGACTAATTGCAAATTAATTGCTATATGTTCTTCAGGAAGTATTTGTGAAAACGGCGAATCCCAAGGCAGGAATTCCCTGAACTCCATCAATGGCACCTTAGAGAGCATCGAAACGGCCTCGACTCTGGTAATTATTGAGCTAAATCTTCCATCTCGCTTATTTCCAAGCTACTAAACGTCTGTTAATAAATTCGTTGGTTTACTGCAAGCTTTTCGTACAAAAATATATCACTCTATAATTATACGGTTTTAGCTGCGGCTTAATTCTCAAAATAAAAACAAGTATCATAGCGAATCAGTTGCAGTCCGTCTCTCTGTCATTAATAATTTCAATTAGTCTTGGTCATCGTGTAGATTCCCAGACATAATATGAACGCAGTCAAACAGGATGAGTCGAGATACACCAGCTGTGAACATCATAACCCGTAGCTGTAAATGATCAAAAAACTAAAAAAGTAGAGTTAGGAGTCAAGAGATTAAATTGAATTCTCATCACCTGAACAGCCACGACGTCTTATGTATATTCCATGGCAAAGCTATATTTTCCGTGTTTAGGTAAACGTATTATAAATTAATTATGAATTTATTGATCAATTTCTTTTCCAGAGTTTAATTAACGTTGAAAAACAAAAGCAGGACAACAAGCTCAAGCAATTTCCTACCGAGTTGACTATGAGCTTACAATATTTACCTGCAAGCGATGAAAACGTTACAGGAAAACTGGTGATCGGTATCGAGGTACGTTTTACACCTTTTTTTGTATAGGAGACGAGTACATCGAGGTTGGGAAAATCAAACATACTCTAAAATTAAATTATTTCTTGACCAAAGTTCATTTCACATAATTTTGATCGTGTCATTCAAAAACACCCGGTGCACGAACTCAGACACGGTGATGATTCGACTTCTTTATGATCCAGATTGTTCAGAATACAATTTTCCAAGTATAGAACATTCCTTTATCACTCATTTGCGAATGAGTCGACTCAGGAGTAAAATTTTCCGATCATTTCCCACACAAAAGTGATATGAAATGAACTTCGGTGAAGAGATAAATTCATTTGGAGCATGGTAATTTTTTCAAACCACGACATTCTGATATTTACTATACTTGGGAGACTGATTATATTACCCATGGCTTTCCAGGCGGTGTCAAATTTACCTCAGAAGCAGTACAACTGTACGTTAGAGCCTTACGTGGCGTTAAATATCATAAAACAATCCTGGTCACAACGAAATACACAAAAATTGCACAGCTTCCGGACACGGGGTGTTCGGCACACGGCCAGCCCAATTTATAGAGAAACTTTCGTCGTCGCTGATGTCAAGCCTCAAGAAGTCAAGGCACGTAACGACTTACTATTATATAGATTATCTGTACATCCTCGAGAGGATTATACCTTTGGCAAGTTCGCACTGCACTTGGCATGCGATGGCAGCATTTCTTTCATGATACTATGAACGAATTTCAACAAGAACCTATTATTCATGAAATAGCAGACCTTGTGTATGTACACGGGCATAAATTTCTTTGATATACATACTCGTATAATAAGCTAGGAATACATTTTCTCATCGATAATTAATATAATTGTACACCCTGGAATTTATATAGTCCTGTATTCATTTTATACTTGAACTTGTAATGGTACGATAAACTCGCTGTACATACCCGTACATTTAAAATTAATAACCTGATCGTGTGCTTTGATTTTCTATTGCAGGAATGGGCTATTGATATAGCGGCATACGACCACGATAGATACGCCAATCATACTGAATTATGTACGTTAAAAGTTCCGTTGAAAGAAGTGAAGAAGCTGTTGACTAGCCCGGAAATTCATTTGCTTAATTATAAAATGAAACGTTCGAACAAGGTATATTTATTTATATTAATTACACATTATACTCCGTCATTAATATTCCTACTCGTTAAAAAACCCCGCGAGCAGTCATCTGACCATCGTTATGCTAACTCTGATTCTAAAATTATATCTAACAGTCTGATTTATTTTTTAAATCTCACTTTTTTTCAACGCTCTCTGCCTTAGGCTACGTCTACTAGTGGTCGATAATTGCAGGGTTCAAATTTCCAAAAAAAATTATGCAACATGAGTAGAAAGATACTGGCTGTCCTATCCTTGGGTTTTTTCTTGAAAAGATATATTATTCTTCACTCATAAAGAATTATGTAACGTTGCAAATTTTGTCATAAATTCATCGCTTAATATTCTTGCAGGAATTTGGTAACATCTTGCTCGGCATAAGCTACCTGCCTACAGCACAAAGATTAACTATCAACGTCGCTAGGCTTGCAAATATAAAATTCATGCCACTGGTACCGACAGTAAATGAGTTCAGTAAGTTTCGTCAATTTACTTCGTTCTCTAAGTTTGGGAATTCTTCTAGTTCTTGCCGATTGTTTTGAGAATGAAAGACAAATTTATATCGATAGAATCAGTTTGGTAATTCTTGCATAATAAATTAAGTCAAGTCATTACATACGATCATGATTGTGATTTTTGAATTGCAGATCCATACGTAAGGATAATGATGCTGAATGGAAAAACAGGGAGAAAAATAAAAAAGAAAAAGACAAAATATTTATGCGCAGCTGCTCAACCGGAATTCAATGAAACTTTAACTTTTGACTTGACCTTTGCTCAACTGGAATCCATTCAATTTCTCGTAGCCGTTTGGAGTAAGGTAAAGAATAAAGATACACCTAATATCATGGGAATGAAATAAAAATTGAATCTGTTCAAGAATATCAAAATTAAAAAAATTAATAAATGAAACTGATCGTAAGTGTGTGAATATTAATCTATATCCATATGATGAAAAATGTTTTCAGAACACGATCCCAGAAGGCAGCAATAACGAGCAGCAAAGTGATAGCGAAGAATCGATAAATTCCTCAAAAAAGTCCAGAGACGTTTGCATAGGTAAAGTTGCCCTAGGAAAGGGCGCACGAGGTGCCAACGAAAAAGCGCACTGGTTTTCCGTTTTACAAAATCCGAGAAAAATCGTGACCGTCTGGCACGTGCTAAAATAACATTGTGTTATTGAATAGAACCCAACGAAAGTATTAACGAATTAAACAAGATCTATGTATAAACATGATTTATATACATATTTATTAGGACCACAATTAAAATATAAGTATATTTATATTATACATACACACGAGCAATCAGAAACACAAATATATATATTAATAACAATTATTAATTTGGATTTGTTTTCCAAGAAGAACTTTCCGATTCTTTTTGTTTCGTATCTTGGTGTTATTTCATTTGATTGTATCAGATTGTTGTAAAACTCATGATAGTAGAAAAAAAGAGTATGAAGAGTCGAAATCTCCATAAAATGTCGTAAACACTATAGAAATTTCAGCCAGGGTACTCCTCTTAACCCCTGAGAGGTACACTGACCAAAAATGGATCGAACAAAATTTTTCGTTACATATATCTTCATAAATTTGACTTTCGTACATTAAGGGCTTCGTATTTCCAATAAAAAAATTACATAATTTAAAAAAAAAACAAGTAGACTTTGAAAAACTACAAATGTAGCAATTTATTTCAAGAAAAAAAAATTTAAAAAACCTTCTACGACCATTACAATTCTTATTTGAAGGTTGCCGTCCCTTTTTTGGTCAGTGTATCTATCATCAAGTGCAGTAAAAAATCATGTGTACCTCTCAGGGGTAAAATAAAAACAAGAATAATTGATTCCCTGGTAAAAATTGTTACTCCTATAAATTGCTTTCAATATTTCGGGGGGATTCGAACATTTTCTTTTAATATTTTATCGAAAATTGTATAGTTTTTCATAGTTATTTATAAAATATTCTAGTCTTTTACGGTTCATCGACATAAACTATAAACCTTTCATATTTAGTTTTACATTGCAAATTATTGTTCTCGTCGATGGAACCACGAGGCACTGTGAAAGGTCTGTAGTTTCTTTAGAAAACATGATATCAATCCGTAGAATCACTTTCGCCATGGAGTCTGCCTCCGAAATCTCATTTCCAATATGAATTCTATATAACAAAAAAACAAGAAACGCGGAAACCGTACGAGTAGTTTTGAACGTCGCGCGGGAATCGCCATATAGTTACGACGGTTCACATCGTCGTCGCCAGAGGGCGAAGTATCCGCGCGACAGTTTGTCGACGGTAGAACTGGCTTCAGTCTGTTTTGTGACTTGTGAGTGCGCCGTGCGGGGATCGGTGATACCTATCTCTCTGTTTTGTGTTTTCCTTCCAGTAGTTTTCCCCGTCCGTTTTTCCGTCTGTCCTAGGTGTAATTTCAGTTTATCTATTTCAAACAGTGAACGGTGATTGGAATGTAAGTAATAGATGATAACGTATTAAAAAAAAAACAAAAAACTGTTAACCCTTCTTCAAAAACAGTCAACATATTCAATAAAATAACCTGAAAACCGTTCGTGTACACAACGCAGTCCTCATAGCGGGGCGACATCCCATATTCAATAAGCACCACTTGTTTCCCATTCTTATCTCTCTCTCTCTCTCTCTCTTTTTCTCTCTCTTTCTTTCGAGGCGATAAGCGAGCAGAAAACAATCAGCGATCGTCGCGATTAGGATCCATGTGCGTCTGTCTCCTTGATTATCATCAAGGGGAAGTGAGGGGAAGTGTGAAACGATATTCTTCACTTGAAATTTTCCGGAGTTATTTTCTCCGAGAAAAGACAACCGAATAATGTGAAATTAATGTGAGAGATAGAGAAAAAGAGAACGAGTGACTTTACGCTCTTGGATTTTCAAAAATCGTACAAAAGTTCGAATTATTACATGAGGTTTAGAGAGAAACAAATGATCTGCATTCGTGAACGTCGTGCTTCGTTTCTCCTCTGTCAAAAGATCTATAGTGAAAATACGCATTCGAAGAAGATTATAGCAGGTATTTTGTTATTATTGTCCTTGTAGTATTTGTAGTAATGAATAGCTGAGGTCGATTCGAATTGATTGTCGAGTTACATTCGAAGTGCCGGGAGGATCGTTCGGGCTCCGTTTCATCTTGGTATATAAACTGGTTACCATTCATTACTACCTTCTTCTCGACCATACCTACCGATTCGAAAAAAAAAAAAGGCGACTACCTGCCCTCGTGTCTAGCCGGTTTTTCGTGCGCGTCGTAGTCCTGACGTCTGTAATATTTTCTTATTTCTACGCATTTTAGTGCTGCCTGTAGTACGATTCGGAGGATAATACAAAATACAATATCCCTTATCGCCTAATCGTCTCTTGGAGCGTAGCCGCGACAGTCGGTGGCTGAGCGGGTTTATTGACAAAACACACTCGCGTACGGCGGCGTCTCGCTACTTGTTAATACACAAATAGCCTTAGTAACGTGTTATCGTCTCATATATATATAAGTATAATATACATATGTGAATATGTATGGCAATATCCGAAAGGTCGAATCTCGAATTGCTCAACGGACTCTATTTCCTTGACATTCTCTTGATTTATTCGAGGCAGTTTGAATTTCGAACATCGGAACAAAATTTGAATGAAAGAATAAGGATTCCTCGCGGTTTTTCATTAAATTGAAGAAGATCGTAACGTTAAAGTAAGAGAATGTCTAGAAAATAAAATTCATTCCTTTTATGACGCAAATGTATTTAGACTTGTCGAATTGATGTAAGGGTAGGTGTGTTGTAGTAAATTAGGAAAATATTGCACCGTATTCTGCTGTTTTTCAACCATCCACAACTCATCGAATCGAGAATTTTTAACGATATTTTCTTGAGTTAACGTTACGAACTTCAGCCTGATGATCTTTCGGCGCTTATCTTCGCATTTTTTTTCCTTGTTGAATAATTTGAGGTGGGATTGAAATTCCGAATTACAAGAGCGGCGAAAGGTGAAAAATTCCGAATCTTTCTACTACCGATTGAAAATGTTTAAAGAAATATTATTTCCCCGAAAGTCCATGAAAAACTCCGAATGGAAAAATACCAAAGGTTCAAAATTCTGAAAGCCAAAGATCTGAAAGGCAAAAAACACTCCGAATCTCTGAAATTGGCGGATTTTTGAATTTTCTGAGTTTTTAACTGTCTCTATTTGGACCTTTCGGAATTTGCAAGTTCTGAACTCTGACGTTTCTAGAAACTCCGAATCGAGTCTCAAATAAATCCGAAATTTTAACCGTTCGAAACTTCAATTCTACTCCAATAATTTTCGGTTCTAAATCGTTTCGTTAGAGAATATCTAGCTGGTATGTATTCGTCTGACGACGAAGGCGGTTGTAGACGACAGGTAGGCACTTAGGCAGCCAGGATTACGACGAATGTTTTCAAGGATACTATGCGAGAGAGGCGACGGTTCGTCGTGGTTGATTTATGCAAATTATCGATCCCGCCGTATAAGAAGAGAAGAGGTCGTCGTTATTTCTCCAACTCTGTTCTCCAATTAGTAAAGAGAGAATGATTTATGCCCGATTGATGTTATTGCCACGACGAAATTACACCCTTAACCGTTGTTTTCACCCCGAGTCTATTTTCTCCTTCTTCCCACTCCGTGTTTCATCCGAATTATTTATCCGACTTTCATTTTCAGTTTCTTTACTAATCAATCGTAAGTCCAAAGTTTCGTTAAGAATCTGAATTTTTTATTCTTTGGCTCCTGCCGTATAAAGAGCGTGATAATTAAATTGTCAATTCTTCTATACAGTTCGGAGTCTAGACGGTTCAACTAATTCTACAGATAATCGTTACCAATTTCATATAATTGGCTAAATAATTTCTCAGATATTACGAACCAAAAGAGAAAGAAAATGCGGAATATACTTTGCTAAGCGGGGAGAAAAATCGAATCGAATCGACTCGATTGATTTAATATTTTAGTCAGAAAATTTCTTTATTCATCTCTGAATTTAGTCCCATTTTATTTACCTCGCGTTTACAGGGGCAGAAAATCGAAACGAGTCTCGTTATAATAAATTAGAATTTCTTACTTTATATTTGTATAATGTTATTCGGCAAATATATATTCATTGAAATCTGTGTACACAGATACGGGGAAAAATGGAGAGAGGAATGTTATACCGATGAGAATAGGATTCAGTAATTCCCATGTATAGAAAACAGATAATATATTGTCCCTGGAATAAATAGAAGAGAAGAATTATAGTTACGTTTTTAGTAGTGGTAGAAGAAAATATATATACTGTATACAAGTATTTACATTACAGGTGTTGGAGCGAACGAGATATATCTACTTAGTCAACGATTTCGACACTCACTTAATAGCTAATCGGACTACTTGTATACCGTCTGACGATGACTTGAAAACCCTTAGGCACTTGAGCACAGTCCACTAAAAAGAACGTCTCTTGAGATGCATATGCGTATAACATACCTACCTACCCAACGGTCCGAATAAAAATAGCCCCTGCGATATATAAATGAGAGAAATAGTTTCTTTAAATACCCTGCAAGCCTCTCTATATCCAACGAAGATTGACACGTGTGGTTAAACCTCCCCAAACCATTGTTGCTTTACTTTTTCACCTCCTAATTCTAATTCTATTCTATTCTTCTTCTTCTTCTTCTTCTTCTTCGCCGTCTATAGGCTATTACTCTTCTTGTTTTACGTTTAAAGACGCCGAATGACTCTCTATCGCGCCCACCACGTGTGTCCGAAACGCTTGTATTCTTCCGACAATTATAGTGTGTAGATGATTCGGAGTAGCGAATTAGTTGATAGAGAAGAAAGTCGATCAGCGCTGAAAATCAAAATCAATTCACTTCTTCACTAAAGTTATTCGCATCGGATTTGTCAATTTCAAAACACTGAGTACTCGAATTCAGGCACACATTCTTGGTTCGATAAAGACTTTTATACCTTTATAGGTAAAAAATTGCGAGGAATACGAGTAGTCAAAAAGTCGAGTGTGAGAAGTTGTAAAAAAATCCATTTTTCAGCAGAGTCATTTGCAATTGAGTCAAGAAGAAATATCATAACTTTGGAAAACCGACCATATCTGCGATATAATAGCAACTTTTCAAAATCAATTTCATATTCTCAATTCACAACGCCGCGTTTTAGTTGATTCGAATCAACGGTATACGTTCAACAAATTCGTATGCAGCAGGTGTTTTTTCCAACGGGACGACGATTGCGACGATTTCGCACTATATGTTTAATTACTTTGCTTGTAGGTATACAAAAAGATGATAGCTGATAAACTATGAACTATTCTAGTATCCTCGAATAAAAATTTAAAAAAACAAGAAAAATTATAGTAATTGGGCGATGATGTCGAGGAGTAAGAAAAGAACTGCGAATGGCCATAAGTCACCCCTTAATATGAATTAGCTTCTCGATCTGATCGAATCTTCGTTGTTCTTATCACTCGAATTTAAGCATTAACGTTTGCGTCATAAATACATAGATAAGAAAAGGCAAAAAGGCTTCCTGTTCGAATCGAATGCTACCAAAAATGGTTGTGTATTACGTGAGTGACAAATCATTTAAAAAAGTGCAACGTCGAGGCGCGCCCGTTACCGGCCTATTCAAAAAGCTGACGGTAAAATACGTACGTACATACATATTATACACACGTGTGTCGGGTGGTATAAAGTCGTATGTACACCATTCATCGTCAATGCGTTGCCGTTACGCGGATGCAAGCGACTCCAGTTTGCTCGTAAGTATATGCGGGAGTCGAGAGGGAATCGAGTTGCAAACAACTACTTCTATAGGTACGAGATGGATACTTCTCAAGTTACGCTCCTCTTACGTCACCTGTGACTTTTCTCAGCTTCACCTCTTATGACGACCATATAGCGTGTCACCTCGTCGTCACTTTGACGATCTATATGGGTTGGAATTGGAATTGGAACGATATTAGAAATATGACGTACAATTAAAAAAAATTGGTTTTACTTTTCTTCTGCCCGCACGGTTTCGATAACGAAATTCGCGATCAGATGAAAATTTCATATGTAGGTAGGTACTGGAACTTCACCAACAGCCTTGAATTCGATGATCATCTTTGCATAATTTTCAAATATGTTTTTACTCAACGGATATAATTATGTGATCAGCCAGCTTCGCTATAGTTTTTCGAGTTTTCTGTTTTATCTTTTTTTTTTTTTTGTCTTTCACACGTTTGATATAGTATTTCAACGGAGCGTATAAAGCCATCATCGAAACTCGATCTCACCTAGACTGGAGAGGAAAAAAAAAAATAACATTTGCTCCTTATAGAGTTCACTGTTTTCTTCAACAACAACCAAATGCCGAAACTTTGAAAAATCGCAGTTATTAGTGCAGATATTATGATACATCTTTTCCGTTTTTCTCGATTTTCTCGACTTCTATTCAAATCATTATCTTGGGGAGCAGCTTTTTGAACATATGATGCACATGATTCAGACTTAGAATATAGTCAATTTCGATTCTATCCTTGCATCTATTTTTTTATACAATAATCTCATCTTACTGCGTGATAAGAAATGAAAGAATTTATTTATACATCACGCAAGCGAAATCTTCTTCTATGAATGATAAAGGGACAAAAATGTGTGTCAATGGTGAAAAACGGTACCAAACTGAGGTAGATTTCTCATACATATAGGTACAAAGAACAGTTTATAAAAATAGTTTGAAAAGCGTCGGCATCTCTTGGCTGGTGGTTTTTTTTTTTTTTGTTTTTTTTTTTCACTCTTTGGAAAGTTCACTCGATTGTGTTGAACGCGCGTGGTGCAGAATTATAGCCGCAAGAAAAGTTCTTTGACCATTGCGGTGGCGTCTGGGGGGGGCTATGAGCTATCCACAACGTAATAATGAATAAAAAGGATATTACATGAATACATATGCATACATGCATGCGTAAAACTACGTCTACTATATACTGCGTCGTATAGAGATGCCTGCTTTCCGGTAGTATAGACTTCTACTAGTATAGATATATAGACGCATTCGTTGCTTGCTTGCCGCTGCAGTAGCTGCAGGCGCGGCTTGAAAATACCTCAAACCTTACCTGCTGTGGTACACCATCCAATGTCTTTAGAATAAAAACCCACAAAAGGGTCTTCGTCTAGTCCTCGCCCTGCACCTGCTGCAGCCCACTCTCTTTCTCTGTCTTTCTCCTGCATACTCGAGTCGTAAACGATATTTCGATCCTTTAGAAATTTTGTTGACCGAATACCGTCAGCTCTGCCCACCTTATTCCTATACCTACCTACCTACCTACTTACCTACCTATATACATACATACCTGTTGTGAATTTTCCTCGAATCAACGTCACCGCTCGGTTATTCCCTACGTCATTATTAAGTTTCGGAGAAAAAATGAGTGGCTTGCTTTTGGTAATTTGGCATTTATTTGAGGATAGATATTCGATTCGTGATCAGTACGTATTTGGATAACGTACTAATTGTTAATCGTGATCAGCAACGGTCGTAACTCATTTCTGAGGCTAGTATATATATCCGTGTGTAATTTTGTCGGAAATGAAGACAGGTTTGGAAGTCTTATGATCGCCAATCTCTTCCGGCGAACACAAGTTTTGGAAATTGCTTCACATACGAACTCGTGATGTGTAGGTATCATTTGGAAAGATTTCATCCGGATTTCTATGAACTCATTTATTTCGCTGACGTTTACGTCCTTCAATAAGATTATACGTGATTAAATCTGCAACATTCTCTTCGAGGTCAGAATAATCATCATCGACTGACGTGAACACTCTTTAGACGACCTAAAGCGCTACGTCGATTCGATTTCAAGTTCACATAGGTTGTATTACCATTTTGGTAAGATTATCCGGATGAAGGTCGTCTCGGTATTCGCGACAATGAAAGCTAGATTGGTGCTTTTATGACGATGTGTACTGTAATTATTAGGCTCTCCTTAACTATTTCCAACGTAGTTAGATTACCGGTTTATCCCTCCACTCATTCACATATATTACCTCAAATAAAAAGACTCTTAATTTCTCGCTAAAACTCGATTTTTATTGCTACATTTCATGAATTTGGTAATTATTGCTACCGGTTCTTTGACCCAACGTTAGCGGCTAGATGATCAACTCTGCAGGTGCTACTACCGCCTTGAATTTTTTTTTTTTTTTTTTCTTGCAATGAGTAGACTGCGACATAATAATGAGAAATGAACTCCGGTAAAGAGATGATATGATTTTGCACTATATATTTGAATTTTGCTGTAAAATGGCATGTTGGTTTTCTTCTTCATTTACGATATTGTCATTACTGTATCCTAAAGCATAAAAAAAGATCTGTGAATATTTGAGAATCCAGAATATCTGATGAAGTATGACTATACTCGTATTTATTGCAATCGATTTTACAAAAAATAATAGTCTTTCAATTGCATTCCAGAAAGGGTATATGTAAAAGAATACCTGCAGAATGTGTTCCAAAATATTGACTTGTATGCCAGATGAGAAAATGATCAAGTTTTCCCGAATTTTCCAAAGTTTTTTTTTTGACAAAACGGGCTTATTTCGGACCTTTTTCACTATATAGTTATAGTTAATTAATAGATACTTCCACGGTAACATAATTCTTCATTCTAATTCGTCGAATGATTGAGCAAATCTCAGATTTAGCCAATTGGCCATCCATACCGAGAAAAATATACATGATAGAAATAGGGTATGGGTATACGTATACCTACATACGATCACAACATGCGTCACTCAATGTTTGCTAAAGTTTTTCGTCGCCAAGTAAGTTCTCCGGAGGTAAGGACCGAAATTATTTGATACACCTACTACGTGTCTTGCGTTCGCGAAGGTTTTTTCCACACCAGTTGAAAACTCTCAGGGATATAAGACGTAAAAAAAACCATCGGCACTGGCTGAAGAGAATTTTTCTCTAAGATCAATTCGTCATCCATGCATATCGCGTACATATTGAATGCAACGGCTATACTGTACGTTATATCTACATATCTATGACCTACTCATAAATCTAATGGAAAGAAGACTTAATGAGTTTGGCCGATGAAGTGTACGTGCGTCGTTTTTTTTTTTTTGTCTTCTCTTCTCCGTTTTATAATTCAAGATACTTTCATTGTACTCGTTACAGTTACACGTGAATATGCATACGATGTTCTGGAGACTCTTGCACGAGTTATATTGAATTTGAAAATTAAATGGAAAATGTACGGTTGGTTTAGCGGGTAATTAATATTTTTTGAAGGTACCTGATAAAAGTTTTTTCTGCTTGACGTTTTTCCACCTATGTATCGGACTTCTAGCTATTTTAGTCTGTGTCCTATAATGACTGAAATCTTATACAATCAGATTGACGAAATTCCGAAGATCTTATTTTTACAATGTAAATTTTGCCAGTTATACCTTCGGCTATATTATGGCTGTTGGCAGTGCTCCTTTGACCATTCTCGTCTGCTGTATAATTTCCAAATTGGGCAGACATCATTTCTTAATATTTACATGCGTGTCTTCAAGTTTCGGCGGTTACCTAACTATTACGCAATAGAACTTCTGGTACCAATACACCTGGCCATCTCTAACTAGACTTCGTCCTTTCTTTTCTTTTTCTTGTTTTTTTAGAAAGCAAATTTGTTTGAAATTTGTGTGCGTAGGTATGAGTGTTTTTCTGACGACAGGATAAGTCCCTACCTCGATTATCAGTTCCTAATTATCCGCAAACGTAGATCTCTAGAGTCATTAGGTCTAATATCAAGTGGTTCAGGAATCAGGTGGTTTGCAGAATGTAAAATAATCCACACCGGATGGTCTTGAGGCGTGTATGTATATATTTCCGGTTTTGATGATCGAAAGAATATTTCCAATTCATGCTTCATGAATTGGAGAACTTCCACATCTTCCACGACATTGAATTTGAAATTTTCATAGAGATATTTTAGATCAGGAATTTTTATTACGCTGTTGTCTTTCGTGGTGCGGTTCTTAGAGCATGAATATTTTTGTTGACTTAGTTGTAGGTTGGTGTCGTGTACTGGAAAACTGCTGAAGCTATTTTGTCTCTGTCTTCTGATGATTTTTGACTCATTTTTTTATGAAATAAGAAAAAAAATGTCCGGTGAAAGAGAAATTGTTTTTTACAAGTATATGGAACTTTGTTCGACCTTGTGTGAAAATGAGGGGAAAAACCATTTTGCCACGAAAAAATGCTTGAGCAATAACATCATTGTTGTGAATGCTTCGCTTAGAACGTAATTTTGGGTTTTTTCGGTGAAGAATCATTCCGACCGCCAAAAAGATATGTTTATCCGATCGAAGTGGCATATTCCACCCCTATTTCATATGGTTACAAATTCCTTTATACCGAGAAAAAGTCTCTGTCATGATAGAAAATTGAAATCGTGGTCAAAAATGTATAGGTAAAAACTGCAATTTTGGGAATCAATTGACCCAACAGGTTTCGTGATCATGGATATCCGGATCGAGTATTCGTTTTTACCTATCGGTTTATTAAATATCTAAACCTCCAATCTTTGAATGGGTTATAAATGAAGCACCTTTCAGAACTTGTAAACACTTTTACAGTGTGACCCATACATGGTGGTATGATGCGAGCAGAATTCTGCAAAATAGCCATTGGAAATATTTTGAATATCTTTGCATGTAACGCTTTTCTTCGAGCCGATATCCAGTGGCGATAAAGATGCTGGCAAGCGATGCAACGATGCATCAAATAACATGCAAATATATCCGCGCTTAGCTATGCATATTCAATATAATTCCTCCTCTATTTCTCTTCCCGTATGAATTGGACTATGAACCGAAACCGCGTTTCTTCTTTTATCGAGAGAAAACTCTAGCGAAAATTATGACCGATTAGTAATTAATCCACTTGTAGCCTCTCGCCAATTTAACGCGCTGATAAGCGCGAATCGATATTTGTGAAAAGGTTGAAACCCGAGAGTCATCGAGAATTTTTTGACATTTTTTTCTCTGCCCTTTGACTCGTGCACATTTCCTGTAGGTCCTCAAAATGTTCAATTAACTTCATTCCGAATTCGGAATGGGTAGCTTTCAATTCGCGACGCCGATTACACGTTTAAAGCGTTTGAAATGGCACAGAAATAGACCAACACCAGTTTGACGGCTGACGACGATGAGAGGCTTTCAAGTACGACTGCAGTGTGCTAGACGAGAGTAGGCACCCACCTACCATAGGTACTACAAATTCTCTTGCTGCTGCAGTTTCTCGCTTGCAAATCGGCTTCCGCAATTTACTTGTCTGCAGGGTCGTATGAACCCGCATTTACATACCTTCACCCTACACGTATCTCTTCTTTCACGCTATTATAAGGAAAGCTGCACGAATGTGCCTTCCTTGTGAAAAGAAATCAAAGAATCTGGGGTAACATGGCCCCGTAACCCTTAGATTACACGTAGGTACGAGTTCAAACTTAGATAAATCAAGAGCTGAACGAGTTCTGGGTTCGAATGTTGGTTGAAAATTTAGAAATTTAGAAAGAAATGTCCATCTATTAGTTTTTCGAAAACAATCGCCGTATGAAGGACGTAGCATGTTGGTTGAAGGAAAAAAAAATTACCCAAGGAACGTTGCAGCAGCATCATATCATTTTCTTAAGAGGGCTATACTCCCACATTTCTCCTGTACCTACCTGTACCCGTGAATTCATGATGAGAGCGTAACTCAAGTCCCTGCGATGTGATCAAAGCTGATTGAAAACGAGGAAAGTCGGAGCGAAGTGAATGGGGTGGATCGTAACTGGTGGGAATAACAGTCAAATTTTCTGAGCAAAGTTTCTTGCTATATTTTCCCATCATTTCCAAAATATTCCATCGTAAGAAATTTTTTTTGTGCTTTTTTGGTTCAGGTTTGATTATATTCTATTAAGAATTGTCTTAAATACCTAATTTTGTAATCCCATCGCTGAATATGGTTGTCAATAAATGACCATCGATGACGGTTTTAGATTTGACAAAAATGTATTACCTAGCAATTGATAGAAACTATAATAACCAATTTGGTTGGGGTTGGTGTCACTTAGCCAGTGTTATCAAGTGACTTTTGTATAAATTCCAACATTTGATAAGTAATTCTTATTCTTCTTCCCCTCAAGGGAGGACCCTACTGAAATTTAGGTTAGAAGCTGTTTTTCATTTTTTAAATGCTCCCAAAAAAACACATTATATATACCACTCGCAGAATCTCTCCATTGCAGGGCCGCGAATGTTTCCTTGTGCATAAACTTCCATCGTAGAAAATTGCGAGACTCTTTTTCAAAACATATCCTACCATAATATAAAATTATGGGTATCCGTTTTTCGATTGGATGTTTCTTAGCCATTTTTGAAATGAAAACCTGCTTTTTAACAAAATTTTGGTAGGGTCCTCCCTTGAAGGCTAATTATACCGTTACTATAAGTAATTCCTCTCGAAATTTTCATCAATATTTCCAAGCCGCATGAAATTAAAAATCGCCTCAAAAAATTGTAGTAGGTAACCTATGTACGTACATAAAATTCTTTGAAAGTTGAAAATTTCTGCTCTAATTCTTCACCCAGTTTCAAAGCACGGGAATCAAAAAGACATTATCTATCCACAAAATCCGATTTAACGTCGATTATCGCCTTTATCATGTTTCCTTGTCCTACTGTAATCTATACAGCTGCTTAATCAATCGTAAAAAATGTCTGTCGTTAATGCAGGTTTGATCCTCCCTGACCTCCGTGCCCGGAACAACCCCCACAGTCTATAGAGTAACCATGTCTATAACCAATTCGCTGTAACTTTATACCGAGAGGGATGCAGGCATATTGCTTCCTCTCACGTTGCACACATGCGTGCTCGTCTTTCAGAGTGGAATTCTCTTCATAATCAATGGCGGAATAGATTGATTTATTGTACCAAATTGTATTTCTTGGATTATCTTCCGCAGACACTTCGTGAAAAAAGAAAGAAAAGAAGGCAGTTTTTCAAAAAAATAAATAAATAAATAAATAAAAATCGCGCAGCTTAGGTATAGCGATTTGACCGGCTTTTTATGTAGTATGTATGTACCTGCACATGAAGTCTGGAACAACGTCTCGTTTAAGGTATAGTAGATTTCGCGTAACACCGACCGAGTGGTAGTTGCCATGCCTACGTGTCTCGCACCCTCGTCGGACGGACCGAATACGTTCGATATTCCTTGCACCGCGTCAAACTGGCAATGTTATTATTATTATTATTATCATGGTGGTTTCCTAGCCACTGTAACCTGCAGCACTCAGACCCAGCATTAAGAAATCATTTCGCACTTTAGTCTTTCAAAGTTCCTCGCTTAGGTATCAACGGCTCGTAAAGTAGAATACGAATTTATGTCAATTTTTATACACTTTCGTATGCCTTCATCTCATACCATATTATGGCACAAGAAATATAGAACAAAAAAAGAGAAACAAAAAGATAAACGAAAAAACAAAAAAAAAAAAAAAAAAGAGGTAGATTCTGGGGAATTTCGCACCGAATATTAACGACGACGTTTCACGTCTTTTATGCGCTAATATCTCATGGTTTTAGCGTAATTAAAGTCGAAGACGTGAACGGCTGCATGCTGCAATGCGTATATCGTCAATTTTTGCACGCGAATATGTGAAATATGCGGATTTGGAAGAGGGAGTAACGAACTATTACGAGAAGGAACGCGCGAGCGCGTAAGATCGAGTTAAAATTAGTATCAGCTGTGGTTCGTGAGTTCAATTTCTTCACGTAGGTACTTATATCGCTTCAATCGCATACTTAAATTCAAATTTATATCTATACTGCAAGATCATAACTGACGTGAAATTGCCTCGTTGTCGTCTCATTAAGATTGTGTTCGTCACTTATGCCCAGCTGATTCTTATATCTATAGATATTATATACTTTAACCCTTCAGATCTGAAAGATTACGTTGAAGATCCCAGAGTTGAAGATAAAGTTATCATAATCATTTTTATTATGGAGCAACATACATACTTCTGGAAATAACTATAGTCAATGAAGATGGGCCTTTCTCAAAGATTCTAAAATTCTGATAATTAAATCTTAAGAAAATTTCGTACAGTTCTGATATTTTACACAAAATCTTTGCAAAATTTTTTCAATCTATGCAATTTTGGAATTATCACCATAGCCGCGAGAATAAATATCTTATATGGGAAGCGGATCCTGACGCAACGGTTTTGTTCATCTTACCCCATTCTCTGACTTTAAAGATGAAATATGTCGATCGAGAACTTTTATTTTGCATGCAAAGTAGCTACCCGAAAGGTGGATCGAGCTGTGATACATTAAATCAACTTTTTTATTGTAAGTTATTATTTATTTCCAAAGGGCTCGCCAATCGGACAGATTTCCAATATTCTTAAGATTATCGGTGCTAAAATCGTTCATTAGTTTTTTTTGCCTTGATTAAGTTTTGACCTTTTTCTATTCAGACAGTATTAATAGATTGTTTTGAACTCATTTTTGTCATCTGCTGATGTATCTTTTCAGCATATGAATTCGGCTGTGAAAATCCATTTCATGTTTGTAGATATAAGAGAAAATGATATTTTTAATCTCCAGCCTCAAAATCTTGAAGATTGAAAAAAAAATTCGTAGACACACCTACATAAAGGCTTTCAACTAACAGTGATGACCGTAATATTGATCACTGCCTGATAGAGCAACTTTTGACTCACATATATGTATGCTACCTATGAATTTCGGTTCAATATTTTACGTACAGATAGCTAAAAGTGATGTTCTATCGAGGGGACCAATATGTCGCGATTGGAAAAATGGAACAAGTCGAAAATCGAGTCATTCATCACCAATGTTGATTTCACCTCGTTGTAATCAATCCCCTGATTTTAAACACATGCTGGACGAATTTTAGCACACCGTCGGTCGAATTAGACTTGTCGTCTACTTACAATTAGCTAGAAGATTTTTGGAATTATCAAAGTGTCATAAATTGAATGCGGAAGATTGAGAAATTCGATTTTTCGGTCGTCATTCACAAATATTTTTAAAAAATGTTCAATTCCTAAGAAATTGACCGTATCTTTCACGACAATTTTTTCAATCCAATTTCTCGCACCAAATTCACTATGGCACGTCTTCCAATCAATCTGAATCCTGATTAGTCGAATCGGACCAACGGTGTGCCTAATAATTCGTACCGCAGGTATTTTAGATTGAAAACGATCCTTGGTCCCCATGATGTAGTAACGTGGCTTTAAATTAATAACAAAGTGCACGTACGAGATTCTAGATTCTATTAAACAATTACGTTTAATCGGAGTATAAAGTCATCTCGGTGCACGCATACTGTGGAATATAGATACGCGTGATTAGGTCAATGTTGCGTCTGATATCATGAAACTGAGACACGCGCGCAAGGCTTGTTATTCCAACAAGTACTAATTGAGAAGCTAACATAATTTCAAGTTCATACCACGACGTCGAGGGCTTATCCGCTTCCGGTAATAGAACACCATTTATTATCACGGTCGTTCCTATATCGCTATTATATCCTAAACTACCATATCTGTTTACTATATCCTTGATCATTGTAATTCATCAATTCTCAATTTCCTATTCTACGAAGTACTGCAGGGTGATTCACATTTCTTCACGAATCCTTCACGAGGTCAGTCCTCTCGGAGTTAAACAAAAAATTTGCTCAACATTTTTTGTTTCTTCATGCAACTGAATTATTTCGTGTTTTTAATTTCTTCTGATCTTTGTGAGTTTCTTTCGTTTTTTTACTACTATTTTTAATCAAACAGAAACCAAATCTTCTGTCTCTTGTAGTTCATCATGGTCAAAATTGAGATGAAAGTTTCCTTAATTTTAACCATTTTTCTTTGGAACGATTTCAAGTTCATTTGTTGTTTCTTGACTTCGCAAGCAAAACTGTTAGTAAATTTTTCTGTATTGAATCACAACAAGAAATTGTCAAAGAAATTTCGATTTCAATCTCGCCAAGGATTGCAGATCCTGTGAATCACCCAGTACATGTGTATACCTATATTGAGAGGAATAATTTCTTTTCTTTTCACTGAACGAATCCTGCAATTTGGCTCCTAATTTTCACTCTTAATGACATCTATCATACAACTGCACGGCCTTAATTTATTCCAGGAGTGAAATTTTCGTTAATTATCGTCATTATCGTCATCAAAGCGCAACAGCAGGCTGTAAGTAACATGAGACGTGGAACTAAACACGTATATGAATATACGTATGTATATGGTGTATAATATACTCTGCACTGCATCGTCGCGAGTAGATTGTAGAATCACAGCAGCATTGTAGCTTAACTTACAATTAGTTAGCTGCTAAACGGAGCTTGGCAGAGATATTTTGCTGCGTGGCTATTTTCAGGCACATCTAACAGCCAAGAGTCAAGTGTTAGCTGCCCCGTAGAGCTTTGGTTAGGACATACTTTTTATTTCCTATTTTTTTCGGGTATTTTAATCGTTCGTGATAAATTTCTAACGTGCTTCTCGACGATCGCACTTAAACCAACTATATGAGGAAGTCAGACTCTCAGTACCCACATTTTTCGTCTTCGAAGACTGAACGAAAAACTGATCGAAAATACTTGAAAAGTTTTTTCAGTCGTCGCGAAAAGATGCTTTTACGTATATTCCACAATTTTTTTCGTCATCCGAAAGTCCCTGACCGACATTTTGAACCTACAGTTGAAGTAATGTATACTTCTTGTACGATAGGTTTACTTATATGGTATATTATCCACCAAAAATGATATCGTATGAATTTTCAATGGGACAAATGTGCACCACTGTAGCTATGCCTATCTTGCCGGTAACCCTGCCTGCCTTTGTAGGCGTATGAAGTTTGCTCAGCTGCTTTTTCGTTTTTTTTTTTTACATTTTCTTTCCTAGACAAACGGCCGCATGTCTATATAGAGGTATAATAGGTACGTAGGTATGTACATACCTACTTGAAACTCAAACACCGAGCAAATCCGCCTTGGGAATTCTCTCCGGTTTTCTCTCTTCGTCGCAGTGTCGAAATATGTACTCATTACCTAATGTTTGATGTCATTAATTAATATCTGAATACTGCGGAAGGTTTTAAACGAGCTTTGCTGTGGTAAAAAATTGTCCTCAATCCTTTATTTGCCCCTGTAATATTCTATGATCAATAATCAGGACTATTGCTTACACAGCTCGTATTCCAAACGTGATCAATACGCTAAAACGTGCTCAAAGCGACATCCAGGCACTTAATTACCGCCTGTTAATCTCGCAGAGCTCTGATTAACGACGAATGATTTTCATCATGCAATGGGACAGATTTTTCAGTTAATTTAACTACCGAATATCCAAAGGTGTTCTTTATAGTGCCCTTCTCATTTGATACACTTTTTTGACCTGAATACTTGGAAATTTCATCGTTTGATTCGATTCTAGAAACATAATTTTTGCCAAGTGGTTCAAATCAATCAGGTATTTTTCTTTATTGTTATTTACTCTCTATGGTTACATATATTTGTCCAAATTAATCCCAGCGATTTTTGAATGGATGGCGACAAACAGTATTGTTCCAATTAACTCCTAAAAATTATTGACTGTACACTCGACGTTCTATCAAAGCAAATAATGATAAGTAACAGAAAAGATTTTAGACTCTAAAAAAATCATGATTTCTGCTACCTTCCTTTTTGTGATACTCTTAAGATCTGCTACCTTCCAATAATTGTGATACTCTCAAGATATGATATTTTCGGAAAAATAGCCCTGCCATTTCTGAGATCTGAAGATGATCTGTTTTGGTGTAAACAAAAAAAAAAACAAAAAAATACAAGGATGTCTTCGTTGTCCTGCACAGAAATGGTTGAGAATTAATACGCAAGTATGAAATGAGGTCACAAAATATTCACTTGGATTCAAGATACTTTACATGCACTAAAATTATATTCAATATTTGAACAAAAAACAGAAATCCAGTCAGCATCTTCACTCTCTCAATCTGGACAGGAGAGATTATCTCGATAGCAGCTCGGTATCCAGTAATCGAAGGAACCTGCAATATACCTAACTAGCATTTGGACAGTTGTCAAAATGCGTTCCTTGATTTTAAAAGCCTCTAAGGCTTCATAGTGCTTGATTAATCTCGACCCTGAACAAGTTTCAATCGCATGATAAATCCCCAAATAACGGATGCAAAGCTTTTTTCCAAGCCTGGTTCAGAATTGTAATTTACTACATGCGAAGGCACTAATTAATTTGACGAGTATAAGGATCCGAAATTATAGGTGAAAAGCTCTGCTTTTGAAAATTATACGTATATTCGAGAATTATAAGGCGCCAAGCGGTGAAATCGCATAGGGTTCCTAAACGGATCGTTGTTCCGTTTCTAAGATTACATCTGCATATTTTCTTAACGTCGCTCGACTAAGCTTCGTAGACTTCGTAGACCCGGGACTGCAGGTTGTTTACGCTGTTACAAATATACACAGAGAATACAGATTAGTTAGCGCTTCTGGCAGTTGATCTGTCTTCCCTCAAACGTCACTTTCACCCTCGTTATCTCTACAAGTTTGTAACGAAATCCACTAATTTATCATCCGAAACATTATTCGAGATCACGGATTGATCGTTTTGTACTCTATCGACGAATGGATACTTTTGATTATCAGCATTTAAAAAAATCAAATTGTTATCAATTACTCATTTACTTAATTGGATCATCATTTTTTTAATCAGCTGATTTACTTTGAATTAATCATCTGAATTTAATATCATTTAATTTACCGACTCACCGTTACCTCGTTTTTACAAAACGTGAAGAAAATCGTTAAGAGCGTTCAAAGAGAGAATTAGAAGATTCAAATTCCTGACAAATTTTTGTTTTCTATCTAAAATTTTGTCAAAAAGTTTCCGAATAAAAACACGTCGTTTCTTCTCAGCATATATAACTTATTTAGCAAACTTACCAGACGGACTTTTCGTGCAAAATTTTAAAGAGGACATGTTAAGCTTTCGGTTGAAACTTTCTTCGGAAGTTTTATAACGTAATTGCACCAAGATCTGACATGCTGAACAATTTCATTGGACCGCGGATTCTTGGCCGTCAAAAAAATCAATGTTTTGGATTTTTTGTCGAGTGAGAATTCCATATCGTCATTCACGTACATTTTATTTTAATTTTTCATCAGCTCGTCTTCGGTTGAGCGAAATACCTGATGATCAGTGATTTTTAGCACAAAATTAATGTCTTTGTAAAAAAAAAGAATGTATTACTGCATAGACTTCCGGACTCTCTTCATGTATTATTCATGGAAACCCATTTTCGATAATATTCTTGAGATCTACAAGTCCCGGGCTACATGTGATTGAATTAATCACCTTAGCTGTAATAGCTATTAATTTTTTCGTGAATAAACTTAACCATTTCGTGTTTCTCTACCTGTTTCAGATTGCGCCGGACGCAGTACCATCAACAAAGACTGAAGTAAGTTTGACAAGCAAATTTCAACAAAATTGTGTGAAAATGAATCTGATAGTGCTTCTGAGGTATTCGGCACTTATCTTTCCGAATCAGTCAGCATCAAATTACTTTTAAAGCCATTTTTCTCCGGGAATGTAGTTAATCATCTTGGTTTTCTTCTAAAATATTTCTTAGACATCGATTTCTGTATCGAAATTACTAGTACCATTTCTGAGATATTTCTAATCTCCCAATTTCCCAAAAATTTTGAGCAGTAAACTCTTCTCAATTGAATTTTCCCCAGAAAAACCATTGAACCAGCTGGAGTATCTTGCGAAACTGTCTCCAGATTTTGATTTTGAATACAATCGTCAGACATTTTTTTATTTTTTTTATTTCATATTTTCCACAACTGCAGATCATCAGTAAACTGTCCTTAATTTTGGTTCTGATCTGATCTGATCTGAAACTGATCGAAATTTGGATTTCCCTTCGGGATATCACCAAATCGTAATCAAATATCAAATTCCGAATAATTTCTTGTTACTGTAAAAATCTTGAATTGTGAAAGCCTTTTCGAGTTTCCCCTCCGCTCACGGAATACGAAAATTCGCAATAATCTCGTGCTGGAAAATTTCCACAATTGCAAGTGAAAAAAAAAGAGATCTTCCTACTTTTGTCATAGTAAAAGAATGGACAGAAACATATTTTCCAGCAGACCAGACGAATAACTGATAACCTATAGTCTAGCTATAGCTGGACTTTATTGCCTACGTGAGGTAACTCTTGGCTAGAAAGTCCTGTGGGAACCGGCTGGAAGCACAGAACGCGCAGTATGAGAAGCAACCGGGCGATGCAAGACGGAAGGAGATGGTAGTGTGCAGTCTGAAGGTACCAACCCTCTCGCAAGCTCGTAGTCCTTGCTGGTCGATAATCCACAGGTTTATATTCCGCTGCAGTCCTAGCCCCACTATCTGGTCCTCCCACAAAACGGCTCTTATTCTAACGCCACGATTTATTCCGGTGCAACAAATTGTCTAGCACTACATTAAACCCGTAATCAGAAACAGACATTCCTCTCTGAACTTTGAAATACTTCCCAGTTGGAGCTTTTTCTTATTTCTCTATCTTCGTTGGACGAACGGGGTATATATGAGTTTTCCTTTCATCTCCGAAGATATTTTCTACAGAGGAAGTGATGATCATGGAGGGTATAGGTCAACGTATAGGAAATGAAGTGTCATGGACTTCCGTATCTCGAACCGTTGTTGAGTTGTGCTAGATTTACCTTTTTTATAGGTAGAACATTTTTCACTCTGACCACAATTCAAGTTGCACCAGTAGTTCGAAAATGAATTTTCAGCCTGATTCTAATATCATGCGGTTTTGGGATACTCTAGTATTTTTTTGTCGTGCTAATGTAGCTAAATCTCGAAATGAAGGTTTTCACCCAAAACAAAAATTAATTTCTTCTAGAAATACTAGAGATATCGAAAAAGCGCTGCATACAGCCATAGTGGCTGAGTTGATAATCATACCTTGAAAATTTCATCCTAATGTCTTGAACAGTTCATCTGCAATCAAGGTCAAAGTGAAACATGTACAAATTAGGTAGACCACAGCATATCTCATTTACGGTTTGGGTATGGCACCTCATTTTCTTCGGCAAATTATCCTTCGACCATACGGGTATTGAACAAAAAATACCTTCTTAGAGGAACGGGGATAGTATTGTCCCTTAGTTCACTTGTCATTGCTTCAAGAAGATTTTCTTATGTAGTTATTTGTCTAGAAAATGTTCGTAATTTTTCATGTTCGAAAACCCTAAAGCGTATATGAAGAAATTGTGTTGGTATATGGAAACCAGAAAAGCTTAGAAAATTTTTGCCCCTAGCTATCGTCTTTTCCATCCGAGTTGAAAGGACCCTTGATGCAATAAAGGAAAGTCAACATGGTGGTCGTCGGCGTTGCTGCACCGCGAGTAAACTCAGAGAAGACCGTTATCTCAGCAGTGCAAACACTTTCGAAAGATATTAGGCTCTATCATTTTCCCTGAAAAGATTTCATTCGGTAAAACACACATGTCAACGGATGCGGTTTCTTCCTTCTTGGACCAATTGCCAGCAGCTATTATATTGTTTCACCAGCTCATTTGTCTTCTTAACTTACCACCTTCGAAAAAAGGGAAGTTATTGTAATCACCTCTAAAATGAGAAGTTGAGCTTCCGCCATATCTCCAAGTTTTGGGGTCCAGAGAACCAACTCCGAAAATTTTTGGATGGACATCTAGATGCATTTGTGATCAATTTTATGTCTGACAATATTTTGAGAACGAATCGACAGATTTCGATGATTTTTGTCTCAATCAATGGACTAGTTTTTGAGTAATTCAGTGAACAAAATTTTATAAAATAATTTCATGTAGTCATATCTCGAGATCGAATCAACGGATATTGGTGAATTTGGTCTTCATCGATAGCATTCGCTACAAATCAGAAGTGACTGAATTTTGAAATAAATCGATGTAGTAGTTTTGTATTGTTCGAACTTCAAAGATCTGCGGGGGAAGCTTTAGGGCTGGCTTACTGTGGTCAGCTGATTTACCTGCTTGATTTAAATAACATTGGAAATAACTACATGTATCTGTATGTGAACCTTTCAGTATGTGAACGATATGAATCGCCCTCCAGACGCCCGATCATCCATTGGTCCATCCGTTCGTTCGATCGATCTTTTCGTGCATCGAAAATTTATACCAGAATAAAGTCTTTGTCTCTAAGTTTCACACAGTAGCTATATACCTAACGTACATGCTCGAAGATCTATCTAGGTATCGTTTGTGTATCTCAGACACGTACTGCAGCGAATCCTTTCCTTGTCGATTGATTATTTTTATTCTTTTCATTGTCAGCAGTCTGCCAAAGACTATGACATATAGCTAATTATCTCCTATTTTCTTATCCCATCTTTGGTTAGGTATAACATAAGACTGCATCACAAGTCTTCAATGATGACGAGGACGATGACGTACCGTCGCCTGTTTACACGGTTCATTTGAAAGACAACGTCTTGCCTGATTCATTTCTTTGTACAGTACGAATTAGCCCAGAATTATGAGAAAATAAGGATAATAATATATGAAGAAAAATTTAAAATAGAGGCCGTTTTTTATGGCCTCTCAGATCCCTTCACACATGTCTATGTATATGGAGATAATGCTATGTGAAGGTACATTCATGTACGTATTTGTGCATGTCGTACACCTGTGTACGTATAGCTATCTACTACTGAGCTGTGGCCACCTTTATTGCCTAGGTAAACGTTCTGGATACGAATGACGTGAAGTTTAACGTAGTAAAGGATAAAGCACAAAATGAGAGAAAGACAGAGAAAAAAAAGAAAAAAATTCAAAATTTATGCACGGTGAAAAAAGAAAAGAAAAAAAAAAGAAGAAAAAATACGATGCCTTCTAATTCTTTTGCTATCGAATACAGAGGAGACCCCGTTCCTTTGTTACTTTAGCCTTGCAAATATACGAATACATCTAACAATAAGTTATACGTTCGTTCGGCCACGTGTATCACATATACGTGTTGAAACTGGACATACCCGTTTAAAGTAAACTGCAATTTATGAGAAAAACCTCTCACGCTTCTTCAATTCTTCTCGACAGATCTTATCTCTGACTCTATATGCCAGTATTATGCCTATGTACCATTTTCTATTCTACTGGGAAAAATATTAAATGAATTCTAATTCCGATTACTTTAGCATTTTTTCATTTTTTTTCATGTCACTGCCTTGCAGTACAATTAGGTATGAAAAAGATAATTGCCAACGGGCCATTTCTAATGCCGCAATCTTATATTTGGACATAACTAATCTGAGGCCTTTTGATCGCGGATTAAATTATTACGACATGAGACTCAATCGGTATTGCAGAATCTCGTTGCAGCAAAGTAATAATAAATTGCTGATTAGAAAACGACGTATTACATGTATCTATGTACACTAAAAGTTTCACGTGACTCAGGGAACAAAATTTATATATTTGAAGGTAGATATCAAATGAAACTTAAATAGTTCGAGTCGTATACTTCGTTTTCTATTCCCGTTTTCGAATGCCTCGCATGAAGTATAATTCCACTATATTCCCACACCTGTTTGCCAAATATACGCATATAGAATCCCTATCTTCACAATTACAAGACTCTCAACAATGAAATATGCAGATTCATTTTTTACCATATCACGTGTAATTCATGTGACAACGGCGCCGGTCGTCTTATTCTATTTCTTTCTCTTCTGCTTATGCTTATGCTTCTTCGTCTTCTTCTGTATTATACCTTGCCCGTGAAGATTCATCGTGACCCGAATATAGCGATAGAATTTCTTCAGCGAAGTCTACCTGTAATACTGAAAAGTGCTTAACCTTGAATAACATGACCTTATTACGTTTAGCTGAGCCAAAGCCATTCCTCAGGAAATAAAATACAAGTTATACATATATATATATATATATAGCATTCATTTATTCACGAATCGATCTGGCCGGTTATACTGTATAAATTCACTTCTATCATCCTGCGATACGCTTTGGCCGAAACTCAAACGTTCGACTCATACTTTACTAATATACTGTATAGTTACAGAAACTTGAAATGAAATTGAATTGAGTGATGAAGGGGATGGAGAGAAAATCAGGCAAGAGAGAATTTCAGAGATTTTGTCAAATTAATGTCTTTTTTTTTTTTTTTTTTGGTATATTTCAACAGCTACTCCAAAAATCGTTCACATCGTCATCTACACCCCCTGTCGTTTTAGCCTATTCTAACAAAATTTGAAGAGTATAATAATTTTATGTATAATGGCGGCCTCGTAAAAGGCGAGTTATTTTACCGCGAGAAGTAAAATCCAACGTCGTGGAAAATTTGCTGCGGTGGGTATTAAATCCCAGAGTATAAGTATATACTGCGCATAGTTAACAGCGACTTAGGAAACGTCACACTGCGTATCACGTGACGCATATTATACGTATAGGTACACGTATATACGTACACATGTGTCTTCGTGTTTGTGTTAGGATTAATGACGAATCACAAGCTACGCGTTTCGAGGCATTGCAGGAAATTTAAAGTAAAGAAAATATTGTAGCACAAACGAGACGGTGAAAATTAATTACTGTTTATTTAGATAGACTAGACGTTTCAATCTAAAGCTTGGATTTAAAAAACGTCCGATTTTCTCGAGGGATTAGGTAATTCATACGTTTTATTGGTTGGATCAAAATTAGACGTTTTTGACCTTCGAAAATGGTTCTTCTGAAAATTTGTTCCTTGTTCCGAATTTATTGAAATGTATTTCCGAACAATCAAAGTACAGTTTATCTATGTACACCTAAATTCAAATATTCAAACGATTATAAATTAAGATACGGAGTTTTGGATATTTCGGAAATACCAAAAAATTTTGTGTCCAAAACTTGGAGTATCGTATATTTGAATTCCAAGGCAATTTTGTGGAATCGTACATCAGGATTTATTGAATTTTAGATTAGATTCTGGTGGATTTTACGTATCGTGCTATGTATGTTATTCTCAATCACGCTGTGGTGGAATCTTGAACTTTTTTTTTCGGTCACTGAAAGCTCAGAAATATCGAAATCTGTTCCGAATTCTCAATAGAAATATTAATACCTGAATAGAAAAATTTGATGAAAAAATATATTCATAGAGAGCCTAAGTAATTGAAAATTCAGTACTTGTAATCGTGATTTTTGAACACAAATATGTAATCTTCAGCTTTGGTGTATCAATTTGAATTTGAAATCGGAAAACTTCATGAACTTTTGTGTTTCGAATCTCAAACTGTTTCCAACATTCTGTATATACGCGTCTTTGATCTCACAAAAAAAAAATCACTCTCTTCATATACAGTTATGAGAAATATCAAAATTAACAGACAATACCCGCAACGGCCTGTGTCCTCACAAACCAAGAGCTTAATACGGACGCTCTATAGGGGCAACGACTCCGTTTTTCGTGCGAACGCATGCGGAAGTCTCGACAAAGTCGGATTAGTCATTGACCAAGGCACACACGAACTCTCAATATCTGCGGAGAAAGAGAAACTATTCTCCAGAAGAAAATCAACTGCAGGGTTATCTTATTTTACGGAAAAGCTATGTACATTTATTTCATTATTATTTATTTACTGTATACGGCATGTGGTCCAATTACGTACATAGGCGTAGTGCAATCTTCCTTAGTTTTGTAAATGAATTATACACATTTTTTTCATAATTATATATGCTCTGTTCAAAGTTGATGGTTTTTCAATCGAAAACAATGTGTTTCGCAAGGAAACAGTCGACAAGCGATTGAGAATTATAACACTTCGTGGCCACCATGGGTAAATTTCACCCAAGCCTCATTTTGGGTAAAAAATAATTAACAAATGGTTTGGGTATGATTTTTTTCAGTAAAAAGGTGCATTTTTCACACCTATATCTGCCCCCAGATAAATTCGCATTTATTTCTACTCCAAAATCGATCCTCTTCACATGTCGAAATCAATACCTGTTTTCAAACGTAGACTATGCTACTATTTTTTTCCTAGAAGTACCATATCTGACGAGCAATCCAGTCGAAATTTGACGTGAAAATATTGAAAATCCAACAAGTTATCATTTTTTTTAGTGAAATGGTGTATTTTTCACAAATTTGCCTATTCACAATTTTTTTTGACATGTTGTGATTTAAATTTTGACGTGACAACTTTTCACACATCTTTTAGAATGTTCGAAGTATTTTCAGTATTTTTTCAATTCCCAACAGACTGATACTTTTTCACACAGCGACCATTTGAAACTTAGCTGGGTAAATTTTACCCAGTGTGACCATTAAGTTATTCTACAGAGGTGTGACCACGAAGGGTTAATGGAAATATGAAGAAATCTGCCTGCCCCAATTATGCTACTAAAAACATCATTAGACATACGATTGGCAGTAAGATTTCAATGATCCAACGGTAATTGAAGTAATATTGAAAAAAAAGAACGCACGTTTCAAAACGTCTCCTCAACCTGGAATCGTAAGACTATTTCTTCAATACATAATAAATTTTTCTAAAAATGATTGATGTTTGCTATGCAGTGATAGATTCGCTTGCCAAAATGAATGGAAATTACATTTTCTGTGAATGCAGTAGAAAATTATATTAGTTTTCCATATCTATTCGCAGCCAGGGGACCTGCACTGACTTAGATAACCGAAACATCTTAGAAAAGATATGAGGAATAAACGTTTCAAGGATATAAAGGGATATGCAGTGATGATAGGGAAGAGTTGCAATCTTATCTGAAAAACTTGCCGACTATGTACCGCTGGTGTATAACGCTCTTGGATCTCCTGGCTCGTATCTGCAGGCAATACGATGTCAAGTAACTCGTCAGCTCGGTAGCCGTATAAGATCGTTAGTTTCCTTTTACAGTCTCATCTTCTTCGGTCAGCACCGAGGAGGATGGGAGTCGTGGCGATCTCCGGGTTTCTTTCGGCCTTTCAGCCTTTCCCTTTTTCTTCCTTTTTTTTTTTTGTTTCTCTTTATTTCATTCTTGTTTTCCTTTACCCTCAACTCTACTATCTCTGGATATGTATTTCAGTCTGGTCCAGTCGCGCGTGGATCGTTTGGAGCGCCAGTCACGTATCGAAGCCCGAAGCCCCGGGGTCGTATACCTATCTATACATACCTACGTGAACTTATACTTCTACATGTGAAGAAATACGCATTTGTACATGTTATTGTGTACACGCGCAATGCGTACATACATATAGGTATAACATGCAAGAGTCAGAGAAAGAGAAAGAGACAAAGTCGGACCAGGTTACACGCTCGGTAAGCCTTGGCAATGACAATACCACGATGAAGAAACCACGCGGCAAGGTTCACCAACCAGGGACTCACTGTGAGACTGTCTGACTGACTGACTGACTCTCTTTCGAAGAGTCCAGGGATTCCACTGAGAAAGCATCCCACGTATTATATACCTATGTGCCTAATCGTGCCACGGCCAAGTGGAGAACAAATAACTAAAGCGAGTTTAATTTTAGATTAGGTACACCCCAGATTCGGTGGGGGACACATTTTACATAGTATCCATGTAGGTAGGTACGTACTGCGAACTTTGTTTGGATTGGTAAGGTATTGGTGCCATAGCTGCCAATGCTGACAACTACCAAGGGCCAAACTTTGCCAAAGTCAAAATCGATGTTGCGACAATTTTGGGTTGTTAACACTGATCCAACTTATGGTGCCGTCTATCGGCACAAAATGATCCGCAGTCAGTATAAAACATCATACCGGCCCAGTGTGTTCCCAGCACAGAACTCACTTCCAGCTGAGCCCCATGTAATGATCACTCGTCAGTATTAGTCATCAGCATTCGCTCAATGCTGGGCAAATAATTTATCTTGGGCCAGTATTACCGAACGCAATTTGGCAGCCGGGGTAGTGCCAATTCTGTGCCATGTGGGCAGATCCGGCAATACTTCGGCATTCGTGCACGGGTATTTGATGTTGAACTGTAATGTCAAACGAGGCCATGTCGTTCTTTCACGGTTAGATTTCCATCTCGAAAAACTGAACCGTCTTCTTCTTGTAACGCAACATTTTTTCGAGTCGAATCTTTCGACGTGGAAAGTAACTGAGACGTGGGATTGAAGAACTAGCAGTTAGGTACAGTACTTGAAGGAGTTGAGTTGATTATAGATTCTTCTAATGTCAACGGTGTGTCTTTATTCTAAAATTCGACAACATCGGAAAACGATCCAAGTCAGCAAAAATGCAAGATGAAAATTACTGGTCTTTTCAAAACATGCACGATATCTCCATTGCAGAGTTACATTCCAAGGAAGCCCAATTTAGGGTAATTCGAAAAAGTGATGGGTCCCCAAAAATTCGATATGAAACCGGTCGAATCTATCTAGAGAAATTCATTTAAAAATCACTCATACCCCCAAAAGTTTTATCTGCAATCGTTCATCTTTTCAATAAATTCCTTCAACACTGGCCCAATCCAGAGAACTTGAAACAAAAAACTAATTTTTGCTTCTTGAAATTGGCTATTTAAAATTGCTTGCCAAATCCAAATCACAGAAGTTAATTCAAAAATCGGTAGGATCTTTCGATCACGTGTTCAAAATCTTCGCAATCCAATGCGAATATACCTATAGCGATAATCAAGTTCTCCGTTGCGATTCCTTTGAGTAACGTGTATGGAGAACATTGTTTATGCCATACTGTACGATATCGAAGATTGCATCTTGGAGATTTCCGCTGACTTAGTGAAATATTCGTATTTCACGATTATCTGGAATTCGTCCATGCATGGTACGGATTTGGCCGGTGTGTCGATCGGAAAATTGACTCACACTTAACTTGACGATGACTTGACGAGTACAAGGAACTCTCTGAAATACAGCAGACTTTGCGGATTGTATTTTTCGCCGTTTTCGCGACGTAGTACTTATGTAAGATCGATTTGAAAATCGTAGGGTGAGGCACCAGACTCTCGTGTATCGATCATGTATATGGATGCATTCCGAAGGGCTGTGCGGTGAATGCGGTTTGTCGTACGGATATATAGGTACCTACCTATAGGTACAACGTCGTGTGAAAGAAGGGGACTATGACTAAATGAGTAAAGGTACCTACACCTCGGCGAAGTAAGGCTGGCTCGTTGCAGCAGCGCAGGCGAACACCGCGAGTCTAGAACGTAAGTCTATGCTCGAGACTAGGCAGCTATTATGTTCACTAGGCTAGGTCACCGACTCTCTCACGCTCTCTTTGCCAAAGTCTATAGAAAAGAATGGAAAAAGGTCTAAAGTTGCTCGACCGAGCGAAGACCAAGCTGATATCCAGCGGGATCTGCGTATAGGTATATACCTACTGGGACTTTGTAGATTTTTAATTTAACAAATTTCCGGCTTTTCCTTTTTATTTTTTGTCGATTCTTCAGGAAAAATTCCGTACGTTCGAGGTACGCAGCTTAGGACTATTAATTCAATTCCGAGTATACCCTTGACGGGCCCTTTTTTCATTCCTTTTCCTATTTTGGGGGGGGGGGGGGGGGGGGGGGGGGTTCTCCTATACCCAGTAATGTTTTCTGTGTGAAATGAACGAGTTTGTTTCTAATCAATCTTCATACTCTTACGGATAAATTTCACGAATTTCGAATCAACTTTCGTTCGACAATCCGAAGCCATAGATAAGATAGGTCCCTGTAGATATAATTAGTATTTGGCCACGATGCCGGAAAAAAAAAATTTCAATATGATAATATTATCAATGAAACCCTTGCGTGCCAATTTCAAGATTGATTTTCATTTCAAACCGTCTAATTCGGGTGGAAAATGAAACAAGAATCCTGCACAACACAGCAATATGATGCAGGAAATATGAAACTAGTTCTTTGTGTTCCGAATTATCAGAGACAGTCAAATCAAAGAAAGGTTACATTTTTCATCGCAGGAACTTGAGATTTTTTTCCGATACACATATCAACATGATCTACGAAACTATGTGACCGTTTTTTGATTTTAATTATTTTAGCGATTCAAAAAACAAGAATATGTTTTGTGTTCTAATATCAGTTGGATTTCCCCTCAAAGTGCCATATCGTGATATGTAACATAGTTGGAACATTCCTCAAGGGTTCAAAATGATCCTTAAGGTACACCCCAAGTCTGCAGGTGAAAATTTCGATGTACCTACAGATAATTGATTTACTTTCTAAGTACGTCTTTTTGCGAATATCTTCAAAAATAATCTCCCTTTGATTAATAAACCCAAATTCCTCGACTGTGCCGTCTCAGAACATCCTTACATGTGTTATCTTTAACTTCCACGGTAAAAAATAAAGAAGTCAAAAGCTGCGAAGAACTGCACCGATATAATATCAAGACATCATTTCAATTCGTACGTTTAAAATTTCTATTCTCAAAAATAATCTCATAATTCTTATCTTCGGCACCTATGAGCAGATAAGTGAGTTTAGATAAATGCGATTCCTAAGATGTATACGTACATGACTATATGTATGTGTAACTCGAAAGCTCGCATCGTTTAGAAATCTATACTGAATCCGACCTTGTCCGAGGCCGGGTGATTATTCGATAAGAAGAAGAATAAATACACCCACACGTACAGACGTACGTAGGTGCGTTTCTAATCAGTTGACGAAATTGGATCTTCGACTAGCAGCAATGGTTCATCGCAAATACCTAAAACGCATGGATACTGTAGATGTAATGCTAGATTTCTTCTTGGGCTTGGTTTTGAGAAAATTAATTTCGACCTCCACCTTATTCTAGGATTAGCAAATATTTCAAAATAAAAAAAAATGATTTTATGCACCGAAAGGCGCAGATCTCGTCATTTCTGCAGCTTATAATGCAATTCGAACTGCAGCCGCACCTTTTCGCGTCAAACCCGTTAATTTCAAGGGTATAACATTGATATATTATATTCCTATTTATAGTTTAAACGTTACGTAACGTATTCATCTGCATTGGAAGAAACGATGAGCTATTATTTGATCTGCTGAGTCGGATAAGTGGCCATTTCGATCAAGAATAGTGAATAGATGGTTTGGTGATGCACCATTTCGCAAGAGGGACACGTTACGTACTGCATGCCTCGTGTACTTAAAACTTTAAGAAGAATTTTAGTAGTAGGTATCCTTCTTCAGAAATTCTTCAGGTTTCATTGGGAGGGGATGGAAAAAAGTGAAGAAATAAAATAAAACGAGGATACGAACAAAGAAAGGGGAAAAGGGATCGGTAAATAACACAAAACCACTGCTGGTGGGCGAACAGGATATATTAATATAAATTCCTTTGAGATTCTTTGCGATTGTGTGCGTATCTTCGTCGGGAAAGTGACTCGCCTGCAAATCCATGTTTGTTTGTCGAAAAAAATGCAGTCTGTCCTGGAATGGCGAATATTTATGGGAAAACCGTGGGAGGGTTTTTTATGGATACCAGTTTGTCACGGTTGAAAATATTCAACGTAGTCCAAAACCAATTCATTTTCTCCGCGAAAATTCATTACGCTTTATTTCCAAACACTTCCTCTACAAATTCATGCACATCGATGGTCCAATTTGAATCACACGATTAGAGAAATCGTCTAACAGAGTCGTGTAGAATGATCTTAAGTCCGGAGTATTTTTATAATTGACCGCGGCTTTTTATGCCAGATTAATAAGATAATATTATTTTGTTTTGCTATTTCGTAACCAAAATAAAATATAAATCATCCTCTGTTATGCTACAACAACTGCGAGCTTGAAATAAGTCCGCGATTGTCCGGAGGACAGAATTGATCGATAGTGGAGGATATATGGATGTTGAAAATATTGCTTCACTTCGGGAATCTATGGTGATTACTAATTTCTACGATACGTAAACGCAGCCGTAGAAAAACCTGATATAAATTATCCGCTTATCTGCGCGTAGCGAAGATAACGATAGCAAAATTAAATGTTGATTTCGATTTGAATGATTCATTAGATACCGGGGGAAAATATTTCAATTCTGGATTGACATCTCAATGTTTTAGTTTGAATTAATTCGTATCAATAATATTTCCAATTTGTTTTAATTTTCTCTATTCGAATTATATCATTCGCTATAATTCTAATTATTTCACTATGATTTGAAATTATTATACTTTCAATTCAAAATACTTTTGTTCGAATCGAATTAATTCATTGATACTGAATGAATTCCTCATAGCTCACGTTAGTGAAAGTTAATTTGGGACAATTCACATAATTCCATGTTAGTATGAATCAAATTGGTTTTGAATTTTTGGGTAGTTCAGAATAAATTCGTTCAGAACAGAAGATAGTTTATGTTCAGTTATACTATACTGACTTACGGTGAATCGAACTGATTTGTTAATTTATACATACTCTAGAAATTAGAGTGAATCGGACACAAATCCAAGTCAATGCCAAATAATTCAGATTAATTCGTAAGAATTTCCGTTAATTTCGCTTAATCTAATTTAATTTGGTCTAATTTCGTTGATTTTGTTCAAATTTTCTTGATTTTTTCCAGTTGAATATATTCCTGTAACGTGATTTATTTCCTGTCAATTCCAAATGATTCATATTCAATTCGTGTCAATTCGTATTAATTTTTTGATTAAATTGTAATTCACGGAACATAATTGGCACGTCACAATTCGACCAGTTATGTTTTCCTCGGTCTAGAGATTTGAACGATCTCTGCATACATCCAGGAATTTCAGAATGAATAAATTTTACAATTCACCAGGTCATACGATGGTAAAGCTTACCACCCAATGATTTTGCCTAATGTGTTTGTAGAACTGACAAAGATTCATGAGATTACAGAGTTCCTCTGTATACTTGCAGCAATTCATTTCTGTTTAGTGTTTAGGTATAATTGGTTGTGTTTGAAATCTGTTGGAATGAAACGGAGAATGAAAAATTGCAAATACAGCAAAGTATAACTACAGCAATTCGAGATTGATTTGTGCTGCTAAACAGAGCTTGGTTCGTCTCTCTTCTGACATTTATTTTTGGATCGTGAAGCAGCAATTCGTGGATTCTTTCCCCTAGCATATGACTATATACTCGAGTATAATCCACCCTGGAATTCAAAATAACGTGAAACTCAAGGGAACATTCTTACCAGCTCCTACACAGCCATTGTACCTTCTATAGCAGCTCGACTGTTTATTCGAGCTGAAAAATCCTACTTATCGTTAGTACGCGTATAGTAGCCAAAGAATACACGGCTCTACATCTACGCGTATATCTGTGGATGCTCCACAGCTTTATTCCTTTCCGCTAAATCTCTGTACCTATTCCACAGTCTTCCGTACAGAGATCTTTTCGCAACAAGAAAGTACCTATACGCTATGCACGCGCAACACCAACGGCAGATGGAAATCTTGATTAACATACGTGTATTGTATCTAACTCGAACACAATAGAATCTCTCCATCTACAATTTTTTCCCCGATCTTCATTCGATATATTTTTTCACTTTAGGTATGTCTGTTCTGCAGGTGTCGATTTCCAAAAATCCACAAACATTTCCCAACTTTGGAGCCAACTTTTGACTTTTTATTAGTACGTTAGTCATCGAAAAGTATCGGTTCTATGTCAAAAATGACTTTCGTAAATCCCAAAAATGTGCTACTTTTCGATCCTTAATTAGCTGATGCCACATGAATGATTCTGCGAACATAATATGTTGTCGGACTATCTGTCTGTTTTTCGGTCTATCGGAAACGAATAAGTCCGGAATTCTAAAAATTTGCTGGACGAAAAAATTAAAAACTATGTACAGGATTATAGGCTGTGATCTGACGGTAAAAAATTGCCATGTCCCATCAGTTGACCAATTATACATGTATGTTTATTATCTCTCATTTTGATCAAGGAAGATCGAAATCATCTCCGCAAGAATTTGATTTTCAAAGATCAATTCAATCAATATTCTTCGTTCGTAACTTATGATTAGATTCCTATGGGTATAACCCACAATGCGGTCATCGATTGGATGGAATTGACCGAATATACCCGCAATAATTCCAAGATTCCATGACACGCCGAATTCTCGAACAAATGTACCATAAAATACCGCTTAAAACGGACGAGCTATTTTATTCACTTATAACAGTGGGCTTCGCCAACCACAAATAACGTTTTATTCACAGAATAGCCTTATCCGTCAAAAGAAACGGCGTTTCCTTTATTTAATGAATTGTTACTAACATTTCTATGAATAATAGAATCGTTTGACATTACGGTGAGATTTTTATATCTGTGTACTTTGGCACAAGGAGATTTCGTCCCATCTCTTCTGCCTCGAATTCAATTATCGATTTTTGACTCCCCAGTGGAAATACCTACGTGATATTTCAAATTTTGATGAAAAACCAACCTATCTCGAGCTAGTTATTAAAAACATATCGGATGTTCGATGTGTTCTACATAAAACCTGAAGCACCCTGAAACTTGAAATGACTTTCAACCAAAATTAGAGATATATATCTTGATTCCAATCTATACGTTCATTTCAATGATATAATATGATATTCCCAGTTAGTTCGATGCTGCTCTCCTGTATCCAAGTTATTAAAATGCCACTCAGGGTGAAAAAACACCTGACTCGCCGATAATACCAAAATAATCCCGAGTTGAACAAGTTTTTTTTTTTTTTTCATTTATTTCTCGAGTAAATCACTTAAGTGATTTTTGAGTGAAGACTCAGCACGCATAATTAATTTTTGAGGGCATGAATAATTAGCTGCCGTGTGCAACTGAATGGCAATAACGCTTGATCGACTCAATTAACCTGCAGTATCAGTAGTCATCCGAAAAAATGTTCATCAATTATAAAAAGAGAATCGTATCATAAAAATTGTAATCCAGATCTAATATTCTGGCACATCATTTGCATCGAGATCAACGCATAATTCGCACAAAATGCACGAACGTTTCAGATAGGAAAACCTGAGATGGATGAAAATCACTAATGTTTTCTATTTTTAGACAAAATTGCAGATGAAAGATTTTCCTGAACGGCTTTCTTGTTGGTTTTATCATCATATCTTTTGAGAAAATCCAAATGTCTGCCACCAGTCAAGGAAATTCGATTCCACCCTGAAGCTACTCGTCCTCATAAAAAAACTAGGTTCCATTTCTTTTTATGTTGAACAAACTTGAATATCGAATTATTCAAGAAAAAACAGTTTGGCTTGCGATCAATTTTTCGAAATAAACCCGATATTACGTGTTTTCAAAGATCACACGCGAAAACAAGAATGGAGCGTTTTTAAACCTCTCTTTTATTTCTGATCAATTTTTGTTGGACCGGGAATGAGGACTAGGTGATGGTCATTTCAATTAAGAAACTCAAGGAAACAACGTTGAAACAGACCGTTCGAAATTACTCGCTAAATGCCGGAATCGCGTTGGTCACGCACGGGCCAATATCTTCTCGTATCGATTTCATGCCCCATGGTCGGTGCCTTGTAACTGTTTGTCTGCAAGTTCGAAGCCGTACCAATGACCCGCGGCACATATTTATGTAACGAATCGCGAACTGATTCCAAGTTATTTAAACATGCTTCTTTTTTCCTTTTTTTTCTCTCTTATTTCTCTTTTTTACTTTTTTTTTTTGCCGTGAGAATTCTCACCACTCAGTTGTACAGCACGGTAATTAAATCAACAAGTATACTCGGATTTGAAAATATAAGAGGAATTTTTCTTGTTCACGTACATATTGTGTGTGTGTGTGTTGTATTTGTATACCTAATTCGCCACGATTTTCCGCTCGAAAATTTTCAGTTCTCCACTGCTTGGCTGAACGTCGTATTTTTAGTTTATACTAAGATTTTAATGATCTTCTTCGGTATACCCGAAGAACGACGATGCGATTAAAATATCTACCTCCCCGGATTCTGCATTAATTATTGAATACTCCACAAGGTTCTGCGGCTGGTTTTATAATACGTGTATTTTGTCAAAACCACGAACTTCTGACTATCCCAAGCATCCGACCGCACTTTACTCGATTGCGTAACACGGTTTTTTTTTCTCTCTCTTTTTCTCCTATGTATCTTGAAAATATACAGATACATGCGAACACGTAGGATTGCATGACGTACGGTCACGTGCCTGGTAGATACAACATTTTTACGTGGTTTAGGAGAAAAAAAAATGAAAGAAAAAAAAAAAATTGGCTCCTTTCGTGATCCGCTCCATGAAAAAGCAATTTTCTCGGTTTTTCTGGCGTCAAATGTGACGAACTGAATAAGAATTTCCATTTTTTGGCACGGTTTTTCTCCTCATATTATCCTTTTCGCGCCACTCACGAAAGTGATAGGAGTTTACAGTTTGAAACAACTGACACTTGGAATATATGTGACATAACATAATTATCAGCCTTAGATATCTAGGTACCCGCAGTTTGCTCTTCGACGGCAACGTGTTGGTATTATTATCGTTACCTACATGACTCGTTCATGTTGTGAGATTAGTCATCGACGTACACTTTGCAATCACAAAATGGAAAAAAAAGAGAAGAGAAACAAGTAGGTAAATCGGGTGACCACGATATATGGGCCAGCCCTTATAAAACTTCCCGCGCAGATCTTTCAAGTGCAAATAATACGATAAACTACTGCGTTGATCTATTTTGAAATTTAGTCATTTTGAAGTTATGGAGCGAATGCTATCGATAAAGATCAGAATCATTGAAATCTGTTGTATCGTTCGTGAGATATGACTATTTGAAAATTTTTTTGTAAAATATTGTTCCAATGATTACTCGAAAACTAATCGACCGATTGAATCCAATATCGAATGAGCTCTAAGTTACGGAAAACCACATCGAATGATTAGAAAATCATCGAAATCTGTCGACTCGTTGTCAAAATATCATCAGACATGAAATTGATCACAGACACAACTGTATGTCCATCCAAAAGTGGTCAAAGGTGTTTTTTCTGGACCTCGAAAGGTCCAGAGATCTGTTAAAAATTCAACTTTTCACTCTCGGAATGATTGTAATAACTTACCTTTTTTCAAAAGCAGGAAGTTAGAAATTAAGAAGAAATTTCGTGATTCTGAATGCGAAAATGTAGAATTTTTGGAAAATTATTTGTTCGTGGCTGATTTTACTCAACACGAATGAGTCATGAAGAGGACATTGGGTTTGATAGAAATATAGAAGATACTTGAATGATAATTTTTGGACGTATAATATTGATTTATTGATTGACTAATTTTTTTCCCCCGATTTTCGCATTTTTTCAGAATGAAGTGACCGACGTAGCGCGCTCCTGCAAAAGGATGAAACCCTGACAAGAGATTATTTTTGTTGATCTGGTCCCTCTGACCCAGTAGACGATTTTTCACCATGATGGAACCCCCGCCGACTAGCAAAGTCCTTCGTGCTCCAAGCCTGAAAAGGGGGCAGGAAAACATCAGGATTCAAGATCGGGTAAGTCCTGAATTAAAAATTTTCGGACCTCTCGTGATTGTAATATAGGTTTGATAATCGTAAGTCGATTATCTGATTTTCCAATTTTTTTTTGGCAACAAAAGAAAACCATGCATGAAATAACGTGCATCACATTAACGTGAGTCTTACCTATTTGATTAACGAAAATATGGAGAAAACAGTCAAAAAAATGAATCCTGGCGGAATAAGCAGATGGAATCCTTCCTGACGATTTGCAAAATTATCTGTCTTCATTTCGCCTTTCATCAAGAATTTAATCTCTGATTGATCGATGAAATCACTCCGATTAATGACTAATAATAAGTCTTGTCGATTGATCTTATGAACGTGAAAACAACTCAGATTTGCTCTCTAGTTAACATAGGGTGAAGTTTCGTATACGCGACTGTATCAGACGGTATGAGCTTCAATGAGAAATTGAAGCCATTATCGAGTAGATTATTCTTTGTATATAAATATTTTTCAAAATCTTAGGTACTTTTTCACCTTATCAAAATTCGCGGATCCAAGTCTTCTGGTGGTCGACGGTAAAATATTCACCGATTAGGCTTAGCCCGAGTCGACAGCCGCTGATTGAGTTCACGGCTGATTGACTTTTCGTTCTAATAAAGCCTAAAAGCCATTTTAGACATTGATCGAATTACGACGCAGCAAATTCCTCCAAATAATTGAGACACAGCTGTTTCCTCGTAGGAATTTTATCGTTCGTTTTACCTTCTCGACGGAGCAAGCTTTTAGCAGATTTTCTTCATTTTTCTCTTTCTCATACACGTGCTTTGCTTCTATACATAGTTTTCGAATTTATTTTTCTATTTTCTTTGATATTTTCAGTTGCTCGAAGTGACATTGTTTATTTTTTGTTACTCTATTTGTGTGTGTGTTTTTTTTTTTTTAACTGTTGATTTAGATCAAGTGTCGAAATTTATGTCAATTAGCCAATTCGAATGAAAGACGAAGCTCTTCGGGTCGGTAATGGAGTAGACTTTAGTATCGATAGGTACGTGACTAGGATCAGTCGAAAATAGCGAGCTCTGCATGAACGAGCGAGCAAATTGTGATTTCAGATGTCGGTAGGTAAGCTGGTCACGTAGATTCGCGGAGTCTAAACCGAAACTATAGCACGCCTGCGATCTATGGGAAAATCTATGCGCGTAGATCTCTTTATCTCTTGATAAAATGAATCTCTACTATTTTGCCTCAGATCAGATAATGAGAGAAATTATTTGAAAAAAGACTAAGAAAAAAGTATACAACAATTATAAACTTTACAAATTCTTATTGATTTAAATTAACAAGATTCCTAATTATTCACCGTTGCCGAATCACAATAATTGAAAATCAATTTCACCCATTAATCAAAGATATTCGTCGTGGAAATTTGTCTATTTCTTTTTTGGAAATTATACCTGGAATAAAGTTGAACGGTCCATTGTCTGCCAAGAGATGTGGAACTAAGAACGGTTTCTTAGTTTTATCGCATCGTTATTATAATTATTATATTTGTAATATAATTTCAACGGTCTTGACGGTCACACGAGTGTCTGGTTGACGTCAAGAAGAATTTCAATTGAGACGAAGATCTCAATCTCTGCCTGCATGCGATATATACTACGTATATGATTACAATCCGAACAATCGTCTTGATTAGCATTTCGCTGTTTCTTTTCTAACTTCTTATCTCAATCGTTTTTCTCTCCGTATTCTCGACACATTTACTCATATACAACTATACAACCACTTTCTTCTCTATGTAAAAAAAAAAAAAATGTATGCTTTCTTGATATCTTTCAAATCAAATTTGGCATTGAAAACGTATGGCACATTCGTAAAATTTGTGCATAAATATATAACTGCATAAGATTCAACGTATGTGTCAAATATACATTTCTAACGTAATAACGATCGTCTATTCACGTACCTATATGATGCCCAGGAAATAATAGCAAATAGTTAAATAGCATATACTTGATAAGTAAAAATGTTGTATAACATAGAAGAGATTGTGTCATCGCCACGTTAGGCTAGGAAATATTCGATAAGGTATAGGTATTACCTCGTCCGAATGTTTGCAAACATTCTTGTTATTGACAGCAGCCAATGCAGATATCGAGAGAGTTTATATACATATCTATATGTACATACATATTGTATAGCTTACATCAACATCATTTCGTATGTGTGCTATACAGCTTGTATATTTGTAAAAACTGGTTTCAGCCGTATTCGTCGTCTATACTTGGTTTATTACGCGAATAGACACATTTCTACTATTATTTTAACCCATGGGTACGTGTATTGGAAAATCCATGTATGATAATGTGTAATACATTTAGCTTGTGCGATTTTTGACTTATAATATGTAAAGTACGGTATTATATCGCACTGCGGAGATGAACGCGAGTGTATTCGAATCTTTTATTCTTATCTCGCGCTGTACTAACGTAGCATAATATAATAGCCTATTTCGTCATCAGACAGAGTGGCCAAAATTATTGTGTGCAAATTACCGCGTGGGTTGGACCCTCCCGACCAAGAATTAAACAGCAACGCACCGTGTGTATATTCAGATACGACGTCATACACACCAGACTGTCAAACACGATACACTTTTTATATTGTACCTATAGCTGCAGAAAATGCAATTCATCTCAAATAGGAAAAATTTTGCTAAAATTTTGGATAAAACAATTTGACTTATCTCTTTTTTTGAAATGTATTGGAAATAATGATAGCAATCCCATCCAGCAGAATTCAGATCGTGTTCTTAGTCATCTTGATCTTTTTTTTTTTTTTTCAATTTATTTTGTCAAGTTGCCACTGAAATCTTTTTTCAATGCAAATTATTTTAATTCCTTCCGATGATCTCGCTTATATCCTACATGAAACGAAAATAAAAAACAAAACAAAAATTAATTGAAACGAAAATGAACATTTCTAATCGGAATATGAAGTATAATATACATTTCTTCGTACATATAATTGCAGCTGGTGTACGAAATTGTATAATTTATGTATACATAAAGAGAGTGTTTTAACGAGTGATTTTGGGGCGGGACCGAAATTCGGAATTTTAAAAACTGAGAAAGATCAAGATTCCGAATTTTTATACTACCTACTGACTTGAAGATTTTAGAAAGATAATTTTCCCGAAAGTCTAGTAAGCCGACATGAAAAACTCCGAATCGGAAAACATTGAAGGTTCAAAATTCCGAAAGCTAAAGATCCGAAATGCCAAAACTCCGAATTTCGGAATTCGCTTATGCAACGTCGTTTATTTGACAGCTTTGTCATGAAGCTTCCCTTAAAAATTTGCGGATTTCTGGACTTTCTGAGTTTTCAACTTTCGGATCTTTCAGATGTCTGCATTTCGACCTTTCAAAATTCGCCACTTCAGAACTGTTAACGTTTCTAGAAACTCAGAATTGTTTTCAAAATAAATGCGAAACCTTGACCGTTCGGAACTTTAGAAATTCGTAACTTCAATCCTGCCCCGCGATTTTCAATTTATTATTTGCTAATTAATTTTCCTCCTAATTTTTATAAATATGTACGCAGCAAAAAAGAAACGCATGCGTGTAGATCGTATGTATGTTCGTATGTATAATGTACTACGCAGTTTATCCTTCGCACGTGACCAAATGTCACGAAACGACGGACGCAAACACGCGCCCACTTTTGTGTTTGCATGTAATAAAAGTAAGAGAAAAATGACCGAAGAAGAAAGAAAAAAAAAAAAATGAAATAAAAACGAAACGACTAAGAAGAAAGATAAAATTATGGGTCCGGGAGTGTACCTATATACGTATATCGTACCCTATACCTACCTTCTCCAGATGAGAATGAACAATGGTCGTATTCAGATAAAAAGAACGGATCGTTGCTTTGATATCCTGCGGTCAGGATAACGGTATAATTTTATATCAATTGTCGCACGGACTATATATACTATATATTTGACTTCAATTTCCCAGGAATTATAGAATCATTAGCCTCGATGATCCCGAATGGATTCGAAAGGAGAAACGGTGTCAAAAAAAAAGATGTAGATATTAGAGTGGTCCTTATGATGAAGTCAAATTCAAATGTTCTCGCTCCCATGAGCTAAAATATCTCGCAATGATTAGGACAAAATGTTGCCAAAATCCTAAATTCCTATCCTGATTCTATGGGGTTTTGGCAAAATACTTTTTCCTAATCACTTTGAGATATTTTAGCTGATGGGAGTAAGAAAATTCAAAATCAACCTTATTAAGGACCAGCCTAATATTATATACACTTAAACAATGAAAAAGATCCTTTATTTTCACGCGTGAAATTGGCGTAGAAATTTATTGCTTCGAACCTGCTGCGCCAGCTAGAACTAATAATAATCATCTTCCTTCGCTTTCACGCAAACGAATTTTCTCGGCTCTGGCTGATTAGATCATCCTCTAAGCGCCGCCTAATTATACCTACCTAGTCTAACACCGACGCGACGGTCGCTTAACTTGACTATCCTCTATAACGCTTTTTGCAAACCGCTAAAACCGGATGGAGCAAAACCTATTAGTTCGTCGTGTTGAATCGCGCTATCCCATTAATCTGATCCCAGAACTGATCATCACAACGGGAAAAAAAAAAAAAATAACCATTTGCATGTGCCACATGCGAATATATATCAGGATCGACGAATTTCGTCTGATCCAAAAAACCTTCTTTCAACAAATTAAGGTCAACGATTGATGCACAAAAATATTAGAAAAAAATTGAAATCAAATTCGAAACCATTAGAAGAATTTTTTCGCGGAAATTTTCAACCGCGTTACTTCCAATAACGCTGAGTAAAATTTTTGCAACGAAGCGAACGGGAAAATGTAAAGAGAATTCTGCAGGTTGCTGAAAATTTGGAAGTCGCGCGTAGGGAATATGGAATTTGAATTTTGATTGCCATCTTATGGTAATTTCAGGTTTCCTGCTATAATTATTATTGTTGTTTCGTGAATTTCAAGTTCAACGTGTTATCCCCTGCAGTCATTTCAAAGTCCACGCAAATACTCGAATTTGCCGGTCTGTTACTTGGCATTTTCCATCGAAAAACTTTTGAGTTAAAAAATATATACGACAAGACAATTTCACAGCATGTTGCTCGCTTTTTCTCAACCAAGGGTTGACGAACCTCGATTCTCCCTTGTTGCTTTTAGTCGATTACATTAGTCCCTCGTATAGTTACACAGCCCCGGAATGGCCACACCTTCCATAATAATTACCTCCGTACCTCTGCCTCCCTCCCCATGCCGCACCCCAACAAACAGGGCTGCAATCTCTCCACCTGGAACTACGTAGAGGGTTATTGTATGCAGTGGTACCTACTAGTAGCAAGTAACCACTTGCCTTGGATCACGTCATAAAACCGTTGAATCATTTTATTCGAGTAATTAATTGACGATTTTTTTATGATTCGACTCAGGGGGTAAATTTGCGGTTTTTCAATCATCTTCAAAAATATTTTTAGGTAGCTGTTACTTTTGATTTGATGCAGAAATCTTTTTTACTGTTGAAAGTGGTAATAGAGGGTAGTTTAACGGCGAAAATGAAATGTCATAGACCTTTGTAGCTTATAGAACCGTTACCGAGTTATGCCAGTTTTACGTGACTTGTACATTTTTCACTCTGACTACGATTCCAGCTGCTCCAATTGTCCGAAAATATATTTTTAACCAGATTTGGAATCAACAGTAGACGTTGCATCGTTCTATCAACCGGATTTTCGCAATATTCTCATTTCGACTCCTTTTTTCTTCTCGTGTTAATGAAAAAATAATTTTAAAAAATAAATAAAAAAAAGAAACAGAAACCGAAAGTGGTTTTTTTTTCATTCATTTTTGCCCCTAAACTTTTTTTACCATCTTCAACTGTGAAAAGGTTTCGCCATATCAATACCGAGATTAAACTATTCAAAAAATGACGAAAAAGTCGTACAGTCGCCTCGTTAATTTATATAACCAAATTATCAAAATTGTTGAAAATCAAATAGAAATGTTCTATGAATTCGTTTCTTAATTATTTCGTATACGTAGAAATAATCAGTTAAATACAGAAACATTTTTGCATCACAATCAGAATTCGCGCGAATATAGTCGAAGTAGGAATTGTTCTCGTTTCGCTCCCTTGAGCATTGTAGAATGTTGTCTGAAGTCATTGACGGTCTTCGACATTTGTTCGGTCGATTTCCTCGTAGTAAAATTCAAGTAATTTATATCCTTTTTCTCTTTTTTCCTCCGTTTTGTTAGTCTCGTTCCTTTTTCCACGGGAAAGCAAGACTAATTTATCGAGTAATCATACCGTCTGCTACGTTCGAAAGTCTTTCCTTAATTTTCTTCTTTCCACTATTATACGGTTCGAATCGTCATCGAATTATTTCCACTTCTCTTGCAATAGGGTGAAATAATAAATTCCAGAAAATATTCTAGGGATGAAATAACAAGGATTAGCTTGATCAAAATGGCACATAATCGTGGATTTGATAAAGTGAGGTGAGAATAAGTGGGAATGGAGGGGAATATGAGGGGGGGAAAGCCGAACACGGCGCTTACTGTTCAGTCTGTAGTCGACCGGCCGAAGCGACTATTCTGTTGTCTAGCCGCTTCCTAGTTTCGACGTATAAAACCGTTTTGTAAACACCAGAAATCAAAATTTTCGACTAACGACGACGATCGAAAACGCGAGCCGAAGATGAATACAATTCCGTAACTGACGCGATATATTTAACAATTTTTTTTCTTTTTTTTTTCTTTTTAATAATATTTCAAACTCCAGTGGGATTCGGGAAACGGATTATCGTGAAAAATGTGATATCAACTACTAGTTATATCGTCTATAACGATGAATAATAAACCAAAAACAACGAAGTAATTGTCATCGCCTTAATCGCAATATGTTTCCAATTATATTCGATACTCGAATTTACGCGAACTGTTGAAAAGTTGACTCTTTTCCCAGTAACAAGTGGTAATTCAATATTCTTCTGCAAGTTAATTGATCATTCAATCATCGAGTGATTTACTAATTTGACCGAAATACCCTTGAGGGGGTATTGTTTTTGAACGAGATTTGCTTTTCTCGATTGACAAATTCGCGTAGTTTATAGTATCAGACTCGTATACATTATAGATCTGGATCGTAAAAATAATCGTTTTACATATAATGACTGATCCATCTTTGGAACCATATCTCGCATCTTAATAGATCAGAAACATGTTTTCATCGGTTGATTGATTATACATATAAATATATCGAATCCTACTACACGTGTCGAGAGAGAAAGGAAGAAAAACAAAGAGAGAATTTCAAAAAGGGAGAGGAAACATTGGAACAGAATAATCAATTTTGAATAATGACAAGATCCTCGGTATAGGCTGATCAACAATTCTTAAATTATTCTTTATATACGGACCGTATGGTAATTTTCGCTTATCTGATCTACGGACTTCTTTTTTTTTTTAAGTCATTTTTCTTGATAGTCATTCAAAAAGTAAATTGGTAATAAAATATACAGACACGTCTCCATCGAGTTACCAACGGATTATGACGTCACAAGACATAGGTACATACATGATACGACATATAAGCAATAATCTAGGAAAGCGCAAGCAAAGCAGATTATTATTTGATTAAATTATAACCAGCGTAGTAGACGTTATTTTTATTAACTTGACTTACGCAGCCTCGTCGATGCAGCTGATCGTTGCCATGACTGAGAATCACTAAGAAATTACCTGCCATGATCGTTGTATAATTATTTTTTTTTTCCTTTTTTTTTCTTTCTTCTCCCTTTTTACGTAATAGACTAACGAGGACAGGTCTTCCTCGTGGATACGATCATTTGTTTGTCACTTTTTTTCTTCGTAATACGAAAATCAATTTTTTGAACCCCTTTTTGTCGTCACCAAATAATTGAAATTTGTATAAGAAGTTGCTCATTCGTGCAAAAAAAAAACCCCAAAAAAACAGAGTCAATTGTTGTTAACAAAATTATTAACCGATCAACGATTATGAAGAAACGATTAATTTTGGAACAATTTCTGGTGGTTTATCTAATATTTGAAAATGTTTTTTAGTCTTTTCTTCTCCTCTCGACACATGTATGTGCACCAGATTACGAGAACCCTTGTCATTTGCTTAGTTAATTAAATATTGACAATCGAGAGGCGTACGTTTAACGTGATATTCTAGTCAGGGTATTAGGAATGATTCTCGTATTCACGTGGCATTTATGTAACTATAATGTATTGTGTGTGCAACGCGGCCTCTCGAATACCGATGATGACCGCCATATATGGTTCTATATTACTGTCCGAAAGCAAAATTGACTATATTTTAACAGCTGAGAGATGCGAATGGACGCGTTTGTTATACACACACGAATTTATGTACACGTATATACGTGAAATTGGCAAACCGATTTTGCACATATGGACACGTATTTTATTCGAACGTCTTTACATCATTCTTTGCGCGCTTATATATAATTTAATACCGGTTTTACTTTTCAATTTTTCACCTATACGTTTATCATTTTTAATCATTATTTCTGAACCTGTTGCAAGCGTCGTATAGCTTATGAATTAATTACTCGTATCTCGTATATTTCTTTCATTAATTACTTACCTAACCACAGTACGATTTACTATAACGTGATATCGAAAGAAGTTTGCAGCTATACGTGAACGGGGAACGATGAAGGAATTAAAAAACGTATAACAATATATAAGTGAATGAAGATAATATCTAACGGAGAAGAAAACTGTGTATTTATAGAGAAAAGTTAAATGAAATAGTGGGAATTTCTAATCACCTGTTTTGAAAATGGCTCTAATCGCACCGAGGAACAGTTCGCCGATAATTAGGGACAAGGAAAGTGTCCCTGCTTACGATGTAAGAATATTTTTGTCTATCTTTCTATACGTATATCGTAATTTTAGTCTTTACAGTAATAAACTGGAATAATTATCACTTCTACTAATATACGTTTGCTTAGGTTTACATCGTGAAACAGTATATTATATATTTACATCAACTTTACGCAATATCAGTATATTTCCTTTACTATACTCTAATTATCGATACTGCATTGATTCATGGCTTGGTATATGGCGGTGATTTTGATGATTAGAAAGGCGAGTGTAGGTGATAGATAGTAAATCCTGTTGACCGCGGCGACAGTCGAATAAAAATCAATTAAATCTCGATTAAAATTCAATATGTTATATAGCTGTAGGTATAGTATAATAGACGCATGTATCTATTTATGTACAAAGTTTGCCACGACGATTGTATATGTGCGCGAGTGACGTCACGGATATCCGCCCATTCGCTACTACCTACTACAGCAAACGTGTATAATATGTACATATATTTTTATTATCTTATTTCATGTTTTTTTTTTGTCATTCACGTTTTGCGCTTCGAACGAAAATCACTTTATCGAATCAGATTACGGTCTAATTTTTTTCTTCTTCTTCTTCTTTTTCTCTTTTTTTTTTTATCACTCGAATTATTTATGGCATTTTTTATCTTCTGTAAAGTTTTGCCACGACTTTCTTCAGTTCTTGATTTTTCCATTTAATTTATTTCAATTTTTTGGTTTTTTTTTCTTATCTATTATGTTTGAGATATGAGCACACGTGAGTATGTTATGTACGTTATTATGTACGTACTCGCGGGTAGGTATACATATAACGTAGGTACTTCTATCTTGTTTAACGACGGAGTAAAGCTAATTATGCTCGTTGAATATATATACGGCCGGGAGAATTATTATACCGCTTGTTCTAGTTACATCAAATATTTACTAGCCGTAACGATAAGGAAAAGTGTCTCTTTGGCTTTCATCTCATTGTCATAGTACAGAGGTTCTCGTCGTGGAATATCTATGATACCTTTTTCTTTTTTTGTGATAGTAAAACCATTTAAGTTTAACGCAAAAATTGATTCGAATGCAGATTTTTGAACACTTTTCTATCAATTGACCAAAATAGTTATTATCTTATCCGCCTGTAGGTGGGAAACATTTTTCTTCTTATGTGTTTCATTTCCGTGTTGTTTTTAATTTTTTTGCATTTGATTTTTTTTTCTTCATTTTTTCACTTATTCGTGCGGCTAAAATTTTGCAAATCATTCAATTTATTCCGCGTCTTATCTACTCCGTTCGTGTCGCGCCCCCATTTGCTAAGCGACGTATTATACGCTTCAGATATCCTTATCTAATGCTTAACCCACTACTGGTGCTGGTTATAGCCTCCTGTCTAATTCTAGTATTTCTCAAGCGTTATACGTATATGCATATAGTTATTATACCTTCAGCAGCTACTCAACTGCGTAAACAATATTATTCACCTGGTGCAATGCAGTAATTTTTTTTCATTTTTTTTTTATTTTTCTGGTCGGTTTTTTTTTTTTTTTGTCCTCCAAAATTAACGAAAATTATTAGATAAAAGGAGAAGCAGAAGAAGGATTAGAGAAGAAAGTAAATTTTTATACTCTATCGAATGATTTAAATTTTCATCAACCGTCTATTTAAACAGTAAACAAAATTTGGAATAGAAATTCGATGCTTATGCGGCCAACCTGAAATATTGGAAAACGTTTTATCAACTAGTGTTGTAAAATACGTAAAGATGCGGAAGGGTACTCAACGATCTTTCGTCGAGTACTGTAATAATTCATTTTTCCTCTACGATGCTCTTGGGTCTGACATCTTCCATCGGATGTGGCCATTTCCGTCATAGTCGTCGAGAATTTTTCTTTATTTTGTATATGCGCAGATGTTCGGTGTATTATACAGTATACGGTTACACTTGCGTTTATTCCTGCAAATGCACTTTGATCTTTTTTTTCTTCCTTTTCTTATGGCTTAGGCTATTCTCTCTGTATATGGGGTGCTTCTGTTCCATTATTTAATCGAAACTGTTCAGGTACACTTCCTTATGTGAGATTGCACACGTAAAGACATTCAAGATCTTCCGTGTTTTATAATAAACTCGCGTGTTAACACTTGATTAGGTGTTTCTCTATGTGTGCAAAATACTTTTTTTTGCAACATGACTATTGCGACTCCGATGCCAGAGGGAATTAGTATTAGGATTTCGGATAATTTCCCACGCTTATATGTTATACACAATTTCGACAAATGTCCAATGATCTTGAGTTTGAGGAAATTCGCAGAAATAAACCTAACAATTATGACCAATGAGTAATTGGAATCGCTGGAACTCGCTCGATGTCGCTGGAATTTATATCAAGAATGGCTATAAATTCTGGAATTCATTATTTGCGATTTCCTGGAACTGGACTTTATAGAAAATCTCACGAAATCGATGAGAATCGTAAAAAATCTTCTGTATTCGGACTTCTGGTTCACGTGTACTCGGATGCTAACGATATATCGAACGATTTCCTGTCAATTCGTAGCGATTTCTTATTGATTTCTCATCGAATTCGTCGCTGTGGTTTCTCGAGATAATATAAAAGCCCCTAGTTCCTTGTCTCGTGCAACGGCGAAACACGAGATCTATTGAATTATCATTTTTGAATTTATTATCTTTCGTTCATAACCGAGGACTCTCATTCCACAAATGGGATTAAGATACCGTCTAAGGCTGCTTTGCCATGCGGGTTAAGACGATTATGGACAGGTAACCGTACCTTTTTACACTTTAAGTACCGTCAAGACTTGAGGTACCTTCTCATCCTTATAGGAATACAGATTTTCCACAATCTCACATGTGTCCTGATGATAACACAAACAAAAAACAAAATGAGATATGGATAACAATTTGGTCTAGAAAGAAGAGTCGTTGTACAGCTACTCGTATAGATCAATAGCTTTGGAGTAGGATTAGAGTCATTCTATCCCCATGATAACTGTGATGTACGGTATTCTTTTGAAAACTACCTGTACACAGCTGATCACCTAACATTATTTATCATTAAAACCCTAAACTAGATGTGAATATAATGAAGTCAACCGGAAGCATGAGAACCAGAATTTCCGGGTCTTGACAACGTTTTCTCACGGTCAGCTTTTTGACTGGATCGTAGGACATGACTATAAATGACGTGACGGTGAAATTAAGAATAATTCGCACTTCTTGAATGCAAAAGGTTTGCAATTGTATTCAAAACCTTATGATTCGCCAGTTCACCGTTTGGATGAAACGAGACTACCTAATTGCAAAAGTTCATTGAAAAGAGGCAGCTTCATTTGGCGGACTTGAAATTTTTGGTTCTTATTGCTTCCGGGCTGTGAATTAGGTACTTCCAAAAGTGTGAACAAACCATGCGACTTAGTAAATGAAGCGTTAATTCTGTGGGTTTGGTTGATTGATGCTTAAGGCGATCTGATACAAGTTGCTTCGAACCTAACCTGATTAACATGAGAAATATGAATCTGATTGAAATTCTATTCGTTTTTTTCCAAACAGTAAAATACTTGGCCATTTACTATCTGCCATTTACTATCTGCCATAGTAAAGGATTAATCTCTAGAGTTTTATTCTGGTAGATTGTACAGTTTTGAAAAAACTATGGATCGCGGTTTCGAGGTGATAACAATTGGTAATCATGGAATTCCGAACATAACCCCGTTGCACCTTAAGGCGATATGAAAATCTGTTCGAAACTCCATCATCACCAATTGTTGTCACTTCGCGAATCATACTTCCTCGATGACTACCCAACCGATCCGAATGAACCCTCAACGAATGAATTAGGTTTTTTTGGCAGAAAGTGGCAAAGTGTCAAAGAAAAACTGATGGAATTCCAAAAAAAAATTATCTTTTCCATGTTAGCTAGGTTAACTTGGAAGTGATCTATACTATATCACCTCAAGACCCAATTTTTTTAATTTCGTGGTTATAGAGTCATCTGTGTCTCTTTGTTATACCTTTGTGCGTAGATACGAACCAAAGGAAATTTTCCTCCCTCTCGAGACACTTGATATCGGTCTGTTTCGTGACGGAGACGATAGTTTCTTATAGGTTTGATCAATTTCCATGGAAACGACCTTAGATTCAAGCTAAGGCATTGGTACGGAGGAGCTTTCCGATGTTATCTCAAGTTCATATAGCAACTTAGGAGGAATTGGATACTATTTCGAGAGACACGACTATATAATGGTATAGTTAATTACGTGAACAGGTAAAATAGGAAAGTTTTGCCGCATGATACTGGGAACGATCAATTATTTTGGCTTATAAGGTCAAAGGGTCGTCGCTATGCAAAATACTCGAAAATAGTCGAAAAGGGTTGTGTCTAGCCACACAGATGTGTATAGTTCACGAACCAAACTTAAATCCCCAACAAAGTTTCTTTCATTTCGAATGAAAGGAAGAATATCGATTCTTTATTGGTTTTTATTCTCGCTAAACAAATGAAATTCAAGTTTTATTTTTGTTTTCTTAAGAATAAATTCCGTGTTAACTCGACGCCCACGCACTTTTAAGCGCCATGATACCTTCTTCTTATTTTTCTTCCTCTTATACCTACTTTAGTATTTCTACGCGACCGTTTGCTTTACACACGTGTGCGTAAAACTTGTCCCAGATATTCCGTATCGCGTTGAGCTAGTCGTTTTAGTGTTGCAACTATATTACCGTGTGTGAAACTTGCGTGTTGATGATTTGAATACCTATGTGGGATGTGAGATTTTGGCCAGTTGTGCAATCGCTTCGACGACCACGAGATATGGATGTTTATTTCTCTCTCTCTCTCTCTCTCTCTTTTGTACCTAATAATCATCCTTCATAGAAATCGTCTATGTACGATTTTTCTTCTCTAATTATGCGACCGATCCATACTCGACTTATGATTATGTTTTTTTTTCATACTCTTTATTAAAATTGATCAAAAGCCTGGCCAGTATGCTTTTCGCTGATTAATTATACCTACTCACTTAATTTAATCGTGCCGGAATGAAATTTTTTCTCTTGTCGCTATCAATTATATCTCGTGGAATATAAAATTCTTACAACTGGATTGATCAAATCGACAACGACGCCGCCGCCGCCGCCATACTTTTATGTATATACATATGAATTAAACGTATACGCGCACCTTAAAGATTCCAGAAATCATACATGGCGTATGATACGCACATATAGGTATCTGTATATCTTTATGTATGTATGTTGCATATCTTATAACGCCCTCGTATTTATTTAACAACCGTATCGAAAGTCGCGTAGGTTTGACGTCAGGAGTTTTTCAAGTTTCAAGAGCATGTGTATGCGATAGTTATACATATAGGTATTTATGTATACGTATGTACACATGTGTACCTATGCTGAGCGAGAGGAGACTATACACGCTGAAAACAATTCGTGCCGATAATAGAGCACGAATATTCATTAGAGATGATTTTTCTCTCCTTTGATGATGATATGATGATGAAAAGACACCGATGCATTGACACATCGTCAACACCTACATTATCATGCAAGTGTGTGCTGTTTTTTTTGTGTTTTTTTTTTTCTTTTGCTTCTTATTATCTTTCTTTCTTCGAGTAGGTACATCCAACTAGGTGGATTCTGTCGCCACCAAAATATGCAACCGCATTTACAGGTCAATATAAATGACCGTAGGTTGGCAATACCAGAGGTAATAGTAGGGATCTGCTAGCTCCGATCTACATAACCTCTAAGCAACTCAAACTGTCGAAGTGCTTGAGAAAATCCGGATGCTCTGAAGAGCATGAATGATGTGAAAATTCGTCAGGAAGATAATTTTTCTCTTTATTAAGCAATATCCTGGTGATAATTCGCCAAGTCGTAAAACAAAATTCTCCCGGATTTTCTCAATCACTCGGACAGTTTGAGCTGGTTAGAGGTTATGTAGATCGACGTTTATACGCCGTCAGCGACAAGCTAGCAGATCCCTGCCATTACATCTGGTATTGTCAACTACGGCCATTTATTTTGGCCTGTAAAAGCAGTTGCAAATTTTGGGGTGACAGTATCCAACTCGTTGGATGTGCAATGTGCATACACTACACATACATAACAGACTGCAGTGCGAGAGATTTTTCGTAATGGTCAAAATGGTAATTCGATGTCTGGATGCAATATAATAGTACAAAATTGAAAATGCATACCAAACGAGAATCCCGCTGTACCAATCTATAAGATATATTGTAATGAACGAGCACAGGGAGCTTCTCATTTGGTGTAATGGTTTCAATGGTGTGTTTGTATCAGGGATGGAAGTAATCAATTATATGCTTCCAAAATTCTATAATAGTCCATTCGATCATCCATTGCACTTGTAATACGTCTAATCGAACTTGTTTCCGAAATGCAACAGTTTATGGAGCGATAGTTTTGATGATTGAAATTTTCACAAGGCTGGTTGCATATCCGACAACTGGATTGTGAGATGACGTGATCCTCATCGTGTCTTGAAGACCGAAATGACCTTCGTCGTGGCAGATAGATGATGATGTTATTTCTATGAGCAAAAATATGAAACATGTAAAGCAGGTTAATTTCGCGTTGCGCAGAACGTTCCCGCATTATATTCCGCGGATGAACGATCTTTAAAACGTTACGTAAGACGCGATACGCATATTACAGAGACCTTGTCACTGCCGCTTGGATATTACGTCATTACTGTTATTGTACCATGTATGTTACTCGTCCCAGTACCTGTGTATGTTGTATAAGTACATTTACGTGTACGTTTCGTTCGTGAATGCAAAGGTAGACGTTATAACGTGCTAAGGATCATGGCGGCGAACGGTACGAGACACAAATGAAGATATTTTTCTTCAAACAAGTTATTCCCGTCTGTTTCTTTCTCTTTTTTTCTTCCTACTTCTCAATGAAAATCAGGTATAAGAAGAACAAGATTCGAGCATATATGTAGGTGTACATGTAATAATTAAGTATACCTACCGCGGTATGCAAAGAGAACGTCTCGACCAGTATTTTGAAAGAAAAAAAAAAAAACACACTTGTGATTGAGATAAGTTACATTTTTTTCATTTCTTTTCCAAAAAGCTGGTCGTCAAGATGCGTGCGCTTCATCAAGTCCAATTTTTCAGCCCAATTTGGAGCTGGATCAAAATTCCGGATTCCAAAAGCTCCGAACAGTAAAAATTCCGAATTCTGGTATTACAAAAGATCCGAAAGGCCAAAATTCCGAAACTTAGAGTTCGTGGATTTCACGTCGTTTATTTAATGCTTCGAGATGATCGTGTCTTTCCATAAATCTTCGAATTCATCGACTTAGTAACTTTCTGACTTCCGCAGCTTCAAACTGTCTGCATTCCGGTCGGTCGGAATTTTCGGAGTTCAAAACTTTAACGTTTTTGGGGGTACTCGAAATCGTCTGAAAGAAATTCCAACCTTCCGGTGCTTTTGCAATTCGGAACTCTCCCCCAGCGTTCAAAATTTGTTTAACTCGTGAAAATTTTTCTGTAAATTACAGCGAAGATTTTTTTATTCGCATATCATCGGCATCAACGTATGTATATCTATAGGTATCAACTGCACTCGCAAATTAATCGCTATTCAACGATATACGTATGCAAGTATAATTGAACTGTACGGATATACGTATGAGCACGTAACAACATAGTTATACATACATATGTATAGCGTTATGGAAATAATTTGCGAGACAATTAGTTTCCGCACATGCAGCAGCAATCATGATATAGATACGTGTGTATGTATGTATGTACGTTGGACTCGATCTTCCCGGGCAGCTCATCATCGTGTCGGTTTCCAATTTTTCTGCGTTATTAAAAGCTGTAAAAGCCGGAAAATTAGAAGACATTCCAATCTCGAGTGTGAACCTCATTTCTCTGATAAATTTGTACTAAATTCTATATCCGAGAACCGGTATAGGTAGATATTATCATGCGCTATACCTACCGCGTGCACAAATGCAATTTCAACTCTGCACGTAGTTGGTGACTCTATAATAAAATTTCGATAAACGCCGTTCAGCCCTGGCATTCCGAAATTCTCGTCATACCGCACGACAAGTTTTATAAATATTGCGACAACTTCTATCAGATCGAAAATTTGCGACGAAAAAATTCCATTCAAACTGTAAAAACATCAAGCATTTTGAATTTGATGGCAACAAGCTTGATCAACGATGATGATGACGAGATAAAAAAAAAAATCATTCCATCTGTTTGATTGAGACAAATGATAGTAATCAGCATAGAAGCAATTGTTGCTGTTCTATCTGCAGAAAAGGTGAGAATGAAGTTCTTGAAGATCTTCTAATAACACAATTTGAAAATATCTACAGAAGCGTGACAAAATTCTATCAATTTTTCGAATTCCGATAATCTCTATGTGGTAACTTCGATGCGATCGGCGGGATCTCGATCAATGAATGAATGAATGTGATTGCGTAGGCGATTTGAAAGCTGAAACGTAGGTATATTATATATAGTTGGGAGGCGAATCAGGTGTTTATACACGGGGATATTTAGCAACGTATTTCTCGGTATATCTATGTATATACAGAGAGGAAATCTCCATGCGTGGAATACACAAGAAGCATATAAAAATCTTGAGGAGACTGAGGCAAGGACAACCGGGTGGCGCATCATCGCTAAAAATTCGCAACCGGTTTCGCATCGATCACGTTATGTGTTTTAACGTTAATTATTATGGCAAGGTGATCAGCGATGGCGGCGCCATTGTATACTAGACTAGATAACTTTGAGGCCGCGACAGTAATAATTGTGGAGGTGTTTAGGTATGCGCGAGGAGTTGGGAAATTAATTTTTTTTTTCTTTTTTATTACTTGTTTGTCTCGAGTTTCGTTGAATTTCTATTCGGTTGATTCAACGCGCGCGAATCTGATAAACGAATTCCAACTTTGTACTTTTTTACTGCGCCATCTGATTTTGCAAGACTCTTCGCGTGGGCTTAAACCCGCATATTTGTCATTCCTTTATTGCTCTCTTATACCCACACACGTAGACCAGCTCTGAACTTATGTTGAAACTGCAATTTCTCAAATGTATGAGTGTAATAACAGTACACGCATTAAGAAATCGAGTCTACTTTCTGCAGTGGTAGAAGTCGCCCTTTCATTCATGATTTTATCATCTTCATTCGAATACTCTAAACTCTAACAAACTTCAGAAAAAAAATGTATAATCATGGACTTTCATTATCAATGAAACCATCAATTACTTCTGTCTTTCGACGACCAATGAATTCCAACATTACATTCGTAATATGTTATGAAACTTGTTAGTAGGTAATGTACCTAATAGGTTATCGAACATGTGACGGAATTGCATTTCAATTATAATTTTTACAACCCTGGTCTCGACTATACTTATATGCTAATGCCCTGTGATCGAATTCGATGATATTCTAATGAACATGGACCACTGTGCCCTGGCATTGAAATCGCTTGAGCGTTTCTATATTTTTGACTTTAGTACTACGTGGGAAGTTTAAGGACAGACATGTTTCTATTAAGCGTACGGTTTTGAAAAATTGAAAACTCCTGACGAGGAACTTGTGCCAATAAAATTTTGTTCTTCACATTCACAATTAGCGTACGTATTTTGCCATCAATATTTCATACGTACCGGTACCTCGAAACCCATAAATCCATAATGAAATCTTCGATAAAATTCGCCGCTGTAATAAATCCGCTGCAGAATGATTATGGCTTTTACAATCGAACCGTACTTTTATAGGGTCGAGCTGACCCCCTACGAAATCCAATTCTCTCTGCTCCCAGCCCTGGTATGTTTTTTTTTTTTTTTCTTCTATTTATCCTTTTATTATTATCATATAATTCTCAACGATAACTGTACTAGGAAATCAGATTCTTTCGAATCGTTGGACGGCATTGGCATAGGAGAATGTTGTACTTGCTTTCTCACAAAATTTGTAACTATAAATATAATAAAATAAAAAATGAATTGTTTTCTGGGAAAGAAAAATTGGCAAGAACTACAATTACAAAAAGGGAAATCTAAGCTCGGGAGTAAATCACAGTTTTTGATCTAAAATCAATTTGAAATTGGATAGATAATATATCATCTCGATTTTGTCACAAGTTTCTATATACCGAGAAAATCGCAAGTTCTGCAATAATTGCTACATGTTTCGATATGGAATGCGAATTTTGCACCTGCGTGCGCGAAAAATGAACACAATACGACTACCTACCTCCGCACTTTATGCTTCGCTAACGTATACGTACTAGTGTTAATTACAAGTATGCTGCACCTGGCTGACACGAGTCTTGACTATAACGTTCGGCAGTGGGCAGCAGAAAGAATTTTCCATAACGTCCGTCATTCTACGTATATTAATAATAATATGTGGCTGTAATACAGTGTGCAATATTGATAACTTCTGAATGGACTTTGAAGGGACTAGTATGTAAATCAATTCAATTCTTCGACCAGAATTCATTTCACTGCAACATAACCGGCTCATTTTTAAACTGATTATGTCTTCCGTTAAATTTTTGTCAATTCAATTCCTCGGACTAGATGCATGATGACGGTACGTCTTCCTGAATCTGAATCTGAATCTGAATCCGAATCTGAATTCGTGGAGCAGGGGCACAGTTTTCAACAAAACGATCGTAATGTTATTAAATAAAGTTCAGTAGAGAGATGAATTGATTTTGGATTATGTTCAATTCCTGCAAAGGCAATTGACAGTCCCTTTAAGGGTATATGCTAAGAATTAGAATGAAAACGCATATTCGCGGCATACTTTTGCAACTTTTGCAACTCCTTTTCCGCGTTAATTACGATTACAACTTTGAGTATCTTAGCGGGCTGATTCCCTTCAAGACTGTATATTTCACACAGTACGATAAAATATATAGAAAGACAGCTTTGGCAACTCGATTTATCCGCAAGAATGCCGCTAAACGATGCCTAGTGCAATTTGCTGCTATGTACCCACCGTCAGACCTTCGGGTCTATACTATACTGTCTATATACTCCACTGCTGTACAACTCTAAGAAAGTCTAGTCTCGGCTATAGGAGCAAGGAACGAGAATCTATAGAAGCAAGAAATAAAAATAAGAAATGAAAAAAGAAAAAAAGAAAAAAAAGATCAACTTCAGGCCATACTCTCAGCTATATCTACTGGTTGTTATTTGCCAATATATCTTATAGTCTCGCGATATCTCAGAACTCGCAGACTTCTAATTGCACATTCTGTACACGGAGCAGTACGAGTACGTCGTTATATGAATGTATTCGTGTCAACCTTACGCAGACTGCGACTTGGCATGCTCACCTGCAAAAATATTCATGGACATTTTTCTCTTTCTTACTTATGTATAACGTTTTTCTTGTTGTGCTTTTTTTTTTTTTTGTTTTGTCATTCTATTGTATACTGTACGAAGATTTCATGTACATACATTTATATACATGTACGTATAGATAGTAGATTGGAAACACAGTCGGTGAACGGTATGTACTGCAGTATATTGAGAGGGTCATTCAACAGCAGTTGGGGGAAAGGTATAATAAAATAAATACGAAACAGCTGACGAGATCCGCGATATTACTCGTTCTCTACTATTATATGCACCGCAGGTCTCTTACCACGTGGTTATACTTACTGCAGGCAGCCGGGATGGAACTAAACATTCCCATTGCGAAAAATTGCTCGATCTTATTCACCGATTCGCTATGCGCGTACCGTTAGCGATCTTAGCGAATTGAGGAAAAGAGGTACTTTGCTGGAACAAGAATATCGCTTGAATAGTTGGATGCCAACATTTTCTCCAGTTAGTTGCGAATGAATTATATTATGACAACGCATTATGGGGGCTTCCAGAGATAGGTATACTGCAAATTTGCTAATTTTGCTTCAGGGTCTAATCATTTCTGCATCTCATGCTAGTGCTGCCTAAAACAAAGAAAATTGCTCCCTAAAATCGAGAATTGAATTATTTTTTTTCTTCACAGGACATTCGTTCTTGAAAGTTGTGTATAACACACTGATGTCAGCTAAGAAATTCAGGATTTAATTCCGCATTTTTCAGAAATAGCCTAGGATTGATTTTTTAATTGAGATTTTGTACTGAAATTAATACAAAAAATTTATTTTTCACTGTTTTCCTACAACGAAATACTCGATCCTTAATTCACTGCAGCGGGGATATCTTCATCTTTAGTGTTCTGATGACTATACCTTGCAACGCGAATGTCGTCTCTGAAGATGATTGTGACGCGAAGAGACTTTTGAAATCCTTTTTCCTTTCCAAACATTTTTCACTTGTATTGCTGGATAATTCCTGTATTCCTGATTCGGTTTGCAATTTTAGGGATGATAAGGTTTTCGTTTCGAACCGCATACCAGTATAGAGAATCCAAGAATAATTTCAATCGACACATGTACGGTTACAAAATTTTCAGTACATATTTTTATAGGCCCCTTCTGGTTCGAGAAGTGTATGTAATTAGCTGTAGAAACTGGACCTCATCAGGCGAAGACTAATTATACAATTAATGCCAAATTAACCCTCGTAGGTATAACAGGGTGGGTGTTATGTTATAAAATTAATTTCTCCCCCAGTTGGATAATTATAGATTTTCAATTAACCGCCCGGTGGTACCGTGGTAATTACATGGTAATTTAACGTCACTCTACGATATGACCTTACGGCTAAGTAGTGGAACCATCGTACGTAGGTATACATACCTACTTCTTGGTTTTCAGCTTTAATAGAGACTCATGTACATCTCGAATTGCCAGAATATAATTGTCCGTTATAAAATACCGGATTTTATACACTCCATGTAGTCGTATGCATGTGAGCCAAGTCGGAAACACAAGGATTCTGACTACATACATGTACTGAATCTTGTACAATTATTTTTTGGTATAATATACATGTATCCAAGTTTAGTGGATATTCAACTGGCTTTCGTCTAAATGTCAATGACCGGTAATCATGGGGTTTTGCGGATATAAACCTTTGCAGTTTTGTAACGGAGAGAGAAAAATAGTGAGAGAGATATAGGAAACAATTTGCAACTTACAATTCATTTATTGCAATAACAGACTGTACGTAAAATTGTAGTTTTTGCGAGACTATAGTGTCGCGTCGATAGGTAAACTACTACAGAACTACTACAATTACCCCAATTTATTGTTCAGTAAAAGTTGCGGTCATTCGCTCGTTTCTCTTTTTACCAGAAAATTTTGCACCTGCAAAGTATGAAAGATATACTTATACGAACTGGTATACTCTTACCTTAATTCTGAACTGTTAAGTCATCGCAGTTACAAATATAATTTAACCGTACAAATTGCTAACTGAATTTTCACGTCTTTCAATCAAAAGAATTTTTTTATTTGTTTCCGTTTTTTTTTTTTTTTTTTTTTTTTTCTTATCTCATTACGTAAAGAGAGAGTCTTAATGTCTATTGGCGAGTCAGATCTGACTGATATTATTAAACGTCAGCTGCTCGAGCACTCTCCTTTATACTGATTATACATCATGCCGCTAATTAAAGAGTGGGCCTATATACTCGTTCGAATTAGTCTAACAAAATGCAATTTACTTAACAGCCTACTTATCTTTCACTTCGATAATTTTTTAGCAAATAGATAAATCACCCGAAAATTATACTTTCAGCTATACCTACGAGTGTAATAGAGAAAATATAGACGAGGCTCACTTACTGCAGAAGTGAGCATATGAATTATTACAATCCCTGTATATGATGAAGCATAAAATAAATTTTCTAGAAAGTAGAACAATTCGAGTTAATTTTATCCGTTAATTTCATCTAATGAAATAAATTTTACAGAGTAAAATTTCGCATGTTGTCAAGTCAAGTGAAATTGAACAAAAAATGACCAGCCTTTTAAAAAGCGTCAGTTTTTTTCTTGTCGTTCTATTTTTTCTTTAATTGGAAGACGTTGTGATTCGAGGGGATAAACAATAATAGGGATTTCATTTTTGGGGACCCTCTGATTTATATTCATAGATATTTTCACGGTCCATCGATCAGCAGCCCCGTTAATCGTATCGAAAGTTATAAGCGTGTATCAAAATCGAATGAATGGATTGACCGATCGACCGACGACCGACAACGTGTGATAGACCGCGTATACCAACGTCGTCAATAGATATCTCCTATCTGCCCACGTCTTTCTAGACGTTTGACACCGGCTCTAGCTACACGCTAATTGTGAGACACTTCCGGTTTATTATCGCTGCAGTACTCATACAAGTTTAATTGATCGCATATTCATAGAAATGTGTGTATACGTGTGTGTACGTTGCTTGTGCCGCAGGCTTTGTCGATGAAAAGGACTTGTACTCTCGTCAATGCCCTCCTTTTTTTTTTTGTTTCTTTTTTTTTCTACTTTTTTCGCTAGAGACTAAACGCACCTTTACACTCGCGGTGAGTAGATTATACAGTAAATAGCAACTCAGCTTGACACCCTTTCTAGACGGCAAGTTTACTGTATAACTTGCACGACAGTTAGAGATATACGCGTCGCGGTGTTTTACGATATAGAGTCTTGCTTTTACAATTGCCATTCGTATATATGTATATCTGCGGGGTATCTAGAAAGCAGTGGTCGCAGTTTGAACTCAAATTTTATAAATTTCATGCTATTTTGCTCTTGAAATGATATTATTATAAAACGTTTTAATTAGGGTTCTGTATAGAATTTCTCTGTCGTTTTACTCGCCTCGCTTGAGGAGGAGGCCCCCCAGCTCTGTGAGGAACTGCAAAAAGTAACAACTTCTTCGAGACCTTATTGATTGATCCGTATAATGACAGCACAGCAAGACTTATGAATTTTTATCTGAATAGCGAGTGACTGCAAAGCTACACATTTCAAACAAAAAGGAATCCAAAATTTAGAATCGATCAAGGCTTGTGTCTGACTTCGACGCATTTCTGGACTCCGTCCACTCTGCCTCTCGAACGCGAGCTTGAAGATACAAAAATGAGCCCTTCGGGACGAATACATCCTCTTAATTTTTATAGCATTGGTATCTTCTTCAAGAATTACATATCCACGACAGTAAACGCGGATACACCGGATTACCGAGTCGTTCCATAAATTGAGGAACAATGAAAGGATACGTAGTATGACGTCAGGATGTGAATTTTGGTTGCAATAACTACAGAGTAACGAGTATCGCGCGTTACGACACAGGAAATGCATGAATAATAAATACGTACATCGCTGTTTTCTCGTACACGAAGTGATTAATTAATCGATAACAAAAAAACAACGATTGATTTTTCTTATTTTCTACTTGAATGTCGAATGCTGGTAGCTTTGGTAGTTTCTTCTAATATATTAGATCTTCGAGCTTCGTTTGAATCAAAATAATGGTTCTGTCAAGTTATAGATTGTCACAATGAAACCCGAACATTATTTCACATCGCGATATACTGTTTGGAATCATAATTTTCAGCCCACTGCATACCGCTTTCCTGTTATTTTTATAATTATCGTGTGGGATTCGAATATATGACGAATTGATTCTGATCTCAGATGTAATATCTTTTATACCGCGGTGTATAAACGTATATAGACCGCGAAGAATTTATACAAATAAATCAAGTTTCATTTCAATGTACAATATAATAGATAGATATATCCCATACGTCTAGGACCAATATACGAGTTTATCCACCTATGCCCATTTTTGCTAGGAATAATTCCATCAACGATATGGTCATTTCTACATATTTCTTCTTGTTACGTCGTCTCACTGATGCCGCAATTTAAGTCGTACCTATAAGCCACCATCATTCGACCTGGATTTATTTCAGCAAGAAGGTTTAATAATTTTTCCATTTGTCCGTTGAATCTGTTTCAAAAATTTCTAAATACACTTCAATCCATATTGAATCTGATCCGATAGAAAAATTGAAAATTTTACGGACAGGATCTTGCCACTTGAATTCTTAGAATTCTTTGCAATCAAAGCTGGAATTTGCTTTCGGTTTTTACTTTTTATTTAGTTCTTGTTCAGTCTCAACTGATTGACACGTATTTATTAATTTGAGGGTGAATTTGGAAAAAATAAAAATAAAAATCAATACCTAGTAGTTTCTGACATGAAAATGAAATTTTTGGGGACTACGAACTTATGACATTAGTACCTAACACGATATGTATACTTTGTAAATGGTATATTAGTTATATATATATCTGTTAAGGACAATCGTGAAAATTGTCGAGTTGATTTAGAGAAGCTGCGCGGAAGCGTAGGAGTGCCCTGCGTTCCGTATAAGTAAGTAGTACTAACTAGGATTTACGAGTTGAACAATGTCACGGTTCTGCTGCTGGTAGGTACGCTAGATTTAATAAATGAAACCCATGACTCGGTAAGAGAAAGAGAGAGAGAGATAGAGAAAAGAATTTTAAAAATGTTTAAAATAAAAAAAGACAGAAAAAAAATGCATAAACCATAGAAAGACTGAGAATGTACCTACGCGAGTGCGAGAGACTGAGAATGAGATAGAAAGAGAAAGAAAGAGAGAGAGAGAGAAAGAGAGAAGTGAAAGAGAAATAGTTACACTCGGTCGTGTACTTTTATGGTGTCGCTGTCCAGGCACCAAGTGCTGCGTAGTTTCTATGCAAATTGTATTTTACTAGATTGCATGCCGCCGAATCGCATAAGGAGAGAGTTACTCTTATTTATGTGTATACCACATATGTATACGCATTTTTCATTTTATTCTTAATCACAATCCAAAGCTTACGGCTAAAGATGCGAACATCCCGAGAAAACGCAAGGTTTTTATCCAAACCTGCAACCCTGCGGTGGAAATTTCTACTTTTGTGATTTTGCTATAAATTTGCAGGAAAATTGAAACATTTCATCATTTTTCCAGCAGAAAATTTTGTTATACATATTTTTGTTCATTAAGGCGAAACAAAAAAATACAGTTTCTGGTACGAAAAATTTGCAAAAGTTAGTTTTATAATTATACTCTGAATGATTCATACACCTACAAATATCCGTGGAATTATTTTATTCGCCATATATGGAAGTTGAATCGGGAAATATTTCTTTTCTTGAAAAAACAAAAAACAAAAAAGAATATGGAATAATTTTCAAACGTGTTGCTAATTGGTCGCAATTTATTGCTCATCTGTTGCAGATTAAATTGGAACGTGTCCTGGGTGTGACTGTGTCTAGTAATGCAGCTCTAGACTGTGACCAGACGAATGGTCTCGTCGCATATCCGGCAGGGTGAGTTATAAAATGATAGAAATTACGTATGTAAAACAAAAAGAAAAATATTATATACGTCGTAATTATTCGCCGTATCTCCTCCTTCTCGCAGCTACTATATGTATATACCATTGAGAACCTTGTAATTATTAATTAAACAAAATCTCGCGGCTGCAGTATACGCGTAGTCGTGTAATTTTCATATATACCCACGCGATGATCATCGAAAGAATAGCGAAAGTAGGAAAGCTAATAGCAACGAGTCTTATAGGACATTGTTTAACCCTGTGAAATTAGAAATGAAATAAGACTCGCATCTGTTTCTTCTAATTTGTTTACTCCTCGTTATGTTATATGCGAACGTGCGCGAAATTAACTCGCTTATATGTACTGTAACTACATGAGATTTAGCTGATTAAAGTAAAGCAAAAGCGATGGAAACTGCTTATATCTATACACTGTTACGAGGAGTTTGTGTGAATTTCGTGTCTATCTTGGGTAATCCAATTTTATGAATCTTTGAAGCTTTGAAACTGTACTGCAGGGTAATCAAGACTCGCGGAAAATAAGGTTGAATTAAGATAATCTCACTCGCTGCAGTATACTTGGGTATGAATTTTTCTCTCGGTCAATTACAGGGTGGTTACATTTCTGAATCTTCAGAAAATGGATCTCTCTATATATCGCCTACATTCGAATCCTCATCAATGTCTTGGTCTTGAGGAAAACGATTATTGGACATTTTTCTCTTGATTCTTCTGTACTTTGCATGCAGATTATATATCTGATCAAGAATCCCTGAATGGATCATCTAAATTCGGTTTTGCCTGAAAATTTATCGTCTCATCATCTTCAAAATGATTGACCAGAATCTTGATGCATCGATTAAATTTTCTAATTGAAAAATTTGTAACTACAATCTTGACGTTTCCTAGAATTGGTAATATTTTGCAAATCTGGTTCATAATTTTGATTCGAGTCTTATATTTTACCAAAATGTATATAGTTAAAATCTGAGCCCAGTTTTTGTGCTGGTGTTTGAAAAATCCGACGTGCAGTGTGTAGTATTTGAATTTTCGCAGCGTGACAGAATATCTTCCATTATAACAGCTAACATATGTGTATTTGAAAAATGGTACGTGATTATAACTAGGTATTATATACCTAAGCGTGCAATAATCGTAACTCGCGAGACTGCATCTGCAGTAAAGTTAGGAAAGAAAGAAAAATTAGATAAATACATATGAATAAATATAAAATATATATATATACGTGATGTATAATATCTAGAAATGGGTCAGCGAGCGGGTAATGAACCAAAGATGCTGCGCCGCGGGTCGAGAGAGAAATAAGTGAGAGATTCATCATGAGCTGTGTGAAATTTAATACGAATTAAAAGAAGAACCGTCTTATCTTCTTATATCTTTTTATGTATGTACAAACTAATTAAATACAATCTCGTTCGAAGGCGTGATAAAAGTTGGAGAAAAAAAAAAAAAAAACAAGATCGGAGATGAAAAAAGAATCTTCTACCTGTTCATTTCTTGAATTATTTGTTTCATATCTGTATCTTCTGTATACTGTATATATGCTCAGCCAGGTTAACAATAAGATTGAAGTTACTATGCGTGAACTGCAGACGTAGAATGAAAGTGGGATATCGCGTGTGTTGCGCCGTGCTCTGATCCACGTGCGAATACTATGTCAGGCAATAAGTTATGTCCGACAAGGTCTGTGGCTCGCAATGAATCTTATGTCATTGCCTCCTGCTGCAGCTGCCTAAGTCTTTTTCTCCTTTCGGCATTTCTCCTCATGCCTGATGTATAAATACTGAATAATCAAACCACATCGATCAACACATGAACCTAAAAATGTGTTCAACCGTCGTAATGTTTGTGTATTTATTAATCGGAGCAGAATTGAGATTGCGAATTTCAAAAGCTGCAGAAAAAGTCGAAAATTCCATATTTTTATACTACCGATTCACATTTTTTAGAAAGATCATTTCCCTGGAAGCCTACGTAGCCAATTTCAAAAACTCCGAATGGAAAAATACCAAAGATTCAAAATTTCAAAAACTAAAGATTCGAAAGGCCAAATTAACCTCCGAGTCTCAAAATTCACTTATTCAACGTCGTTTATTTGACAGCTTTGTCATGAGCTTTCCTTAAATTTGCGGATTCTTGGACTTTTTTGTACTTTCTATACAAACTTTTGGAATTTCGAACTTTAATCCTGCCCCCCATTAATCTGCGCCAAGTCGACACGAATTTCATTTTATTTTCATTCTACCTTGATAGGGAGAGAGAAAAAAAATTTGAAAAAAGAAAAAAATGCATCAAAAGAACAGGAACAGTACAGCTGACAGTAATTATAAGCATTCGTATTCATAGTCTGATATTAAAAAATCCAGCCAAGCCCAGCTGGCAGAGACAAATACCTACGAAATATTGTCTTCGGTATTAATATGGCAACCAGGTGGTGGCTGACTACCTACAAGCCTTTAATGACTAGTTGCCATGTGCATATTATACATCCAAGGCAATATTATACTGCGCGGGGTGATAATTGAAGACCACGGAACAATTTCGCAGGTCAATAGAGTTTGCTAATATATTATATATTTATTTATCGTGTGGGTTGATGGATCGATGCAGGTGTTCACATAATTTTTTTGCGAATTTTCTTCCCGATTATTATACCTTTTAATTTCTCTCGAATTAAACTGACAATAAGATTCTTTCTTTATTTTATACTTCAGGAGAAGTAATGAATTTTTGATGGTAATTAGTGCAGATCGATAATTTTTTGTTCTTTCTTTTTTCTTTTCACCTCGTTCATCTGATTGTGAGAACAACAGCGAAGAGTTGTCGGTCGAGAAAGCATAATTAAAGTCTGTATCGGGCGCTTTCCTCGGATGATCGAAGCGAAACTTCAACAGTCCTTATAACTATTTTCTAGGCGCAGGTTTCTTTTAGCGATAAATCGCTTTTCCCGGTAGTAGATTCTTGTTTTCCTACATATTCTGCATCGAGTACCTACACTTTTTCACGAATTAAATTATGGGGTTTCGTAATCCACATAATCTAATCGTGGTTTAAAATCATTGCGATCTAAAATTCACGGATGGCAGATAATGAAAAATACCTTCTTCAACGTTATATATTTTTTTCTTTGATTTTATTTCTTCGAAAATGTGTCAAAGTTGATGATTTTTTCCTCGATCCGATTCCCGGAATTCATTGCTTAAGGACACGAAGAGTGTAATTAAACCTTATAGCTATTGAAACAAGTCTCACCAACTTTTCTATCCCTCTATAATAGGAGTATGTACATGTATGTACAATATAAGTATCTAGAAACGAAAGCGTAGGCGAGTTTGCCAGTTTGGTTTCTTCGCACCAGAAGAAAAGAGAAGTAAAGTATATTAAACCGGTACACACATATACCTATATCTGAAGAAAGTTATTCGACTACGAAGATTTGGCATTGGAATTAAATAGCTATTGTTAAACCGATCTTAATAAATATAACTTTCGTTCCGCATCGGTATATAAACAGCGTATCGTTTACACGTCTAACAATAAATAGAAAATAAATTAAAGAGAGAAAACGTAACATTTGCATTTGTATCGATCAAGGCTGTATTCGAAGGTCGTATTACCTATGTGCGAAGAATATCAAAATTATATACTAGTCGTTTATATTATTGCTGTTGTTATTATTGTTACTATTATTAATATTATTATTATGGTTGTATTGTGATCGTTGCATAATATCCCGAGGAAAGTTTACGTCTTGCGGAAAGGAGAAAAGATATATATCTTCTAGTGCGAGAAGCTAAAGAGAGAGAGAGAAGAGAAATGAAAAGGAAAAAAAAAACAAAAAAAAAACGCAAAAACCTTGCATACGGTACATACGAGAACCGCATAGCTTCCAATGCCGCGCGTAGGATGTCGTCAAGTATAGTTATGCGTATATACGTGTGGTATACCCCATTGCAATCTTCCTACGCAAATGTATCTCCCTCTCTCTATTTGCCAATAGCAAAAATTCGAAAATTATTTCTACCAACAAAATCTAGACGAGATTTTATTCAGCAGGGTGGTAACCATTGATATGGAAAACCTGGAAATATCAGAGAATTCTAATTCTAATCATGGGGAACAGGTTTTTAAAGTTATAATGAAAATCGAAAATTTTAGATTTCTGAACTACTGATGAGTAAAAACAGATTCAACGTAGAACCCTAGAAGTATCAGGAGAAAACTGCGTTTTTATAGATCCTGAACAAACTGAAAATGGGTGGAAATTTAGGTATTACCAAAAAGTATAGAGGCTAATATAATTATGTTTATGTGATTCAGAAATTTGATGAAAGAGATATGTAACACAGATTTTTCTAGGTCTCTTATATATAAATTATAGATGATTTTTTTTTCCTTTTTGTGGTTGTTCTAATAAATGAGTTGTAGGATAAGCTCTATAAGCTGGTAAACGCTAACTGGAACCGATCAACGGTATGTCCGCGCCAAATTCGTCTCATACTCCAATGAGAACGACGACAATCCATCATCCAGTATTACGGAAAATCCAGGAATCGACAAGCCAAGGCCTATAGTCATTTGAATTATATAGTTCGTTAGACACTAGTGGCACTGACAGTTAGCTTGAGTACCTGGGCAAATTTTCACAAAACTATAATAATCGTCGACTTATAGACTTGGAGTGAATCTGCAATGCAGTTTTCATCATCTCATTCAGCTCAATGTGACGCAACTTCGATTAAAATATCATACATTATCACTGATTATAATTGATTCGCACGATGCCACCACTTCATTTACGGCTGCACGGTGTAGTTGTCTATCTAATAATATAAATTGTTTCCTAATCTATTGGTTAAAAAAATAATTTTGGTTCAGAAAAGAATTTTGGTGCTTTATCCAAATCTGATATAGGTATATTGTTTTTCGTTAACCAACTGATGTAAATAAATATTGAGTATTTAAAACCTAGTGTAGTCACACCTACACCTATGGAAACTTCCACATTGCTTATACACCGGGTCACTCTGACCCCAGCCAAGTTTGAAAAGTTCTCACACTACTTAATTCTGCTGTAAGTTTCATTATGACAAAAATTCCTGCGAGTACTTTAGCATCTCAAGAATGGATCCTAATTCGTTGTTTGAGACGAAATGAAATTCGAGCCTTGTAAAAAATTCTCAAAGCAGAGAACTCGGAAAAAGTCAGTTTTTTCAGTGAAAAAATCATAACTCTTACAATTTTTAATATTTTTTGCTTAAATTTCTTCTGGATATTGTCGATATACCGTACTTCAAGAAAAAAAAACCCTACAGTTCGTGGTCTTCTAAAAATTATAATTATTTTGAAGATCGTGACTGAGGGTTCTCTCGGTTCACGAACTAATAAACGTTCTACGTTGAAACAAGTATTTCAATTTTCATTCATTCAGAACTGCTGTTTTCGAACTGTGAGTCAGGATCTCGGTCATCTGGACCCCCAGCAAGTGACTAAGTAGGATTAATCGGATTCGTGTATAGATTTCAATGAAATCCCTGAGTATAACACTTACATAATTCGGAGAGTGAATAACTATTTGTCAGTGCAAAAGATCGCGGGAATCGGATTTACTTAAGTAAATTATATCGGCAACGTAGAAAAAAAAAACAGAAAAATTCCTTTCGATATTGGATCTATGCGGTTTGTTTGCCAGTTCCTCATACACTCATACAGATACGAATATGTATATTGCTGTATATGAAAAACCTAAGACACATTTTGTAGAGCGAACGTATACCTATATGCCTCTATGGAGAGAGATCCATAAGCAATACATAAAGACTTTCTTCGATAGATACACATACCTACTTACTTACACGTGCATATATATGTACATGTATGAACATACCTACATACCTTCTAGTATATTGGCAATGAATTGCCAATTATTATTCGCGGTTGACCCAGTGACCTTTCGCCGCTGGCTGTATGCTTTTCCGTACTAAACTCGTTGTAAGCCCATAGGTAGGTACATGCCTATATCTACATACATACAAATATATGTATATATGTATACGGAACCTTGCAGTCCTAGATATGTGGTCCTGGGTACTGGAATGTCCTATATATTCCCTCTCCTCTTCATACTCGATTTTCTATCTTTCTCTATACGTTATATTTATAGGTATACGAGCAATGTACAACATGTACGCCATACGCGTATACCGCGTAACAGGAATACCTTACGTATATACAATATACATACATCTACATACTCCGTTTACAGATATAGAATTTGCTTGCTCTGTGAATGTACGTATAGATAATACCTAGCCTATAGGTGGTCGTTTGGTTATGTGATAGTTTCACCAGGTCGACTGAGTGAGAGAAGCAGTTCTGTCTAAACCTTTTCTTCTTGACTTTTTTACCTTCTTTTTATAATTTTCTTTCTTTTTTCCCAATTTTTTTTTTTTTTTTTCTTCACTTCTTTCCTTTGCCTCGACCTCCTATCCTCTTCGAAGAAGAGCGAGATACTTGAGGATGAGAAGAGATGCCTTTAGGCGACGTTCACATCGAAAGTATTCCCTGCGGTCGATTTATAAGAGTCTATTGTAGACCTTGTGGTACCAGTACTACTACTACTACTACTACTGATGTTACTAGTCTATTGGATCGTTCTATTCTCGCGTTTGGTGTGAAAATACCCTCTGACTATGTATTTTATAACTTGGTGTATAATATAGTGGAAGAAAAATCCGCAAAGTCCGCAAAGTCAGCGTTCTACATGTATCTAATGCTCTGGAGGAGCTTTAGTTATACGTACAACATCTTTTTAGAGAACAACGCGAATGTATCGATATTCGAAGATCCCATTCCTTGTTCTTTTATCTCCTTCAATCGAATCGATACAATTACATGTGTATATTCGGTTTATAATTTATACGGATAAATTTATACACCGAATATTGTCTCGCTTCTAATTATTGGTAATCAAAATGTACAAATGAATGGACAGGTCTTTGAACCGATAGCTTCTGTGGACTTTAACGACGCTGCTACTTCTTTGGTAGTAGCTGAAAGTGAAGTAACCGGAAGTATAGAGATACTTATAAGGACGGTCACCTGGAGTTATAAATCGTATTATATCTTATCCGTTCGTTAACGATCAAACGATTGAATTAAACCAAGTTGTGACTAATAATCAGCAATTATGGCTAAATTTTCTCGAAATTTTCGGATTTCTATCTCCGAAAAATTCCTTATTTTTTGATGAGAAGTTAGAGAATCTTAGATTCCAATATAAACGTACTATAGCAACCCTGAATTCATATTCTTCGGTAATGATTCCACTAGCTTTGGCCTCATTTTGTACAGAATTAATTGCTGACATGAATTTCATCGAAATTGCAAATATTGATTGCTTTAAAATATTTTCAGTATGTTACGAGACATAAGATAAGGATGTGATATAGAACCAACTAAGTCTCTGAATACGTGCGCTGTAAGGGCAAATAAATTCCGCGATCATTGGCACTGCAAAAATAATTGCTTTTCGGATAACGATGACTATCTACTTTCTCAATGAGGAGGGCAGGTGATCGAATTCAGTTAGAACGACGAATTTCAACTTTCTTCACCTACCTACTTGCGTGCTTGTTATAATTTAGATCTGGTTGATTTGGATATCTAGATTTAGATCGAAACAAAAGACCAAATCAAATCGTGACAATATCATCTGCGATATTATATTATAGGCGCGAGTCTTTGACTTGATGTGGTTCATTGGTAAAAGTCTTTGCCGCACATTCTATTTGACTTTTTCTATATGCATGACTTGAACTTTGCTATAATTCAAATAAGATTGGCTAGCGAAAATTGGGTCAGTAGTTTGAGGAAAAAGTAAATCCACGTGCGCAGGTGTAACAAATAAGATTCGCGAATCGTTTTCAAATGATGTTTGGTATTCGAGATCAATTCATGCGCAATTATATGAAAGCAGTTTACGTATATGTGTATACCGTTTGTTTCACGATTTGAATAATCCTTTCGAAAGATACGCGATGTGATAATCGACTTATTTCATATTCGCGAAATCAACTAGTAAACCTGTTATTGAAAATATCGTAAAGTATTCTACGTTGTATATAGTTACTTACTCATACGTAAGATGATTTTGTAACTAATTCTCCCCAAGTCGTTAATCATAAACTCGTTATAAATTCGATAAATTTGCTTCCTCACCCGGATGGATCATCTTTCACTAAACTATTTAATCGCTAGCGAAACTCTCATCATCAAGACCACGCCTCGTGTTATAATATTGATATCCACCTTTACCGCTTAGGTATATATATGTATACGCGATGAAATAAATTCTGATATCATTTTATGATCCAATTAAGACTTTGCCACTATATCTCTTGCAAGATATATTTTTCGCGCCAAGTTTGTGCAATTAGTAGGTGTGTCATTGTTCTTCGAATGATGAAACTGCGAAAACTATATGGCAATTTATTTGCAGACGTATGATTTGCGCAAAGATCACGCGTAGGCTGGTATGTGCCTATATTATAATTGATATCGTGTATAATTTGGCGGCAAAAATGCAGGGAATCGAATGTCGATCGATTTGAATCGATCAAAGTTTGTTGACTCGGGGAACCGTACGGAGAAGCGTAACGCGTGTATAGTTACAACTTCGTTATTTTCTGCGTATATGTATGTGTACGAATATGGATACATTTGCATAGGTATATGTGTACGTGTGTATATATCTATACCTGCCTAACAACTGACGGACAAGCTAGGCGCAAGAAGTCATACGTGACGGGCTATAACGTTACCGCAAACTACGTTCTGCAGGCCATACTCGTCCGTTCGTTCATATGTCGTTTCCTATGCGTACTGAAGTCATCGTCTATCCTGAGATATGCAGCGTCTCGTGATTAATTCGATGCGTTTATACTGCAGTCGCAATGGGGTGGGATTGAAGTTCCGATTTCCAAAAGTCCTGAACGGTCAAAATTCAAAATTTATTTGAGACGCGATTCTGAATTTCTGGAAACGTTATAGAGTTCAGAAGTTGCAAATTCCGAGATGTCGAAATGCAAACAGCTCAAACACCCGAAAGTTAAAAACTGAGAAAGTCCAAAAAACCGCAAAAAATCTCCATCCATCTCAGGAATCGTATGTAGTGAAAATTGAAAAAAGATAGGGGAATTCGTACAGTGCATAATTTTGCAATCGATTTTCTAAGATCGGAGCATAGAAATTGCACAGTGAATGTCAGATGAGTAGCAATATGTCTTTACGTTCCATGCAACTTTATGTGCTTTTCAACGATACTTTTTTTTCTCTATTTCCGAAAGGCTTTTCTATGAATTTAAATTTCCTTCGAACGAGGCTAATTGATTTTCTATTGTTCTTTTTTCGTGTCTAATTCAGTTTTTGTCGCAAGTTGTAAATTGGCGAGTTGGCGATGAAATGAGTCCAAGACATATCTGTATCGAGTTTGCCCATAGGGTGTTTCCCAACCAGGATACATAGCTCTAGTGTATCTATTGCTACATATTTCTCTCTCTCTCTCTCTCTTTCTCTGTCTCTGTCTCGGGATTAAGAATTGTGGCCGTTGTCCCGTGACTGTAGCTGTATAATATATATCTAGGTATATGTAAAGGAGGGAGGATAGTATCGGAGACTGTATACATATAAAACCCGGGAGAAAGCAGCGTGAACCGAACCAAGCAGAAAGGTATGAAATTACGGTTGAAATGCCGGCGGGTGATCAAGGTAATACCGCTGGATGCTCGTTTCTCGTGAACTTGAACTTCCCGTCGATCTCCGTCGGCCCCCGTCACCGTGGTATTCCTTCTCCAGGTTGCTCCGGGTCCTTGGTACACGTTCCCAGACTCATCGACGGGGATTGGTAACCCACCTCACGGTTACCTACCAACCTACCTACCTACCTACCTACCTACCTTCCTATCTATCTACCTGCCTACCTTGCTGCCTTCCTGCACCCAGACCATCAGACGCCGACTTATCTTATGACCCAGAATGCAGTACCCCCGACGACCAGCGTACATTATTATCCATAAGAAAAGATCTTTCAACCATGCAACTCGCTATGTGGAAGAAAAAATTAATTAAAAGAACAATATATATGAGATAGATAATCTCGGGAATTCATACACATGCAATTTATCCGCATGTCTTGTATTTTTTTTTTCTTTTTTTTCTACTTTTTAGCCGTGAACCTGCGGCTGTACGTTGCAATTTTATTTTTTTTTTCTTCTTTTTATTTCAACAGTTCTACATGTATACGATTCTATGTATATAATTTATAGACTAATCAACGTCCCGTTATATTGCAACGAGAAATACTTTTTTTGTTTATATCTTTGTCTCTTAATGTCCCATATGATACGGTGTTACAGAATTCATGGAGAATTTCTTAGAGAACCATAATCTTCGTCGGAATTAATTGGGATTGATATTTTATACTAGTTGTAAGAAATAAATGTCGTTGGATCGGAACAAGTGGTGCGTTTACAGATGTGCAAATAAATATTGCGTTTCTATACCTAACAAAATATTATTTGAATCAACCGGAGCTATTTGTTCTTTAAAAAAAAAGTGTTTGATTTTATCCACAATGGGAATTTTGGAGAAATTTTAATATCTGTTTAAATCCCTGTAAAACGCACCATTTGTTTGATTCGATATGATTTTTTTTCTCTCAGTGATATACCAACCATTTTTCCTTCATAATAGAGCACTGAGAAAAAAAAATGTTTAGTTCATTTACTGCCAACGAAGCTATAGTTGGATATGGCAAAATTGATATTTTGTTATTGTTACCAATTTTTTTGTAGAACCAAATAGAATTTCTTTGGCCTAACTCAATCTTATTCGAGTCAACGAAGATTTGGTGACTATAACAAAATATCAATTTCGCCATATCCAACTATATAGCTTCGTTGACAGTCAATAAACTCTTTTCTCTGTGAGTATTCCTTCTTATTCTCATTAATTTTCGTCAAATTTGGAATCGAAATTTCCATACAGCTTTAGGTACATAAAAAAACATGTACTTATACCGCATATAATCAAACGTGTATCAATTCCTCTAGCCTAACGAGAGCTGATAGTTCTAATAATTCCGTTTTGGCTGAGTTTCAACCCGCGATCCTCTGCCTTCGTTGAGCTAGATTGGAGAATGTCCTAAATTAAGGTCTGAATTAGGGTCGAGTGTAATCCTTGCATATATATGTGTGTTATAAGTTGTAGGTATCATCAATTAACGTAATGACCCATTTATTTTGTGGACGTGTTTTTAGATGCACGGTGGTATTGTTCAACCCACGGAAGAACAGTCAGACCCACGTGTTAAACGGATGCCGAAAGACTGTTACGTCATTAGCTCTCTCGGGGGATGGGAAACTTTTGGCAACCGGTGAATGTGGCCACGTGCCGAACGTTCGTGTATGGGATGTGTCCGATCCACATAATGCTGTTCAAATTGCTGAATTTCCGGGACACAAGTATGGCATCAATTGCGTGGTAAGTTACCCTATAGCCATATCTTGTATATACTATCTATATCCATACAATAGACATTCATATTTATTCATTCGACCTGCACAATAGGCGAACGTATACAGAATATACGACTTACATAGTTACATACCAAAACGAATAGAAATGAACGAACAATCAAGGTGCCAGCGAACCTAAATCCATAAAACCATTTTTGAACTTGATTTTCTCACATGGATTTTCATTTTGGCTAAGAATTTCACACTCGTTTTTCATCGATTTCCAAAAAGCGAAGGAAAAACATACCAAAGTGGATTTATGCACCGTTTTTTTTTCTGCTCATTAACTCTGTATGGCTGCATATAACGTATATAACTGAATACACAACAGAATAAGTAACTATAATTTATCAAAAATAATTGGTAATTTTCATATTGGTATAAGAACAAAATTTGTTTGAAATTTACACCTATAATCGGTGTGTTTGTCAGTTTGCCACATGAGTATTATACACATCATATAGTCAAGTGAGACGATCAAGAACTGGGAAATCGTTAACGAATAGATTGGGTAACTGAATTCCCGCAGAGTTTTATACCCAACGGCTGAGTATTCATAGGTGTATAGTGTATGTATGTACATATACTATGTGTTTAAGTATTGGTATACGTGTTTGATTTACTTAGAACAGGTACTTTAAACTCTTCGCCGGATCGAAATCGACTTTTTTTCTTCGTCATTTTAGTTTCTGAAACAAACTCTAGTGAAGAAATCAATCGATTTTGAAGTATTTTTCATTTTTCCTACCGCGAAATATTCAAATTATGCATAACTTATGGATTATTGTACGGTGTGTTTGAAATTGTATCCATGGATAACAGAAAAAAAAAAAAAAAATGAAAAATTATATGTGAAATTATCGCAGCAATGAGCTCACATGCGAATTCAAATTGATTATGCAAATCACTCGATATTTTCTAAATATATAGGTACTAAAAAAGGATCATCAAAGTTCTTTAAATTAATGAAATCGAGTCTTGGATCGTTGGATCGAATTTATGTACAAATCTATGTGTTTAATATCGAATGGTATATATTTCTGCTCGAGATTGGTTGATTTTATGCATACGGTGACTTGAACGCGGGAGCGAGACAGCATACCATCCATTTAGTATAGAAAAAAGGTACGCAGCATCAGCATCAGCAGCAGCAAGTAACGACACCATCAAGATCACCAAGATCAGAAAAGCGAAGGCTATAGTAGCTCTATTTATGAAACCTGTAAGCGCACATGCGTCTAGTATATATGCGTGTAGGTATATAGTTACTTATATGCGCGTTACCTGCCAGTTATATATCTCACCGACTAACGTCGTCCCTATCATGCTAATTAACGATAACCAAGATGGGCCTGTTGGGCGCGATACTAACGGAAGAGAAACCATTTCACACACATGACAGAAGATAGATAATTATTTATTTTTTAGTTTTTCCTTTTTGTTTTTCGTGAATTTTCTTCTGTATGTATCTCATTTTACGTTTTATATCGGTGCATATATTGAGTCTGGTTCACGACTGTATGATCATCACATTTGGTTTATACCTGTATTTATAGGGCAATAAGAACTAATTTAAGTATAATGATCTGCAATATGGGCGCGCCTCGTGTGTAGGCATGTATATTACAGGTATATAGAGGTATAAGGAAGTTACTCAATAGGATCGTAACGGTGTTTCGCGTAGCTACACGAACTTGTGTTTGTATATGTATTTGTACTTCATGTTTCGTGATCCACGTTTTGGATTTTTATACATTTCTTCACGTAACTGAGAGGAACCGTATAAATTCAAGCATTTTTGTCACGTGGTGACTGAAATACACGATCTGAAACGGAATAAACTTTGACTGAAGCTATGACCATTATGTATTCTTTGTAAAATTCAAACGTGTTTCGCATCGTCTGTCTAACGGCAAATTCCCGAAAATTTGATTTTAATCAAGTGAAGACGTGTATATTATTTTTCTGGCATTCGTAATCGAAATGAAACTGAGAAAAGAAATAAAATAAAAAAATAAAAAAACAGATTAATCGAATTCGAGGAATTTTAAAAGTGAAAGGAGAAGGTCGTATATTACCTGGGTGTTTAACTTGTATTCTTTCCTTCACATTTGTTAACGGCGAGAAGTCGTGTCCAGCAATATTTTTCTTTTTTCAACTAACAATAAATTATTTATACAGTATTTCTTTATCAAATGACATGAAAATCGCAATTTCTGAATTATTGTATGTAACCCTTGGTGGTCACAGCTCTGTAGAATAACTTACAATTAGTGATCACACTGGGTAAAATTTATTGTCAGGCAAATTTCAGATGGTTGCCGTGTGAAAACTATCAGTCCGATCGAGGTCGAAAATATACTGAAAATACTTTGAACATTCAAAAACATGTGTGAAAAGTTGTTGTGTCAAAATTCAACTTTTAACAAAAAAATACAACTTTTCACTAAATAAAAAAAAAATCATAATTTTTGGAATTTTCAATATTTTCGAATCAATTTTAACTGGAATGCTCGTCAGATATGGTATTTTTAAGCAAAAAGTAGTAGCATATATAGTGTACGTTCGAAAGCAGGTATCTATTCCGACATGTGAAGAGGATAGATTTTGGAGTAGAAATGATTGCGGATTTATCTGGAAATAAAGTGCATCTTTTGGCTAAAAAATCGTAACTAAAGCATTTGTGAAATACTTTTTACCCAAAATGAGACCAGCAGAGTAAAATTTACCCATAATGGCCACGAAGGGTTAATTATTGTATTTTATTATTTCTTCCGATTCGAATTCAACGACTGAAATATTGTGAATCATCGCAGCTGCAATGCTGACAAGAGATTTTTCGATTCTGAATAGTGATGATATTCTTGAATTCTTCAATTTTCAGGCTTTTTCACCGGGCAACAAGTACGTTGTATCAGTCGGTTCCCAGCATGATATGATCGTGAACGTATGGGATTGGAGGAACAACGTAAAAGTTGCATCTAACAAGGTGTCGAGCAAAGTAAAGGCTGTATCTTTTGCTGAAAATGGCAACTATTTTGTCACCGTTGGAAATAGGCATGTCAAGTTTTGGTACTTGGAATATTCACGCAGTGCTAAGGTAAGACCTTTTCTAGTACAAAAACGCATCCAGGGTACATATAAACGTTAAAACTCATCCATTGCATTATTATTTTGAATTAGTTAATCGACCAAGTATTTGTTGATGTGTTTGCTCTGAGATAAATGATTATAGATCAACAATTTATTCAGCAAAGCAGTCAACTTTTCAAAGTTGAAAAATAACATCAAGTTATTACTATTCGTTGCTTTTCAAACTTGAACGAAACTCATTTGTTCATTGTAATTCAGAAATTGAAAGAAAAAAAATGCAAGCAGCTTATTGAAGAGTATTTGATAGATCTTTTTTTATCACACTTTCACAATTTCAGAAAATTCATATTATATCAGATCCCAGACCCAGAGATAAAAATTTTTGAAATAAAACTTGAAATAAAAGATTTCAACTGATGATATTCCTATATTTCTAAAGATTTTCTCCATACATAGTGAAATTGACTTCCTTGACTTCCTTGACTTTTCTAAGGCCTGTAATATATATTAAATAGAAGAAGAAGAAGTCATTGAAGATGATTATATACTTGGAAGATTATACTTCTTATTACAGTACAAAGAACCCGTACCCTTAATGGGGAGGTCGGCTATTCTCGGTGAGCAGAGAAACAATGATTTTGTCGACGTCGCATGCGGTAGAGGAGAAATGGCTGATTCAACTTATGCCATTACCAAGACTGGACTTCTCTGTGAATTTAACAATCGAAGGCTCCTAGATAAATGGGTTGAATTAAGGGTGTGTTCAAGTTTCTTGTACAATTTTTCACAGGTCTATATTACTCGCTACGCTTTTTTTTTTCCAACTATACGTATAATTGTTTCACATTCAAATTTCATATAGTTCTACCAATTTCTGTTGTCATTAGTCAAGACAGAGCAACGCTAGCTGCAAATCTTTCAGAAACAATAGTTCCTCGAGCAAATATACAAATGAAATAAGACCACTTACTCTTCTGTGAAAATTAACACCCCTTAATTAACTCAAATCCAATTTTATCTTCACAGACAATTAGCGCCAATTGCATGGCTGTTGGTGCCGAATACATCTTCATTGGCTGTGCCGAAGGTATTGTGAGATGCTTTAGTCCCGTCTCATTGGAATTCGTCACTACCTTACCCAGAACACATTACCTCGGAGTAGACGTTGCACAAGGATTAACTATTAGGTATTTAATTTGTTTGTGAATTTCATACATGAGTTATCCCTCAATCTGAAAAGGTATTATCGAACAGTCATAACTCGTGTAATAATCGAAAAATCTTTTTACGGTTTAGAATGGTAACAGGGGCAGTTCACTCAAGATTTAGATATGTTCCAGGCATCCGTAGCTCAAACCGTTACTGAGTCACGCTAAATCTACCTGACTCGTACAGTTTTTACTCTGACCACGATTCCAGCTGCAGCAATTGTCAGAGAATGAATTTTCAAACAGTTTTCTGGTATTCTGGTTTTTCCCAGTATTTTTTTATTGCTTGTGATGATAAAACTGGCAATTCAGGTCATTTACTCAGAAAAAATGTTCATTTTCTACAAAATGATAGAGATATCGGAATAGTAGCAAATTTGGAGAATATGCTTCGACAAATTCGTCCAACTGTCCTGCATGGATCATGTCGAGAGTTGCGAATGCCACTAGAACAAAAACCTGCCTGATCCAGTAACAGTTTGAGATGTAAAAGTCTGTGGCATCTCATTTTCTTCGTTAAACTACCCTTTGTTATCATATTCAACTTAGGGAATGTTTCCTTATTAATACACGAGGTATAGCTGCTTCAAAATATTCTTACAGATGGACAGGTAACTGATATGTGCCACCTTAGAACAATTTTTTATCTTTAATGCATCCGTTTCAGTCACATGTCTCAACATCCAGCGAGCGCAAAATATCCGGATACAATAGCTCTAGCTTACGACGAATGCCATCACAAATTAACTTGCGTGTACAACGATCACAGTATATACGTTTGGGATGTGAGGGATATCAGAAGAGTAGGAAAATCTCACTCGTTTCTTTACCATTCCGCATGCATATGGGGCGTAGAAATGTATCCAACTGGAGCGGATTCTATCAGCGGGATGCCACCTGGCAGCTTCGTCACTTGTTCAAGCGACGATACTATTCGTGTATGGAATTTAGAAAAGGATTTACAACCTGACGATACTATGTACAGGAGGAATATTTACAGCAACGTAAGTTACAGGAAATCTATTCACTCAATTATTCTTTGTATTTTCGTTTTTTAACTTCCTACTACAAGAAAAAAGACGTTATTATATTCACCCTGAACAGAGAAAGTTCAGTTCACACCAGATATCCACGTTTCAAATTTCAGAGAATCATTTTTGATGGTTTTTAGATGGATATCTGGGTGTTTATGTGTGTGTGTAATCAATTTCATGTCCGATGATAACTCGAAAGCAAATTAATGGATTTTTATGATTTTGATCTTAATTATTAATAGAATAAGCTCCAGCTTAAATCTGAATAAATTTTCCAATTGATCGATTCATTGTCAGTAATTTTCGCATTAGGAGGACCATTAACGAACCTTTCACTCAAAGTATACTGATTTTCGCTCGAAACATCTAGGCAGAAAGTTTTACTTCTAGCCCAATATAATCAGCCGAATTATCTGCATATTCTATTCATGATCTGTTTTCTCATATCATTTCTTTTTCCATTTTTTAAGGAACTGCTCAAGGTCTTGTACATCGATCCAGAATTGACTTATCTCAAAGACTTAGACTTGGCTGCGGCTGGTTCTGCAGAAAAAAGCGACGCTTCTTACGACGGACGAAATGGAGTAAGGTCCATTAGGATTAGTCCTGACGGAAAACATCTTGCATCTGGAGACAGGTGGGCTGCTAGTCTTTGAATTCGTGTCGTTCTCGTGTATTGAATAATTAATCTGTTGATTAAATACCGAGTCGTTATTTTCTATATCTTTTTCAGATCTGGTAATATTCGTATTCACGAAGTATCTACCCTCGAAGAAGTTTGCCGTGTTGAGGCTCACGACGCTGAGGTGCTTTGCCTTGAGTATTCTAGATATTCAAGGTTTTCTAAGGAGGATACCCCAAAACTATTAGCCAGTGCGTCTAGAGACAGATTGATTCATGTATTCAGCGTTGATCATGGGTACAATTTTGTACAAACACTCGACGATCATAGCTCGTCTATAACTGCCGTCCGTTTCTTTAATCAAACAAATCAAACAAACCAGATACAAATGGTCTCTTGCGGCGCAGATAAAAGCATTATTTTCAGACAGCTTCAAGGGGTGAGAAAAATTTACAGTCTTATTGATTATTCGCTATTTTTTCAATCCCAATTATTCATTCAACTGATTTTTTTATTTATGTGCTTTTTCAGACGCCGGGTGGTTCCCCACAGTTTGCTAGAGGCCATAACGCAGCTGGAAAAACAACTCTATACGATATGGAAGTTGATTCGAGTCAAAAACACGTTTTAACAGCATGTCAAGACAGAAATATTCGTGTCTATAACGTTGCGACTGCAAAACATAGTAAAACTTTCAAGGGATCTGCTGGGGAAGATGGTTCTCTTATTAAAGTCGTCCTAGGTACGCGATCATTAGATAAAGTTCGATATTTGCTATTGAATATTACCTTCTAAACGAAAAATTCATTTTCAGATGCCTCAGGGATTTACGTAGCCACTTCCTGTACCGACAAAACTCTCTGCGTTTACGATTATTACAGCGGAGAATGTATGGCCACGATGCTTGGACACTCTGAACTTGTTACGGGACTAAGATTTAGTCCCGACTGCCGACATTTAGTATCTGCAAGCGGGGATGGCTGCGTTTTTGTATGGAAAGTTCCTCACGACATGGTCGTTACCATGCAAGCTCGACTCGCTCAGCAAGCTATGCGTGCTGGAAAGTAAGTAAACGAAATTTCATCTAACTCAAGGCTCAAGCTTCTTAAATTATTCAAAAATAATATCTAAACAGACAAGAGAAAATTCTTTCTTCATTAATATCAATCTGTGTATAGCTAGGTCCATATAATTGTGTCAAAGAAGTGAAAAGGGCTTGTAATCAATTGTGAAAACACCAAGTCTGTGAAATATTTCTTCTAATTGTATCAAATAATAATAAAAAATATTGTTTGAACTTTTTCAGAAGGCCACCATTGGTGAATGGAGGTAGTACCGCTGTTCATCTCGACAATGAAACATTCGGCGCTCCTCCGCCAGAGTTTCTTGATCCAAACGCGAACCCCACGCCTCAAGGAACGGGAATCGATTATCGATTCAGCGTTGGGCAGCTACCTCTATGGGCCAAAAAACAGATAACTACAACCGCCGTAACGACTGAAGAAACTTCAACTCTTAGCAGCAGTAGCAGTAGGATGCTCGGTGTTGATTTACCCAAAGGAAGATGGGCCCAAAGAGTTCAGCAAAGCGACGGAATCACTGTCAAGTCAGTTTACGACAGTGATCCAGTTATTCCATTTCCATCTCCTCGTATCGGTGGCGGTGCTGATTCCGATGGAGGAGGAGGCGGCGGCGGCTCCAAAGATAGCTCCATTGATAGCGGAACAGAAACCAAATGCAGCAGTGATTATCGACGGGATACGATGATCATAAAAAGGGTTTGTAGATTAACTTTAAATATGATAGCCAAGTTCGGTTCAGATATTTATTGTAAAATCGAGGATTTAGATGTATAAGATAATATGTTGCACATTTTGTCTCGTTTTGAAAGCTTTGCTGAAATAATAATTAATGAATTGCAATTGTGTTCGTTTATGCTGTAACAAACTTACTGAGAAGTGCACGTCGTTGAGCCAGCAACATTTGCTTGAAATTTTCTATTCAAACTACATTTAAATATTGCATTAGGAATATTTCTCCTCTCATGCATGGAGTAACGAATATTTCTAACAACAATTTACAGGATGAGGACGAAAATGAGTTTCAACCATGTCCAGATAGTTACAGAGAATTGGCTGATGATTCAAAACAGGTACTAACTTATCACGATAACACAATAATTCATCGATCACGTTTACAACTCCATGTCCGTATTCAAAGCATGTGTAATAATCGAATCGGCTTACATACTACAATGCACTTTACGTCAATTTTATCATGTCCATTTTGCTAAAGAGTTCTGCGTCAAACCATTTTGCCCAATCTGCTTCAGGGTAGATTATCAGGCTTGGAATGACAACGCCTAGTTTGTTCTACTGGTTTTATAAGCAGAGAGACTCGTGTAGCTGGCCACTCTTTTCGTCTACAGCTTCAATTTGTCCAATGTCCTTAGCGATTATGTTTTACACTTTTTTATCGGCTTTATTTTGTTTGCAATGTTTGAGTTTATTTGCTGGCGTATCCATTGATTGTTTAAATTATTTCGTATCAATCGCGTAGGTGATGGGAGGTAACGTGACGATAACTAGAGGTAGCAATATGACGGAGATGAATCGACAATCAAGGAGCCGCCATCATACGGACGACAGCAGTCTTGGGAGTTTCAAGTTCGAGGTATATGACGTTTTACTGCGATGCTTTGAAGATCAGAAAATACCATAATTCTTTGACTTGTCTAAAGAATACCAACTCTTCTTAGGACCTATCTAAGGAATTCCACTTCAAGTTCACACGTCAATTGCTTCTTATTTAATTTTTATACATTTATTCAGTCACAGCTTGGCCTTGCACAATTATTTTCTGTTCTTAGCACAAACTGAGATCTCATTACCTTATATCTCGTGTGCCGTCAACATTCATCAACAACACTCAATCCAACGATAAGAATTATTTGATCAAAAAAGTGGAACAAAATTTAATTCTTGTGTTTTTCTATCAGCCCAATAATCAATTTATAGAATTGATAATTTATAGATAAATTATTCCATCGTAAAATCAATCATTTTGGTTTCAACATTCATTGTTAGTAGGAATGCTATAATATTTAGCAAATCAGACTCAATTAATCAACGAAAAATCAATCCCTTTTTACAAAAACATGCATTTCATACAAAGCTTTTTTTTTCTCTATATCTGCAGGACCACGAAAGTACAGAGCATGACGGTGACGTTGAAGATTACTCAGAGGGTGAAAATGGTACAACCGGATCTGAAAAGTCTCACCATCATCATCCGCTTATGTATTATCCACCTACCGAAGACATTGTGTCAAATCAGTTCACCGTTAATGCCATGGATGTCGAAGAACTGAGGCGGTAAGCGAATCCTGTTACAATTTTTGATATTAATTATTGAAAAGTTATGTTTGGTGGTGAGAATGGTACAAATCGCGTATGAAATTTATTCACAGGTCGCAAAGAAGATTGAAGAAACCGAGAGGTGGCGATGCCGCACGTACCAACGAGTTAACAGCTTCCGGTAGTCAAGACGATTCGGACTCTGAAGGGGGGGCGTCGACTCCAAGTGCAGAACGTAATCCTCTGTCAATGCTTTCCGAAGCTAGCTCAGAGAGTTTTGATCAAATGGCTAATCAGACTCACAGAGAAAAATATCTTAAAAGTGCTTTCGAGTCGCTCAGTGGAGCTGAGGAACCAACAAACATGTCTAAGACCACCAGCATAAGTTCCAAATTTCATGGAAGGTAATTTATTATACACTTTTCTAAAGGGAGGCTTTTTATTGTTCATTTTGATACCCTAGTCCTTGATTATATTTGCTTGATTTCAAGCTGCTTGTCTGAATGAAACTTTATTCCGTAGGACAAATTCTACTGGCGAAAATGGAGCGAACAGGGTCAGAAACGTAGCTGTAATAAATGCAGCGAAGCACACGAGGGGAGATACAGATGCGACTAAAAAACGAGAAGAATTGCAGAGAAGGATAGAGGAAACTAGAAGAAAATTACAAAGTGTAAGTGAAATTTATTCTATGCATGAATTAAATCCGATTTACAAAAGAGAAGGCAGAGTATAGTTGAGTAACTATAACTACATGTTCAATTATTGCGCAGGTCGGATATCGGTCATCTTTGAAATCGAGTCAGAGTATATCTGATCTTAGCAGTCACATTCCCTCAGAGAAGCATCATCGTCAAGGGAGAATAAGCACAGGTAATAGAATCGGACAGATAATAGAAAATGCGAGATTAACTAACACTAACAAACCCCCGCCAAACCCGAAACCTAAATTCAGCCAAAATCAACTATCTACTAACAAAGTTGTTCCGATAACGGGAAATAATTATTCCAAATTTGAAACACCACGTGAAAAAATTTTGCCTAAAAGCCAGACGACTGCTTGTATTACTGAGAAAACAAAGCCCAAAGCTAATCCTAAACGTCCGATAACATTGAGCTTAAAGAAAACTGAAAAGTATAAGCTGTCCTTGAACAAGGCCAATCAATCTTTGCCAGAATCACCGGTTTGCGAAGAACTTAAGATACTTAAGGAACGATGCAGGAAGAATGCCAATCGCTTCGCTCGATTTGCTGCCAAGAGAAAATCTTGTAGCTATTTTATCGGATTAGACGACAATGAAACCGAGCTTGAGAATATAACTAAATCTTTCGAAAGTTTACCAGCTATGAACGAACATCTGGAACATAAATCTGTCGAAGTATCGGGTAACGACGACGATGGAAATGGGAGTTTTAGCGACGATTCTTTGGAAGGGGACTTCAAAAATCCACCAAGAAGATGCGTCAGCGATTACTTGATATTCAACTATCCAGAACTCTCCGAAAACCACAACTATCCAAATTACCAAAATTTACGAAGAAGGATTCTCACTCAGTCTCAAGAGAGCATTTTATCAGACGTATCCGTAGAATCGTTCTCTAAGGGTAGCGCCGAAATTTTAGATTACAATTTTGAACACGAGAGACATTCCAGCGCCAGTTTCTTTCTTTCGAGACGAAAGATGCAGGCGTGTAGAAGCCAAGAAAGTATATTGACTGACGAATCTGATTACCAGATGTTTCCATTGAGAGAAAATGCCGATCATAGAAGTACGGAGAGTGTTTTGACCGACGATTCAGACTCCCTAGTGAAATCAGCACCCCTGGAAATGCTTTTCGATTCACATTACAAACGCAAAAGACAAAATTCTGAGACTTACAACGGGCATTCGAACAACGTAGTTGACACCAAAGCTAAACCAGACGCACAAAAGTCCAGCGACGAACCTGGCGAAGTTCGGGCAGTATTTAGATCAAAATCACTACAAGATACTAGACTGAATGCCGTAAAACCAGCTCATTCTTATCGCCAAAGCGAAAACGCACAGCTTGCAACGTCCGTTTATTACGACTTTAATGTTGATGATAATAACGAAAAATCTAACAATGCAGAAGAGACTTGCGATTCGAGAGGCAAAAGTAATTGTCCTAAGACAATAGGTGAGCCAAAATCAATGCTGATTCTGAATGACTTTGTTGCTCACAAACCGCCCAAGCCTAAAAGAAACTCTGCAAGAACTCAGAGTATGAGGAACAGAGCACGACCGGCGTGGAACAAGTATAATTTAGATACGTCACAATCCCAGTACACAGAATGCCTGAAAAACTATCACTGCACGGATTATTCGCAAAACGCAGAAGTATCAAGTACCTCAGAACATTGCGGTCTAGGACAAAACTTACAAAGTTCTTCGAAAGAGTCTGATGACTTAGAAAGCGACAAACGAAAGCACAGGTCTGAGGATAATTTGAAAAAATTTGAAAAATTTTTACAGTGCTCGAACTATTCATCGGAACCGTGTGACAGCCAAGTGGATAAAACGAAATACTTAAGTTTGCCTATGAAGCATGGGAAACAAAACTCTTATTTCGAGGGTAAATCTGGGTACGAATTAAAGTCTAATAACGAAAATCAGAGCTTTGAGAAGAATGAAACCGTGACTCGGGTAACGGATAATCTACAGAATTATGAAGACAATACTGGACAAACGTCGGGGCTAGATATCGAACAGATTAAACATTTCGAGAACGAAATTCCGACAAAAGATACACCCGAGCGATACGACTCCCTCGAACCAAATCTTGACGTGTCCCAGAATTTCCAAGCCCCTGAAATCGGGGAGGCATCTATTTCAAAAGCACAAACTGAAAGTCAACATATCCGTATAGAAGATAAGAGCGTGGACATCAGGATAACCAGAGCTATCGAAGGCACGGTCAAGCTACTTTCAAAAGAATTTGAAAATCTAGTAAGAAGAGAAACTTACTTTGCTCAGGGTAAAGATTTCAAGCAATTACGCAGTCAAGATACAAATGAAAATTTTGCCAAATTGGAAGCTGAACGCGATACCAAATGTTGGATGTTCAAACGTGAAGTTCGCGGGCAGTCGGGAGAAGACAGTGACTGTGCGGATATTTCTGCTATGGACAAATCTGTGCTGGAAAGCGGATCTTCAACTTCAGCGTCGAGTTGTACAAACTCACCAAAACGTCTTTGGCCTCCGGCTTCACACTGCCAAAGTCATGCTAAATGGACCAAGAAACTTCCAACCATCAACCAAGCCATACTGCCATCAAAACAACATTACACAGGTACCTCGGGGTACTGGAAACAGTGCTGGATACCAAATTGCTGTTCATTTACGTTGAACCAATCTCTTATTTCTGATCAAATGACCAACACTGTGTTACAAATCCATGTACCTATGTACAATGTACAATTACGGATTGGTATCCAGCACGCTTTCTACGATATACTCTCGGCAGATCTCGACATCGTTATGTGTTTTATGCAACGAATATTATTTCACAACAAGATGTATGTTACAGCGATCGATCAAGTAAAGTGGTAGATACTGTATTACTGGCTTTGTTAAAAAAGTTCTTTTAAGTTATATTTCGTTACAAGAAGACAGCAGTTACTTTTCAGTTTGAATGCTATGAAACCCTGTTAAACTGGGATTGTTTTTATTGAATTTCATAATTCAGCTTTGCAGATGAATTTTATTTTCGCATGCAGCGCAGTTATTGGCATGGTTTTTTCTCTCCAATGTACCCTAATTTCCCTGTGTTGTTCTTTTCCCTATCCACATCCTTCTTTTTTTACTTAAAATTCATTATCAGCAACGATTACTGTGCTATTAAAATCTCATTCTTTTGATCATACAAGCTTATACAAATTTTGCAATATCGGCAAGCATTTTTAGCACAAATGATATATCATCGGATATTTTAAGCATTAAGCATTATGTGAAAAGTAGTTTAGTGCATGAGTGTGTGTGTTGTCAACAGTTGGCAGTAGTGGAGGGCGGCTATCGTCAAAAATTATTGACAGCGAGGAGGAAGGAGGTGGTATGCGACGTGCCTGCTCACTTAGCGACCTCTCCGCCAGCCCACCAAACCGAATACTGCATGGTCCGATAAAAGGTACTCTATCGTCAACCACGATACCAGTGTGGAGAATATCATTTTATATTTTATTTACATATTTGCAAAGCACTATTCACATACGTCTTGCCTATGTCTTGCGCTTCTCATGTCTAATTCCTCTGCATTACTTCAAATATTACCTTAACGAACATGCATTTTTATATTTGACGAAGACGCTACGGATTCTCAATCGGATCAATACAGAAAGCGGTAGTATACCAAATAGGAAACTAATCGGACAATGAAATTTATAAATGGTGACTAATAGTTTCAGGAAAGCTTAGCACCAAAAATGGAACCAACTCTTCAAGAGGTAGCGGTAGCGGGGGCAATGGAGGTCAGTCGAGGCATACGGCAGGGAAAGGCTATCCAAATCATATGACGCGCAGTAGTAGCGTCGGTGTTTTGAATCAGGTAATCTTTCTTTCCAATTGCTCTATGGAATTCTACTTTCTCTTTCATTGTTCAAACCTGTTTATTGATGATTTTTACACAACGAGAAGTCGTTTAGAAATCGGGACAAGCTCAGTATCTGTGAATCTATCATAGCCAACTTTTATCTGTACAATTATTTCGCTGCATTACGTCAAAATCTAGATTCTACATTTGGAATATCTACCTGTTTTCTAGCAAAGTGACTCCGAATCAGACGTGGGTATTTCTGCCAGTGGAAGAGGTTGGAATAGTCAAAGTAGTGGGAACAGAATTAGCGGTCTCATGAGGCCGACGATAAGTTCGCAAAATAAAGCAAACCATCAAATGAAATCTACGTCGTCTTCGGGGAATGGGCTTCCTTCTGTTTTGCGGAGGCGCGGCATGCAGGGAGCATATTCCAGTGGTTTGTATTTCTTTGTGTTTACAAGGCTAAAGCTCTTCTTTTTGTTTTGGCTAATCTATGTCAGTTTTATTTATATATTCATTCCCACTTTCTGTTACAGTCAATCTAAGTCAAGTAGGGAACCATGAAGATTCGAGCTCGGAGGATACGTCCTCGAATGGAAATTCAGGGAAACCAGCTCTGCCTCCAAGGCCGAGAAGTATCAGTATCGACCACTCCTCAGCTAAGTATGTATACATTAAACTCGCAAGATCTATTTCATAAATCGTGGGTATTTTTACTGTGAATATTAATGAAACTCGTCATTCGCATTCTCATCCTCTAGCTTAAGTATACCTACTGCCATGGTCAGAAGGTCAGGGTCGACGACAACTATGACCAACGGTAGGGGAGCAGGAAATGGATCAACTGGACAAGGCGGAAGTAGATTGGCTCCTGCTAACCGAAACCAACTTGAACCAAGCCCTCAAGAGCTTCCAGTCAAAGACACCGATCATGCCATTGATATTGCCAGTGCTGAACGTAAGTTATTGACATTATTACAAAAATATTATAATACTAATTTTGTCATAAAACGGATGAAACAATTCCAGATTAATGATTATTCTTCATTCTACAATTCTTTCTGACTAATGAAAATAATAATTTACAAAAATCTAATTCAGTTTTTTACTAACAGCGAAATATGATTTCTCGATGGACTGAGCCTTTCGTTAATTGAATATTCATGAAATCGTTAATAATGCAGCTTTTAATACCAAGTTTTTACTCCCACAGTAGTCATGGATAACAGTTTAGGTAAACTAAAGTCGCCTATTGAGAATGCCGTGCTGTGAAATAAATAAACCTTGCATTGAGTAAATGATAAATTTGTAAGTGATCATGCTATGGTCGAAAGATTCACCCTCAAGCACTAGTCAATCAAAAAACCAGACTAGATATATAGATTTATTCGTGCTGATTGCTGTACATAAATGCTATAAACATACTTATGTACTCGATATTATGTATTTACCGGACCTTTGATCCAACAATGTTTTCATTATATTTTTTATTTGTTTTTCACTCTTTCAAATTTGATATTCGGATTCTTCATCTATTGAGTCAAATTTTTTGAAGAGAATTTTTCACTCTCGAATACATGTGCTCATTATCAATCGTTTGATGAAATAAAAACAAAATTGTTATTAGTACTTGACAAAAGTTATTTCAAGTGTTGCTATGTTATCATATTTATCAAAATACAAAGGGTTCTATTTGTAAATATTGTGATTATATCAATCACAGCTATTTGTACAGCTTCAGTGTTTCACTATATGTCATGTTAGCAGGTATCATATTAATTATAATCACTTGTTACTTTTATTTGTTGTACATAAAATTTCGCTAAAAAGTGATATTCATATCAAAATTAGTCGAGGACCCTTTTTTTTTTATTCCGATCATCCGTCTTGTCTTGAACTTTCTTAACAACGTTAGTAAGTTATAGGAGACATTTACAATCAAAGTATACATTTTTGAATTTTGATACAAATCTAGAAAGTTATTAATGAAAATAGCATGATCTCATACGGATTTTAGACTATATAATAACATGCATGCAATCCTGCACATCAAATTTACTATTCATAATATCAAATAGGCCATAGAAAATGTTCTAGGTATATGTATAATACACATCACAAGTGACCAAAGACTTTTTTCATTTCTAAATCACACAATTGATTATTCATTGTGTATAAATTCGAATATATGTTACAAAAAGTACTGGATAGACCATATAAATGCCGATTGGAAACATTGTACAGAATTTCTTCCAAGGGGATACGTTACTGGATTATAGGGAAAAAAACAGTTCCGCCTTTTCTGGATAGCTGAAAAGGTCTTGTAAAAAGACACATACCTTGGCCTTTTAAAAAGTGGCTAACTGGTTTTCGTCTAGATCTCAGTAAGGTCTCCTCTCAGGTAGAAAAAGGTTTCTCTTCTGTTTCCGTACTTGAAAGTTAGACAAATTAGTTGATTGCGTTTTACGATTTTTGACAAAAATATATACATAGATATTTTCTGTCGAGAACATTTATTAACGAAGAGACATAATTTCAATTCACTAACATTTTTGCATGTTTCTATTTTTTTTAATTTTTTTGTTCATATACAGTTTCGACCCAATTGTGCAACACGATAGCTGACGAGTTGACAAGAACAGCAGACAACGTTGTACAGCTTTACAAAAGGCTGACGCTAGATAACTCTGGAGATCCAACGGCTACAGCTTTGGATAGAGATACAATGCTGCGTGGCCTAGAATCATCTGTTAATGAAGCTATGCATACTCTAAGGCTGGTCGCCGCTAGTAGTGCTAATCATAACGATGATGGAGCAAATACGAACGAGGCAACAGCCAAGTTCCAAGAACTTGTCGCCGGGCAGGATGAAGGCAAAGTTGTAAACATGATGCAGCAGTATTCTGAATTGCTTTTAAATCTAATGCAACAAAGAATGGGTGGAGCCCAAACAAATCATACATAAATTTCGTCAGCGATTATACCTATTAATTTTAATAGGATAAAAAAGAAAGAAGAGTGGTTCGACTAAGGAACTTTGTGAGTGATTGTATTACCGAGCTGTTCCGTGTAGGTTTTGAATGAGTGTAAATCATGTTCTATTACTTATTATCAGGCCATTACTGAACCATATTTCGTATATTATATTTTCAATAATGATAAAATTAGTTCAATCAAGCAAATAAATAATACCTATGAATTTGTATTTCCTAATCACAGAATATTTGGTGAGGATATTACATTCATTGTTTCATTGATATGATCTTTTTTTTCCGTGGAATGTATATTGTGTAATGAATTTTGAGTTCTATTTTTAACCATCGTAACATTTTCTTAGCATTCAAATTGAAGTTACTCACGTTTGCGATGATATGTTTAGAAATAAAAATTGATCAGAAATGTCGACGATGGTAAAAACTAATTATACAATATATCTAATGTAATGTTTTCCATTTCTCTGTACTTGGCTCGTCTAGTAGGCCAACGAACATGTTCATATCAATAAATATGAAACGTGCTGATTGAACTAGAAGTATGAATTGATATTACATACATAAAAGTATGGAATAACGACGATGAACAGATATGATGTCTGTATGGTGATAATAAAACTTTTCGAAATGTGCGATTATATGAAGAAAATTTGGACGATACGTTCGATGAGTTAATGTACGTATATCGACCGATACTATTCCAATTTGAGGCCATAGGCCGTGAAATGCCAATTATTAAAGACTCGTAGATTATACTAATATCCAGAAAATTGATTATTTCGATATTATAAAATATTGTAAACTTATATCGAAGGGGTTTTCATTATTAATCAAGAGGCTCACATCCAAAAATTTATTGCTTTTCTGAATGTTGGTCACAGTTATAAAATGTACACCTAAAACAACGTGAAACATAATTTTCCCTTAGCTCTGTCATTGAATAAAACGACATGTTACGTTTTTTTTTTTCTCTCTTTTTCTCTCAATAAATACAACTCACCAGTAGATTAATGTTAGTCAGAATTAACTGCATTTTAATGAGAACCACGAATGTGCCGAGCTGATTCATTCGTTTGCTGTACAGATATTTTCATCCGGATGATAAGTTTTTATTGAAACATGTCGTGTTTCTTAGTCTTCGATAACTGTGTATTACATATTGAACGATCATGTTTCGTATTTTATCCTCTAGTTTTTGACCTTAATATTGAATCAGAAATTTTTATATCTAGTCTTATTTCGGTCTTTGGAAATATATCGTTTGAAGATTATAAGTATCATCTGATAGCTCGGTATCTGACACTAGATTCAAAGTGTATATCATATTTGTCCAGGCTTAGAAATTATTTTATTATACGCAATAGTGACAGTGTATTTTTATTATAGGAGTGGACACACACATTCATATATTTTTCCATGAATAATTAGTAAACGTAAATTTTACTAAAGTGAACTTTCATAACTCCTCCGTATACATACATACCTACATATAGTTATCGTAAAATTATGTTTCAATTTTAAACTAATGTGCTCAATTAACGAATAAATAAAACAAGCGATTTTGATTGAAAGGGAATTGTGTGGATTTCAGGATGGAATTGAAAACATTGAAAAATGTGTATTATTAATAATTCTAATAGTTTTTTGCTACCCTAGTTCTATTTTTTCATATACACTATTCCTTCTTTATTTATTGTAAAGTCGCTCATATAGTGTGACAAATAAAACCGTGCCATTTAGATTAGATTTAGATTCGATTTTCATATTCAAATACAATATTTAACCAATTTATACAATTTTTATGCAACGTGGTCATACAAATCTAAGCTACTACATGATAAAATCACATTCTGTATTCGATTATATGCCCATTAACGCATACCTGATCTGTATAACTACGTTGTATCCTAATTGGAAATCCTTTTAATCTTAAGAAACTGTAGAAACCTATAGTGTACAATAAGTCTTGCTCCTGTTTCATCTCTCCGTTCTAGAAAGCTATTTTATTGTGTCTTTTTTTCAACCTTGGATAATATTAAGCTCGTTGCTGAAATGCTTGTATTGAAATCAACGTGTACTTTTATTTATACAATGATGTAAATAGGTATTTTCGGCTCACAGTAATTGATATTTGACAACTTTTTTATAATTTGCCGATTTTTAGAAGTGGTTGAGATGTGAAAAATGCAAGAACTACTTATATTTCATCGTCAGTATTGAAAATTTGTTTAATAATACACATTTGCCTTCAGAGTACATGCGATTTTTTTTTTTTAATTGTAGTTTTTTTTTAAATTAGTTGCAAAAAAGTGATTCGCCCATTATATTACGTAGTGAGAAAAATATATTTACTCATACCTATGTTACCGAGCAAATCAATATATACAATTTAGATATACTCTAATTGTTGAATCTCATTAAAAGTATGCACATTTACCTACACAAAGGCAATGAATGATCATTCCATAACAATGGTACTCTACCCTATAATATAACAATTAATTAAAATTAAACCTATTTAAACCGTGAACATTGAACAGCTTTGGAGCATTTGAACGGCTTTGTACATTGTTATGAATGTTGTATTAAGCTTTAGTATTATATAATTAATATTATTCGTGTTTTTATTTGTACATATTTATTTGCGCTATTTCGAACGTAGAATTTGACTTCATAACATTATATATAAAACAGAAAATAAGATACAAAAGAAACAAACCAGGTGTAACATTTATTGTGTACGAACGTGTAACTTTTATGTCTACCGTTTTGTATATTATGTTAATAATTAATATATAATAGTTACAATGCTATTCAATTTATCAAATACCTACATTGTAGCATATACATTACCTTGATTTTACCCCTTTCAATTTCTATCCTATATCTTACCTGAACTATTCCAAAATACGAAGAATTACTAAAAAGTACAAACCGTCTATACATTGCGTTTTTAATTGGATCAATTCTATGTAGCAGTATATTTCAAACCTTTAATACGTCAGCAGCTTTAGTTTGAAATCGTGAAATCCTGACTCGGTGAAAGAGAATAGCATTTTAAACTCTGGGTGGAAAACATACTATTTCGCGTTGAGTCCAGCATACATCGTATTTCTTACAACTCTAGATTGGCTTGAGCCATTACGAGATTATAAGTAGGGCTGTACGAATATTCGAATTTCCGAATTATTCGTCACGAATCGAATAATTGGAATCTTCCGAAAGACGAGGATTTTCCTGACCATTTTTATTTTTTTAATTTTTTTTCTTAAGAACAAACGGTCAATTTTCTCAACAAATGGAATAGCTCCTACATCAATCTACATTGAATCTAGAAAATTTTTTGTACACATTCGGAAAACAATTTATAAGAAACAAGCGTTAGATTTTTGCGAACTTGAAATTCGAATAATGCGAATCCTTCATTTTCGGGAGATCGGACTCTTCAAATAATTTGAAGCACTCAAAAAGTTCGAATATTCGAATAGTTCGAATTATTCGAAAATTCGAACTATTCGAAAACTCGGATATTCGATCCGATTTTCGAATCGAATAGCACTATTCGATTTGATTCGATTCGAACATTCCCAAGCGGAACAAAAGTGGTAGTTGCCAATGAGACATCTTACGGTATTCCTAATGTCCGTCGTTTCGATAGCTAATTCTCAACTTTCATCCAAAAGACAACTTGAAGTCAAGAGTTATATTCTAGTTAACATAATGACGGACATTAGGTATACCATAAGATGTCTCATTGGCAACTTCCACTTTTGTTCCGCTTGGGTTATTTGCACAGCCCTAATTAGGTTATTAGAGGTGTAATCTTTTGGCCACCGTGATTAGTGATCAAAGTGATCACGAATGTTCTCGTCCTTTTTCAATGAATAGGATTAAAGAGCCAGAAAGTGATCATGATCACTTTGATCATAGTGATCATACGTTCAAAAGAATACACCTAATGTATTATGATACAGTATTGTTTTATATTCTGACTTCATAATATTACATGTTAATAATGAATTATTAAGAAGAAGGGATTACTGTAATAATTCGAGTCTATTAAAGCGTATACAGTTTTTCAAATATTGCAGAACATTAAATAATAAAATACTGAATAAACGTTTCAAAGCTTCGGTGCGAGAAAACCGCGCATTTTCAGTTCCTGATTAAAGGCAACCGAACATACGTCTCCTGCTGTCAGATGGGCTGTCATCAGGTGCATGCGCACACCTACATAAGTCACTTGCTTTTAAAATTAGTTAAAAAATTGAATACATGCGTATTGCATGGTATAAATAAAAGAATGTCAATATTGAAAATATGTCTGATGCCGCAGCATCGCTGTTTAAATCATGACTTAGCCAAGCTTAGAGGCATAATATTGAATAGCATAACCAACGAATGTTATAAATTAACGCGGCCAATTATTCGTAGGTTAAGTTACTCCAGAGTGAATTTCGCCTTGCCACCTAATAGTGTGATGAATGTATTCAACCGGGATCACAAATTATTGCAAAGAGAGCGAGCAGCTCGTGCTGACGACGTTGAATTATATGACTACGTTAAAGAAGAGGTTGGTTACAGGTTATCCGACAGAATATTCGACGTCAAAAGAAGGTTCAAAAAAGCTCTAGATTTAGGATGCGGACGGGGTTACGTCTCCAAAAATATACTGAGCGACAGCGTCGAGGAATTAATACTCGCCGACATGTCTCCCACTTGGTTGAAACAGGCCGAAACCAACGAGGGCATTAAAGTAGAAAAAATTGTTCTCGACGAGGAGAATCCTCTCTTCGAACCTAACAGCCTAGATCTGGTCATAAGCTGCCTCAGTCTTCACTGGGTCAACGATCTTCCTGGATGCTTCAGCCAAATTATTAAAAGCCTCAGAAATGACGGTGTTTTTATGGCCGCTGTTTTCGGCGGCGATACTCTATACGAATTAAGGTTTATGGAGCTCGTTTTGTCATCATTTCATTTCTTAGTTGTTCACAAAGTTTTTCCAAAACCGAAGTAACAATATTCTGATGTCTTATTTACAGGTCTTCCTTGCAGCTTGCTGAAATAGAGAGAGACGGAGGAATATCTCCTCACATTTCTCCTTTCACTGAGATCAGAGATGTTGGCGGTTTGTTAACCAGAGCTGGGTTTACAATGTTGACTGTGGATACGGATGAAATAGTCGTTGGCTATCCTTCGATGTTCGAATTGATGTGGGACCTGAAAGGTGCTCTTTGCTTTGTACAGGGTTGTCACAGGTCTCAAAAACTAGGAAAAGTCAACCAAAAGTTGGGAATCTCATCAGAAATTGAAAATTTAGATGCAACAGTGATATATCATCAAGGAATATTCAATTATCACCATCAACTGAATCCACTTTTAGCGATTTTCAATCATTTTCGTATCGATATCACAACAAAATTTTTCCTAAAATATTATTCATAAGGCAGATATCAATTTCTGAACTATATTTTACTGAACCCTGAGAGCAGGATCTGTTCTATTCTAATCATTATGAATGGCTCCAATCAGAAAGTACATTATTTGTCGTACGTTACTAATAAAAGGTCGTCAATTCAACAAAATTTCCCTCCTGATCTGGGAAACCTAAGAAAATCAGAAAATTTTGAAGTTGAATATTTGCAACAACCCTGTTTATAATTATCTGTGAGAAAATTTTTAATCTTGTAAAAAAGTTGTTAATTCATTTTTATTTCTTTCTTTTTCAGGAATGGGCGAAAGCAATGCTGCGAGAAATCGAAAGCTTCATTTGAAAAGGGAAACAGCATTGGCAGCAGCCTCTATATACCATGAATTCTATGGTAAATTGAACGAAAAAGATGGATCGAAATATGTACCAGCCACTTTTCAGATAATCTATATGCTCGGGTGGAAACCTGATGCTTCTCAACCGAAACCGTTGGAGAGAGGCACGGGCGAAATTTCATTAAAAGACTTGCATCGTTTAGACCAAATCATAAAAGAAACTAAAAAAGTAAAACTTGGAGACGAAGACAAGTAGACAATAATAGATAGACATTTGTTCAATTAATGAATTCTCTTTATTATTCTACGTAGGAATGTAAATATTGTATAAATGAAGCGTTAATTTTTTGTTTTATAAATTATCTAGGATTGAACCTTCTGCTTTGTGATACAACTGTTGTGAAAACCTTCCTTCTAACTGAATACTGTATGGAAAAGGAATACTTGCTCATTAGTTCAAGCAAGTATCATAAATTCCGTGATTACATTTGCAATTCGATTTATCTTAACTATAATTGAATATTTTATTGAGTCATCTGAGCGGAATATTACCTATATCTGTTAAAAATTAATATCTTTACATATGACAGGGCACAGTGAAAAAATATACATTTGTGAAGCCTCGCTAATAGTATTTACATAACGTCAATTGATCCAAAGTTGAAAAATGTGTAATTAGTAGCTTCCTATTTAACATAAATTGAAATCATTCATCTCCTTTGTCTTTGTAAGTGACAACGCCTTTCTCTATGAGATCTGGAATTTCCACGGCAAGCCAAGGCCCCAGCTGAAACAACAATTCATAGATTGATACTCAACAGAAATCTGTTAAAAATAATTGACCTATTTTTGAGCAAATTCACACCCACCCCCAATGCCATCGCGTGAGCAATTCCAAATTTGGGCACATTCCTCGCCCATAGTGGTTTGAAATGATCGGTCAAACAAATCTTCCCTCCTCTGTACATTTTTGCTGTTTTTCCATCTAGTTCTGGCAACGCTATCTCAGGCGCTGTTGTCGGATATGTAACCGGTATCTGTAAGTGTATGAATTCGAGTTGCTGAGTAGGAAAGCGACTTGGAATTTGTGAATTTGTTCATTGATAACATGGCTGCGGTTCTTACGTCAAATTCAACGTCGAATTCGTATTTGAGAAGGTTGTGCATGTACCAACATTTTCCAAACCATCTCGTTCCTTCTTTGTTTGATTCTAGTCGGAACCAATCATTATCTGACCCCTTGTTATTCTGGACATACTGAAATCAATAAACAATTATACGTCGTATGATTTAAACCTTGCAATTCCATGTGAATGAAATAACTGCTAAATATAAATGGCTAGCAGTCTGAAATCTGGCAACATATGGTCGAGGGATTGACTAATCACGAATTTCAAATCAATGTAGCGATAAATTTAATCGATTACCCACCTTTATCAGGGACTGATATTCTTCCTTCAATCTGTTAACCCATAATTCTTTGTCTCGCGGACCTGCCTTTGTATTTAGCAAAGGAATACTGCTCAGAGTCTTTCTTGTCGATTCGTCTACCATAGTTAACCTCAATTGACAATTCTCAATTTCTCATGCTGATCACATTTGTTTTTTATATCTAGCGCAGTTGGTAATGGCTGGGTAACGGTAACGGCGGTTAGCATCTAGCGACCTCAAGTTTGGTTAGATTGTTATATCATCTGAAGGTAAGGTAGGTATTGCATAACACGGTGATTGTCTAATTTTTGTTCAAGTAACACGTAGAATAAAAAACTTGAATGTACCGGGGTATTGACTCCCGGTAAAAATATATAAAAATAACGATGAATTGCTGGAAAATACTGTGCAATGACTAAGAAATTACTTAATTGTACCTCGAACAATTGAAAACACATCGTTTTCGTTCGAATAGATTTTCTTATTACAATTTATATCCGAGTTCTAATCGTCAGGATGATAATTCCTCAAATTTAATCAGCAATTAATTTTTCGTACGTCAGATTCCTGTAGCGCTACGGTAGCGTTTAACTTTAGCGAGCCACCAAGTATACCGAGGATGTCGTGTGTCGCTCGTAGCTCACAGTCTTCGCGAGAAGTTCACTTGCCTCGCCTACAAGTATAACCGGCATTGGGATAACCAGTACACTTATAGTTAAGTCGTGTCAAATGTCGCGGAAGTCAGTAAATTAAGTTGAATTTGTAAATAATAATAAAAATGGGGCAGCGAGTATCGAGGAATGATTTCGAATGGGTTTACACAGAGGAGCCTCACGCGAGCAGACGAAAAATAATTTTGGGTTAGTTAATATCTTCTTTACATTTACGCAAAACACTCACGATATTCTAATGCCTGTAGTTTCACCGAAGGATCATCTAAAATGAAGGATAATTATTTCGTTTTTTTGTAATCATATAAAATTTTCCTCTTATGAAACAACACGTGACATTTTTATCGCAGCTTATTATTCACGCCGTTTATCAATTAATTATATATGCGACTCTTCATTTGGACGTCACGACACATTCTAGACTGTAAATTATGTCTTGAATGTCAATTCAATTGTACAATACATCGTATATTCAGGCCGCTTTTCATTGATCTACTGTATTGCTCATTATCAACCGAATGCTATTTATAGCACGTTAATCTCTAGTTCAGTAGTCGACCATCGAATTTGAAATATTCCCGATTTTTTCTGACTGAAAAAGTTTTGCCAAACGTAAAAAGTCCCTCGCCAATTATACCCGCGCCCATAGCAAAACATTTTCATGCCCCTAATCACGTTCAGAGTTTTCTTGGTATTGGTGTATTTATTGACCTAACTTATTACTTTAACTTATCTCCTTACTGTGCGACCATACCTATATTTATCGAAGATTTAAGCTGCTAGTTATTTCGGAGAATTCTTTTCAAAATGAAGAACGAACTATTTTTGTTCCAGAAAAATATCCACAAATCAAAAAATTATTTGGATACGATCCGAACTTCAAATGGGTTGTCACCTGCATGGTTCTAGTACAATTTGCATCAATGTTTATAGTCAAGGATTTGAGTTACCCGATGCTGTTTTTAGTGGCATATTGTTTCGGCGGAGTTATTAATCACTCGCTGATGCTGGGTGAGTATGACTGCGCTATTTGAAATCTTTATGGGTTTAACTTTCGTGGATACCATGGGTAAATTTTATCTAAGCTTCATTTTGGGTAAAAAATATTCAACAACTGCATTAGTTATGAATTTTTTAGCGAACAGATGCATTTTTTGCACTTATATCTTCCAGATAAATCAGCATTCATTCAACTCTACTCCAAAATCGAGCCTCTGCACATGTCGAAATAAATACTTGTTTTTCAGCATACACTATACCACCATTTTTTTCATAGAAGTACATACCATAAATGACGAGCATTTCAGCTGAAATTTGACTTGAAAATATTGAAAATTCAAAAAGTTATGATTTTTTTTAGTGAATAGGTATATTTTTTAACCAATTTCTCTAATTACGTTTTAGAATGCTCAAAGTATTTTCCGTTAAATTATTCTCCAAAAGTGTGGCCACGAAGGGTCAAAGTTGCAGCAGACGTTTGTGAAATAAAGATGAAATTGCTCATCTTGTATTGGTATCATTATAATGGACTGGGTTTATCTCGACTATGTGCTATGAGGGTGATTCGTACTATTATCTATGAGAGCATAATCAACACTACGTGACTGTTGTCACAGTTTTTTCTGTTCCTTTACCACCAGATACTTATTGGTCTTAGCAACGTTATCTTCAAAAGCAAGTGATTTGTCAAGCTCTCTGCGATTATTGAGCACTTAATATCTTTCGAACAGGTGTTTGGGATCTATTCATGTTCCTTAGCGAATAGCTACTCTTATCGTGATTCGATTGGACACTTCACAGTTATGAGAAACGTTTTCGATGGTTCAGCAAATCGATGACTCATTCAAAGATTATTAGTTTCTTTGTAAAAATGAATTACTCTACAAATTCTCCACTCGAACTGAGTGCTGGAAAAGTCTAGAAGTCGGGAAATTTCTTAATGGAATTTTAGCGGACACCCTGTACTAATTATTAAACAGAGTCTCTCCATTTCCATTTTTCAGCCTTCAAATAATGCTCACTTTATCAGTAATGCTGCTATTAACATTGTGACGTATGAGAATTGTTACTGCACCAATCGCTGGGTCATGATATCGATTACGCTGTACTTTAAATTAGTTTCACGCTAGTTCAGTGACTATTATCAAATTAGAGCTTAAGAATAAGAGGTCAAATATAGATTCAGATTAAGAGTACAATGATAAGTATTCGGAAAATCTGTGAATCATTGCAATGAGAGAAGAAGTATTGCAATAAGCCTCTGGAGAGGATCTATGCTGTATTTTTCAATTTGGTTGATAAATCGCTAGACATGAATGGAGTAGAATATTGAAGGAAAAATTTGATTTTGGTTTCTTATTTCAAATATAAATAAACATATGAATTCCCTATCATTCCCAGAAAAAAAAGTAGAGAGCATATTTACTCGCACTGTGATGGTTATCAGTCACAATTCAGTGAGTGGAGAACAGTTACAAAGATAACAACCCAATTCGGATCAGGTTTTCTTTTTCATAGACGTATCTTCTTCCTGGAGTGATAAAACTTATTTACAGCTATGATATTGTCGTGATTTATGGCGTTTGATTTGAATCAATGCAGGATTTCTTCACGAATTTCTTTTTGTTTCAGCAATTCACGAAATATCACATAATCTTGCCTTTGGTCACGCTAGACCATTGGCTAATAAAATATTTGGTTTCTTTGCCAATTTGCCAATTGGAGTGCCAGTATCTATCAGCTTCAAAAAATACCATCTTGAGCACCACAGGGTAAGATATTTAGTCTAATCTCCAAATTCAGTTTGGTATCAAACTGTCGATCTAATTATCTTTGGATAATACCTCATAATCAGTTCATTATAAAGCATATAATATTTATCATCGTAGTATCAAGGAGACGAAAAGTTGGATACTGACTTGCCAACCCTCATCGAGGCTAAACTATTCTGTACAACTTTTGGTAAACTTTGTTGGGTACTGCTTCAACCATTTTTCTACGCGTTTCGACCCTTAGTTACTTATCCCAAGGCACCGACCACACTGGAATATGTCAACCTAGTCATCCAGCTAATATTCGATGGAATCGTTTGGTACTATTTAGGTGGGTTTCCATTGAAGTTATGCCCATGGAACGTAATGCGCAATGGATAATCCAAAAATTTGGTTGCATAACTTTCGAGACTAAATACGAAGTCTGGTATCTAATCAAAATTGTCTTTTGCAGGTGGTAAAGTGATCTTATATTTGACAATGGGGTCAGTTATGGCAATGGGGCTACACCCAGTTGCAGGACATTTCATATCCGAACATTATATGTATAAAAAAGGATTCGAAACGTACAGTTATTACGGGCCACTAAACTTTATAACATTCAATGTCGGCTACCATAACGAGCATCATGACTTCCCTGCCGTCCCTGGCTCCAGACTACCAGAGGTGAATGAGCACATTATCTAGATATCTGTGTCTTACACCAATTTTGGATAAAATTTTGAAGTTGTTGGAAGTAATGACTTCAGTCAATCTCCGAAGTTGAGAACAGGGATTCAGATGTTGCACGAAAACATTTTGGAACTGACTAAACCAGATTAGGTACTTTATATTCTAAATACAATTGCAGGTGAAACGAATCGCTCCTGAGTTCTATGATGATCTTCCGCAGCACAACTCGTGGGTTTCGGTTCTTTACGACTTTATAATGGACCCAGAGATTGGGCCGTATGCTCGAATCAAGAGAAAGCACAGGGGTTTGTCGTCGTAAAGACGAAATCGATGGATAGAAATATTTTTTGAAATTATAATCAAAATCCAATTTAACTTTCATATGTATAGTATTATACAAAATAGTTTTACACACATCTTTTGCAGAGTTTTTTGCAAATGAGGCTACAGCATACAAAGCTCAGTATTAAATGCCTGAAAATTCATAGTTTCCTCGTAGCAATCTTTTCACGTAAGTGTGCAAGTCGTATTACATAGGAAAAGATTCTGTGAACGATATTCTATAGAAATAATCAAATCTGAATGATCTGAGGGATTTGAAAAGAAATAATTGACTTCAGGCAGAGATACAGCAATCTGTGAAATCTGTGAAATTCTTATGTGAGAGAATTATCCAGTGAAAATACTCATACTAGAGTAAATTGTAATGTTCAGTAAATCGGAACTATGACCTTTCAAGTGGCTCTTATAAGTTATGAATTATGTGGAATGAAATTTAGTTGCGGATCTTAGTATCATATGCCTTTCTGTATAAAAATCAAAAAAGGAAAGTGCCATAGATTTGAATGAAATCAATGTCCGCACTAAATAGTGAAATACCTTTAGACGATCGTTGTGTAAATATTTATCTTGAATCGTAACAACCAAATACTTGGTTGAGAAAAAGCGTGAGAGCTTGTGATCTGAAATCTTTAAACGTAAGTTTTTGCTGTATGAAAAAGGGGAGCAGTTATTTATACCAAGTTACGAAAGTAAATTCGTGATGCTAGAGGCTAGAATTTTTCCTTCGGTTTCCGTTCAAATTATAATCGTCGTTCTACGAATAACGCGGGCTAGAAATATCGCGAGCACATTCGGAGTGTAAAATATGCTTCAAAATCATCCTTATAAAGATCTTAAATTATGATTAATTCTCTTATTTAATAAATATATACTTTATTTAGATACTGAGCCGCAATATGGTTCTCGGGCTTCTGTATAGGGTACGAATATTGCCGGCGATATTAAGTTGAGTAATACAAAGTACGAAACGTGAAAACGTTTATTTTTATATTCCCTGGCAACGGGAAATTTTCTATTCCATTATAAGTCAATAATCGCATCAATTAACTTAAAAAGCTTATAATCCTGTAATTCCACGACGCTGAGATTTACCGCAAATTCATATATTTATATATGTATATCTTCTCGTTGAGAAGATAAATTTTCTCTCGTTTTTACCTGCTAAAAAATTGTCAATACTCATCGTTATGTTTGTTCAATAAACTTTTCTCAGCTCAATATTACTTCGTTATTACCTACATACAATCCCAAAAACCACAGTCATCATTACTCGAAAACAAGAAACCAAATACTATAGTCATTGCAGAATGTGTTTTTATACGTTAGATGTGGAAACCTAATTAACCGAAAACAAAAGACCAAATAGTTATTGAAGAATGTGATTTTTTTATACGTTAGATGTGGAAATCTAATTAACCGAAAATAAGAAACCAAATGGTCATTAAAGAATGCGTTTTTCATACGTTAAATGTGGGAATCTAATTAACCGAAGACGTGATATTAATGACAGTATCGAGAGATAACAACTGTACATTAATTAAAGAAGCATAGTGTAGCAATCAATATCTTCATACTTTTATTATTCTTCATTACCAATTTGCCTGAAGGCTACCGTTTGGCCGAGGCATAATAAGATATTTCTATTCTATTCTAATTGTATTATAAGAATATGAAGATACAGTCGTGAAATTCTGCAGTCAATGCAATTTCGAATTTATCGCACGCGCAGTTTCGAATTTTGGCGGTAAACTTGCTTTATTGGATGGTGGCGCCGTCTATTATGTTAAATTTGCACCTGGTATATGTTATGATTTTTCGAGAACAAACGAGAAACAAACTTTCTGTTACGATTATCCTTAAGTTATTTGTCATTTTTCCGTAGTCATTTCATCAGTTCTATTTATCTCCGGATATCATTTCTCAGCTTCTGATACGAAGAAATTCACCTAAAAGCTAATAGGAAACAAATGGCCAGCGGAGACGCCCCCGTAACAAGCAAAGAACCGGTCGTATGTGATCAAATTTAAACAAATCATCTTTCAGTTTCGTCATACATGCAACAAAGTGCGGTGCATATAACCTAAAAAAAAAATAAATTACCAAAATTTCAGTCTCTCTTTGAACTTCATTCTATTTTATTATAAATTGTATAATTTCCGCAGATGTCGTCGCCGAAAATTAAGCACGATTGGTATCAGACCGAAACCCACGTCGTGGTGACGATTCTAGCCAAAAATTCGGAAGATGTAAAAGTAGAATATGGGGAAAGAACGGTGAGTCCTAAGAATAGAACGCTAAGGTTACATTGCAATAATTCCGAGAAATAGTCGGAAAGAGAAAGGTGAGTTCAAAATTCATTCTCACTCGTTTTTTTAATCCTCATTATCCAGCTCAGCGTATCAGCGAAACTTCCGTCCGGGAATGAGTATAGCCTGGAGCTAGACCTGGCCCATCACGTCGTTACCGAGCAATGTACTTTCAAAGTTGTTCCTTCCAAGATAGAGATTAAACTGAAGAAAAGGGACGGTCTTAGGTGGACTGTTCTCGAAGGAAATCCGGAAGTCTTGGACCCGGTACAACCGATACCGCAGGGTATGTGGTCCTTTGATTTCACAGACTGATTTTTCCTATCCGGAATCTGTGAGTAATACGTCCCAGCGGATGAAGCTGAAGCTACCAGCCAGAATCAGCAGCCCAATGATTTATAGTTAATGGAAATGAGGCAGCAAGATTCAAAAATTCTACATTTCGCTATGTTTTTTAAAACGTGATTGAATTTGACCAAAAAAGTCATAAATCTGAACTGCATCATCCTATTTGGAAAACGATTACCTCGCTTGATTGCTAACTCTGGCTGCTAGATTCAGCTTCATTCCAAGCTAGTGACAAGTGGCTGAGAAATCATCTCTTTGGTAAATCCGAGGAATTGTAAAAATTACCAGAAAACCTGAAATTCTCTTGAGAATTATTGTGTCAAGTTTTACAAGATGCTTTGTCTGTGTTATTTGAGATTTGAGTAATAACATGTTCGGATAAGTTTGCTTCAGTAATCAGATTTCTTCTGCGTGGAAATGAAATTTGAATTTTTGTTTGCCTGGTAGAGAAACTTGGAATAATCCGGCTTTATTTCTTCTTTTTTTTGTTTGTGCTATTAATAGTTGCAGATGTTAGCGGCAATTGAATCTCACTTTTTCTGTGAAACATAGATATATTTTAGCATGAGTGACGAATATAGTAATTTTCAATCTGTTTTATTTGCTTCAATTTTTGTTCGATCGAAAGAAAAGGAAAACTTTGCCAAATTAGAAATAAGTTGAGAGAAAACCATGCCAAATTCTAATCAACTACGATTACTTTTGATTACAGAATTTCTGCAGACTAGCAATCATCCACCCAAGTATCCAAGTTCCAGTAAAAAGTCTAAAGATTGGGACAAAGTAGAGAAGGAAATTGCCAAGCAAGAAGAAGAGGAAAAGCCTGAGGGAGAAGCTGCGCTTAATTCCCTTTTCCAAAAGATTTATGGGGATGGATCGGACGAAGTTAGACGTGCCATGAACAAATCTTTCGTAAGTAAATTCGAATTTTTCTTTTAAGATCGTTCTGGAGGAAATATACAAAAGAAAAATTAATAAATCCTGTTTATTTCCGTGCTGACTCGTATTTTCTATTCTACTTTCAAAAAACAGCAAGAATCAGGCGGCACTGTTCTCAGTACAAATTGGAACGAGGTGGCCAGAGGACAGGTTGAGAAGAAGCCCCCCGACGGCATGGAGTGGAAAAAATGGGACTAAGTAACGTACCATTACCCAAAACGAACATTAACAAAAGCCTTTGTCACTTCTTAAAATCAAAAGCATAGTCTTGAGACGTTTGAGAGTTGAAATGCCCCTGTATAATCTGAACGCACAACGTACTATAAGATATATCTATAAATGGAAACTCTTGGTTTCGATTCAATTTACACATTTCTACGCATATCGTAATTTTGTGTTGCAAATATCCAAACGATTACTGGTTTGAAATAATCAAAACAATTTACACTGACCCCTAAATAAAGAAGCAAAAAAAAAAGGGAATGAAAGTAAGTTGACGCTGTGTTCTTTGGCTTATGATCTGCTCAATAGCCATCGATGATTGCTCAAAAATGTTTCATGGTATCGTACATTATTTCTGCTTTAAATACTCGCTACACAAAAGTTTCTTATTCTTATGTCGCAAGATCACACGAATTTCAGTGTGCTGCACTTGAATTTTGATTATTCTTTCATGTTGCTTCGTTAATATATATTTTACAGTTTTCTATTGCCATGACATTCAGTGCGGAATGTACATACGTATACATTTGTCTCCACGTGAACGATATTTGTGTATGGAGATTGGGACAGCAATAATAAACAAGATATCGATCGTTTTTACGTTTTTAAAGCTAGAATAACATCATCTAGCAATGTGTTCTGCCGATATTTTCGTATCGGCAAAAAGTCTGTATCCCAATAACCGTGTGATAATAATAATAATAAACTAATACATAATTAAGTTAACTTTAACAAGAATGAAAAAAAACAACAAAAACGATAATAATAAATATACCAAATTATACAGTGTGTGAAATTTACTCCTGTTATTAGTTAGCAGATGAAGCGTAAATGGAAAGAATTCTGACTCGTAGGTACACGTTATCAAATATCGAGTTACTTCCAGTTGTTCAGTTCCAAATAATCGTACGGAGATCCGGGTTTAATACAATATAAAATAGTAGGACAGAAAATTTAAGTAACAATAGCATATCGCATCTTTTTATTATCTCGAATCACTTATTTATACAAATCTTTCAATAGACTACATAACATATCATACAAATACACATGAATTAAATGCTGTTCTGAAAAAACTTGAAGACCTCCATTCAAATGGAAATCATTTATGAAAAATAATATTCCAATTCTTTCCTCAATATCGAAGAATATTACGAATCTGTAACAGATCGATATCCACTCAATTCAAGCTTGTCGCTACTGCAATTTAATCCTTACTTATAGTTCCTTGGAGCTAATTCAACGTTGCATAATGTAGACATAGGCAAGAGCTATAGCACCTAAATAAAAAGCAAGTGTCCTGTTAGTATTAACTGGGCTATTTGAAATTGGGACTTGATTACTGTTCAGTTCTTCAGATCCAGAGCTAACTTGATCTGCAGTTGCCTGAACTTCAGCTTTGGTATCTAGTATAGCTATAATTTGTGAAAACTTTTTGTTAGAATCGTTCTGCAAGGAAGTAAAACATTGCCTAAAAGTCTCGTCGTTATTTTTCTGTGCTTCGGCGATGACGTTTCTAACATCGGCTATTCTCCTATTGTTATAAATCATAGAACCGCTCAATGACAATATAGCCAAAAATGCGGAGGCAAGAATCGACAAATATTTATACTTTTGAGCATTCATTGCCTGGCTATCGTGGTATTCTTTAATAGCGGTAGCCAGCTGAGTGAAATGATCTCGCTCCTCGTTTTCCAACAAATTTAATTGCACTCCTATTCTCGTCTGCTCCTGCAATCCTTTATTTTCCATTATAGTCAGCTGGACATATTTTTGATCGTCTCTTCTAGTCTGTACTAATTCTCCATAGATTTCTTTCAACTTGTCATTAACTAGGTTCGCTTGACGCGTCAGGTTTCTCCTCTGATCTTGACATTCGAAAAGCTTGTTTTGCACTAACATCACATGCTGTTTTGCCACCTCTACTTTGTCCAAACCAGTCAACTGCTGATACCATTGCCACCAGTTTACTAAACGTTGTGGCAGAGGACTTACAGATTGTAAACTCTGCGGAGAATTCACATCCTGGATTATCGTCGCTCCGTTAACTTGCTGAAAATAAAAATCTATCTTTGATTTTATAAATAATAAACCTAAAAGCATCAGGTATCGTTTACCGAAGTATTTATTCTCTGATATATTGATAAGTAAATCATTTGTTTGAAATAACAATGCGTTGATTATTTTTATCAGATAGGAGATTCTTGTTTTGTGAACCAAATGGAATGAGTTATGGAAATATCACAAATGGAATGACGTCAGTTTCAGTTAGGATTGAAATCATACCTTAACAATAGTGTTGTATTTTTCAGTAGCGATGCTCTGCACACTGGACAGTTTAGTTTGTGCTCTTTCAGTCGCATTGCCGATAGCGGAACTAGCGTTGTTGAGAATTGGCGATTTGTGGATTTGCTTAGCAATCGCGTCTATTAATTTCCGTGAATTACTCATCGCTACAGTGATATTTTTCACTTTATTTATTACACTTCAACGTTATATTACATTTCTACAAAATCAACGATTTACTCCTTCTCTTACGACATTCGGTCCGTCGTCTTGTAATCTAAAAATCTACAAACTCGATTTTAGGTTAGGTTGGGCTCTCTATTCTCATTACGTTACAACCACGTGACCGTATTGTCACACAGCTGATCGATGCACTGTAGGCCGGTAGACGTAGATGAGATTGTTATATTTATACGAAGTTATTCAACCGTATAAAATTGTTATACGATGAAATGTGAAATTATTGAGACAGTCGAACGCCGTAAGTCATTTATTTAAACCGTTCTACACACTTGTGGTCTCGAATCAATTAGTCAAAACAAGTCGACTGATACATGACATGCCTGAATTTGAATTTTTGTAAGAAATGCCTATACCGGAGTGACATCACTAGTGACTGGTGTGAAATTTCTGACTCTATAGAATCCTGTCGAAAAATAACGACGGTGTTATTTTACTCGGAATTCAAACGGAATTTGATGACAAAATCTTCAACAAAAAATTCCTGCTTTCTGATCGCCCATAGCTGGTGAAGTTGTCTACATGTTTTCTTTCTGAATTCTGTGTATTTTGATTATTACATACAACAAATCGTATGTAAAAAATGAGCAGAAATCGACGCGACAAAAAGTCCCCCTGGATAATCATTGACGAAACCAGTTCCGAGGGTGATGATAGTTTTGTAAGCATGGGAGAACATTCGGATTATGAATATGAGCTTCAAACCAGTAAGTCGTCAGCAAGAGACAAAGTTAAGGATAAAGTACCTGTAAGCGATTCCGCTAAAGCAAACCGCAACATGACTGCTAAAGACAGAGATAAGGGCAAGAACAGCAAAACTGATCTGACAACAACTGGAGAAAAAGGATTCAACAGTAAGATCGAGCGGAGAGGGAAGGACAGATCATCAAGAACTGATGTCAGATCAAATGCCGAGAATGCAATTGTTATCGATGATGACGATGACGAAGATATCCAATCGGAGGCTAGCGTTCCAATGAAAAGCAAACGGAGAAAGGAATCAATTGATGAAGTTGTCTCAAAAAAAGTAAAAACTTCTGAGGCCTTTTCATCAAAGAAGAAATTAGACCTCGATATACCAGGTTGCTCCAAAGCTAAATCACAGAGTAAGAAACACGTCGATGATGATGAAACAGATGATTCTGATTCTGTCATCATGTATCCGTCCTATAAGAGTACTGATAAAAAAGACAAGAACAAAGTACCAGTAATTAGTCTGAATAAACCAAATCGTAGCACGAGTGCAAAAGAAAAAGATACCTCAACCAAGACTAGTACTGCAGACACAGGAGTTAAAAAACAACAAACGAATTGTAAGGTCAATGCAAGGGAAAATCAAGAATCAGCAGAAGCTGACCTCACATTGTTGTCAGAAAATGAAATAACCATCGACGATGAGGATGACGAAGACGTCATCTTGAAAAACACAAAGCAAAATAGATTAGGCGGAGTAGCTGTAGGAAAGGGTGCCAGGGCAGTTAGAGCTTCTTCGTCAAAGAAGAAATTGGAAATTGATAAAACATTAGAGAATAAGAGACTTGACGCAGATGAAGATAGAGACTCAGATTCTGTTGTCGAGTTCCGCTTGAGTAAGAAGACTGAGAAAAAAAAAAGGGATAAATCAAACTACAAGACTATTAACAGAGACAAAGATGTCAAACCAACCACCAGTGGTACAGCGATGAAAGTGACGAAAAAAGGAATCAAAAGTACGAGGGATGTACGAACGGATGAAGAATTATCAGAGCAAAACATCACATCAGACTCAGAAAATGAAATCACAATCAATGATGAGGACGACGAAGATGTTCAACTGAAGACAAGTCCTCCGTTCCAAAGCACTAAGAAAAAGAAAGGATCAGATGAAGCGGTTGATGTAAAAACAATCGAGACGGCTCAAACATCTTCATCGAAAAAAAAATCTTCCATCGATGAATCGCGCCCGAATTTATTTGCAGTAGATTTAGCAAGTGATCAAGACGAACATTCGGATGATGCTGGCGAGTATCAGTTCAGTAAGAACGCTGGGGGAAAAGATGTACGTAAAATATCTGTGACTAGTTTTGATAAACCAACTCAAAAAGCGAGTAGTAGAGACAAAGCTATTACGGCACGAACCAGCACTGCGGTGAAAGAAGCGAGGAAAAGACGATTCAATGGTGAGGCTGAAGGCCGTGAAGAAAAAGAATTATCAAAAATTGACTGTAAATCGTTGAAAAGAAATGCAATCGTAATCGACGATGACGAGGACAATGAAGATGTTACATCGAAGCTTCCAGCTGAAAGTAAAAAGCGAAAAGCAGCTAAGGAAACAACTGCTGCAAAGAAGGCCAAAATAGTTGGAGAATCTTCATCGAAACCAAAAATAGAAAACGTTCCAGAAGATAAAGCTCTATCTGCAATGGAACCAGGGAATGATGGGTATAAAAAGGCTGACTCCAGTGCCAAAGCAGACGTCGACTGGTCTGAGTCTGATTATGTGAGCGAGTTCAATCAAATTGCGCCAGAAATAGTTGGGAATTTAATTTCACTGTTCAAAAATGACAATACCATACCGTTCATAGCAAGATACAGAAAAGAGATGACGGGTGGAATGGAGCCTGAACAACTGAGAAGCATCAAGAACACCTACGATAATATCAAATTGATTAAACAGCGAGCTTTGTTGATTCTGAAATCTATTGATAAACTGGGCAAGTGGAGTCCAGAAATTCATTCTGCTATTACTGGTGCTAAATCCATGAATGAGCTGGATCTGATTTATGCTCCGTTTAAACCTGGTTCGAAGGGTTCCTTGGCCGAGAGAGCTAAGGAGTTGGGTTTGGCTCCGATAGGCGAAGCTATTCTGCAGGGTCAAACAATACCTCATTTATCTTCGCTAATTGATAAGAAGAGAGAAGGTTTGAAGCACGAGACCGATGTCAGACTGGGTATCGTGCATATTATTGCAGACATAATCAGCAAAGATAAAACAACATTTGAGGGGATTAACAAGCTACGAAAAAGAACAGTTATAAATGTAGAAAGCACAAAATCAAAGTCCGCTAGTTCCTTGAAAGCAAGTAAGGATGAAAAACTCAAGAAGGATCATCGGAAGTACGAAAATTACTTCAACTTCGTAGCGACCGAACGATTCATCAAGGATTACCAAATATTGGCTATCAACAGAGGAGAGTCTCAGAAAATTTTATCCGTCAAGATCATCATACCAGACTGGTTCCAGCACAATTTGAGAGACCATTGTTTAAAGAAATACAGCTTCGTCAGGGACGTTTCAAACTTTCATTATCAGTTAATCGAAGATAGCTTCAACGATGCATACACCAGGCTCATAAAACCTCTGGTAACTCGGCAAGTGAGACACGATCTAAATGCGAGAGCTGAGAGTACCGCTATAGAAGTTTTTGCCAGTAACTTGAAGAAACTCCTCCTCACTCGGCCTCTGAGAGGTAAAACAATTCTCGGCATCGATCCAGGGTTTGCTCACGGTTGTAAATTAGCCGTAATATCGCACTGTGGTAACGTTTTAGAAACAGCGACGATATATCCGCATACCAGTTCGAGATCCAACAAAGAACAACAGGTCCAAGTTCTGGCCAATCTCGTCAAGAAGCATAGTTGCACAATATTTGCTCTTGGGAACGCAACTGCTTGCAGAGAAACCGAAATGTTTTTAACCGAATTAATCCAAAGCGGTGTATTCGCTCCTCTGGATATTTGCTACACAATTGTTAACGAAGCTGGTGCCTCGGTGTATAGCTGCGGCTCAGAAGCCAAATCTGAGTTCCCTAATCTGGACCCAAACATCATTTCTGCTATTTCAATAGCAAGAAGACTTCAGGATCCACTTGCAGAGCTGATTAAAGTCGACCCACAGCATCTGGGTATCGGAATGTATCAGCATGATTTGCCAAAGAAACAATTGCAGCTGACGTTGGATGAGGTTTGTTGCTCTTCTTTCCACAAAATATTTTTTGTTTTGTTTGGCAAATGGATCACTTGCTTGTGACCAAGTCTTGGGAGATAATAAAAGTTCAGGTTGATACAGTTGAAAATTATGTTTTGATTCTACATTTTGTCTATTTACACTTAAACTGCCTCCATAATGTAGAAACCCCTTATTTCAGTATAGAATTCACACATAATGAGCTCATTATAAATGTTTACTGTTGGTGTTGTCGAACTTCAGCTTCATTGCCGGATTTCGAAAAGTGGTTTTTAACATGCTGATTTCATGATAAGGTGCACATAAGCCTTCTGTATGTATTTATTATGTTACAGGTGATATCAGAGACTGTGAGTTTTGTTGGAGTCGATATAAACACCGCCTCGCATTGTCTTCTGAGAAAAGTTGCCGGACTATCAGCAGCTAGGGCGACGAACATAATAGCGCGACGTGATGAAAATGGCCCTTTCTGTAACAGAAAAGAGTTACTCGATGTGAAAGGTATTGGGAAAAAATTTTACGAACAATGTGCTGGGTTCATACGTGTCTTACCAGAAACTGCATTGACCGAGACAAGCCCACCGTCGAAGAGAAGTTCCCTTGATTATTTGGACCAGACTTGGATTCATCCAGAATCTTATAGCATTGCTAGGAAATTTTTGAAGGCTTGTAAATGTGATTTAACTGAACTCGGAACGGATAATTTCATTCAAAAAGTATTATCCTATGAAAACGGTAGCCTTGAAATCTTAGCGAAGCAATTTAGCACAAGCGAAACATCCATGGACATTATAATCAAAGGATTATCAACAAAGAAAGGAGAAGACATCAGGGTGAAAGAAGACGGTCCGTTATTTCAAAAAAATCTTCGATGTATGGCTGACTTGTGTGTCAACACAAGACTCACTGGTTCAGTCACAAACGTCACAGATTTTGGTACGTTTGTGGATATTGGAGTAGAGAGAGCTGGCCTCATACCAACTGGAAAAATGAAAGGACAAACTCTCAGTTTGGGCCAAAGGGTCGAGGTAGTAGTGTTGTCTATCGACAAAGATCGTGGCAGGATAGCCTTGTCACTATAATACTAAAGTTCAAAGCATACAAATGATCATATGTATGTACCTCACCCTGATACCAATACACAAAGCATTCTCTATTTTTTCATCAATCCTTATGTATTATCAATTGTAATCTGTTTTTCGTATCACCAGTTAGGTATAAATCTCGATAGGAGAAACGACTGCATTTACCCTATCATTTTCTACTCATAACTCGACAATTCAAAGGACCACATTTCATTCAATGATTCCTGTTACCATTTGCAACTTTACATGTGATATCATCTCTATTAATATCTGTTGAACAAATAGGATGGAGTTGTTACTTCTTCTTCTTAAGGGGGGACTTCGGTGAAATTTGGATAAAACTAATTTTTTCATTTGTAAAATGACTTGGAAAAATCTGATGAAAAATCGCTCCCAACAAAAGTTAATTAGTGTTAGTATGTGTATTGAAAAAAAGTATGAAGGTTCTGCGATAAAAGTGTAGACGCAAGGAATCTTCCGCAGAAAATTTCCAACGTACCACTGCGAAAGGTTCCTTGCGTCTACACTTTCATCGCAGAACCTTCATACTTTTTTTTCAGTACACATACTAACACTAACTAACTTTTGTTAGAAGCGATTTTTCATAAGATTTTTCTAAGTCATTTTACAAATAAAAAAAATGAGTTTTATCCAAATTGCACCAAAGTCCTCCCTTAATCCATTCGAGGGCTTATCTTGTCTGTGGAGGTAGCTAATGGACTTGTAACTCGAAGTAGGAAAACTTCATAATGGGTTTAAAGATGTGATCCATTTGTTTATTCTTATTACAGAACATGCTGGAACATAGTTTATGTCTTATATAGAAAATATTGATTTTGGATCAGGTATTCAGTTGTATTTGATTTTTTCTGTGATAAACATTTTTCTTTTTCCTCTTCCACGTTTTCTTATCTTTTATTTATGGTTTGATTTACCTGGTGCGAGTGAATTTTCAACCCTTCCTGACTTTTACTTAAATGGTTGCGGCATGAACAGTATCGTTTCAATTGACTAGAAAAAACGTCACGAATCATCCGCTTGCGTTTGTATGAGAAAAACAAAAAGCATAAGGTGAACAGAAAAATCTAGGTGTGTAAGTATGGAGAGACGCGATTTCTTAAATAAAAACAATCATAATTGTTGCATTTCTTAATTTTTGTTTTCGCTAAAATTTTCGTTTTAGTGATAACACATGTAACATAGTGTACTGCCAGGAGAAAATATTTTCAAATGGGCGTTCCAAAAAAGTTATTTCATTCCCAGATTTGAAGAGAATTCATGATGATGAATGATTTTCGTTCGACCAAGTATGAAGTTAGTGGGGTCATTTTTGACGACGAATGCCGATGAAAGTAATAAAGAATAGAAATTCACGTTTTACTATAACGCAGGCCAGTCAATTAATGATTTGCAAGTCAAACTAAAAACGATTTAATTATTTTTGATGAAGCGTACGGGAATACAAGGACGTTTTTACGGTCGTGAACTGAATAATGTTCGATTCATACTTTGAAATCAGACAAGGCTTCGTCACGAACCGTATTTTTGATATTTATCAGCCCAAAGTTGCCCTATGAGTACGTGAATGGATAAATATTTGTTCATTCAATCGAAGAATTGTACATCCTTCAATTCATTCGTCTCGAAATTTTTGATCATCAATCGTATATAATCTTTGATGTATTAATTACGAAGAATGGTACAGTTTATGATTTACTGATTTCAAATCGAACCATTATACTTTGATTGAAACATTCCTTATGATATCTATACCAGCGCGTCTATCATGATTTGTCAACTCGCGTCTCATTTCCCGGAAATGACGTCAGCGGCTCGGTTACTCAATACTGCAAGGTATATCGGTCGATGTGGTCGTGAAAAGGGAGCTAGACCGAGGGGGGACATAGTTGAATGAACGTGTTTCACCTAACGAGGGTGATGACTGATCAGTTGTATTATGTATCTCTCAATAAAAAAGAGAACCGATCAATTTCGCACCGACAACGTAATCTAGAAAAAGGGTATGTACACTCAAAAAAGAAGTTTAGCAAATCCAACAAAAATAAATTTGTTGGTGATTTCTGTCGATTTAACGGAATTCTTTTCAACAATCGACAAACTTTTTTGCTGTGTTAATTCAACTAAGATTGGCGGACAGAAATTTTTTGTCAAATCAACTCCACATTTTGTTGGCTGTAACTCTACCAAATTTGTTGTCATTTCAGCAAAGTTTCGGTCCATTCAAGGATATTTTTTTCTGAGTGTAAATTAACTCCGCGGTCGATCCAGTGCGTTGATAAAACTTTATCGAATTTATCACGTTTTTTAAAATTTGTATGTATGTCTGACGACAATGATTAGTCGTTTGATCAGCTAAGGGTCGGTTACGTCGTGCTGCAAATTGCTAGAGACAAGATTAGACAACCACAGCGCATATCCAATCGCGGTCTCGAAGTATTCGTTGGTTTTTTGCTTCTCAACTCCGTAATATTAGTTTCATCGGAAATCTGAGAAATAGCGAGATCGCTGAATTTTGCGCCGAGCCCAACGAGCACAGTCCAATCATCGTGGCTCGACTGGTCTGCTCGGAAAAAAATTACAAACTTTAAATTCATTGCAGGCCGAGGGTTGAAATTTTGAAGCAGATAAAAAATCAGAAACTCAAAAAGCAGGATAGGTTTTTGATAGCTTTTCGTTTCGGGTATCCTAAATTAATCCATTGCAGGTCAGGAAATACCGAAGAGAGAGGGAAAAAGACGTTTTCCGTCTCAGACATGCGATCAATTGGTACTACTATGATTATTTATTCATTCAAAGCCTGGCTTCAGTTTCCATTTTCATGTGTCCGTTGCTATAGCCATCTATACATGTGTGATCTCATTTTGAATTGTCAAATAAAAATAAATTTACGGCCACCACATCCGCTGCCAGACATTCCGTCCGTAAAAACTTCGAGCTGCGTTTTAGTCGAGCTTATTACTTCGTATGACACGTAAATCTGAAGACTGAACATGTTCAGTTCAATTTAACTTTCGGAAGTCTAGGCACTCGATTTTGTCATTTCCGTCGTGTAATATGTCTGCGATCTGTATAGTTCTCTGTCATTCGAAGTTTTACTTTTCAAATCGCAAAAGACCTACGGATAATCAGATCATGAGTACTTCACCTGCTAGGAGCCGAGCATCGTGGAATTAAATAATGCCGATTGATTTTTCATCCTCATTTCCTCATTCGAAGAGGTGAGGTACCGCGTCAATCGTCATTATATAAGTCAAAATAATTGTCGCGTTCTTTATCGATCGATCGAGTCTCCGGTTTGTTTCGACACCCTTAGAGAATCCAGAGCTACATAATATAATACTATGGGTGACGAATTATTATATTATATTGCAGGATGAAAAACGGGCTTATGGGCTGCTCTGCCTGCAGTTGAGCCCCGATTTCTGTAATGTAAGGTTGATGGTTGTGCTTCTGAATGGGATGTAGGTAGGGAGGGTGGAGGGAAATGAGTCATAACGTGAGATCGATAGGATTCATTCACCCTGGGAAATAATTCACGTGCACTGGCGTCAGGGCTCTGTCGCATTGTCTGTCACTGAAATCGTTTCGATATCATTGGCGTAGAAACTTCTTTATGCTGCAGTTCAACAAATCTTTCAACCAATTCTCGATTTGACTGATTTCATCATTTGATTGGTTCATGTTACAAATATCACACGTATTGAAAATGGATATCGAGTAAAATTAGGAATGAGATTTTTGAGACAATTAGCAACCCAAAGTTCTGCAAGTTGAAGTTTTTGAATAAAGGAATTCACTCAATTTGGAATTGGCATTGAATCAAATTGCCACATCGCCTTTTCTATGCTATATAATGGCATTCAAATGGCCAGAGGTGGAGCGTCGCGACGTCGGGGCTTCTGTATCGACGTGCGGCTCTGTAACTGCAGCGTAAACAGAATTCTATGATGATATAATCTATTTTATAAATAACTGAAAAAATGTCAACAAAAATCTGCAAAGGCATCATTTTTCAAAATGGGATACTTCAAACTCCTGAATTTTAATTGGCATGTGATTTTTTTCAAGACACCAACCGGGGCTGGAGAAGTAAATCTACATATTGCCAAATGATGTTTTTAATGTATTAGCAAATACACGTCGATCTTAAGAATTTGTATAAAAAAATCAACGAGGCTTGAAGATTTTTCTTTCAAACGAATAACTTCAAGTCACGAAAGTAAAACTTGAAATGAGACTAAAGAAAGTTCAGCCACATGTCGCGTGGCAGAGAAAACCACTGCTGTTAATTAGAGAGCGTCCACACCGTCCGTTATGATCGCGTGAGAGATATCAACGGAGGAAATCAGGCTCGTTTTTGGAGCGTTTCTGCATTAGCAGCAGGCACGGGCTCTTTTTTTGCAATGCACACGCAACTGAGTATATACCAATCACCATGCGTGCAATTATGGCAATAATTTTCGACACCGATCGAATGTCAAATTAGGTATTTAATAAATTTCTCGACATTGGTTGCAAAATATATAATAGCGAAAATATCTTAGTATAAAATCAACAAAACGAAAAGCCCAATTGTTGAAATTGAAACGCGGGTAAGTCCTGTCGCTGACGTATGTACAGACTCTGCAGTAGTTTTCATCGATCATTTAACAGAGACGGTAGTGCAGCTGCAAACGAACACAAAACGGAGCTTAAAGAATTTCTGTAGCCACTCGGTGTCGAGGGGATTGTGTAGTTCCCGTACCCATAAGTCCAAGGCTCTTAGATGCAATTTTGTGCAATTGAAATTAAACGATTTGATTCTTATCATCTTTAGTTTGCTTGTCTTCGTCCACGTGCATATAATAAATTCAAAGGAATGACTAATGGAATGATTTTTCTGATTGTAAACCTGAATCTCGATCGCGGGAGTTTGCAGTATAGCCTGTAATTGAAATTTACAGTAATTTGGTGGATTGCCTGAAAATTTTAGCTGGTATGTAATTAATATCGAAATTTCGAGTATATTCACTGGATTTTCGCCCTTCGTTATATGAAATACGTTGGATTTTAATTAGAGGGTAATTAAAACAGGTCGTAGGTCAACGGGGCGACGTCCGTACGTCTACTTCCACAACGGGCAGCAATAAGCTAAGTAGGAAAGCGCTAGTTAACTTATTTATATGATTAACATTTAATGGGAATTTATGACTCGAATTTCTACGGTCGTATCTTTGCTTAATTTCAACTATCTTCGCCGAGACTCACAGCCCGTGTAGAAGTAAATATCACTTTAAGGTAGTTGGCAAAAGCACAACCGTATATAGCGCCACACATACGAAACAATTCTCTACCCTATCGTTTCGGACGGAACTTTTATATAAAAGAGAAGTCTCCAACGTCCTCGGTACTTCAGAAACCCATTGCTAGACCAAACGACCAGTCGTTCAATATTTTACCAGGTAATTAGAGGGGAATGAAAAAACCTTGTTGAATATTGCGCTATAGCTGCAATAGATTCGATTAACTTGAACAAATTGTGTAATTGCGGGTTAACCACTTGGGTTGAAAACAGATGCTGCAGATCAATCTTGTGGTGTTCTTTTATGAATGGAAAAGATTTCATTAAACGGATATTGAGCGCAGATATACCTGAAACGATCCGTTGCAGAGTTTATCTGTTACAGGGGTTCGTTAAAGCTCGAAGGTTTGATATTGTATCGAATCTTCTATTTGATCCTTATCATGCTATAACGCAATTTTAAACGTTAACGCATAACCCTGTCCTACCCCGGTGAAGTGATGCGACCAATTTTCGGCCCCAATTTAATTCAATTTCAAGGCAATCATATCAAATTTAATCCCCCCCCCCCCCCCCTCCCTCCTTCACTTCGACTCTAATAAACGGGTGAGTTTCATTCGAGTTTTATTAGATTAAACGAGTGGTCAATATATTAAGGCGTGCTCGGTATTCATTCATCATTTTCACCCGCGTATGAATTGTATGAGCTCAAAACGGCCAACTTTATACTCGACAAATTGCTCTCGTATATGTATATACGTTGAAATACGTGGACAGGGTCATTGTTGGATTATGAGTGTTATTTCATCCGTATTGTTAACGCCCGCGTTTTATTCCGGTGAAAATAATAATTTATTTATCATTCCTTTCTCTTTGAAAGTCTCATATAGATTCATACACACAGGCAACAGGATTGTGTGGCTTATCAGATTTGTCCAACTATCAGAATTTTCATACATGTAGAGGTAATATTCATAAGGGAAATCGAAACTTCTCGCAAGTAAAGAAAAAAAAAAAAAAAGCAAACTCGTGTCGGTTAATTGTGAAGAGATTACCGTTATTAGCTCGATCCACAGAGTCTATATAGATGTGGGATTCTAACTTCTACGGTATTCCGAGATGCGGGTTGATTGTGAGTTTTCTTTGACTTTATGCTTTGGCGATCTGACGGCTGTAGTCAAGCCAGCCCAGGCCAGGCCACAGGCGCAGTATCTGTTGATTGGATCATCGAAACGTGAAGCGTCGACGCAGGGGCAATTAAGCGGTATTCACACTGAATATTCCCACCGAGACTAGCATACAAATTTTCAACTTGATTAGATTCGGTATAGCATCTAATTTCTATTCATTGTCAGTGATATAAGTCATCAACGCATTCGTCGTGGTTTTCAATAGTTCGTCACAATCATCTTTAAAATTTTATGCGAACAGAAAAGACTTTTGATTTCAAAAAAACTCTACGGTGTGAATGCCATTTTATATTTGGCAAGTTCATCTCCGATATTTCGCTCCTTTGTTCCACCCGTAGAGCTGTTCGATAACTATCCTATACGTTCGTTTCTTCTAACCATTTCACGTCTCTCTGAATTCGCGGGATCTGTTCTTGAAAAAAAAATAGCTATACTCGTTCTTCGACTTGGTGTGGTCCGGGGCATGGAAGCCAGGTATGAAATCTTTCGGTGTTACATTTTCAGCATATTTTAACGGTACACAAAAATTCATATCTGCAGTACCGTATAGATGAATATTTAATAAGAAATATAATTGGAATGAAATTTCCCGGTATCGTATTCGTAAATTCGTCTCTTGAATATTGATGATCGATGTAACCACTGATGGGTTTTTTCGGAAATATATAAGTAGACTTTTTTTTTATGGGGTGGAGGAAAGTTTTTTCTCCGCAAATTTGACGAAAGGTTGCTGGAACGGGAGTCTTGATCCTTATTAATGATGCCGTTTACACTCCGTGACACCGGAACTTGTACGGAAAGTATGGGTTGGGCGATCGCAGCTCCTCCATAATATACCTATTTTATAAATATCACGGATTTCGTGTCCCGAGTGCGAAACACCCCTTTATGGGGTTTTTCCCCGTAGCAGATATATTCCCATGCGGGAGGATTTTCGAGATTCTTTCCTATACCACTCCGTTAGGATATTATCATACTTGCAAAGATTCGATCGTAAACTTTCGATCAGGAACGAAAAATACCGACTCTGGACTTCTATGTCGCGTAATATGTTTTTATATGGTGAATATAAAAGTAACCTTAGGTATATACTCCGTATCGAGTAAGAGCTTCCAATATGGAATACCTACTTCTTTTCGACGGATATTCCTGATGAGCCTATCACTGCAGTTTGAACGATGTATAGAACATTTAGAAGCAAATTGAATTTTGAATTTTGCAGTATCTTTAATTTGCTATACAAACTTGAATTTCGAAGATCTCAGGCTGGGAGGTCTACAGTATGGAAAATCTCATACATATAATGTGATTAAGTGTACATGTTTTCTAGAAATGAGAACTTATATTGGATCCGGGGCTAGTTTTCTAGTTCTCTGCTTAGTGCCTCATGAAAAATGAACTCAGAGTTGAGTCGAGGACTAACGGCTTGTGTAGTATTCTATTTTAAACCAACTGCAGTGTCAGAGTTCACGCATCCACTAAATCCATCGTCTTTGAAACGTAATTCCTACTCACAACCATTAGGTACGTATGTACATGTCCTTCACTCATTTTCCCCTAATGCACCATCACGCATGTAGTATTCATTTGCACTGTCAGATTTCTATTTTTATTTTCATCTTTCGTAGCAATGATGCATGGCCATTACTGAAGTTTCACTTGATCTACTAATACACGAAATTGCATACACGACTCTGTAATGGCTCCACTTAGAATAGCAGAAGACGAAGTATTTTGTACATCAACTGTATTTCTCATTCAAATCTTGTTCTCTGATTTATTTCCATGCACGAGAAGAATTTGTCGAAGAATGATAATACAGTTTTCAGATGATTTCTTTTTGTTCACAAGCGTGTGTGTACATATTTGGAAGATTTTGGAAAGCAGCTTTTTCACAATTTCCATCGGCTGTCGAAGGCCGCATTATACACATATGGAACACATGTGGCGAAGGGCTAAACATTCAGCAAGGGCGTAACTTAGTATTCTTATTGGCTGCGATTGCATCGTAGAACAAAATATATACAATATCGGAAACACTAAGGCCGAAGCTCAGCCATATATTGATACGCGGACTGAATTTTTCCTTCGATATTTTCCCACCCCGGTACCTTCGACCAGAATATACAGACACCCGCGGAATAAAAACCACAAGCATCCACCCTTCGTCTTATCAACAGAAACATATTTCTCGCTAATCTGATCTCCTCCATATTTTTATTGCTCGTAAAGATCTATCTTGAATTCAATGAATTTGCTGCAGTTTCAGCGGTGAAATTCTATGCAGCAAATTAATTTCTTTTTCCTCTTCAGTCGTACTCTGGTAATTCAATTCTTTTGAACCCTGGCGTTGAAATCCGGAAAATTTTGCAGTGGAGTTTTCCGCACATTAGATAGCCGAGTTTTCGCAACGCCACAGAACGAGATTGGCAACTGGCACGTCGTTGGACTCGCGCTTCTGGTCTCTATTTACTTTTAGTGAAACGAGTCCTTTGGGGTTGCCCGCGAGAAACTGGGATGACATCAAGACATTTCGACTGAACACCGTTCTCGCCAATTTTCCGACAAACAATAATAATAGAGGAAAGCAAAGGAAAAAAATAAAAAAATTACAGATTCGAAATGAAAAAATGTTGAGATTGTTGACTTGGCAGAAAATAAAATAGATATCTACATATTGCCCGCAAGTTTATTTTTAGCTTGCGAGAGAATATTTCAGTTTTGCCAGTTTTCGTTCGGTGATTGTGAAGAAACTTCGATTACAGAAAGTTTTCTGAAAGCGTATAAGACGACTTAAGTTCACTAGAAAATATCGAGAAAACTATACACTCCGAAAGGAAACGAAATTTTGTCGAAAACTGAAAGCACCGAGCTGGCATAGGTACTATATCGGAGTTCGATAACGGCAACGGAAAAGTTTGCTCAACTTGTTAATTTCAAATATTTACATCCGGAGTCATGACCGCGACTTAATCTCTACCTTAGAGACGCAGTACCCAACTATTCCCATCTTTTGCTACCTCGTCTAGCCCATCTGTCCTCAGACTTCATCAGGCTCGGTCTGTTTCTTCAAACAATGGGTCTGCCTACACTGCGACAGCAATATCAGTCTGACCTTTAATGACTATAGAAGTGTGAAACCTCAGTCTCGAAACAGCATTCACCAATTTTACAAAAAACCTGAATCAAGGGTTGCAATGGAATCGATTGGCACAAAAAAGGTAATCGCTGTTCTCCGTATAACGACTAGATTTTTGCTGAAAATAAATCAAAATCACATAGCAATAGGCTTCAACTTGTGATCTGATTGACATTTTATGACCTCTGTGAAAAAAACAAAAAGCTCGTCGTTGAATCCATCTTAAGATTGAGGATAACCCATTAGGCCTCTGAAAATGAAGAGGGATAGTATGTTTTTTTTATTTTTTTTTATTTTGAACTTTCACAAGCCGTTGAAATTGACCATCGCGAGAGCATGTGTACGAGCGGTTACCGTGTAGCTTCACATTTCCCATGGGGAATTCAAAAGAAAAAGCGTAAAGAAATCAGAACGCACTATACGTACCCTGCACGTAGGTATACATGCCGAAAGGTCGAAGGTTGTTCGAATAAAAATTTATTGGTAGGAAAGACCAAGATACGTTTTTTAAAAACATTATTTCATCTTATTGGTCCCTATCGCGATATTGCGCTCACATATCCCACGTTATCTCAAGTAAATTGGGGTTCATTTCATATTGTTGAAAGTTTTATCAAGCAATCCGTGAGTTTTATTGGAAAACCTTCCCCGTTGAGTCCGGCCACGTATGCTACCGTTGTCTCGGATCTATTTGCTAAATTTTTCACGACCCTTGGTGCTCTCCTTGCCCAGATAGCTCGATTCAGGATAAGCTTAAAAATTCGAACCAGTATATCTCACTTCCGGTGGCGTTCCACCCTACCTACTATATACATGACATGCCTTTCTGCTTATTCGATCTAAAATACGTAGCGTAAATTTCAGTTGGCATGACGGAGTGCATATTTTGTAACATCAAACTGTAAACCTACTACACTGAGATAAAATCATCAGGTTATTTCAGCTCAGAGTAAACTTCACAGATTTCCTTAAAAGAAGAAAAAAAAAAATCCTGTAAATTTATGAAGGCTCGGGGGTCTGCTGCCTTACGGTTACCTAAATTATGATATAAATTTACAAATTTTTATTTCGGCAACTACGTCCCTCTTAGGCCCTAAAGAAAGGTGATGGAGGAAGGTAATTTGGTTGAAAGGATTTTTCGAGTACAAATTATTATGATCGTTCAAATTTTCGGTTCGAGAAAATCCCTTGGCCAATTTCGGTACACCTCAACCCTCGGAATGACTGTTCTGTAATTTTATCGTTATACCCACCACACGCGTCCTGGTACCGTCCACTTCCTGATGGCAACGTAAGGTCGAAAAATATAGGCCGCACCCTTTGCCGACCGTTATAGTTGGGGTGGAGTGACCTCTTTCGCGTTTCAGAATATTTGGCATATGCGGCGTGACGCGAAATGATAATCAAAAGTTTATCTAGGGTTTGTAGCGTGCCAGGGACTACTAGTCGGGTTTTATAGTAGCTAGTATAGGCCAGGGCAACGGCATAATCACGTTACCAGTAGAAAACAACGCGCAATCGCGTTAAGGCCGAGCTTTGTTACTCACCCTGAACTCGTAGAGCAAACTTAAACTTCTATGTATGTAACGTGAAGATTGGAACACGGATTACCGGTTGGTATTTGTGTGTTTGCGTTCTTTAGATGTACAACAAAAATTTACATGAGCCGCATGACTGTACAGCTGTGCCTTATACCCTTGCGAACTTACAAATTTCGTATATATACTTTTTAGCTAACACGTGGCAAAAGCTTACCTCTGTGCTACGGGAGCCTTGATTAAGTAATTTTGTATAAATTTGCGAGCGTATAGACCCTCCGCTGATTGTAGCTAACACACGTCTAAATCCCAAAGTATTTCTTATCAAATTGGGTGGAGATGGTAACTCCTCGATACGTCGACAGCCGAACAGATAGCACCCCCCGAACCCTAATACTTTGGGCTCACGCAAACTTTTATGGCTAACGAGGTAATGAGTTATGTAACATTGGTATACCTATGTATATGTACTTAGATATTCGGGTATGTATAGATATATATAGAGTTGAAGAGGGGTATACCTACCTATCGTGGTAGGGAGAGCAGGAAGGAAAGTTATGAGGCCTAAAATTTTCTTTATTTTCTCATCCATCGTTATTACTTATTAAGACAGATCGCGGATACCAAATGTATTACCTTCAGGCTATACCCTGTTTAGTACAGGCTTTACACTTCTTGCCTTACAACGTCTCTACCGAGTAACGAGACTTCGTTGAAGATCTACTCTAGTTCCACTTGGAATTAGCTATTAAGGAGATTTAGTACAAGGAGCTTTAAACCTAACCTAGTTAACATGAGAAATATGCATCTCACTGGAATTCTAGTCGTTTTTTCTACACAGTGAAATACTCAGCCACTTTCTGCCGTAGTAAAGCGTGATTCTTCTGAGTTTCATTCCCGTAGATCGTATAGTTTGGAAGAAACTACGAATCGCGTTTTCCAGGTGATAACAATTGGCATTAATGGATTTCGGAACATAGTCCGAGTCTGTTCGAAATTCCTTTATTACCGATTGTAGTCACCTCAAAAACGCAAATCGTACTTTATCGATGACTACCCAACCAATTCGAATGAACCCTCGATGAATGAATTCGGTTTTTTGGCAGGAACTGGCTCAGTCTGTCACCTCGTAAAAAAATTGATAGGATTCCAGTAAAACTCGTGTTTTTCATGTCAGCTATAGGTTAAGTTGAAAATGATCTCTACTATATCAACTTAATTCTCCAACGATTTTACAGTCCAGAACGCTGTGCAATTGTCCGGAAAATTTTTTTTGGATCGATGCGAAATTGCGGGAGACATTTGACGATGAGAAATGACATTTAACGATGCCACTTTGGGGACCTAGTGCAGTTGCAGTTGCATTTGAATTTTTCCGCCCACTTTTTTGAGCGGGGAGTTTGTCAAGTGAGGAAGCTATGTATGTAGAGCGATACACGGGCACTTGATATATTAACGACCTTTCAGGCTGGAAAACTCGGTTTCCTAGAGTCTCCGTAATTGTAGTTTACGAGGGTATGAAAAAGCTTTTTTTCGCTGGTGGTTGAGTACTTCGCGTTGAGTAGGTAGAATGGAGTCTGGATAGAGAGCTAGGTCTCGGTTCGAACCTTGGCATTGAGTTCTTTTTCCGCCATTCTTTTACCATTTCTCTCCAGCTCTGTTCCGGTTCAATTTTCATACCTTTCCTTTTTTCTACCTCTTCATCTACACCATTGTTATATCACAGACGCTTTGAAACTATTTTCTATCCTCTGCGCAATGTAAGCCTCTACCTATACCTCACCCAGACTGTTACCAATTTTACATCCAGTCTGCGGTGACTAACCTACCCTAACTTTAGCTCTGTAAAACGTATCTGTTACAGTAACAGTAACAGACTGCGGGATTTGCTCGCGGTAAAAAAGCTCTTTACACGCACACATACAAGTGGCAGGTTGAAAGCGACACGCATATATCTATAAGCGATTCAAATCCGGCTGGGAGATCATTGTACTATTTTCAATTTTGCGTTTCGACATTCTAATAACTTCCAGTGCATATTTTGCGGTGTAATCAAATGTCTCTTCCATATTTTTCCGACATTTTTTACCATCCAAATCTTTACGATCAGATTCTTTGCCTCTTTACGACATCGTACTCCGTCGTGATATACATACGTGATAAAAATTTCACTGCCGCTTCGGTAAATATGCTCGATTACTCTCGTAAACCCTATACCGCAGTAACAAGTTTCAGTTCATTCTCGTTTTACCCAGACGAAAAAAAAAGAGAAAGAAATGAGAATTAAATGCTGAATTTTATTTACCCTACAATAGCTTTACAATCCATAATTACAATTCCGATTAATACTTAAAAACAAAAAAATAGATTAGACAGTTGATTCTACAGCTTATTGTTGGTCTGAGATTCATGACGAAATTTGCACGAGGGTTCACAATTCTCCATCCACTTCGTTCCCTCGAGCTCGTCTACTCGCCGTAGCCGGATGACAAAGACTTGTGACTTCAATCGTCGTACCATCTTTTCAACTTTCCGTGATATCGAGAAAATTTCAACGACTTTTCAATCCCTCAATCAGCACTTTGATGGATCTGGAGCTTCCATAAAACCTGTGAATTTGAATAAAAATGTCAGACTGAAGCGGTTATAAAAACGAATTATGTAAAATCATGTATTACAGCTAGTTTAAGCTCAAAAATGCTATTCATATTTTTTGTTTGCATTTTCGATCGAATGGCTGAATCAGAGTAATCGGGACGGGATTGAAATTCCGAATTTCCACAGTATTTAGAAAGATTATTTCCCCGGAAGTCTCGGTAGCCAGTTTGAAAAATTCCGAATGGAAAAATATCGAAGATTCAAAATTCCGAAAGGCCAAAACTCCGAATCTCGGAATTCGCGTCGCATGCAACGTCGTTTATTCGACAGCTTTGTCATGAGCTCCCCTTAAATTTGCGGATTTTTGGACTTTCTGAGTTTTTAACTTCAGATCTTTGAGCCTTCTGCATTTTTACCTTTTGGAACTTTCAACTCTTGAACTCTGACGTTTTTAGAACTTCAGAATCGTATTTCAAATAAATTTGGAATTTTGACCGTTAGAAATTTTTGGAATTCGGAACTTTGACCCCGCCCAACTAATTGCTGGATTTGTTGAGCGACAGTGAAAGACACGTAACGGTAGCACCTTAGATAGGTTAGAGTGTTAGACATTTACTCGCGTTTTTCGAAGGAGCTTTTCCTTCAAAGTTTCTCGATTCCATTTTGAACTGCGAATTTCAATCGATTTACTTAACGGAATGGGGAAAAATCTGGCTTATCCGTACACCCCACCCTTCGCTCACTCGTTCGCCCGGCCGCGAACGTCTGTAGAGAATCAACGCGAGTGACGTAATAAAAGGGAAAGATTACATTTTCGGTAAGTGCGCCGACAGCCCTAAGCTTACACAAAAGCTAACCTCCGTTAAACCACGACGATAACAATGGCGGGACAATAATAATAACGAAGGTAATGCTTTTTCTACGTTACTTTTTTCTTGACTGACCACAAAAATGTTTGTCCTCAACTAAACCAGCTCCAAATATAACCTGCCTAATAATATTACCAGGGACAATATATCGGGCATATGGAATACATTTCGGCCTTATATCCTCATTCTATTTATTCTACTATAATAATAATCCATTGCTTTTTCGGTACAGTATAACTTATGGGTTCTTTTATTCGCATTTTCGAAGTAAGGGTCGTATCAAGGCTGTTATCAGATTCGGAAAATTGATATCCATTTTCAGGATCGATCTTTCAATCGCTTCTTTCAATTTATCGAAATATCGTTTTGTCAATGTTAACGAAAAGAGAAATTAGAAACCAAATTTCCTCTCAAACCCGAAATATTAATTAGATAGAATGAAATGTCAAGGTATGTATGAGTTTACGAAATCACGACATGTTCAGGTAAACGAATATCCTGTCCTGTACTTTCAGAAATTGCATTTCAAAAATGGCACGCCAGATGTGTTGGGGAATTTTTTTTACAGATTTGAGAACGTTTTTGGAACAGTAATGAGAAATTTTCGGTATTTTGGTATCGGGATAGGAAAAAGTGCCGGTTTTGGCATCTGGATATTTCGGTATCGGCACCGACACCCGATGTCGTTACAAAAGTATGTATTTGGAAAATAAGTTACCGAAATACGGCATCGCGTCCCAGTAACATATACACCGGAAAGTGCGTTTTGTATACGTACGAACCTACGACTTCCTTTCATCGTTTAGCCCGCGAGTTACCCTGCGGATCTTTTGGGAGTAGAGAAGTAGTCTCTGAGGTAAAAGTAGCTTTTCTCGTCTTTGCTTTTCTTTTCATCCTCGAGAGTTGAGAGTCTTTGCAGTAGTAAGAGCTTGACGGAGTGAATAGTGGCCCGCCAAAAATCTCTCCAAGTATTTAAGCTAATAACGTTGCTGTTTGACTGTCACCGTCCGGACCTCCGGACGCCTCCTCGACCCCAAGGCGCAGAAGAAAAATTGTCACCATTTGATATTTGACTCAGGATTCAATGCGATCGGATAAAATAGCCAATAGTTTTACCACCGTGCTCGATCGGCGCCTCGAAGTCTCTTGGCGGCTAGCCCGAAGCCAACGCACATAATCCTAGTGATTATTAGATTTCAATCTCGGAGCGATCAGTGAATAGCGACTGGCTTCGAAGCTGCAACGTGTTTGTTTTGTCGGGGAGTTTAAGGGCCAATTATAACGTTAATTACTTCGATCGTTTCACTTGGGTCTCGCCGCGCCTCCTTGTCAAATGAAAACTATCGTGAAGCTCATGCCGTTATCGGTTATCTGCTGAAGAGCTTGCAGACAGTCTTCGAAAGGTGGTTATATAAATCGTGAACATTAGCTGACAGAATTCAGGATACTGTCTTATGCTTATCAGTGAAGGGCTACTTCCTAAACTTTCCCCTGCCAAATATCGATGTCTAGGTACAGCAGTGAAGAGTTGCTGAACTTTTTGCTAGCACTTTGCTTCAGAGAAATGGTTTTCCGGTGGTTTAGATCTTTGCAGGAGAAACAGATGTTAGCGTTTTTTGAAATAATAATATTCGACAGAAGCAAGATACAGAAAACCGAAGTGGTGGATTATTCGCACTAGTCTCACAGAGATGCAATGAAATCTGTGCAGGTTTTTAATATTCGATCCGTTCAATATATTTCCTGAAGGAAATCGTGCCACTGTAAAATTTGGTGGTCACTTCGGAATCATCGTGGCACTGATCGTGAGGTTTTGATTGAATTAACACGAGTGTTGTGATTGTTTCGAGAAATTAATGACGGATCATTATAGCCGCTCGTGAACACGAATGCAACCGGATATCGTCATCCGTGTAGCTACGTTGCTGTTGGCTACTGCTGCAGACGTCGTTCATTACGATGAATCTATTTCGAAACAGTCATTCTAAGAACGAGAATTAATCCAAGCCCAAACTCTGACATGGCCAGCCTTTGCATTACACCGAGAAACCTTCACCGGATGTATTCATACAGGCGCATATATAACTGAGGAGGTCTTCCGTCGTCTGAAATAACTGCGTCATGCAAGTGCAAGATCGGACCATGATCAATTTGATTCGACGAATTTTTGCCTGGGATCATCGACTCTACTTAGTCACCATTTTGGTAACATTTTATGATACTTTTTGAGTTTTGTCGAGAAATATTGACGCACGCATTTCGTTAGTAATCTTCATTATTATAGTTCGCGATTATTCACGCAAGTTTCACGAGTAGCCAGTCTTCTGCGACTAATAACTGCGCGATAGTAGCTCGTGCGGCTACGTGCTAAATGAAGTTACGATGCTTGGCCCGTCCCTTAATGGCTCTGCTGCTGGGACAATGCACATTGCGCACGCCATCAACGCTTGTCCTTTAGTTGGCAAAATTTAGAGCGAACTTTAGCGAGCCAAAATTAGTTTACTCCAATTTTTACCGTCCGAGGCTCAAAATTTCCCCAATCAATCTCACCCGTCAATTAAAACTTGATGATTTTTTCCGTCATTTGAGTTTTCAAATTTTTATGAAATTGTTAAGGATTTTTTCCGAAAATATTTCCTGCCGGTTCTCTTGCTAGATTTCTCGTTAGCATTCGGGGTTTATTTTATGACCGAAGAGAACTGCGGCAACATCATTAGATACTCGAAAATCGTATCAACTGTATAGAACAAGGGGTTATTCACTCCTGAAATCAGCTGTACACTTTTGTTTGAAATCAGTTAGTAGTTTCTAGAAATCGGCAGGAAATCATGTGGCGTCGTACATGAAATTACTCGAAATCAGATAAAATTACTTGAGAATCACTTGGAAATCAGCAGTAATCACTCTGAAATCACTAAGAAATCATTTGGAAATCAGCAGTAATCATACGAAGTCACGGAGTCACTTGTGCACCTCGAAATTTAGAGTGAATAACCCCTCGGTATAGAAGCTAAATCGTATCTTGAAGGCAAATCTTTACGGTTGCAATTAGTCGCGTTTACGAATACCCGACTGTGGACTAATTCGACAGAATTGTTTGGGGATCGGGATCAAATTATCGAGGTACAATCGGAAGCCGATGCGCAACCACAAAAGCCATCGTGATCAAAATGTTCCAGAAGGGATTCCTGAAACGCCGATCTGTCTGCGTTCCAAGTTAACAATCTTTGGCACGTAAGGAACTTACCAGCTATAAACAAACGAGAATATTACATCAGCAGTTTGTTGCTATGTATATCATTTTGAAGAACGATCTTACTCGCAGGTTCTTTTTGCCAAATTTAACAACTTTCAACGAATTCGTATCAAACACGTCACAGCCTCTTTTAATATCCTTAAAAAAAAAAACGAAAAACAAAAATTCGTATGTTTTACTATTCAAATGTGCGTTGTTATTATTTCGGCAAAAGCTTTTGCCCGTTTAACGGTAAACTTTTTTACAACTTCATACTATATTATACGGGGTGACGCGACCGTACGGAGATCTTTGTCTGCCAAAGGTTTATGACCGACAATTACCACCGCCTAGAGAGTAATAGTCCTATAGTTTCTTCGCGAGTGTTTTCAGCCAAGCTGAGCGACGTCTTGAACGTAAATTTTATACACCGTCTCTTTGGATTGCGATCATTAAATACCTACCTTCGCGAAAAGTTACGCAATTGAAATCGTGCGGCAATTACCAAAGAAGCTGGTAATTCGAATTTAAAAAAAAACCAAAATTCTGTTTGTAAAAAGAAAAAAAAAGAAAGTTAACGTGCAAATTATTAATTTGCGAACACGATGCGGAGTGCGTTTTCAAGCCAAGCCGTTGAATGGCTCATTAAAGGGGGTGAAAATTGGCGATATGTATTACGCAGTGGGAATATACGGGTCCATTACCAAATGAAACCGAATGGAATGTTGCCAAATTCATTTTTGGTATTGCCGTTGGCGCAAATATTAAAAAAAAAAAAATACAAAAAAAAAAACCGGAAATTAGTAAACTGGGTTCGAACGCACGCCCCCGCGCGATACAAAGGCGCAGCGCGAAAGATCCGAAATGCGTTGAAGTTGCAGTAGCAATGTATCCGTATAGCCGGATGTGAAGAAGTAGAGGAAGGGTGCGGAGGAGAAACGGAAGGAGAAAAGGAGAGAGAAAATGAACCGGCATGCCGGCGCGTCTTCTGAGAAAACTCTTGAACTGTAATACGAGTGTGCATGGGGCCAAGGGTTGGCGAGGCAGACGTAAGGGCTTCTCCTATACCCTCTCTCTCTCTTTCTCTCTCTCTCTTCCTACTCGTTCCCTTCATCCCTTTCTCTTCCGCGTCCCGCTTTCTCTCTATCTTTCTCTTTCTGCAACCCCCCCGATCAATATGGCACCCAGTGGCGTAGCGCGAAAAATAACCGGAACTACCCCGCGTTTTCGCTTTATACGAATCTCTTGGATCCCTATGTATGTATGTATGTATGTATCTATGTATGTGTATGACTTACACTCGGGATCAGCAACTCGACAGTTAATTCGCTTGCCACGTACGTCCTGTGACTATCTATATATACTTTCACGTTGACAGCATACGCTCTGTGATGTGATATATGTTTGCTCCCATCACGTACACTCCTACGTGTACAGGTAAATATATATATTTATATATATGTATAGGTGTATATACCTGGGTTTGACAAATTACCAGAGATTCAGTTTTTAATCGGCAAAGTACCTACCCCCTGCACTCGCTATCATTCGGCAATCTCGACACTGTCACGTATATGTCGAGCAGAAATAATTGTCTGAAATCTGATGTATGAGAAATATAACTGCGATTCTTCTTCTTCTGCAAGCTGAGGGTTTTTTATCGCTGGTATACTTCGAATTGAACGATAGGTATTCGCCCTCGATCGGATTACGTGTATAAGAAACAGATGCGATTACCCTATGGATTATTTTTTGTCGCTCATTTCGTAAACGTCCTTTTTTTTTTTTTGAAATTTAAAATCCGGGTCGATTGCAGAATTTCGCGCTGAATGCATCGAACGTAAAAAAAACGTCGAATTTGACATTTGGCTTCAGAAAAGTAAGAAAAGTTGGACCAGGAATCGCAAAAGAATGAATTCAAGATTATGAAAATCTCTGTATCGTTATTATAATTTCTGATTGTTGGCTCGTTTTTCGAAATCTTTGTTGACACTTCTGTTGCCAGTCTCATGACCCTGGAAACGATAATCGATTATAAAAATTGGCATAAGCTAGGTTCTTCATTGTTCATTGTACGTTTTTTCGAAAAATTACATGATTTTATTTGTTTCGAAATGAAAATGTACTTTGGAATCTTAGAATCAAGTTTCTGGGCAATAGTGGAACTTTTTTTTCCTACATCCCGATCCGTTTTTTGAATCTAATGGAATTCTTTCGGGAGAACTACGTTCATGTTGATACGAAAAAATTAGAAATAGAACCATTGAAATAGAAATGATGAAAAAAACAAAATTAATCATATCTGCTTTTACTTTTTTAGTCGATTTTCACGAAGCATTGCTTTACTCTGGTTCTCCAATAGTTTAAGGTTCGAGGATTTAGAAGTAGTACGTATTGAAGCTATTGAATACTGGATAGCACTTGAAATTTGTGGAACAAGCTGAAAGTTCGAAAAGGGCAGTTTTTAAATGGGTCAAAATTTCCAAATTAGTCAGGGTAAACACTTGACCGCGGTTAACTTAAGTCCATGCTGAACGCGAAATTTTCTGGTTTATAAATAGCCGCGATATCAGAGTTGGGGTAAAAAAGTGCTAAGTCTGCAAGTGTCCGCTGCGCTTCGATCTCGATAATTTTGTGCCTCGATCGCTCCGGTCCCTTATAATACACATACCCTCATTCACGTACATACCAGGCGATAATTAACGAGGGAGAAAAGCTTTAGCGGCAGTTAATCAACCCGTCGATATATTTCTCCACCTATTATCTCTGGATGTATACCTAGATATAGGCGATGATTTTATAGACGTGTTTCACCATCGCGTATGTAGTACATACATATGTACCTATCGCGACGGGGTTGCAATACTAAATCTGTTTCCTCCGCAGCAACCACAACCAGAATTGGTTTGTTAATCGAAATCGTTAATTATAAACGCACACAATTATCGCCCCTTGTCAAATTGTTCATTAACATAATTTTGACATTTTCGTTCGTTCATTCGTTACCGCCCTAGCTGCAGACAACGTGACTACGTTAACAATGAAATTTTAGACACGTGTGCCAACATGTGAACTTAACGTATGCTCATGCTGTTGAGATTAGTCGATTTTAGTTCGTAACACGTTCTGATAGTTTCACTGGTGCATAAATAGAAAACGAATATGTACTCTGTTCTCCACCTTCGAACTATAAACATTATAGGAATTATATCAGATGTTCCCTGCGGGGCGGGATTGAAATTTTCGCAGGGTGTCAAAATATCGAGAAAGCAAAATTTTGAACGATCGCAGAAGTACAAATGTTAAAATAGCAATAATTGTCGAACATGTAGAAATGATGTGTCGAGGAAGGGCTTTGAAGTAGTACTAAAAAAAAAAATGGGCATCAATTTTATTTGTCGCTATTTTAGTATTCGTATTATTAGAATTCGGAGTTATTGCCATTCTACACATTGGTCTTCCGAAACTTCAATCCGAACCTCCGAATTTCGGAAACTGCGAAAAGTAAAAATTCCAAATTTTCATGCTACTGACTCACAGTTTTTAGAAATGTATTATTCCCCCGAAAGTTTACGTAGGAAAATTGAAAAACTGCGAGGGCTCAAAATTCCGAATATCAAAGATCAAAAATGCTAAAACTCCGATTCTGGGAATTATGCAACATTTGATTGACAGTTTTGTCATGAGCTTCCCTTAAATTTGCGGATTTTTGGACTCTGAGTCTTGGACGTTTAGAGCTTCCGGATCTTTAGAGCTGTCTGCATTTCGACCTTTCGGAATTTGCAACTTCTGAATTCCAACGATTCTAGAAACTCAAAATCGCGTCTTAAAAAAATTCGGAATTATGGATTGAATTATTCGAGTGTTAAGTCGTAAAACTTCATTTAGATAACCGGATGACTTGATTTCGGGGCAAGTCACCCGACCAAAAGTTACGATGTTGAAATTTGGGAACCGAATTATTTACTAGTCTTATGAACTGACATTGATCTAGTTTCCCCTGAAATACAGATAATTTGAATCTTGCGTATGATATTAAGAAATTTTGCAAAAGCTAACTGTCGCCTTGACGCCATTGGCTAAACCCGCGACTAAACAAAGCAGGTATTCCTAAATTTTTGTCCCAACTGCCGAGCGGTCTTTTCGCTAACCCAGGTTACATTTCGTGCCAACGTGTATATAATCATTACGTTAGAGTAGGCGGTGAAAGACAGTCATAACGTGAGCGAAGAAGGGCTGGATCGTGAGAAAAAGTAAAAGTAAAAGCAAAAGTAGAAAAAGAAGGAAAAAACAAAAAGGAAGAGGAAGAAGCTTTTCGCGAAATGGCGAACGGTAAACATAGGCGGATGTCGCATGCAGTGGTTCTAAAACGCGTTCTGAATACATGCGTGGCTATAAGGAAGCACCGAGCAAAAGGCGAAGCGCATTGTTTTTCTGCAGCATCCGTCTCACTTCCGGTCTCTTTGAGCGAAAGCGAGATAGAAAAAGAAATAGAAAGAAAGAAAGAGAGAGAGGATAAATAAATAATACACAATATTTCGCAATCCGAGGCTCATGCGGCTGCTCGTAAAGCTGATGCCTTATTCGTGTTTCTCATATTTATGCGTTATTTATCTTTTATTTATACTTTATTTCCGCTTTATTTGCCCCTCGGATAGACTCTGACTTACCCGTAACCGCTTGTCTAGACTCTGAATATTTATGTACGTATACTAGCTATCCGTTCCCATGAATAGGTAGGTATATGTATATTATAGATATATATATTCAAGACAAAGCTCAAAAAATTGTGCGCTTTCTCGGAGTCTTTATATGAATAAAGAAGCTCGTCAAACACCAAACGAACTCTCGAGTCACCTTCCTTCCTGATCCACTCTATACGATGAATAATAACCACGGTTTGCGGTACTATAAAAGGAGGGGTAAAAATCTAACGGTTCTTTAATCTTTTATTTCGTCTGTGATGTCATTGGCCTATTGGTGGTACCGATCATCTTGTTTTCCTGTCATAAATTCCGGATCATCTTAGCTGAGTGTCAATATAAATCTAAGATTTTGATTTGAAGAATGTATGAGGATCGCAGTCTGGAACAAGTGGGTTATATTCCTCCACCACCACTGCACTATATAAATTCATCGATTTAATTAGAAATTACGATGCACTTGGGACCGTTATCTAACCCGAGCAGAGGACGTTGCTTCCTGGAGATCTACGGCGGTGCAGAATTTGGTTAACGTAAAATTCTGCCCGTTATATCCAAGCTTTGATATGGGTAATTGAGATGAATTGGAACGAAGAATTGATGTATGGATACCGGGGTGCTCCAAAAATCCTATAGCATATGAAAGTTTGGATTTTTTAAATTACTTTCATAAAAATATTACCTGAAAACTTTGACTCGATTGAATAATGCTTTGTGCTTTAGCCAAGCATGATTCGCAGTATCTGAATATTCTTTCATTTTGTTACGACCGAGTGTGTCTTAAATGCAGAAATGGAACATGCTCTCTAGAATCAATTTGCTTCTTCGCCATTAAGCTCGTTTCGAATTGTTATAATCGTCTCGTTCCAAAATATCTGCGGCATGAATTGAGGCTTACCGTTAGTGCGACGAAGACTTCCCTATGGGATCAAGCTGGTTCGGAAGATGCGCTATTGTAAATTGAGTACAGAAAATTAAATAGGGTAAGTGTACCAGTTACTGACCATGTCCCAAATATTGACCTTTTTCAATTATTCCTTTTTATCCGTGAGCTCTCAAATTATCAAAAAAATCAATTCTTATTCTCCGAGTCTGTAGCAACTGATTTGCGTATAACGGAAACATTCAAAATTTTTATCATAGATTCAATATTGAAGAAAATATAAGGGTCAATAATTGGGTCTTAAAGGGTCAGTAATTGGTACACTTACCTCACGAATAATTTTTACATAAGGTATGATCAATATTTTTCGAATTTCACCCTTGTTGTGCTCACCTCTGAGAAATTACGTATTATGCACACCGGGTGTCAGACACCCCAGCGATTTAAAACGTCTCTCACGGTCACAAAATTCGTTATTTTGATACAAAAAAAATTACCAGGTACTCGTTGAAGCTTTTTGTATAAGGCCCAATTAGTTTAATAAGCCTTTTTAAAGATTGAAGCTAGAAAAATGTTTTCAACAGAAATGTATGAAAATGGGTTTTTTTATCTTATCCACTCAAAAATAGGAAAAAAATTCAATTTTTGATATTTTCAAAAAATTCTCGTGGGATCATTCTCCCAAGATACTAAACTTCAGGAGAAAAATGACAGTGTATGGTAGCTCTCTAGAAAAGGCATCTATCTGGAAGTAAGAAGTAATAAGTTCTGGAGATAGTCATCATTACGGTATTATACACACGAATGACGTGTTTTTTAATTTTCTATTTAGCTTTTGCGAAGGTTTGGCAAGATAAAAAATACACTGGGGTGATCAACACCCCGGACACAGAGAAAAGGTTAACATTCTTTTCGCACTCATCAGCAAATGACTTGATCCTAGAAAAGTCAAAAATTGGATAAACGGCGTACTTATGAATTCGTGCAGCAGGTGCTTTAAAATGGGACCATTTTGAAGACGTGTAATCAACTCTGATGTTTAAATAGACCGAATTCGGACCCGTGAAGCTCTTATGAAATTTTTTACCAACAGAAAACCGTAACACGTTGTATAAATGCAGCAATTCGGTGTGCCGAGTAAATCTGGTCGAAGCTTTAAAGTCTTTGAAATTTCTTGAGCAGCGTATGGGTTTCACCAAAGACAACTGCACCGAGTACCTTCATGAGTTTACGCTCGATGCACCCCACGTGTATAGTATAAGGAGTGCAGTTTCTGAAGTTGGCAGTGATCGATCTGCGAAGTAGAATCTGGCGTCACTTAGCCTCTTGAAATCCGGCCAAGTTCATATGTTCTATGCCACGTTATCGATACTTGCGTTAAGTATCTGACAGTGAGAATAAAGTGCAGAAAATCGATCGGCATCATGGGCTCCTATACATATATACATGTATTGTACATACATACATCTGTACCCATTGCAACCGTCGAGAAAACGTCGATACATGTACAGAGCTTTTAACCAAGACCCTGAATTATCAAACGACGTTACTACTGCCGCACGAAAAGCTATAAATTTCATAGACGAGCCATTATATTAGAAGTTGGTAGCTGTAGCCGTTACAGTATGTATATACAGGGTAAGTCACGAGAAACGCCGAGAATAGGAGGAGCCTAATTCTCGCAAAAGTCCATCCCTTCAACCAATCAAACTAATAACAGGTAATGACAATAGGAACTGTGTGAGCATAACATTCAAATCAGAGTCCATAGACTTTACTTCAAACGTAAATATTGTTTGGACTGATTACCTTCTTGTTCAATACAAATATCGAATCGAGTATGTATATGTACTTTCCTTGATTCTGATGTTATGCTCAGACAGTTCCAATTATCATTACCTGTTATTCGTCTGATTGGTTGAAGGGGTGGGCTTATTCGACAATCAGGCTCCTCCTATTCTCGGAGTTTGTCGTGACTCACCCTGTATATGCTTCGAAGACGAGTTCGTTATCTGCAGTGACTGAAATTCCAGCGATATATTTATGGCGAAGAGAATTACTTGCGGTCCTTCTAATACGGCCTTCTGAAACGCGATCCACTTATACAGGTCCATCGATATTCTAAATGCATACTTATCTAGTCGCGTGTCATTTTGTTTAACGTGAAATTTTATTCATACCCAACGAATGGAGAAGTGCGTAAGACGCGCGTAGGCTATGGTTTTCTAAACATCGTTCAATTTTAGAGTCACTAAATTTAGCTATAGAGAACCGTACGGTGTTAGCGAGTTTGCTGTTGGTTCAGGTGGGGCGTGACTTTATTCTCGATTTTATGAAAGACATTTAGATCGAGTTTAGGTGTAGTACGACAGGAGGACTGTAAGGGGCTCGTCGATGAAAAATCGATGAGAAATCGACGATGGAGATGGGAAAGGAAAAGGAGAAGAAGTAAAATAAGTAAGAGTATACATAAGAGACGCGTTAGCGACTGGTGCTTTTAGACTACGACATCGAACGCCTATAAACAACGAAGATAAAAACCAAATAGCTACGTAATTATCGCAAGGCAGAGAAGAAAGCAGCAGCTTGCTACGCTCTTTCTTTTTTCGAATCGAACTTAAAAGAACCAACGAGTTCAAAGGTTTTCCTCCCTTTTTCTACTCACTCTTACTCTCCTTCTTTTTGCCTACCTTCGACCTCGGCTTCTGATTACTCCCAAGTTATTTTTAAGTAACTGTACATACCTATACACTTATGTATACAATACATACTTATACATATTATATTCTTATATGTGTGTAGAGTCTGGCGTTTTCTACTTTTCTCTTCAGCACACCGAGCTTTAAGCATATTCAATATGTAAAATTGAGACGTAGGTGTCTTTGCATCGATGACGGCCTCGTCTTCCTACTATTTTTCTTATTTTAATATCGTGCAGCATAACGAAGTGCAGCTAATACGCTTTGTAAAATACGTATGTACATCAGAAGCGTATGCAGCTGAATATGGAAGTCTGTACAATGTACATGTATGTATGTGAAATTATAATATGTATATGGTGTAGAGCACACACGTACAAAACGTACACATATACTTAGAAATACGAGGTCATAGCTTGTTCGTAGCTAATTATAATTAAAGTCTAAACCTAATTTCGTCGTGGGAGACCTTGGGCAGGTTGGATTTCTTTTTCTCTCTTTGTTTTCTTCTTTTTGGTTCTTTCATTACAATCTGCAGCTCTTCTCACAGGCCTGTGGTGTAAATCTTGCGGGTTGTACCTTTTCAACTTCCCGCTTTTGGAAAAAGGCAACTTATTATAATCAACCTGAAAATAAAAAGTCGAGTTTCTGCCAGATCTTCACGTTTCGAGGTCCAGACACTCGCCTCCGACCATTTTTGGATGGACTGATCAATTTTATATCCGACGATATCTTGAAAACGATTCGACGGACTTCCATAATTTTGATCTCAACAGAACTGATTAGTTTTTGGATTCCATTGGTCAACTAATTTTTGAGTAATTGAGCGGACAACATTTTACGAAAAAAGGAAAATTCAAATCGTCATATCTCGAGAACGAATCAAAGCATTTTGATGATTTTCATCTCAATCGATAGCATTCGCTCCCACTCAATAATGACTGAATTTTGGAACAGATCGATGCAGTAATTTTATATTGTTCGAACTTGAAAAGACCCTCGCGGAAAGTTTTAGGGCTGGTCCATCGTCGTCAGCCGATTTTTTTGCTTGGTTTCAAAGCGGGAAGTTAAAAATGAGCCAAACAAATTTTTAACCACTGTCAGTGGAGCATCTTGGCTTGATCACTGCATCTGTTGCCGATCTCATTCGATACTCTGTGTAATGGGAATCCAGAAACAACGATTTCAAGCCTGCAGTCTGTTCATTCGAAGTTAGACGAGGCTCGGTAGTTTCTTTGAACTTATACCTAACGAAAGAGCTGTCAAACTCGATTCGCATCTAGGCATAAGTGGCACACGAACACTGTTTGAGAGGAAATCGTTTGGATTAGATGAACTCTCAATCGACAATGGCGTTTTGCTAGGGAAGAAGAAACGGCCGTTCATTCAGTGCCGTTGAAACGCCATTGATTATCTTTGGCCGAACGCCACGTTGTCAATGAAAACCGATGTCCAGTCATAAGGGCATGGATATGGTGTCCGGATGTTACAATCACTCGATAGTCCCAATCGGCCTCTAAAATAACGTATAATTCTCTAGGCTTTCTACGCCGATTTCATCGAGAATATCAGCGTCACTCCGGCATCAAAAAATCAACGTGCTTCCCATTGTTCGATCTTAGCGATAGCCTTCTTTCTCTTCCTCGGCTTATGGTATTGTAGGCATACGGTACCTGCAATTATACCTCGACTCCACCCTAACGTAGTGTCACAAGAATGAAGCCTCAGACGTGAACCAGCCGAGTAAATTCAACGAGTAGGAGTAACAACAATGCTCGATTAACATCCCGTCGTGTAAGCCGGCCTTCCTAGGTCGTTGGGTCGTTCTCCATTTCTCGTGTTCCCGCATGTTATTCATATCCTCAAAGGCAGTTATGTTACTATGAGCAGTTATGTCGCCTCGTTAAAACGCATTGTTTATAACCCTGGATGAAATCGGGTGGGGAAACGTATAGTTTTTTTTATTTTTTTAAATGCCATTCCTGTTCAAAGTTATGTCATAACCCGCGTGGACCGATTATTCCGCGTCTGTTCTATAGTTGCGGGACTGCAAGCGGACCCGGGTCGTATTTATGCTTCAATGCAAAGATCCGTTAATTTAAGCTTCACGCGTGTATATATAACTATATTTTCCAGCTCTAGGTAATTAGCGCGTGAATATCGTCCTCAACCAAGGGTATACTCATTTCCGCCTCGTATGAAAACAGACGAGAAAATTATATCCACGTAGAAATTATTCACCCGAAGTTGTGGACCAGTTTCTCTATGCCACAATTTACTTTAATAATATACCTCACAAGCACACCCACACATTTTATACTCGTACATGTTTCTTATTTACGGATATTCATCGAACAACAATAGATTCCTCAATGAGTAATTAAAAGATACAATAATTATTTTAATAATATCAGACGCTCCGATCAACCCCCTTATGTTTCGACTGAAAATAAGTAGGAAATTCATTTGCCTGTAACTTTTCATTTTGATTCGTCGGAGAATGAGCACTCATTCCGTGAATTTTTCAATGGAGAGATTCAAGTTATTCGTTGAAAGTAAATTTATTGCAAAGTAAGGTTGTAACATGGAATTGGGTGTTGTACGATTAACACCAAACGTAGTAAGAATCTCGGGATTAAGGGACGAATGTCAATAAACATAAGAGAGGTAACGATTGTTGTTAGCTGAAATCAGAGAGGCAGTCTTGATCTGGCCATCGAGCAGTTCGGTCGTGATCCTGAGATTGTGAATTCGTTAGCAATTCCATTGTGCAAAATAGTCAGATGAGTACAAATATGCTGGGTGAGTCGACCTCGGCTCTCACATATTCATTGTATTCTTCTTGAAAACATGTTCTATTCCCTTTAAATTCACGCTATAAGAATCGGTAGTGGTTGACGGTTCTGCGGTTAATCCAGAAATCGGATCAAAACGAATTGCAATAGAGAATCTGATATTTCCAATACAATTAAATTACGTGTCAAAATACAAAGGTTCGAAAATGTTCTAGTCATGCTATTGCGTGGAGTTCGGCAAATATGGGCGGTTCAAGTTTGGTAATTCATTCAAGAGCTTCATATACTTCCCGAAGTCAGTACATTTCAAAATTTGGAATCGTCAGTTTTTGGAATGCTCCGAAAATTGTTATTTTCACATATTTCAAAACCCAGCAAATACTCTTTGAGGAACCTACCAAACTTGAACGGTTCAATTTTCCGAAATCAACCTTAAAAATCGTTGTACGAATTTATAACCTGCTTTTTCGAAGATAACAACATCCCAATTGGTGATTCAACTCAATACGGCCCGTGTATGATATGTGTCTAGGTTGTGCAGATGTGGAAATTTTTTCCCCGAAACAAATCTATGAAACTCGAATATATACGCCGACGATAAGAATACTTGAATTCACGTAGTACGAATGGATAATGACGTCATTAAAATCACACGCCAGGTTGAATCCATTAATTACTTAATAAAATCATAGGTGAGCTGAATTCATGACGTTCCGGTATATGTGGTGAAGTCGATTAAATATATCCGACCGCGAGAGTTACCGACATATTTTAATAAAGATATAACATCATTTGTCACTTCATCAGCTCGTATTAATTAAAATGCATAATCTGAAACTCGCAACTACTGTTCTTCAAATATTTTCAGGTAAGTTATCATCAGTCAGGTTTCAGGCAATAATTTATTCAATCATCATCCAATTTCATATTTTCAATCCATTTTCCAAATGAAGGAATCATCAAAATCCAGAGGTACAGAAATGAAAAGTTTTTATCAAACAGAACAGAAAGTTTGTTTTTTATCGTCTGTTTTATTTATTCTTCAATCACGTAAGGCTGTGATTAGTTATCTGTAAGAGCCAGTGTGTAGAAAAAGTATAGAAACCCAAGTACTCGGGCAGTACCTATATTGCATCGTCAGCGAAACTAAGTAATTGTTTTTTTATTTCATTTTATTTTCTTATAAGACGTGGGCGTGCAGCGGCTCCAGTTATACCTGTACGAGCTGATAAAAGCCAGCGACATGTAGGAAGATAGTAAAGTAAGCAAAGAAATAGAATGAAAATAAAAATAAATAAATAAAAAACGACAGCTCCGGATATATCTCGCGACATTTTAACCGCGCCTTAAATATCGATTTGGTATCAAGCTTGCGAAGCTGACGGATAATCATTGATGCACTAAAAGTGCACCTACAGCATGCGGTACTAAAATATGACACCCGTACGTCTGTGTCATTGGCAAAATTCAACGATATCGTCAATTATCCGTCCTCATTAGTCATTATAATTCGATTAATGATTAGTGGTATAGAATAGAAATTGGGCTGGGCGCGGTTTGAACTCACGTATTTTTAGGATGGTCAATCTGCCGATTATCGAACTGATGTATCATACGGATACACTCGGTTACATGAACAAAATTGGCTCGTGAAAAATGAACCCGAACTTCAAACTGTCCAGATATTTCAAATCTCCCAAGTATACGAGCCTACCATTATTTCAAACACGGAGCCACGTGCTGCACCCTCTGACATTCAGTCCCTGACGCAACCCTCTTCATACGTAATATGATAGCTACATGGGGAGGAATATCAATTTTCAAAAAATGCTGGTTTTTATTTTAATTTTTCTCTTTTTTTTTTTTTTGTTCTCTCTACTTATATGAAATTGATGCACTACGGTTTCGGACGATTCAATAATATAGAGATGTGATCGTATGAAAAGCCCATATTAGTAAAGGATCGATTAATGGCCTCTCGTAATTTTTACATTGTTTCGATTTCATTTCGTAAATTAACGAGTTCGTTTCTCGCGGGCTTTTCCTGCCGTCCATCTGTACCAGGTGTGTTTTATTCCACTCGAAAAATTTGGTTTTGTATTTTCAGAGCGCGAGAATCTCTGTCTGGCCTCCAATAATTTTCCGATAATTAATTCGTTCAAATTCCATCCTATTCGAGGGGCAAAACCATCGATACAATTCTACTTTCCGCACATTCACGGAGCGCGAAAATTCACCTTTGCACATTCGAGCCCGAAAATCAATTCAACGATCTACGGAATGTATATGCGAGCGATACATCGAGCCTAGCTAACGTGAGAATTCAATTCAAATTCACCCGTAAAAAAGAGAAAGAGAAAAAAAAAAAAAAAATACATCTTCGAACTACGGGGTTCGGTCCTTTATGCAAAACGTGATCTCATTCGATTTCAAGCCTTCCGACTTTTTACTTCACCCTTCATTCTCGCTTACGCGTGCGGTCTGCCCTTTTCCTATACATATACAGCTTTCGAACTAAGTAACTTATTGACTCACCGGAATGGCCTATCTCAATTTTCGATGACGCAGTAGGGCAAGGCGGTCTCCGTCATCCATTATCGACGAAATTTTTATGGCAAACAGCTCGATTCCTGCATTTATATATGTATACATAGTGTTTCGGTAAATTTAGGCTATCGATGTAATTTCCGTAATTTTTATCAGCTTATCCAAGACATGATTTCCTCGAAAATTACTGGTGTTTGAGTATATAGGGTAAATTTTGTTTAACGAGGTATAGGAGTGAAGTTGTATCGTATCGTGTCGTGTCGAATTCGTCTTCGAGGACGTTATTATTCGTCAGAACTTCTGTAAAACTTGCTCTATTTACTCTGAAAGCAACGTATTATCCGGGGTCTCCGTACCCCCGTCGTTGAAGGTGTTGGAATTGTTTTGATATCCGTCAAAGCTGCAGCTAACGTACCTTGGATAAACGCCCTTCGGCTTATCTATGGAATAAGTTCTCAACTAAATATTTTCTCACCCTTGAGCTGCTTGATCCGTCACACTTTGTTTTTAGTACGAAGTTCAAATAAACATTTACGGTAAATCGAACGTCATATTTCCAAACAGTAATATTACCCGATAATAATCATTTCATTCAAGCTTCATGCATTATTACATTCACTTTCAGCTATTGCTCTATTTCCATTTTTCTCGCTTCTGAAATAGTAAGTAATGATGGTCGGTTCGGCGCCAGTTTCTATCGGATAAAAAAGTTTATCTATTCAACGGTTAAAACGACTAAATTTCTCCCAGACGAATTTAACCCTTCGTGGCCACACCTTTGTAGAATAACTTGTTGGTCACAGTGGGTAAAATTTACTCAGCCAAGTTTCAAATGGTTGTTGTGTGGAAATTATCAGTCCAATCGGAATCGAAAAAATACTGAAAATACTTTGAACATTCTAGAACATGTGTAGAAGTTGTTGTGTCAACATTCAAATCACAACATGTTCAAAAAAAAATCGTGAGTAGGTAAATTCGTCAAAAATACACCTTTTTACTCGAAAAATCATAACTTCTTGAATTTTCAATATTTTCAAGTCAAATTTCAACTAGAATACTCGTCAGATATGATACTTTTGGGGAAAAAATAGTGGCCTAGTGCACGTTCGAAGACAGGTACTTATTTCGACATGTGAAGAGGATCGATTTTGGAGTAGAAATGAATGCGGATTTATCTGGAAGATACAAGTGCGAAAGATGCACCTTCTTGCTAAAAAAAAAATCGTGACTAATGCATTTGTTAAATATTTTTTACCCAAAATAAGGCCTGGGCAAAATTCACGCATATCGATTACAAAGGTTAAATACCCCAATTTGCTAATTTGGATAGAGAAATGACAAGATGTCCACATAATTGTCTGATACATTTTGAATGATGTACACCGAATACTACCGAACACCTTTCTCGAGATTCTGAATGAGTACAGGGAGCTTGCGAGGAAATCTGTCGAGACTTAAAAGGCTCAAGGGCTTGCGGGGTTGATTAGAAAATGAAGTAAGAGCCGAGAGGAAGAGGTGCGGTCGGAGAGAAAACTGGAGGTTTATAAAAGTATGTAGGTAACATAAATTGAAGGAAGAAAGTTCGGTGGCGTCGGTCGTTATAGTTGAGTCTATGATTCGAGACGGGTAATTTTTTTCCGCACAAAGCTTCGGCAGCGCCTAGGCGACCAAGGCTCGTTCGCCCGCCTTATACCGCGCGCGCAAAGCATCCAAGTAAAACAATTCCCCTGAGGACGTCGCGCAGATTAAAGGACATAAAACTTCGGAAAGTGTAATAAACTTTTTTCTTGGTCGGTCGTCTTACTGGTTCCAGTTTCAGCTCCAGTTCCGCGTCGCGACGCTGTCCGGGACGTCTCATTTCTCTCGCCAGCAGCTAAATTATGGTACCTTCTTCTCGACCGCCGCACGTTATATCCGGGAAACGAACAGGCGGTTCTCACGAGAAACTATGAGATTTTTCTTTATTTTTATTTGATTCTTTTCATTTGCCTTTACTCTCACAATTTTTCACCCCTTGGCCACCATAACGAGTTGTGTTCACTCGATCAACCGTCATAGTTCGAAGGATACTCGAATAGTTGAGATGAAACACTGTTTCAAAGTTTTTAATTCGTTTTTGTTTCATATTGTTTAATTTTGGAAGAGAAAAATTATTGACTTGAAATGTTGTGACATTCGAAAAGCTCTTTTGCAAGCAAACTAAGTCATCCGCGGTTCTGCTAATCAAGCTTCTGATGGATTTCTTAGAAAAATTTGAAAATTGTGCAGGAACTTTGGATGATGCTTTCATTATTGAGTGTCAATTTGATAATAATTTTTTTTCTTTATAGTATTTGGGACTTTCAGCTAAGTATAGTAGACTCGATTTAGTTGAATGAAAAAATTGTCCACTACCGATTACGAATGTGATTTTGAATCTTATCAGATTGAAGTTCAATTCCCAATCCATGTTAACGTATTCTCGACTCGGTCTTCAGCGATTGGTCTCGCAGAATTGAATCGCTGGTTGAAAAATGTTCGAAAAAAGATGTGAAATAAGTAAAACCAGAAAACTGGTTCACCTCGGATTGCGAGTTATGCTCGTTACAATTAACTGCAGCAATAAATTTCGAGGAATATGATGCAACTAGACTATATAGTATAGTGAAATTAGTGTACCAGCCAATTTGTTTAGAATTCAGTGCGGTATTTGCACCGGGTAATTTATTTTCATACCTAAACTAAACATAGGATTTTATTGCGATTCATAAACCGACTAGTTTATATCGCTGCTTGAACCCGTAGTCTATTTTTTGATATACAATCATATCCAACTGCGTGCTTGCTCGTACTTATAGATTTCACGCTATTATAGCTGTTGGAAGGTTGACGAGGGGCTCAAAAAGTTTCGAATTTTATTGCACGTAGGTAGAATTAGCCATTGAGTTATTTGAACCCGTAATCTACTTGTAAGAGGAACGTAACATCGTATAGACAAGTCCGAGGAAGGCGCATAAGCTCTGTTACTCCTTTTAAGTCCGAAGAGAAACCTCGCACCAACCCCCGATCGTAAAACAAGCAATTTTCTTGCAGTGGACAGTAAAGTTAAATCCAGAGACGGTGGATCGGCCACGTAGCCGGATTACCTAGCCTAACCCAATTTATTGCTATACCCACACACGTCTGGGGGGTTAAGCTTCTTGGTATTGTTGCTTTAATCTTAATTCACAAAGTCATAACCGGTGGCCAAGGTACCTTTCTTAATTATTTACACCTGGCGGACTTACGTGGACGTTTATCTCGCCGACTTGAGTCTCTTATTGTCCATTTCATTCAGCTTCCTTTGAAATTTGTTGAGCTAGGAAATCATCAACCATGATTTAGTGACAAAAGAACGAAAATTTAATGACGAATGCGCCCGTAGTCGACCAGATAGCCAAAGTTCATAAATGAAATAAACCAAATGGATGTATCCTCTTCAGGAACTACAATGGAAACTCTCCGAATTTTTCTCTCTGTACTTCTGACGTACGATTTTGAAATTTGATGTACAGTTTTCCTTCCAAAATGAGGCCTGGATAAAATTTACCGTGATGATGACCACGAACAGTTAAAAACATCATTCTTACTCGCCTAGAGAGAGAATTTTAGCGGAGAACTCTAGTGCTTTTTGAAATTCGTATAAAGGATGATTCATGGGGTATTTCCGACTTGAGGATCTCGGACCGCCGCCACGCCGGGAATATCGATATTTTGAACTATTCGAAGGTATAAATAGTAAATACCAAACAGTCATGTTATAGTATGCGGAGGTAAATTTTCAACAAATTTTCACTCAGTTAGTCAGGGACGTTATGCAACCTCTGAACTTAACTCGAGCTAGTACCAGACGCCCTCAACATTTCTAGGCACAGGTTTGTCCGTACGTTCCATTACCCTCGTTCCAACTTTTGCCTCCCTCGGTAATCGCTTGTCCTTTTCACTCTAGCCGATGCAGCAATGCTGCCTAGAATGTCCTTATACACTCCATGTAGGTACACCATCCCGTTCTTATTTTTTAGGGACAAGCAATTAACGTCGGGATAGCATATTTCAAGGGTTTTTGGGCGACACATGTTTGCTTGGGTACCTGTAAATACTATAATTCATAGGCTCTAGACTGTCTCATGCAAAGCCTTGGACCTCCAATGCCTTCTCACTACTCTCATAGACACAGACACTGCGAACCGCGCATAGTCCCAAGTCGTACCTCATGTGATTTACGGGGAATGTAGTAGGTACGGGGGATGATGTAGAATAAGATTTAATTAGGTTTTTGAAAAATAGCGATGAACTCATGATTTGGGATTGGCAAGAGATTCGCATATACCGACGTGATATGTTGCGAATATACCTAGATATACACTTTGGGAGGATGTGGTACAGCCTCACACCATATATTCCGCGGAAACAAACTACTTTACCGTTGAGAAACTTCAAAGCGAGTGGAACCATGTAGGTATTTGTATCATGGGACGACAAGCGTGCACATATGTAAAGCACCTTTTCTGTGTACTTTAGACGTTAACGTCCTGCACCAAAGCAGTTTTTACTCGCTGCAGACATATCCAGGGCTTTCCAAGCTCAGCTCGCTTACAAGCTCGTCAGTTTCAACACTTCGTGCTGCATTCGCTGATATAGGTATCTCTACGTACACTACTATGCGGGGCATTCATTTATACCTGAGCACTAAACCTACCTCTGCTATTTCAATATTTCTACCAGCATCACGTGAAAAGCTTTCCAGCAATTATTCTTTTTCGCCAATCTGATCAAAGGGAGTATTGGAAATGTTTGGGAGTCAAATGTAACGAAGCGTATGATCATTTCAGTTATACCTCTGCTCTGTTTATTGAGGATTCCTCGTGCAAATGTGTTTAATGTACGTTCATACACTCGTAGTAATTAATAGACATGTGTAATTAGCTTCATTACGATAATTTCTACTCCTTTTACGCTCTTTTGAGTTCTACATTTTCTATGGTATCTCTATTTATCTCCTATTAGTAAGGTCGCTAAGGGCGAATCCGACGAGTAGGCGTATGCATGATATATGCTGAATATATGGTAACTGTGTAAGTAGGGTAAATATTTATTTGCCTTCCTTCAAAGCGGATAGTGTTTTCATGAGGATCCATTTCCAAGTGTCAAATACTGGGACTAAAACACCTTTTCAAGATGTATTTTGAAACTCTTATTGCCTCGCGTCAAGTGCTTTTCCTTCTTCTTCGAGTGCTAGTTCAAATAACGTCCTTATGCATACATATGCGCGTTTAAGAACCCAGCCTCTCCCTTACATTCATTCATTCCAATTTTGCCTTGCCATGGGGTAAACTATTACCTTCATCGAATCTGAAAAAAAAAAATAGTATTCGCAGAACGAACATGTTTTTTTTTCGTCACAGTTCTGACTACTTGCTGAAGTGTAATTACTTTGAGTATATGAATGAAGACTTCAGTTTTCACCACGTCTTCATGTGCTGTGGTCGATTTTTTGGACAAACGACTGGACCTGTGCGTATTATGAATTTTTGACCGACTATATCTCGAGTACAAATGACCGGATTTTCATGATTTGGGTTTTAATCGAAGCGATTCTTCCCGACTTGGTACTGATGAAATTTTCTATTTGATCGGGCGAGTACTATTCAAGGTATTCAAAATAAAAATTTTGAGAACGAAATTTGAACTGATGATATCTCGAGAATGGATGAAAGGATTTTTACGATCTTGGCATTCATCGGCAGGATACGCATCAGCCTATTGATGAATTCAATAGTTTGCAAGGTAACAAAATCATCAATTCTTTCCCCATATTCATATGAAACGATTCATTCAAAAACGAGTAATAGTAGGTGTCTGCAGATACGATGTGCAATTAGAATCCGAAATCGATGTTAAGAAATTCCATCCACAGCAAGCAGAGGTTTAACCTAATTAACTTACCGTTCGTAATTGAACTTTTCAACCCGAAGAAGAATACCCACTGTTCATTCAGTTTATCCGAGCCGAAAGAATCACAGCGAGAAGTTATAGGTCTGACCCATCGTTATCAGTCGAATTATCTGCTTGTTCGAAATCTAATCAATTGATATCGATGTACCTAAGAATAGCTTTGGAACTCTTGCCGATCTATCAATGTCTCTATACTCACACAGTGTACCATGAGGTCTGAGATGTAGCTATACATACAAAGGTTTCGGTATATAATAACAAAAAGTTACACCCTCTCGTTTCTTCGTTCGTTGTCTGGCATCATCGTCGCTGCAGATAAATATTTTCATAAAATACGCAGGAAATTTGGTGAAGTTAAAGAAGCGAAGGTCATCTATAGGGCCGAGTTGGAGGACTGACGCAATGGTTCGCCGAGGATAGGCAAGTGTGAGGCACTAGCTGATATTTGCCAAGGCCTAGGGACCGGGAATTCCCGGGATTAGGGGTGTTCGCCCTCAAGACGTTGCCTCACGTACGAAGCCAACACGACCCCGGGGAATCCCTATATATGTTTCGGGTGTCGCTCTGTACATGTGTGTATCCACACTATATATGTATTGTATATATGTACAGTTGTGTGCTAGTATTGTACATATATATATATATATATATATATATATGTATATGCAGTATGTATATTGGCGCCAGGTTCTACCATAGAACGAATGAATGGAACCCGGAGAGAAGAGACGGTGAAGACAGGGTAGAAAACTCTTTCTTTCTCACCCTCGCTCTCACTCTGGAAATTGTACCTTGGCCAACAAGAGCCATCCTTCTGCCCCTGGATGTGAAGATATAAGATGAAAAAGATAAAAAAAAAGAAAGACAAAAAAGAAAATCGCGAGTGTTGAGATTGCATTTCACGTACACGTGTGTAAGCAGATGTAGCCATAGTATATGTATGTTTGTACCTTATACAGATCGTGGCTTGACGACTTCTCGCCTGATAAAGTACCAGACTCTATTCGTATACGTTGACCCGTCTCCATTTACAGTATTACTATTTAATCGATGGTTATTGTGATAAGAAATGTTCTTATGAGATACTTTAACGTATTATATGGAGTTGAGCACAAGCCAATTACCGAATGTCTACAAAGCTGAGATTTACTTACGGCGGTTGATCCTATGAATGAAAGCTCTTAAAGCTTCAAGGCTTTTCAGACTTGAATGTATTATTATACTGGTGAAATTCCTATCCTGTAATTAGCGTCAGTAGTTTCTGCAGTACATGAGAATGTCCGGTAATGATTATTTAATAAATCCAAGGATAATTGGATACCTTGCCTCGTTCACTTTTGTTCGTATTTTCTATCGTAAGAGAAAGTAAGTGTCATTGGAATCTCGATCTAGCTCATTCAGACGTTTGTTTAGTTGAACAAACTCTGATTAATTATTATTCGTAACGTAATTGCTTATTTTAATGGGTAACTCAATCGAAGTTCACTTCTCGAGAATTTGTAATTAAAACAAAGTTCGTGTTTCAACTCGTTTGGAATTACATATATTTTATGTGCGGGAGCTGGTTGCGAATCGCGAATGGCGAATTGTCAACGAAATGGAAACAAGAATTTTCGATGGAAATAAAATAGCTATATATAAGAATACCAATTGCAGGTCGGTCCTGTAGAATTGGAAGGAATTTTAGAGGGTATAGGTACCTACCGCACGTAGGTATACGACAAACGTATATATCTAGAAGATATAGACGTGGAAAGATATAAAAGTTGATCAATTTCCTTTAGGAATCTCTGCAGCGTTACTCTTTTCTTTTTCACATTTTATTTTTCCTCTGGCAAAGCCCATTCGACAGTAAAGTTTTCCAGTCTTGAAATATATTTCTTTAGCTATTGAAGTAATTCTGCAATCTCTTCAGCTAGAGTTACTACCTGGCGGAAATAATGATTTCGTACAATCGTATATATAGATACGAACGGGAACTCAAGCGCGAGTCCGTGCTAGTGATGAAAGACTGCAGTAACTATACGTCTTTATTAAAATCTTGCAGGAAATTTCATCCTTCACCTCTTACTGTGTTTTTATTGTCAAGCTCTACGTAACGAGATGTGAATAAAAGAAAATTGTATAATATAAATATTTCCGTCCAATTCCCTCGTAGTAAAACGAAGACAGAATTATTTCTATCACGGTATAAACTTTATACACAGTTTAGAATCTTTAGACATACCCTCGCCGCATGCGTATACACACAAAGATCCATTCAAATAAGTAAAGTACAGACGTTTTCCGAGCTTTCAGAATCCAGAGTACTTGTAATCTGTAGACGAAGCATCCACCATCCACCATCTACCTTCTGTTGATACTATGGAGACCGAAAACTTCACTTGCAAAGAATTGTTAGAGATGAAGTCATAATAATACTTTTTCATCGGATATCGTATTTCTGCAAGTACAGCCGCGAGGGAAATCTTCCGCAAGGAAATTCGCATCATTTTTATCGTTCTTAAAATTTTTTTTGCCCTTATTTGGTGCGATGCAAAAATCTTTGGCGTTGGCACAATTTTAAAATTTTTAGGATTCTTCTAGACGAATATTTATTTCTCTCGGGCTGGTCTTTTTTTTTTTTTTGGTTTTTCAAAGTATATTTCATACGTATATATACGTGACAGGTGGAGCGTATGAATATACCTAGTTTTACTCTTGTATAAATGTATAATAGGGAACTCCAGTTACACAAACGAAAAAACGAGAACTGAGAAACGAGAAACGCGAAAATTCTCATTACCTGGTCGAAAAATAAACTTGATAAAGTCAGAGTTAAAAATGCAACGAAAGTTTTCAGCTCGAAAATGTAATGATAATAAAGATAAAGGTTTGTTTATGGAATTGCCCGACTGCCATGCTCCGCGTGTAATAAGCTCAAACCGAATTAGAATCACACTGCGTCTAGACCCGATGAAAACGACAGATATTGCTTTTTCACTGACTCTTTTACCTGTACCCGTAAAATTGTCGTTAAACATTCAACGATGTTTAGCTGAAAGTGAGCAAACTAAAAGGGACTTGATTGTCAGTCAAAATATTACGTTACCAGTGGTATAAGCTTTGAAAATTTGATTTTGGTGCCAGAAGGTCATACAATTTTCTTTCTCCCCCTCAAATTCACCCTGAAATCGATGATTGAATCGATTGAGGTTCAAAAAATTAAGATCCCGATAGAAGAAGGTTGAATGTGCCAAACATAATTCATCCAGAATTTCTTCTCAAATCAATACCAGAAGGCCGTATCCGCAAAAGTTTCCGAATTACGTTATTGATGAAAACTGAACCATTCAGAAGTGATGGCAGAAGGAAGATCAGGAAAAATATGAATTTTCGCGGTGCGACCTTCTGGCTTATTTATATTTTCCAAATTTTTCCCAAAATCAAGGCGAGAACATCGTTCTCACACAAATTATCGATTTTCTTCAAATCTGATGGAGTTATGAACGTCAATGAATTGTGGGGCGAATCCCAGTAAGAAAAGTCATACGACCTTCTGGCATCAGTTACGCGATGTATTAAAATTAACTGATTGTGAGATGCAGTAAGAATCACTGTATTCTGTCTATACCTAGCTGGAATTCTAGGAATAGGTATAACTTCCCCCGAATTAATTAGTACATAGAAAAAATTCATTGACGAGGTAAAAAATTGTCTGATCATTAAAACTGCACACGCGTGTTTTCTGTAAAAAAAAAGTTCAGAGGTGCGAAGTACGGGATTGAAAAGCTCCGGCTTCAATATAAGAGTAGACATATATCAGAGAAAAAAGGTGCTTGGCGCACACCTCTCGTAGTTCTTATACCCTGTACTATGAACAGCAAAACACGAACCCTTATTTGATATACATCGATTGGAATTCAAAGCTCCACTAGAAAAATTCCAAGCCTTACATCGTCTGTGCGTCTAATTATGACGTAGATATTTCTGATACAGAAAAAGTAATCTTTTCGAACGGAATTATCTATTTCTGTTTTATTCTGTTTGGTTTATAGAGTACGATTCGTCGTCATGTAGCATAATTACGCTTTTAGCCATCAGGTGTTGCACGAACGGGTATATAATAACCATTTCGTGTCTTCACATCGTTATATACCTACGTATTTGGCGTAAAATAATTTCGACTGTATGGAACTGCAATTGCCGCTTATATTTCGTCGGCAAGTATCATAATCTGGCAAATTTATTTTCAAATAGACCAAAGTATCTACTCCGAAATGTATAAGCGAAATCCTGTAAATAATTGAAAATAAATAAACCCAAGGGACAATGGGTGGATTACTTTCATACAATCTCCCGTAAGTCGAATCTTTATCGCTTTATCTCGCACAGGTCTCGAGCTTTTGCCTGGACCGATTCGTTCATAGTAGCCTAGCTTTCTTCGAAGCCGCATTAAATTTGCAATGAAATGGATGACCCCGTAGGCCTGTGCTTCAGAAATACCACGAGCCCAAAAACGTTCCGAAAACTACCCCACGACATTATACATATATATAGATACAGCGATTGGGAGGGTTGGAGCCTTCGAGTTTAAGATAACGCATCCAGAGTTTCAGTTTCTGGGTCGTTTTCCTGGTTCCATGAATATAAATATATACCGCGGACATCCGCGCGTGCGGCTGAAAAAAAAAAAAAAAATTGAAAAAAAAAGAAGAAAATACACCCAAATCTAGGGACGAATATCCTTCCCCTTGCAGTCCGCGTATATAGTAAATTTCCCCAAGAGGATATTTTTTACCTCGTAGTGTTAACCGGGACGATTCGTAGCAGGTTAATGTGACGACCTCGTAAAGGTCAGTCAATGACCTTTCAATCAGTTGTCCTTTTATCCTGTTTCCCAAATTCACCTTATCCTGTATATTAAATATAGCCAGGTATGTTAGAGAAATAGAAAATTGCGGTTATGCCAGAGGTTCACGGCTCCGAATGTGGAACTATGAACTCTCTGACCTTTCGAGAGCCGAGACTATACAGGCCACTTTACGCCGGCTCAATGAATATCGACGAATTTCAGGAGCCTGACGAACTCTGGGTACCAAGGCAGGTTAATTAGTCAGAAAGGCTGAAGACCTCCGACTCATAAAGGGGTGAGGCACGTGCTAGAAAATGTTCCCTTTTCTTGGGAATATCTAAGATTGCTCTTGGATCCTTTTGCGGAAGTCCTCTGGATATATAGACCGTACATTTCCGGGATAATTTTTCCAACGATTACTGCACTTAGATTTTTGTACAAGGGTAGTGAAATTTGGTAGTGAAATGAAAATATAGAGGTACTTCCGATGTTGAAAATTAATGTGAGATGGGAACTTCTTTGGGTTTTTCGAACAGCTTAAAGTTTAAACAAACTTGAGCCTCTGTTCCTGAGATGATTTTAGATCCTTGTGATTTTCCACCTTCCCCTTAGCGCTAAATTCGCGCTGTCGTAGTTAATCAATAATTTGGTATTCCAGAGGACGGTGTAATTTCTTATTAGCAATTAAGGCGAGGTGGATTTGGGCGCCCATTAATAGCCACCGCGGAATCTTCCTCGCGCTTAGGTCAGATGTAAGTTAAGACTCACAAATTGCGTCGGTGTTCTGGTAAATGGTAATGAGGCTGTTCCAATTCAAGTCACATCCGAAACCCTCGCCGAGCCCAAGAGCTTGGGCTCACTATACTGGAATCTCTACCCACGTGGATATCTGGACACTCGAGTGGCTGTTGAAAATTTTGATTGGTTAGGGACGAGGGCTCGTAAAAAGATCCGGACCTACTTCTGTCAAGAAAAAAAATCCTCATACGCGCAAGAAACAGAATGAGAATTTAGCAGAACTCGTTCCTCTCTGTATTCGCAGAACACATAGGTACACAAAAGTATAGATCTTATCCCTCATACTATACCGGTTATAAATTTTGCAGAGATAAGTTCACTTCGTTTGACTTTCTTCTGATTTGGTATTCGGGACACATTGAATTTCTCTTATATATACACGTCTATAACCGTTTTATATGTGAAAACGGAACTGTGACGAAGAGTATTTCTACGTGTAGCATGATCGAAAGTGTTTCCCTATACCGATATAATTGAAATCTCAAAAAGTCATTGATTCCGAATGAACGGATTACACCGAGCTTCCGGATTCCTACACTTTGCTGAATCTTCAATTGCAGGAAAGCAGCGGTAGGCTTTTTGCATTTTTCCGCCCTGTTACGCACCGCGTAGCTTATGCGCGAGTACGTACAATCTTTGCAGAAAGTTTCAGTGCGTCGGTAAAAAGAGTTGAAAATAACGTCAAGACGAAAAAACTTCATAATTTACTAGCTGCTGGTTTTTTCACAGATCAGGAAATCGGGAAACTTTCCAATTTCGGATAGTCAGGGAGACCAACGTACTGTGTTGAAAATCAAGTGTGGAGTCAGCTGGAGATTCAGGAGGTCAAGAATTTTTGGAATTGACAAAAGTCGTTTTTTACCCGAAAGCAATATTCTTCCATCCCTTACGAGATGAAAAGTAAAAAGCTATCGAAAGGGTGTGAAAATTGCGTGTGCAGGGCTCGTTGTTATGTGAATAGATAGCGCGACTGCAGACACAATAATAACGCAGTGCAGGGTTCCATAATGCATATATCAACGGTGTACTTCATCCTCGCCCTTCATACCCCGTACTCTTGTCTCGCTAGTCACCACATCATTAAGCTCCCGACGTGATGCACTTGTATTGTACCTACGCTAGCCTGGTCCAACCCTTGTGCGTACCTACACGTAGCTCTTCGTTGCTTGGTGGCAAGTCAGAAGCTCTTTGCTTCAGACTGCACAGGGTATATCGTGTACTGTGCTGTGCTCTACCACGGCGTTGCGTTGCGTGGCGTGAGGTTGGCGTCGATTTGGCGGAGGGGTCGACGTCGCGGCGCTTCGCCTCGCCTCGCCATATCGCACCGCGCCGTTTCGTACAAAAAGGTTTTCGACTTTCCTCGAAAAGTCGCACCACTGCCTTTATAGATTTGCATTCAGTTTCAGTAGGTGCCTTCACAGTTTTCAAAAAAGTTTCAACGTTCATTTTTACCATACGCAAGTATCGAATGAAGAATTCACAAGAGAATGAGAATGCATCAGCTTCGTGAATATTGTTATTAAATAAATGTCATTCCATCATCCAGTTTATATTTTAAAATCAGTTCGAGTACCAAATATTATTGAGAACTTCATGGGCTGGGTAATGGGTTATTGGATTTTGGGAATAATCTATGACTGTCAAGTCTGGATATGATGATTGTAAAAATTTCGTTGCAAAAACCTACAGAACTTGTATCCATACGGGACGAAAATTGGAATTATTTGTTCTAACGATGAAGCTGTGTGAAGCATTCTAATACGTCAGTTTTCGTATACAAAAATGAAAATCCGATGCATAGGTATCTATCTACAGACTGAGTCGAGAGGCTACTCACTTCGATTTTGGGTGTATAGGTTACTTCCGAAGACGTCCAAAGACTACCAGTTGCGTGTTATGAGGAATTCTTACAATCCTAACTGAAGATTCCCAAAGACTTCCAAAGTCTTCCAAAGACTTCCGAAGACTTCCGAAGAATTCCAAAGACTTCCAAAGACTTCTAAAGACTTCCAAAGACTTTCGAGACGAGTGTACATAGCACCTCCCAAGTGAATAGCCCTCCGGTCTAAGTCGTGCTTTTGAAATTAGAGCAAAATGTCTTCATGTACCGGAAAACTATTATATGAAAACGAAGTCTTGGCCAATTGCAACGTCAGTGAGCTTGTTGAAAGTTGGCGAATAAATTCCAGATACTTTTCTAGACATTCAAATTTCAGTCGACTGTCTTATTAAAATGAATAAAAGGAATTGTTCAGCTTCTTTCTATTTATTGTTAGTAACAAATATTCTGCCTGGAAATGCGCAACCCTTTCACACCATGATGGACATGTATCCCCACATTTTACTCCTCATGGTGAGAAAGTGAGTAGGTATTTTTTATTACTCGTGCTCGATGCTTTCACCGATAGTGTTATCTAGCTGTGTGAGAATTTGCGGGATGAGGATGTAAGCCCACCAGTGAAGAACGATTTTAACCGAGTGTTTGAAAAGCGAACGTAGGCGTAACGCGGCGGGAAATCCCCCTCGGAGAAGACGAGGTAATCGATAAGGGGTAGAGGTAGCACAAGATCCTTGTCTGCGCTCGTACAGCCTCTTGACACGGTCTGGTGCATCGTGAATTTTTGTGCGAATTAGCAATCCTCTCTGGCACTTTTACGCTCCTTCTACGGGTGGCTAGTCTCACGTCAAAACTTTCAACGACCACCACGTGCCCTCGTAAAATTTTCCAGCAAAAGACGTCGCGCCTTTTTTCCGGCTTCATGTTTCGAGTCAACGTATAGTGCGAGCATGGCATTAGTACGCCGTTTCCCTCATAGGACTTTTTCTCGCACTCGGGTTTAACCCGAATACGCAAAAACCTCCGTAGATATGATCTTGATGTGTTGGGATTCTAGTTTTTTAATTTCCTGCTTTTTGACGAGGGGAATTATCTCGATCACCCCAATGAATGACAAATTTAGTTTTCACTTTGTGCTTCACGATACAGAGAATCATAATTTCAGACGCTTTTCAAATGGACCTATGGGTCTGTGATCAATTTTTCATCCCCCAATATCTCCGGAACGAATCTACACATGGATTTTCATGATTTTTTATCTTATCGATCCATTAGGGTTCAAGTTTTTCAAACAACGAAATTTCGAAGACTGCAATTCCGTTCAGTGCAGTCTCGAAAACGGATCAATGGAATCTTATGATCTTAGTTTCAAAACCTCTTCTTTTTTCCAAACCTCGAAACTTATTGAATTTTCCCATCAATGGATTCAGTACTTCATGAATTATGAGAGCAATTTCTTTTTGTTTGCTCTCGTATTTCTCGAAACTTGGTATCCAGGAATTTTTACGGTCACTGATCAATAAAATATAGTCAGATTTTTTGAATCCCTGAGTTCCATAAATCTTGAACCAATACGGCAAACTAATATTTGCTAAAAATGTAACGATTCGTTGAAAAATGGATACTCGTGGGTTTTTTGGGTCGGTGAATACGACTCCAAAATTCATATTGTGCAGTGAAAAATAGTGGATCTCGAGACTCGAGAGTAAGAAACTTGTCACTCGTTATAGAATATATACTAGATTACTAGAAAAATCTAGGCGATGAGTTATAGATCCAGCCTATTGTAGCCAGCCGAAATAATATTTCAGTTTGTTGATTAATTGGTTGCATTTTGTCCATGACGTGAGTAAATAATTCCGGTTGTCTAGTACTTGTTATTTTTCATTTCTACCGAACCTTATCGCGAATTTAAGGTCCCGGGTAAAGTGGGAAAGAAAGATGGCGGTCGTTTCCGGTTCTTTGACATTTTCCATTAATTTTCAGCAAGCTGTACAGCGTATAAGGGGAGCTTTCGGTTGTCTCTTAAAACTTGAGTATCGCGCTGGCGGTAACTGTTCAATTTTACCTCCCCGTTATACCCACGAACCATAGACTATAATCTCGAAATTATTTTACCGCAGGCCATGAGAACTCAATCTCAAAGTACTCCCCGTCGTTAGTGAGCTTTACACGGAACTAAAGTTACCCACTAACTCGGAGAAGCCCTTGTGTGTATGCGTTTATAGATACGGCTTGGTTTCCAACGACCCTGACGATATTATTTATACATATCCTTTGGCTTTGTTTTTCAGTTTATAATTTTTCCAACATTATATTACATCACCTCTGGCGCATTTACTTGACGTTTAATATCCACTATCCAAGCTCTACCACCGGAGGATATCCTATAATTGAGTAAAGTTCAAATATTGAATACTGGAGCGGAAATTTTAACGGCTTATTAACTATTAGCTAATAATTGGCTTAGTTGTTAATTACGGAAGCTTCACCACGCTGGGAAAAAATTACTCGTTAATAAATTATCATCCAACGCCTGATAGATTAGCACAAGTTTCTTTACTTCAGTATTGGGAATCATTAATTGAACTTCAAGAGCTGCGTATAAGAAGTGAAGTTTTCTTATCCTCCTCCTGAGGTCAAGATGTGTTTTCTCCTTCTATCTGCGGCGAAAACTTGAAATGCAAATCGTTAAATAGACTGCAACAGATTATAACAGTAATTAATGAACGCGAATTAAACGCTCTTAAGGTAGCTTGTTGGTGTGCGGCAATTACCCGTGCCAGATAACCGGGCGAATTTCTCTTCTGAATTTACAGCGCGATGAAATTCATACTGACATCGATAATTAATCTGAAATATGATCTATCTATCCTTCGCCTTGAACCAAAAATCAGGTTTGCAGAATTTTACCTACTCTTTGAAGAAATAAAAATCATTATTCTGTGGAAAATATTTGAGGCCGTTTTCTATGCAAAACGCAAGGCGACAGCTGTTTGAGTTATTATGCCATCAAATTATACGAAACTCAAACTAATTATTATCTAATTAAAAGTTGAGTAGCTGAATTGATGAATATTTTCTCTGGAATATACAGGTAAATCTTTGCCGGCGAAAGGTCCTGGCTAAAATTAGGGACATCGTTGAACAAAGACAAAACAAGAGGAAAACAAATAATGCGGAAGTTTACGTTGATGGAGTTTCGCCGTTGATCCAGATAGTAATTTAAACCCTGGTTGACACCCCGTAATTAACTTCTTGCGACGAATTCAACTGCGACGTACCCACCCAGCTGCACCTACGTCACGTCAGTCGAGCGTTAATTTGCGATAATAATGAATGAAAAAAAAAAGGAAATTTTTCGTCTCAGTTAATAACTATATCAACAACGAGACACGCCCAAGTTCGCAACTCACGTCAGACGTCTTGTCAACTTCACGCGTCTCTCCAGACTAATTCTCAATTCCTTATCCTTATCCTTCACCTTACCTTCGTATGGATTAACTTGCCACTAAAAAAAACATTCGACCCTCTACTGACGTCAGAATATACTCCCATTTCCTTCTCATATACATTCAAGCGCAAATATTTGAACATCAATTTAACCCCATAGCCCCCGGGAGAACATTTCAGTCAAAAAATTTCTATTTCTTCGGTTTATGCAAGAACATGAAATTCTAACTGAAAATAAATGCCTCGAAAAGACTGAAGCGGATCATTCCTCACCCAAATCATTATATGGATAAGAATTCGTCCGAGTTAAACACGAGGTGACAAATGCGAGAGAAACTAAAAATGGATGACGCGTTCTTACTCACCTCGAAAACGCGATCAAGAATTTCTCCCGAACCATTTGAACGATTAGAATGAAACTTTGGCAATCACTACTTCACTTCGGCAGAAGATATACCTGAGTATTTCAATTCCGCGAGATTTTCTGAATTGAAATAAACATTTTTAGGTTAGGTGAAAGTTCAGATGACAAGCAGCCGTGAATTTGAAAGAATTTTGAAAAAGTGAAGTGCTCAGTCAGTTTCTGCACAAATGAAGCATTCATCCTGAAAATTTCATCCCGCTCGGTCATATGGTTGAAAAGAAACTACGAATCGCGTTCTCGAGGTGGAAAAGCGTGTACTTCGAGCATTGCCATCTTTAATCTCGAAACCCCCCCCCACCTCTTCTCTCAACCTGGGTAATATAATTTAGAAAAATCTACCCTGCAAAGGCGTGCGCAGGTACCTACATCTAGTTACACGGAAACTGGTGGCACAATAATTATTCTTGGAAACTGAGCAATATAATAACTGGTCCTCTGACAATGAAACCGTTTGCTGCGTCCCACGGACCAGAGGCAACAGCCAGTCGGTCGACGGGGGTGTTATAGTAACACAGTCGGAGATTAGGGCTGGCTGGCGTATTGTTTGCCCCGGGCTTGGGGCAGGAGAGGAGCCTGACAAAAGGTCTACAAATCCTCGAGGGGGGACTAGGAGGTAGAGGCTCGTGAGCGAACAGCAAAAGAGAGAAGGAAATATATACCCGACAAACTAGACGGGGGATATATATATATATATATATATATAACAGAGATTGGGAAATCACAGAACTAATGGAAGGGCGTACCAAATCTGCACACAACCGGAAGTTCAATCGAGTCCGATACGACGAGAGAAGAGAAAATCCATATCTTCTCAGATTCGGATAAACAAACCGGATGGTCCACCGCACTTTATCGCCTCAACTCCTCCTTCCTTCTTTAGGTTTACCAAAATTCACGAGAATATCATGAGGATCATTATGATAGTTTCTTTCTATTTCAAGAACTGAGATTCGCTTGATAGTTGGGCTTTTATAAGAAGAAGAGGAAAAATCAGGAGAGATTTCGTTCGTCAACATTGAATTCATTCGGATCGATTCACATTATTAAAACACCATTTTACAAGTCCGATTTTTGATAAAAATAATTATTAAATCGCGCTAGGAAGTAGCGCTGTTCTAAAAAATCGAATAATCGATCAGTATAAACTGAATCATCGAATGAGTCTAGGATTAGTTGACTAATAATCGTATAATTGATCGATGAATCGGATGGCTCGTGAAATTGTTCGAAACAACAAATAATAAAATTTCGCTAAACAGAATGAAACATGTAGTAATCTTTTTGGAAGAAACGAATCTGCTAGATTTACGGTCCACTTAGCTATTCTGCAACTTTGGGTGGATATATACTTTTTTTGTTTTTGTGAGAATAAAGAGGAGGGTTAAGTGGAGCGCCCTGTATCATGCGTAGGTTTATGGGTTTGGCCTACATCGATGAGTATGAGTATTTATACGAGGGTTCGAAACCGTACAGTGGAGCAAAGTTTGAGCCAGTTTAGGTTGAACAAAGGTTCGTTTCTGTAAATAAACAGAGCTGTTCGTGGCAGGCAAAGATGTGAGGATGGGCAAAGCAAGAGAAAAAAACAACAAGAAGAAACAAAAAGAAACGAGAACTAAAATGGAAACGAAAACGAAACCGAAAAGGAAAAAGAATAAAAAGAGCTGTTCTTAGGCTGAAAGTATAAGGGCGAGAAAAAGGAAGTAAAACCGGAAAGTACCCACTGTAAACAGTAACGTTAGGGCCAAATTTCTTCCATGCAAGAGGGTATAACTCCACCTCGAAAGATTTGGACAAATGAGAAAAACATTCCTTCCAACTCGAAAGTTCCGAGACCTCGCCAAGAAGAAATATACACCATCCGTTCTCTCAGACTCTCGCTATATTCCCAGCGCAAACAATTCTACGCGACATAGCGATGTATCAGTGTGTTCATAGAAATTCAAACGTTTTTCCAATTTACCTGAGTATATTTATTTGATTTTCTTTCAACTGATAATGAAATCAGAACACGACTACCAAAACCTCGATATTCTACATCAGGCACTTCACAATAAAATGATTCGAAATTTTCGAAATTTTCCAATAGATATAGGGAACACATTTAGGGGAAGGTGGGCCTAAACCACCAGATAGGGCAAAACCGCCCACCCAAGAAAAAAAAAAAAAAATAGACTTTCTCGAATTTTAGCATCCTCAAGGAGGATCGTATAAAACGGTATGCAATGTGACTCCGTTGACAGTAATCAAATATTTTACAGGGTTGGAAAAGACGCACACTCAGAAAAAAGTGACAACATAAAATGTTCAAGTCAATTTTTTTCTGATGGGCAGTTTTGCTCAATCTGAAGGTTTAGCCCCACTTTCCCCTGCGTCGAACACTCGGATCACCAATTAATAATTATCAATTAGCAATGTTACAACTCCACTGCAGTCTGAAAGAAGAATTTCAATAGTCTGTTTCCTACACTCCAATCCACATCCGTCGCAAATCCGAGTCATCCATATATACTTTGCAAATCACGGGACGCTGTGGTTGATGCGAAGTACCGAGTCAGCTGCAGGAGTTCGCCTATTGAATTCACAATATGAGATCGAAGCAAGGATGAGACTCCTGGGAATTGGGATTAGAAATGATGATCTGAAAAGGTTCGACTCTGATTCCTGTCATAGTCCAGAGTACGTTATTCTGTCCTTTGTAGCGACTATAGGAACTGAATTTTCTCTCACTCATTTTATGAACTTATGACGTGAACTTTGGTCCAAGTTGAATGGACAGGCTACACCTGCACGTGGCCTCCCACTTTCTCGTTTCCTTTCGTTTAACAGCTCCTCAGAACCACTTCCATCAGAAATCACTTCAAAGTCAGCTAGTATAGGTACTAACAAACCACTTCCAAGGTAAACATTGACCAAAATACCGTCGCATCAACTGTTGGTAGAACAGCTTCAGTTCCGTAATTGACTTATCGATTTAATGTGAAAGAAGACGCGTGTCCAGCAGCATAAGAGCTTTAACGCCATCATGATGCGACCCTTTGACGTTGAAGTCGTCTTTTTGGTGCTCATACATCCTTATGCAATCAGACACTTTGCAGATTGCTTTTCAAAGAGAATGAAATTGCGAGAGTTGTTCATAGCAAAAATTTTAATTTTCTCCATCAGAGAAATTGTGAGAATTCTACCGAATGGAAATTCCAAGCAGCTTGGTAATGACTTTCAACTTAACAGACGCTTATGGCTCGACTGAATGACCATTCAGACTGTGAATAACGTTCTGACGTAATTTCGATATCCGAGATCAAAGAAGACGCGTGAATGTCGAGTCTCTGCTGCTTTTCACCCATTTCTCTATGAATTTTTTAATTATTATACAATTTTCGTACTAGCTACACCTGTTGGTTTCTTCGTCTTATTTTTCTCTTAAGAGAGGCAGATCTTTTTTTTTTTCTAATTCATGTTTCTTCCGCTACTTTAGAGGTGAAACGAGCTAGAACAAGACGAAAGATTTATAGCTGAGTCGGTCTTCTACTGCAGGGATGACTTCGTAGAACTTCAGAGTTTATACGTCTTGAAAAATAAAAACGTGGCTAGAAAATCATAGCTGGACTGTTCACCGGTTTTCCTTAGCTTTTTATCGCTTCTTTTTTTCTCCACCAGCTACAGCCCCGCCGGCTAAGAAGAGAAATTCAATGTGCTGAAACCAAGATTTCTTCTCACTTGATTGTTACCTTCAACTTTTTGCACCAATACATCGTTTATTCAAACTCCAAGTTACACAGGGACAGAGTTGAGGCTCCATTCTAGATACCCAATCTTCAATTTTTTAAACCAACTGAAGTGCGCTGAAAATCTTCTGCAAACATTAATGGAAAAAAAAAAAAAAAAAAAAAAACTGTAGGATACTTCGAAGCCGTAAGAAAATATGTGCACAGCACTTCTTTTCAGCATACAGAAATAAAAAAATGGAAAAAGAATTTTCATTTCTCCTTCAACCTTTCAAGACCTTCGGTTCAGGATGAGAAAATTCTCTGAGGTATAGAATAAGTTCTATACCTTGGTTCTCTGTACCTCGGCTTAGAATACTGTAACGATTCCTATCAATGGCACTGAATGGGCCATAACTGTAACGGTTATGGTTATAGGCTCGCTATATCGAGCAGATACGTCCGATCAAATGATTCCTAAGCGTATACACACGTGTGCTGATACTTTACACATGTATAACCTTTGGCCAGGTGTAAGTAGAAGACGTGGATAGGTATACACGTGAGCTTATATACTTATATATATATAGTCTGCGAATCAATGGGATTCCTTTACACCCTTCGTCGGCGATCAAAGCTTACGACAAGCGAGTGTGGAAGCGTGGATGCGAAGCGGAACTGACATCTCGGTATAAGATAAAAATAAGGTTGAGAAAAAATTCTGGAAGTAGGTGTGAAGAACTATATACCTATGGCAAGAGGGTGTCTCAAGACCTCGTTCAAGACAAGGGGTCAAGGTGTGTCTGAAAAAAAGTAAAATTCTCACTAATTGTAAGCAAAATGCCACCCGCAGCCGCAGACATCTTTCCTCAAAACGCGCAAAATTCTATCAACATCAGGAAACGAATCATATTGTATTTTGAAAAATACTCCAAATGGGATGAGTTTGGGGAGGATATGGATGACATTGTGAAAAAGTGATCGAATCTTTCTGGTTTTGTGATGGAAAATTACCGGAAACATTTCTAGATTATTGAACATGGGATTTCTTCGTTTTTTTTTTTTTGTAATTGGCATTGGAGCATTCGCCTGTGAAGTCTTGGTCTCTAGTTTCTAAATGAAAAAGCTCGATGAAATGGGAAAATTGACGTCAAAAGTGGCATGGGCATGTATGTAGGTATAGAGTATCGGAGGATTTGGGGCGTAAAGAATTGGAGCTTTTGAACTACGGTATACTTGGCTGCGCACATCTTGGTAACTTGTCTTATCTTTTTATTTTTATTTTTATTTTTTCTAGCAATTGACTGGCTTCGCGGAGTGGAATGAAGGGTGTCTGTCGTCTCATAGAGATGGACGATGGATCGTCTGGAGCTAGCCTAGAGTTGATTTAAATAGGTTACGTAATTAAGCTTAGAGACCCTACGCGAGCATTTAGCTCGAACAGGATCAGCAATTTCCGATCGACCCTCGTCTATCTCGTTGTTTTCTTTCCTGTTCCTGTCCATCCCCACGATCGTGGCTGAGGTTAGATTGAATTAAACTCGTCCGGAAATGAACCCCGCATTATATACGTCTCGGACTGCTTGACCGTCGTCAAAAAGAAAAGTAGAAAAGAAAAAGAAGGGAGAAAAAAAAAAAAATGTCCTGGATCAAGGCCCACCGTCAATTCCTTTTGATTTCCCATCGCTGCTGATCTCTCTCTCTCTCTATATATGTATGTATGAATGTAAACCCATCTATTTATGAGGGAGTGGGAGTATATCCACGTGTATAACGTATCCCAGAAACCGTAACCTTTTCATCTCGATTATATCCTCTATAGGCTGAAAGTTCTGCGGCTTAGAGATAGGTCACCAGGGTTGATAAAAACCCGGAATCGGGCTTCCATCGGTTTCAAAAGGTTGCGCAGTGGGAAAAGGTTGTAGCAGTATAACCAAAGCGCACTGTTCTCATGGGTTTGATCGATTCGATGGTAGGTACTAGTTTTCAGCGACTCCTGCAAATGAGTTGTTGATTACTTAAGTGTACCCTTCATCTTCTACCTATAGGAGACGTGGCTCTTGCGGTTGCTCGTTTAAAAGCAGATTTGCCATTCTCCTAATAACACTAGACGTATTTTTACCCCTCATACTTCCGTATTGGCAATTTGAGTAATCGAGCTTATTCAGTCCACCTTTATGTCACATACGTGGACTGGAGAGGATCTTTCGTTCCTTATTCTCACAACTTTCGTGTGTTTTGCTTTACTGGGGGCACATATGAGTTTCTCATTCATCTTGTGAAGTTATTCTTGAATAGCTGTATCTTCTGTATTAACAATAGATCTATCACGCGGTTTGAGGTATGGCAACAGAAGAAGATATAGTTTAACGAAGAAGATGTCATAGACTGCTGTGACTCAAACCGTTACCCAGCTATGCCACTTCTAACTGATATTTTCATTCCAATCGTGATTGTAAATGCAGAGTTTCAGATGATTGGATGAAATTTTCAGTAGATGCTCACCAAATTCACGACTACAATGCTATACATCGGCTTTTTGACATCTCTCTTATTTTGAAAGAAATTAATCTCCCCCTGAAGAAAGAAAACTTCATTTCCAGCTTTTTCTTCAGTAGGCAGTAGCACAAGAAAGAATAAAGATCAAAGTAGTAGAGTTTAGAACATTGCAAAACTGCTCCGTGATGCAAAAAGAGCGTTTCTGTTGATTCCAAATGTAGCCGAAAATTTGCATTCAGACAATCATGCTCCAATATGCAGCTGAAATCGTGGTCAGAGTAAAAAATGTACAAGTTAAGTAGAACTAGAACAACTCAGTAACGGTTCTATAGACGCGGAAATCTATGACACCTCATATTCTTCATTGAATGATCCTCGATCATCACTTCCAACTATGAAAGGTCCGTTTTCTGACACATGGATTATAGCTACTGGCAAATCCCTTTCAGGATGATCTGATGTGCGCCCCCTTGATCAGCGTGAATGTAATCGATGGTAATTTCTGGGATATTGTGACGTTGATCTTCGTAGCGTTATCTTGAAATGTTCTGCATTGTCAGCTCTTTGTTCTTTGGGCTTTTCGCGGTGGTTGTTGGGTCAGTTCACAACTAAGATTGGAGCTTTTGTTTGAATTTTGGGGTGCGTTAAGGCTGACGAAACAGCCCAGAGTCTACTGACGCGGTTGATAGAAGAAAAGCGTGACCTAGCTACAAAGACTAAAGTGGATTCGACTGCGAGAAGAAAGATAACGGCGAAAAAGACTTCTGTGGAATCTGGCGATTTTCGATTTTGACTTCTATTTGAAAAAGTGTATACTGACACAAGAGATGTTTCGATTTTATGAGATCTTCAAGAGAGGGATGATGTGGAAATTCATTTTTCACAAACGGCATCAAAGAAGATCACTTGAGCATTTTTACCGAAGCTCTCTGGGTACGTAGCCATAATACCGATATCGCCCGATGCATAAAACATTTAATCAAAAGATTGGAACCCCGGGTATAATAATCTGGTGAAGAACCAAACCAGCTTCTGGCATCAGACGACAACGGAAACGAGCTCGAAAACTCATCTCCGTATGCTAATTGGCCAATAAGTCGATCTTTGCGACTTAGTTTTCGAGTCTTCACTCTTATCTCGTCTACAGTCTGGCATAAGACTACCTCGATACATACCTGCTCGACGTCTCGACGTCAATTCTAAAGTTGAGTTACCAACTGGAGAATGACTTGCAACAAGTTGGACAATTTTCTCTTCCTCATTACATGCAAGGATGATTATCATTACCCATTTCGAGACCAGGAATTCGAGTCTAATGACCAAGGGTCCGGATTTCTTTCTCCTTTCATCGTTTATCTTCATTAGATTTCGAACTGTTGAAATTGTGTAAAGACATGTATCCGTATCATGCAAAGTCGAAGAATATTTTGGTTAAAGTCATGGGTACGTAGCAAGTAACTCGGGGCTTGGCTTCGTTAGCTGCTTCGGCGTGGATGCAACGGCTAGCACTTTGTCTCTTCGTCCCTAAGTGCGCTTTGAAAGTACTTTTGCGGCTCTGGAACCGCCTACAAAGGGAATCTAGTGCAAGAACTCGCCCATGCGCTTGGTAAGGGTCGAGTGCGTCGAAAGTGCCACTATTGAGGTATTAGCCAGCAGACAGAGTTAACAAGAAGACGTTAAAAAAAAAACGAACGCAAAACGAACTACACGTTCCAAAGCAAATGACAAATTTGATAAAGTCGCCTTTTCTCATTTTGCCATTTTTTTTTAAATTTTATTCCTTTTTTGTAAAAGAAAACTCGATTTTTGTTTTTCTTCGCTATCATATTTCGCCAAAGAGATTAAAGACACCGAAAGCCGGTACAATTAAAATAAAGAAGAACAAAAAATGGAAAATAAATCACTCGCAGCTTGATTGATGAAAAAATTTCGAAAAGGGAGAATTAGAGAAAGAAGAAGGTAAAGTTTTTCAACGATTGTATCGCGGTTTTTTTCGAAATAGAACGACGTAATCAAAATTTCCGCCCGCAAACTGTTAACCGTGTTAAGAACTTTTGGGATCCTTTTCTCTCGTATATGTACATAGATACATCCCGTTGGGAGTAAACTGTGTTTTCCCTCCAAAAGCACAGGGAAATAAAAGCAAACATTTCTTCTAGGTCGTACGTACCTAGTTGGTTGGCACGAAGGATAAGAGAGGCGGTGATATCCGTGGTGAAGCCTCGGGAAAAGCTCTCGAAAGTTCACTAAGAAGAAGAAATAACTTTCCGTTTTCGCCAATTCGTATTCCGTACGTACTACGTCAACTCTCGGAGGCGATAAGTTAAGATTCCAAAGACCATTCCCCGATGATCTTGTCAGAAAATTTTCAATCGGAAATATATTTGATCGTCGGGAACGTAAAACCCTAATAACTTGACGAAGAGTTAAAGAAGGAAAAGAAAGGTAAGAAAATGAAAAAAAAAACAAAAAAAAAACCGCTCCTTCGAGTATCCACCAGCTTTTTACGTCACGGTGGTCTCTAAAAGTGGTCGGCTAAAATTCCTGGCAAAGTTGAAATGGCCGAGGTGAAAGACACAGCTTCTTCGTTTGATCCGCAGGCTCTCATCTCGTCTTTGGACAGTCTGTAGACTCCTTCCTTCCTTCACGAAATCAAGAGGAATCCTGAAATTCGATTGCGATACAGATATAAACAGGATATTCGGGGATTCGTTCGAAAACCAGTGGAAAGGACGTATGTATAATATGAAAGCGGGCAAGATGCTTCGTAATACGATTTAGAAAATTTCAGAAGATTTGGGACCGAATAAAAAAGTGGACTATTCTAGACACTACGAGCTTTCCAAATTTTTGTAACAAACACCGGATAATCACTCGACTCGAATATTTTTCTATTCCCCGTGTATCTTTTTCATCTATGAACGAAACTTATAGAACAGAAAGAAGGAATCGATCCGAACGTCAAAACAAGTTCTTCAGAATGAGCAGCGGGTGTTCGGTAGAAGTGAATTCCTGTGTCCCTTGACTCGTGGTCTAGCTGCTCTATTTATAAAAATAAGAAGATAAGAAAACTGTCCTTCGATGCTGATAAATATTTGGAGTACCTATCTCGCAAATAAAAATTTATTGCTTTCGGACCGTTGGCCACTGGCCAATCCAACGAACCTAGCGACACGCCGCTCCATGAAACCCTCACGGAGCATTTTCTACCTCTGCTTTTTCTTTTGCAGGGTTCAATATCTCGAAGCAGACTGTCTCCAGCATCGTTGACCTTAACAGGTTTACCTAATGGTCAAATTCGTCTAGTAAAAAACGGTAAACTATAAATTGGCAAAACGCGATTCCTTTGTTGGGTTATGTCGAATTAGTTGGTTTAATTTGAAAGAGGAATTTGCTACAAGGTGATTCAGTGCTCGATCTAAAGGAGCTCGGGATAAGGACGTGACTGTGTGAATTTACGAAATTACGGATAAACGGAGCAAAAGTAGAATTATATCGAGTGAGCCTTGCGTAATAGCGAGAATCCTATCCGGAACCGGTAAGTATAGCCAAGCTTAGAGGAAATTGCTTGGAATAAAACAGGTTTTACAAAATAAAGTGATTTCACTCAACATTTAGTCCGGCAAATCGTCTGTGAGCAGCTCCGACTCCTATATACCCAGATCGCTTGATACCCAAGACGAATGTTTCCCAGCATAACTGGCATCCTGCAAATTTCACTTCCTTGCGAATCCTGTCCGACAGGCCGCTTTTTGTTGTTTCCTTTACGCGAATAAATTTTGTCGAAAAATACAAACAACGCTGCAAATACAAATTTTCTGACTTTTGAACAAATTTCTCATATTAATTGTACGTTTCGTGCCTTAGGTTCTGGTCACAATGCTGATAACTTTTGTAAGACAATTTAGCGAGTACCTACGACTATCCCTCTTTGTTTTGAATCCTAACGATACCTGAAAGACTTTAGGACCCAATTATTGATACTTATATTTTTTCTCATTTTCTAATTGGGGATAAGAATTGTGAAAGTTTCCATTACACAAATCAGTTGCTAGAGACTCAGAGAATACGAAATAATTTTTTGATAATTTGAGAGCTCACGGATAAAAAGAAATCATTGAAAAATGTCAATAATTGGGACAGTGTCAGTAATTAGGACACTTACTACCTTATCTCGAAATTTCAATCCGTAGAGTATTCCAATGTTGATCGGTTATTCAGAAGTTTCGTATTTTCTGACCTATCTACTTTTGAAAATGCGTGCAATTGAAATCACATCCACCGCGTCTCCGAAACTAAAGTGATCAATATTTCAGTTTGAAATTTTTCAACGTTTGCAAGAGTTGAAATGTTATCGCGAAAAATTCAGCAGAGCTTTTACCTCTGACACCAAAAACCTGTGAACTGGAATCCGATATGTAAACATTTATACTGTTGGGCCAACAGTTTTAAAAGGTTAAAAATTTGCCAAAAACTGTTAAATATACACAGGTATATCATATAGGTACGTTGTCATTACTATTTCTAGCGGTGGGTATATACAGGCCTACCTACCGAGTAATAAATTGAATCGAAAACACCAGGGTGGTATAAATGTGTTATATGTATACCGGGCAAACACCGGGAGCACAAAATCGTCGGTTTGAAACGATTTAAAACCGCCCGTTTGTTCAAGCGGCTTTTGGTAGAATTTTTTATCCGCGATGGTAGGTAGGTACAAGTAGGTGTATGTATATAGAAACGCAAGGCTACAAGCACCGCGTGCTCGACTTTCATCAAAAATATGTAAAACCAGGCTCACGTGAAAAATACAGCTCCATTAAGCCCAACGTGTGTACTTATGCAGCAGGTACGTACAAACATACATATATATAGGTAGGTATAGGTATCTATCTACGTATAGATACACAGGGTATGTACGTATGTATCTCTATACATATCTGCTCACCAACCCCTCTCCAGGGGCTAATAATTTTCCATGTAATGCAGCAATAGCTCGCGCGATGCGGCTAGCCGATAATCGAATCGCTAGTAGATAATATTGTTATTAATGTCGTAGTTCTTGTTCCTTTTTCCGTATACGTATAGATATAATACGTAATACCTTCGATCCTGTACGTGCGGAGAGATGAATAAAGTTCCAGGGTGTTAAATTCACCGCTGGAACACATTCGAATATAGATTTATCAAGGGAACCAGCATGTCGCGGTTGGAAAAATTGAACTACCTCCACCATCGATTCATTCCTTCACCGAAATTCGTTTCCCTTTATTTTAAAACGCCAGCTGCTGCTCGAATTTCGACACATTGTTAGTTCCATGAATTGAGTACAAAAAATTAAAAGTGAACTCAATTTTTGGACCGAGCTGTTTGCCGATTAGTAAAAAAGAATGTTCAATTTTGTCTAAATCAACTGGTTTCTACGAAAACTTTTTCTAATTCGTTTTCTCCCCGAATTATCATGACGACACGTCTTCCAAACAATCTTGATCTGCAAAAAGCCAACGCCTTGAACCTAACCTAGCTAACATAAGAAATATGAATCTGGCTGGAATTCTATTCGTTTTTTCCAAACAGTAAAATACTTGACCATTTTCTGCCGTAGGGAAGCAATAATCTCCTGAGTTTCCTTTCGGTAGGTTGTATAGTTTGGAAGAAACTACGAATCGCGTTTTCGAGGTGATAACAAATGGTAAGTATATGGATTCCGATGGGAGTCTGTTCGAAATTTCATTGTTGCCAATTGTTGTCATCTCGAAAACGCGAATCGTACAGTCTCGATGACTACCCAACCGATTCGACTGAATCCTCCACAAACAAATTCATTTTTTTGGCAAAAAGTGGTTAAGTATGTCACTTTATCAGAAAAACTGATAGTGTTTCAGTTAAACTTGTGCTTTTTATGTTAGCTAGGTTAAGTTTGAAGTGATCTCTACTATATATTACCTTGACGATTTCGAAAAGTACGTGCTGCAGGTCTTTTCGAATGATAAAATTACAACTGTAACTCTGTGAAATGATTTCCTGTCAAGAAATGAATTGGATCTGAACTACGTTGAACTTTTGAGTTCGGTGTTAGTTAACCAAGTTGTGGCAGGTGATTCAAGCTCCCAAGATCCCAGCTATAAACGATTACCTTGTACAGGGTGTATAAAAATTATGTGTCAGCGCTTCAAGAGGTGATTCTCCAGATCGAGATCGGTGGAGCGCCCCAGCAATATACCCCCGCAAAATTGACTTTGACCCTGAAACTCAAGGTCAAAGTTTTTTGTAAGCTTAAAAAATTCTGACTGTCAGTAGTAATAAAAGTCTCTGAGGAACCATAGGTCGGAAATGAACTTTAGTTCCGCATTTTTCCCAACTTCATGATCATTTTTCGTGACGAAGGATCCATTTGTGACCCGTGGTCCCATTGACACTTTTTTCCCTCCCGGTGAGAAGATTTTTTTAAGCCAATAATAAAAATTTCCCATAAGTCTCAACAAGGTCTAGATGGATTTTGCGGGGACATTATGTTGGGGCGCTCCACCGATCTCGAGCTGGAGAATCATCCGGTGAAGTAGTGACGCATAATTTTTATACACCCTGTACTTGTTGGTGTACGAGAAACCCCTCCAGGAATATAATGTAGAACGAGGCGCATACAAAGCGGTGCTAATTTATTCCGCGGTAAGGATATTATTTGACCAGGTTCTCTGTGGCCTACAATGTCTTACATTTCCTCAAAATATGAGCGACCTGACCTGCCCAGCAGCAGGGTAACCGCAACTCCAGTTTCCCTCAAAATTTCTTCAGGGAACAGTCCAGGCTTTGGGTTAACCCGTATGGAAATTAATACTCCAGTGGTTACTCCAAAAATTGAGTTTCCCGAGTAATGATAATTACATCCTCGTCACGTAACGCGAATTTACCTACATTCCTATCATCATCCCTGGACTGGGAAGATATGTACATACGTGTATTTTCATTCTCGTTACATTCCCTTAGCTTCGTTTAGACCAAAATTTTATTTTCAGAGCCAGAGGCGAATCCTTATGTGTGCGGATATTTATCCAGGCAAAAATAATGTTTACTCGAGTTTTATCCGCATAAGAACAATTTTAACGAAATATATTGAAAACACCTTTTCCACGGTTTTTTTTTTTTTTTTTCAATTCGTATTTCAAAGAAGTTGGTAATTTGCTGATTTCTCACAATGCTCGAATAATGAAATGTATATGAAAATGAATATTTATGATACGACAATGCGAATTAAAACAACAACAACAAAAAAAAACACACACATACATAAAATAAAAATGAACGAAGCGAAGAGAACCAGATTCCCTCAATTTTCCTCAATTTTTCTTTTCCTCAAAAACAAAGATATCACATCTAAATATCGAGCCGTGTCGTTTGCAATGATACGCAATGCCCGAGGCATGCGAAACGCGGGAGAAGAGAGGCAGAATATTCCCGTGGATTATTATACTTTACCGTCTGAATTTATTCTGCGGATGGGATTAAAATTGGAGAAAACTTTTAAGACTCTGGCTTAGACACCAAAGGCTTGGTACCAAAAAGTATTATAATTAAGAGATCGAGTCTTGACAATCAAAAGGAAACGAGGGACCCACCGCGCCCGATGATCAACCTCTCGTAATTAAATATTTAATCAGAACTTCTTGTGGCTGCCGGAATCCGGAAGCAATTTTTATTACAATTTGCCACGGATCTCGAAAGTTGCGTAGCAACAATTTCTGGTCAATTATTAGTACCGTATCTATATATGTAACTCAGAAACTCCGAAGCCAAATTATTCAAGGGTTCTGAAAAATCTGTAATTATTGAATTTCGATTCCTTTTTCTGCGCCAATTATTTATACAGAAGAAATTGTTCTTTCAAATTGAACACTTGAGATTTTTTAGCCTGTTGAAAGACGGTGCGGAAAAGTCTCGTTATAAAAATAACAGGATCTGGCGTAATTTTTACAAGGATCTCAAATACTCGAGAATTTCATTCCAATCTTCTCGCACGGTCATACCTTTCGGTATAAATAGGAGGCTGGTTCAAAACCTAGCCTCGCAAAATGCCGAAATCTTTATTCTCCGGGTCAGACGAGCTCCTTTGGCCTCAGGCGTTGCGAAAGGAGATCCTCCGAGAATCGTATCTTGACCTGGACCAACCTCTTGACCACATATATGTATACGTATCTCTCGTACAATCGCTGGCACATAAACTGCACTGTTATACCGTCCGGTCCTTCCATTGAACAGGCTATAATTTATTAACATGCAACGCTCGCGCGTCAAATATCTTCCCACAGGGTGTTATAAGAGCTGAGTAACTACTTCGGGGTCCTTACATGGTCGTGGATGACTCACGAATAATGTATAAACGAGTACACGGTCGTTGAAAAATTATTGAAAATAATTTAACACCTAGACGCCAGGAATTTGATTGAAAGAAAAAAAAAATAAATAAATAAAAACGGGAAATACGCGAAAACAGCCTTTTCCACGGTACTTTTCGTTACTCTATGTATACAAAACCAATTGTTACCAAAAGTAAAAAGTAAATAAGACATCATCGGCAATTGGCTATAGCGAAAAGCTAAGTCCCATTTTTCTTCTCGTAGAAACAACATCGTCCAAGTTTAACAGGACATACATGGCAATTTTTCACGCCCCATATCGTAATAATTGTAGATTTTTTATTTTTTCATCCAATCATTTTCAAGATCACCGCGTGGGTTTGAACGCAGAAATTTTGAAAACGAAGTCTTTTTCTTTTTTTTCATCACTCGAATCTCAAAATCGCAACTTCGTCGTGATTTTTCGGTTCTCGTGATGAAAACTAATGCCCGTCACTTGTACGGAAAGGCTTTTGAACGAATCTCGTTACAGCCCGAGCCGAACTCTCGTTTCGCCAAAGAAGCCTATTCGTAGTCGTAACGAAATGTAGGTACTATTTTTTTCATACATGAACGGAAAGGCCGATTCTGCTACCAGTTTTGGGGGGCAAACAGTGGCTTTACCGACCGGCTGGGTGAAAAGTCTTTCCTCACGGGTAGAAAGTCTTTCTTCCTTGGCGACTGGGTGGAAAGTCTTTCTCCCCTAGGGAGTAAAGTCTTTTCTCCCAGTTTTCTCTGCCGTACCGACCATGCAGTGTGGCTCGGTCAGAACGTCACTGGCTACTTCCCAAAAGGGTATAAGCCGAAACACAACGGAGCTGAATGAATGGTCAGAACGTCACATAACCTAAAATGTAATCGCCGTCTAACCGCAGAATCGGCCTCCGTTCATGTATGAAAAAAAATAGCATGTGCATCACGGGAAGATAGGTAATTTCTTCCCTTGATGCACAATATACTATTTCGTTTGCATCAGAACAGCAGATAGGCTATCGATTGAAAGTAACAAATTACAATACATGGAATATTTTCCGGTAAAAGCAAATATTTGACAGTGGTAATTTAATTATTCATGCAGCCAATATACATTTTTCTGAAAACCTGTATTTTTGATATCGGAGGGTTGGAAACGAACGGATTCGTTGAAATTAGCAAAAATCATTATTATCTCCTTCGTTTTCTTCCCCTTACGTTGCCTAGGGCAAGTAGCCAATTTCTCGACCTGAATCAATACTGACTTATACTTATAAGTGCTTGAAAATGAATATGGAAAGATTCCTTGATTCGGGCCAAAAGTATAAGATTTCGTTTTGCGAAATAGGAGAATCTCGGGGGTTTCGAAAAGCAGAAAATTGGTGAAAACGGAACATAACATGCCCGTCTACACCGGAGCCACAGGTATTACAGTCTTATAGCCCTACCCAACGCGTTTGCTACATAGTTTATGGAGGGTTGTGTATCAAAATAATACCTCTAAACGCAATAACGTCACCGCATACAGCGTTGGGCCTTCCTGCTTACAGAATACGGTAGCCAATTTCGTGTGCGTAGCTAAGTGGGTGTTTGTACACTGTGTACTGTGTGTGATCTATATACACCTTCGTGAAGCCCACCGTCCAACACGTACATAAAAATAAGCGTCACATTTCCCCATAAAATATAAGGGAGAAAGTTGAGTAAGTTTGCATTAGCTGATGTAATTTTTTAACCCTTTATGAGTCGGTGTTTTTCTTCGTTAACCATATAACCCGCCATTTTTTAACCTTTTTCTTTTTCTTTTCTTTTCTTTTCTTTTTTTCAGGTCTAAGTAAACTCGGGTTTCTTTGCTCGTGAGCTTTTTCACAATCTCCATAAATCACACACAAGTCTTACACTTACTTATATTATACTACAATACAGAAAAACCTGCAGCATTTTCTTTCGCCTATAGACTTGGAAACAATTACATCTCTCAATATGAACATCGAAAACTTTTCGAAATTTATATACGTTCAGTGAAAAGTAACACTACGTCATCTCCGTTCATCTAAATCTAATCGATCCGTACCTACTTCGAGGTGGATTTCGCACCTCGAATACAAATGCGAATTCTTGAATAAGAAAGTTGCGTAATTAACGTCAGCGGTTTTTACGCAGCCGCAAACTGGAGCGTGGGCAGAAACTTGACTGTATATATATGTCGAGCGGAAACGAACTGAGGAAAAGAAACACCATTTGTTGTAAAGTATGTGAAAATCAATGTGCAGTACTTCCGACTCCATTTTATATACATGATATATATATATACAGATAGACTCGAGTCCATGCCAGTGCAGTTTTATGGAAATTATAGTCGCGACGTGAATATGGACTACTTTTTTACACCCTGAAGGTACTTCAGAGTTCAAAAACGAGCTGGATGGTGGTCGGTAGGAATTGTTTTAGAACAAATTTCCATAAAATTTGTCTCCAAAATTAGTATTCACCTGAGACACTGCCGCATTGACCGATAAAAATGAACGAAAATCAGAGACTATCATGCGCCGTATTTCCCTCCCACGCTACAACCCAGCTGGCCAAAAAAATGATTTATTTTACAAATGGGTGCTTCCTTGATCCCAATAAAACCGGGCAAAGAGAATGTATCATTTCTTCTAATCGAATAAGAAGTTTTTACGCGAGTTTAGCTTCTTTGACTTACAATGAGAACGTTTTTTTTTTTCGTTTTTGGATTTAAAAAATTAATCAAATAAATTCCTTCATCTCGGCGTGGCATACATAATTTATTATTTTTCGAATAAATACCGTACATTCTGTTGTTCCTAAAGGAAAAAAAACAAATTGCAAGAAGTAAATGGTTCCGAAAACAACCGAAATTTCTTTCAAAAATCCGATGTGATGTATGAAAGAGTTTCAGCAAGCATCCATAAAGAAATGATTCCCGCTTCAAAATTTTTTAACGTTTTTTTCGGAAAAAGCTTGAAAACCGCAAGAAGAAATCTCCCCACTCCGGCTGTAAGCTGGAAAATTTTGATATCCGACACACATGATCTTTTCAGCATTTTTTCGGAATCTTAATTTGTGTCGATCAATACACGAACGTTTTCAAAAATTCTAGACAATTCGAATCGAGTCGAAAAAATCTAAAAAGAAACAGAGTGACTTTCAAAGTAAGAACAACCGCATATAAAAAATCGCAAGTCTAATCCGAGACGTCAAGGGTCAGACCCAGGTCGAAGTATATGGTATAGAATGCCCCATATGTGTATACAACACCGGACTGTTCCGTAATCCATAATCTTGATCGTGGAACGCAAAACCTGTGGCGAAGTGACACCGATCCATAGTAAAAGCGAGTGAACGATATTCGATGACGGTGAAGCAGCGTGATGATGTTTTACACGGTATGTTACCCTGGATCTGGAATCGAGAAATTAGCTTCGCGACTAATTAGAAAGCGAATGAAATGCGGGGGAAAACGTGTCGTCTGAAACAGAGCGTGCGATTGTTCAGAACTGCAGACAATGAAAAGAAATGAATTTATTCAGCGCCTATTCATCTGCATGGCGATGGGTTAAACTCGCCTAGGTATACGTATGATGAACCGTTGTAATTCCTGGGCTATAGTATCGACGTAATTAGAATAATTATAGCTACGAATTAAGCACGAGAGATAACCGGATGACTGAAGACATAATATGAACCCAACGAATGTACAATTTTATCTCTGGCTAGTTATACTAGTCCGAGATAAAATGATTGCTGCTCACGTTATTATACTTCCCACTTCCAGGAAGAACCTGTACGATTTATCGACGCATTTGTCGGGTTTTGATAACCCCAAATTTACCTACTTGTCCCTCGGTTTTGGGAATAATTGGACAAATCCGGTATATCACGAAATTAAACTTCTGTGAATATTTCTTACCGGTAGATTTCAAAATCATCAATTGTTACGAACCGCTCAGAACAAAGGATCAATCATTTTTTAAATACGGTCTATACCTTTTTCCGAAATCTCAGAAATTGGTCAAAATCTGTTGAGATAACTTGAAATTTCTTAAAATCTTTTGAAATTCCTTGTAATCTTTTGAGAACATTCAGAAGATCTTTGAAATCTTTTGAATAATCGTTTGAAATCACTGGAATGCTCTGAAATCATCTGAAGTCTCTAAAATTTTTGAACTCTTACTCAATAACGTGAAATCATCTAAAAACATACAGAGATCATTGTAATTTTGAATTTTCTATGATCAGTTAAAATCTTTGGAACCTTTGGAAAAGTTTGAAATCATTAAAAATCATGTAAAGTCTTTTGAACATTGAGAAATAATTTGAAATATCCGAAATCTTTCAAAAATCCTGTGGAATCACTGGAAATCTGAAAAAAAAAATCAATTGAAGTCTTTGCGCACCAAATCTAATGAGTTATTGACCCCCCCTGGTACAAAATGTCAATAATGATGCCCGATGGCGGTATGTGGAATGAATATATCGCATTTTTTCAATGCGAAATGCATCGGTTATATTCCTTCGCTTTCGACTTGATTAGATTTGATCAGTAAAACTGAGACTGCCGTACAATGCATTTCCGTATTGTTCATGACGTAAGTCACTCGGTTGAATGAATGACGTAACTCTTTCGAATAATTCATCTGCCATGACGGGACGAGACCTCTCGAGAGATGCCTTAGTCATCAACCAGCGAGACGACACCTTCATTCGCAAACGGTTTATGCAAAATACACAGAAACAAGTCTCTGGTCATTTCATAAGCGAAATTTTTCTCTTATTTCTTTTTCTTTTTTTCTTCAGCGTTGTCCTTTGGCACGTGCGGTGACTCGTGCAGGCAATAATAAGAAACGTTAATAATTTTGAGTGGAAATATAATGAGACGCAGTGATTAATAAAAATGCTATGAACATTCCGTAAAAAATGCAAACCCGTGGATTTAAATTCGCAATACCATCTTGCCAGTAAACCTATATATATATATACCTTTACCTATGTAATATACATATATGTATATACATTTCGAGATGCAAACTCGTTTAGTGAGTCACTCGCGGCTGCAGCAGCGCAAGTAACACCCGCGCAAGATTCAAGCCTTATTGTCAGGACTAAAGTGCCTGACACGGTCTTACGCGATGTATATGAAGAGAGTGTAAACCTGTGTACATAGCAAGTATATCCAAGTTATAATATGACAGTGATCCTGTAGTGTCAGAGAACCTGCAGGTAGGTATACTTCTACCAACGGGAAAAAGAGACGTTTCTCATGCAAGACACGTCCTTGAAGCTAGCGTCGAGAATAGACTACTTCCTGCATATAAGCTTTAATTTATTAGCCATTCGCCACGCCATTATATGCCTGTTTTACTAATCTTCGATACACGATGCGACGTTGGCAGGATATTCGAATTTTTCTCAATATACTTTTTAAATCCGGACTACCGAATAGTCGCCAACTGCACAGATAAGTCGAGCGGATCAGCACGTCGAAGTGGCAAAAATTTGACATTTTGCACAATCGATTTACTTTTCACCCAAAATTTGGGTTTTTATTATTATAATATTCTCATTTCAAAATATACCTAAACCTATATGCCCGTTTCTAAATTGAGTGCGTGAAATTGAAAAATTGCGTTTTCTGGCCGAGTCAATCGCAAATGGGTGAAAAACAAATGTCTAATTTTTGTAAAATTGACCTTATGTCTTCTATGACAATTTTTCTAATCTAATTTCACTCGCTCGATTTATCACGGCACGTTTTCCAAACGATTTTCTTTCTAGTAAAATTGAATCGGACTAACTGTTCGTCTGAATTGAAAATGGGACGTTTTTAATACCGTAAGATTAGCTTGAGTATGAAAATAAGTTAATATTTGTCTATTTCATCTTTCCAATCGCAACATTCCTTCAATATGTCTAATTTGCAACGATCAGGTATGCGTCAACTCATCGTAATATGTTCAGGAAGATCGCGGACTTGGCTAACATACTTCGAAATTGAACAACATTTTTGTGAATTTTTATTGCAAAATTTTGAGTAGATATAAATTCTGGAAAAAGCAATAGTTTTTTTTTTTTTGGTACTGCAGGTAATATTCAAAGGCATGTATCTCGGTGGCTTGAAATCGTATAGCGATATATAAGATTCGAATGCGATAGAAACTGCAGCTTTTCAACTGCACTTTTATATGGAGACGGTAGCAATTGAATCCCATTTCCTCGAGTGCGAAGTTTCCCTCAAACACCGTTTTTTTTCTGAAATTTATTCATGTTCTGTGATCAAATTTTGGAATTTCCAGATTTTTGAAGATCCTTTTTTTGCTTGTAGATCTCGGAATGACCTCATTCGATTGGATCAAGATATTCGAAAATCACGTTCTTCTCTAGTATTTTTTGTTTAAACGCAATTCAACGCGCAGTTCTGTAAATTACAGCGTAACCGTTCACGTTGAGGTTATTGATTGCGAGTTTGATTAGATCTTGAGCTCGCGAAATATCGGATGTTTGCCAGATTTCGTATATGTATGTACGTGCATCTGGAAATAGAGAATTTAAATTGTGTATAAATAAAGCGTTCTGTTTTGCTCTGCGAGTTGAATTTGCGTCGTAATTGTTGCGGTAGAGAAATTGACAGTGAGACTAAACAGATGTGTCTGAAAATTTGACCTTCGAATTTTATACAGATAGAGATCGCGTATGTTTTCGTCGTGGACCCCGGACATCGATACCTACATGCCGTCGCACACATCCGTACATCGACAGGCAATCCTTATTTTCTTCGTATTCCCGAGGTTTTCGATCTTCGTGGAATTTCTCCATCATCTCTACTCATACGTGAAAAATTTCTTTTCGCAAACAACCGGAGGAACTATAAACCAGTTTCGAGAAAAATACGCTTTTTTGAATACATTACAGGCATTTGCGGTATACGGGATATTCAAAGTCTTGACTTCTGACGTACGTAGACGTATGACTATAATATCAATGATTAGGAATGTGAAAAGAAATTTGTCACGCATACTGCAGGTACAGATTTTTTTTTCACGTACAAATCTCACGGTCCAAGTAGGCAGCAAGATCGTATACGAGACTCGATCGGATCTGTATTCCTAGCTCTGAAGAGAACATTTAATTATACGGATTTCTACAAAGTTCAGGGAGAATTGGATATTTTCATAATTTTCTACATGAATCTGCAAATTTTTTCAGTTTCCTTAGGATAAATGATAGCTTTGCAATTTTTCATGGAAACTACGAAAACGGGCAATTTTTTTACACGAAACATTTTCAAGCGTTCCAATTTTCCTGAAAATACAGACTTTTTGAAGTTTTCTGTATAGAATGTTGTAGTGGTGCTAAGAAACTCTTCAGTAAGGTAGAAAAATTAACTACAGAGAAGGAATTCTGACGAAACACCGTAACTTCGTACAAAAAACTACGGGAAGTCTGAATTCTCAAAGAAATTGAAACGTTTCACAGTCATTCGTATAAGGAATTACAATTTCCCATAAGCTCTCGAAAAATTCTCACCAAAGTTGGTTATTTTTATCCAGAAAAAACACTGCATTTGAATGAACTGCTAGAGGTCACAAATCACATCCTACTGGCAAGTACAAGTCCTTTTGATATAATATTATTATATTGATATTTGAATTCCTTGTATAATCTTTTTAGCTGTAACTTCATCTGGAATATCAATATAATAATAATATCAAAAGGACTTGTACTTGGCGAAAGGTTTTTGCACCAGAGGTGCTTTTTGGGGTTTCTTATATTGTACAGAGAAAAGGCAAACAGCCAGCAATAAGAAATGATGAAGATTAGAAGTATATAACGGATTACGGACAACATACTTACAAATATCTATATCTATGTAAACAAGGGATGAATGGAACCGACTCATACATCAACGGTCAACGATTCACTTATTCATTAATTTCTTTATTTTTTCGTTCACCCAGCATTCGTATATCTATTTACACATATATGCGTCCTCAGATACGAAGTAACGTACCTTATATGGTGGTGTGCACGGTGGGGCTAAGGGAGTATGGGGTAAAGGTATGAAGGTATATTTTTGTTTTCTTCTTTTTACCTTCTATTTATTCACTTTTTCTTTTCTCTTTCTTTCTTTCTCTTCTTTCAAGTACACACCTAAAAATTCAAGCGTCCATTCCGAGGGAATAAGAAGGGTGCCTTTCACCGACAACCCCTCTGCGCCCATACAGCCTCAGGGGGGGATTAAAATTATAATTTTTTCGACTACGGCCATTTAGTCCGCGAGGTTAAAGATCCACGTAGTACATACAGATATACATACCCAGGTATACATATTATATACATATACCTATATACATATATTATAAATAGTATACAGCTACACCTATTCATATACATATATGTACACCAAAGTCCAGTCCTGCAGCAGTCATCGTGCGTGGACAAAACTGGTAATGACAATAAACTATATAGGAAATAACAACCTGAGAATAAACATATATATGTATATATATATGTATAGAAGAGGACCAGTTTAACGCGGATTGATTTATGATTTTTTTATGAAAACATCACCCTTGTGCGGTTTTATTGGAAGGGAATGAGAGAGGAGAAGGGGGAGTCGTTAAATTGTAAGACTAGCCAAGGGTAGCGAGAGATAGAAACAAACGATCGTTAATTCTTCCTCCCGAACAAGAATAATCTCATATTACACCTCTCCTCCTCCTAGTCTAACCGTATCACGTTTCAATTTTCGTCTATCGCGTTCACTATAACAATTTTACGTATATTACAACGACGCGGCATCATGATGAACTAGAGGTAAAAATTAGATATGCTTTAACTAAACTATACGTATCTGTATACGACATTTGGATAAATTCAAAGCTTCAAGTTAGCGGAAACCGTAACTCCAATATCAGAAAAAATTGTAATTCTTGCTAATTGTATGAGTTTCGATGATTTCATTTAGCTAAGTATGTTTAATAAACCGTTGGGGTGATCAACGTCTCAAAGATCAAATTTCAAACAATTAAAGCTGACGTGTTGCCTACTCAATAATATACTGTATACACTGCAGCAGACACTAAGATATCCGAAGAGAAAAACTAATAGATCCGTAAAGTATTTAGAAACAATAATTTCACTTTTCTTCGAAAGAACCAAACCTGAAACGAAAGACGAATTGTAATGAATGAATGAAAAAAGAAAAGAAGAAAAAAAAAAGAATCAAGAAAACGCATCTGTAGCTTGAGAACCACTGCAGGCCAGCTGAGCCCCGGGCGTAGGCGGATGAGTGTCGGAGGAGAAGCTATGCCTATGCAGCGCGGCGTTGGCTTGACTAGGGAGCAAAGGGGGGGGGGGGGGGGGGGGGGGATAAAAGCGCGAGAGGGGAATCAGTCGCGTTGGTGGGGGGAGTAAACACGCCGGCGCCTCAGTCGAGCCGCGTTCGTCGCAGGGGTTACGTCGCGGTGCGTAATCTCGCGTTGTTACTAACCGATTCGAAAGGGGAGAAAAAAAAGGGAAAATAATACGTACGCGCACATGAGTAAATATTCAACCGTAGTAATAGAATTTGTTGAATTAAAAATATACATAGAAGAAGAAAAGCAACAAGAAGAACAGTAATAAGAAAAAACAAAAGTATCTGGAGAAATAAATTCGCTTATTTTTGTTTTTTTTATTTATCTTCTTGCTCTTGTTATTATTATTATCGGGTGTTTAGTTTGACGTTTATTCTTCGAATTTGGAGCATCGGATGGAACAGTTTGTGACGATGAATCTTTGAGGAAGGAGTATTGGTTATGTTCGAAGGATTTTAAAACTATATACCAAGAGGATAAAATAGAAAAAGGGATACAGAAATGTAAACGTATCGCTTATTCGAAGAAACGACGACGACGTTCGTACTGTAACGAAAGTGAATTTGTGATTGAGTTTTAAACCCAAGCGAGCGTCAATTCCGCAGAGAATTACGATCGCGTATAGAAATTTTTCTATTGTTAATTTTGTAATTTTGTGTTCTACAGTTTATCAGTTGTTCAGTTGTTCAGTTTCCTTCCGTATATGTATAATATACTTATATACAAGTGAATGGGAGTTTTATGACCTTCGCACGGAACAAAGACTCTACAGAGCAGCGTTTTATCGATTCAGCTCTATCTCTACCTAATGTGAGTTCAATTATTCAAATCTAAGTTATATACCTATATGTATACATAGAAATATATAGATATAAATACATGTACATTATGTACTTGTCTTTTTACTCCGCCACTATTATCGTTTCACCACCAAATCACCTCATTTTCACTCATCGTCGCTCATTACTTCCCGTAACAAGTTAGTTTTTTGTTTTTCACTTGCTATACATCGATTTGTTTTTGTTTTTTTATTGTTGTTGGTTTTTTTTCTTAATTTTTTTCTTATTCATTCGGATAACGTTTCACAGAGATAATGTGATAATGATATACATACACGTATGTACGTGAGATTTGTGAAAACATTATATTCATATTTTTTGTTTGCACGTATTGAATCTGAATCGATCCTGTATATATATACATATATATATATGAATGCGCAATGAATCCCTTATTTATTTATTTGTTAATATTTTAAAAAAATTCATTTTCTGTGATTTCTTATTCTCTTCTTGTCAGGAAAGCGAATGATAGTACGTATGTACATATAACATCGTTGTATTATCTATCATATCTACAGTCAGGATTCTTTTTTTATCGATATATGTGTTTTATTATTGAACCGCTTCTTCTATATCATCGCAATCGGTCAAGTTTCTTTGCCGTATAAATATTTTACCGATGATCACGCGTTATTAGTACACACATATATACCTACCTATATCGTACGATAAAAATGCATAGCGATCATCGCGTCTCCCCTACACTTAGGTACATACGCGTATTCCTATATATTCCTATGTATTTATTACAGGTGTGTATGTATATCACCGGCGTATCTATGTAGGTATACATGGACATATCAACTATCTCATTGTCATAGATATGTATACAATAATTTGTCATATACGACTTGCTAGGGCAAGGGTAGCGTTTACAATATACATATATGTATGTATATGTATACCAATATATATATGTATATACTATAATACAGTATATATATACATATATATATATCATACGTATACCTAGAAACAACAAAGAACCGTATAGATACATATATACACCACCAGACCAACGCGTCTGTCTAATCGTCAAGCGGAACGAGTTTCCCCATGCGTTGCAAACGGATCGAGAGATAGAAAAAGAGAGAGAGAGAGAGATGGAGGGAGCGAGACGATCGGCCATTTGATTTTTTTTTAATTTTCAATTTTTTAATTTTTTCTAACCCACATCTACATATTAATTAAGTTATGTTCATACCACGTTTGAGAATTCATGTTACAGTGAAGAAAAGAGAAATTGATTTCAAATCGTAGAAATATTTATAGATACATAGACTATATCGTCTATAGATGATCTTATTAATTGAAATGGAACCCTTCTTAATATTCAAGTTTGATGAATTTCTATACTTTTATGATCGTTTATATAATTATGCTTCATAATTGCGTTTATATACGTATCATGAAACGACGTAATAACGAAACGAAGGGAATAGACCCAAAAAAAAACAAAAAAACTGGCAAAATGAAGAGAGAAATTGGAGAAACACTATAGGAGCATAGAGAAAGAAGAAGAAATCAAGACTGATCTCTATTTTAGACCGATTCTCACTTTTCTATACACCCCGATCGATATATCGCGATACAGTGCATTCTTATACCAAACGTTCCTGTTTGAACAAAATTTGAGAAAAAAAAAACAAAAAAAAAAAAAAGAATTCATACCGTGGTTATCCGAGCGCCCGAAATTCGTGAATATCCGCAACTCTTGACGCCAAACTGCATGACCTTCGATGTTTCATCTATATTTAAAACTCCATAGATTATACTTTTAGTGGATTTATAAATCGTTGCGAATCTTGTATCTTTTCCCTTTAAACCATAATGTTCGGAACTTTAGGTATATACGTACAATACGAATATAATATAGAAAAGAATCGATTGAAGTGTCTCGATGCAGGAATAGTGAAACTATGTATACCTACTATATGTGATACGTATAGCATGCCATATCCAACCAACTGCAACAGTCATTGATAAACCAGCTGCAATCGACATGTGCACAAATTCAATTGCACATACAATCATATGTATGTAATATCTCGTATATGTATGTAGAACCAATGCCACTCGAGCTGCTATAATGCTCGTCAAGAGAGTGCAAGAGAGAGAGAGAGAGAGAGAGAGAGAGTGACCACTGCAGTCGTCTGTGACAGTATGACAGAATAATGCTTGACCCATACCCTGCGGGGCCAGCGTAGTGTAGAATGTAGTGTGTAGTGTGTAGTGTGTGGCGTGTAGGGTAGGGTGCCGAGGAGACCGAGACTTCTGCAGACAGGTAGTGACGTCACTAAACGGACAACTGCTCCTGCTGCTTATGCTTCCGAGAGCTATGCTCTCTCTCTCTTTCTCTCACACACAATCAGTATACACTACTAACGACTATCGGTTACTGCACGCTATATTATTCGTCCTCTAGTCTCTGTGTCTCGTGTTGCGTTGTGTAGTTGGGAATCTACGCGTGGTAGGATCGAAGTTCCAAATTTCACAAGTCCCGAACGGTTGAAAGTCTGAATTTATTTGAGACGCGATTCTGAGTTTCTAGAAACGTCAAAGTTCAGAACTTGCAAATTCCGGAAGGTCGAAATGCAACCAGCTCAAAGACCCAAAAGTTCAAAACTCAGAAAGTCCAAAAATCCGCTAATTTAAAGGAAGCTTATAACAAATCTATTACTTAAACAGTTCCATAAGTGAATTCCGAGATTCGGAGTCTTGGCTTTTCGGATCTTTATATAGCTTTCGGAATTTTGAACGTACGGTGTTTTTCCAGTCCGCCAAGTTCTCCAAATTGCAGGGCTCCCACTTGCTCACTTTTCTTACAAATCTCACTTCTTTCTCAAAAACTCACTTTTCTCACTTATTTGACGGTAATATCAGTAATTTTTTTATATTCCATAATATTTAATTCGGAAATGTTCAAAAAATTGCAAATCCTCTTTTCTCACTTTTTCTAACTAATTAGTCAAGTGGGAACCCTGAAATTGTCTACGTAGACTTTCGGGAAAATAATCTTTCTAAAAACTCTAAATCGGTATTCGTAGAAAAATTCAGAATTTTCACCTTTCGCAGCTTTTGACATTAAGAATTTCAATCCCACCCCATCTGCGCAAAGCAGGTATATACAGGGTGTAACAAAACTCGCGGACCCTCTGTGCATGCGATCTTTCTAAAACTGATCTCTGATTGGCGCGTCCTTGTCGGTTCTGCAGGCTTATTGTTGTTATTATTATTATTATCATCATTATTTTGGGTTCAATTAGATGCAGTTGAAATAAAGTTGAAAGTTTCGTGAAGGAATTTTTTGATAAAAATTCACTATTCCATGACTGGAAATGTTTTCAGGGTTGGCAAAAAATAATTGACGAGGTATAGACGTGCTTTAGTCACTTTGAAAAATTATGCACTTGTATGTAATATAAAATAATATTAAATATTTTGGTATTTTTGATCAGTTCAGGTCACGGAATAAAGAATTTCTCTTCCAATCCGTTTGATACGTTGTCATTACGAACTTGAATATCTTTCATGGTCTAATGTATATAGCTCATCTACACATATAGCTATAGGGTATGAGACGTGCGTGTTGGGCAAAATTCATTCTCAATGATGCTGAATCATACACAAGTTATGGATAATTCTTGAGTTTGTTAGGAAATCTGTTCTAGGATCAGTTCATTGTCAGATTAGTCAGTACAAAACCGCAGGTGTGCTTTGGACGTAGGATTGCGGCGCGTACTGCAGGACCCCGAGGCAAGAAGAAGAGAAACGAAGAAGAAGAAGAAGAAGAAGAAGAAGAAGAAAGGAAAAGAAGAGAATAAAAAATGAAGGTGGTTTAGTATATGGTCTAGCGGGATTCTCCTCGACCACCGGTGACCAATTGACCAGGAATGCGTTTGGAGATTCGAAAACCCTGTTACTTTTTATTCATTTTCATTTTCTCGCGTTCAAACTCTCGCTGAACTCGCCTCGATTTCGCATTATAGCTGATTGTGGGTTGTGTAAAATAATACACACCGCATGCATGTGCGAAATATGTATGATCGGAATTTTTATTCATTTTCGTTTAGCTTCTAATTATTCCTCATTCTTAGTCGTACAACTCATTTCGCAATCGATAACATAATCGTTCGGAAAATATCACGTGAGTAATGTCATTCTGTTTCAGATGAGGTTATAAGATTTAGAAAATGATGCATAGAATACAATCGGGAATTTGATACCTGGAACATATTTAGAGCCATTTTCATTGGAAAATATAGAAAAATTATATGGGCCTGAAGTTCCAAACGTTCATTTGAACGAAAGTTTCATAAAAGTCTTATATTGCGATTATTCAACAATTCAAAATTAATTTTCGAAATTGAACTCTGCAACTGACCCTCCATTTTTCACATGTTCGAAATCTGTAGCTATGATTTTCGTGGATTCAAGATCGTGGTGGTGAAGCCTACTTTTCCGAATTTTCGTTCAAACGAACATTCGGAACTTCAAGAAAATGAAAACTTGTCGATTTAGTCAATAGTCGATTTATATTTCCAAAAATACTTTGAAAAAATCGATAAATTTTTCTTGATAATGCTTTTTTTCTTGTTAACGTTACGAATTCCAACCACATAAGTATAATACCGAACGCCGATAAATTGCGATAAAAATACATACATTCATTGATACCCGACTTCGTGTGAAGAATGTACAAATTATACAGGTGATTATCACTTAAAGCTCGGGTTTTCATATCTTGTGTTTTTTCTGTAATGTATTATACCTATGCGTGTAGCGAATTTAAGGATTCTATTTTTATCCCCGTAATGTATTTCCAGTTTTGAAATAAGATAGGATATGGTTCACTTACGTCAGTGTATATATGTCTATGTATATACTATACGGGAATTGGCAGGAGGGGGAGTGAGAATTGAAATTGAATTATCGATGGACGAGCGAAAAGTGTGTCGCGGGTCGTTGGCAGGTGACAGTGACTAACCGCTTCGGGAGCATTTCCAGCATCACGACACCCTAGGGAACCTGAGCAATATTTGGTCCGAATCGATGCGAATGCTTTAACGCGTCTCGTATACTAGTGATCATCTCTTCTTACACGTAACCTGCGAACGATATTTTTGTTCTCCCTTTATAATCTCGAAATTTTCCTATCCTTCAGGTTAATAGCCTCTCTTGATGTTGTCTTTGGAACGGGAAGTCTGTACACTCGTTATAAATGATGATTCTTTCGTCGTGATCATATTGTAAAATATCATTTAATGACATAGAGTAGAAATTATCCGATTTCGATAATCCAGCGTGAAAATCTTTTGATCGCGGCTGAAAATCAGCGGAAATAGCTGAAAATCCTTCTGGAGTAGAAAAAAAATATATTGATTAATTGTTCAATTCCATTTTTGTATAAGGATATTCTAAATTTTCGACAAATTAGAGCTTTTCGGAGTGACTTTTTTCGTACGTTTGATCAAAAAAATTGACACCAATTTCTTCAAACCTTATATTTATAGTTTAGAAAATAGTTTGTACGTTGGAAATTGAATTGTTGGGAAATTTTCGTTGATTAGATATTGTTTCTATTTTGTTTGCAATTTTCAAGAAATTATTGTGACTTTCCTACTCGTATATGTTAGGTTCCATAATTTGATGAATCGTGTCGCTAGAAAAAAATTCTTCTTTCAACACAGGCAGAAAAACACTGTGCCAGTAAATTATACAGAGTTCATTTTATAATCCTGTTTAACAGAAGACCCGACATACTTACGATTTGTAAGGATTTCTCAGACATGCGTATATAGTAACGCGAATAGCCAATTATACCTTCAATTGAAATATTTCATATACTTTTCAGAAAAAAATTGATAACCAAATGCAGGCAGATGAATGAATTATTGAATGAATGAATGAAACTTAGACAGTTACAATTTACCACCGATTTCTCTATTCCCTTGATTGAAAACTTCGCGTCTTTCTTGCACTTGTGCACATCATGGAACTATATGACATTATAGTTTTTCTCGTCTTATTTCTTTTTTACGATTCAATCTGCTAGATTGGACGATAGAAAATGATCGTTGAAACTTTTGATGATATACTTTATATACCTAGCCGGGCAGGGTAAAGAAAGAAAGTATATAATATAATATGTAAGAGAAAGAAGAGAAAGATAGAGAGATGTGGAGATGAGGTAGCTTATCTAGGGTACAGTAGCTTATATTTCATCATGATCTAAACTTCGAACGTTAGAATATACTATACGTAATATACTATATACTTTGTAAATTCACACATAAATACATACATGCATACATAGATATATGTATAGATATACACACCCAGTACATATGACGACGCGGGAGCGGTGTAGCGATTCGCTACATTAGTATTCCAGGGCACAGGACGCATTTGTCAATCAGGTAATTGGCCTGCAGTGACGTAATGTTGGTTACGCTCTATAGCAAACTTGGGAATGTTATTTAAACGGCGCTCAGTTATGCATAAAGGAAAACTAGAAAAGTCCTTTTAACTACCTACTGCAGCCTTGCATCAGATAATATGTACACATGTACTCTGATTCTATGATATAGAAATTTTCAACAAACTACAAAAAGCAACGAATCAATTATTTATATATCAACGTTGGGTAATTATATTTCAACAAGAATCAGAAGGGGTCCGGAATTGGAAGACACGCGTATTTGCATTTTTCGTTCAAATAAAAATTGTTTTGGCACGTATTGCCAGCCTGAGATGAATAAACGAAGAGAAACGCAAATTTTTATGATTCAAAGAAAAATGGGGAAAAAGTACGCCAATCCGGTTATAAGTATATGATTACGTTGCAGGTACCTATGTAGGTATGTATGTTTCACGATGGGCCAAGAAGGCTTGGCCGTTGTCGGCGCCTAATCGACTGGCAAATGTTGTTGTCGGTCCATTTTACCGATTGAATTCCACTGGATATATCGATTTTTCACTGCGGAGTTTGTCCGAGGTCTATTCGCACAAATTACCGCAATTTAGACGAAGAATATTTTTGGTTTTTTTGGTGGAAAACAAGCATTTATTATCCGGTTGTGCTAATGACCAGATTGGCAAGATCCATAACTAATTATCACCTATATTTCCTGGACCGGAAAGTATAAAGAAGTTATCTAGTCACAGAGAATTAATTGTTCTATAAGAACGGGAATTTAATTAATTTTACGGTTTCATATCTGCCATATTCTGAACTGTTCAATATCGATTTCGGATTCGTGCTTTCTGACCCGAAAAACCTGCGAGTACCCTGTCTTTTGTCCGGACCGTCCCATCTGTAGGAAATCTTAGTTTGCCGTATCGGTTTTCCCGTTTCGGAATTATTTCAAAATTTGAGAAGTCTGATACTAGATTTTGGTATTATTCTAGACCAACGAAAAAGCCAGGGTATCAATAGTTTCAAGGAATACATCGATTCGAGGAAAAAATTAATGATTTTCTCGTAGATGAAATTCTCAAACGATTAATGAGAAATTTTGATCAGATTCAAGGTTTGGCGTAAATCCTGTCGATTGAGACTGTAAAATCGTCAAAATCGCTTGATCGGTTTTTGAGACTGCATAATCGGTTGAAATTTCTTGCTTCAAAATTTTATTCTTTGAATCAATCGAAAACTACTCGACTGGGGTCAAATCCAAAATCTGGTCAGTTGCAGTTATGGAAAAACGCAACGATTGAGACAAAAACCACGAAAACCTGCCAATTCGTTCTCGATATAGTCGGATGAACAATTAATCAATTAAGCCTCAAAACATATGGAGATCTGGTGAAATTTGAACTTGTTAATCTTGCAGGCATTTAGAGCGGGAAATTAGAACAAATGTTTCCAAATAATCTTATTGTTAAACCTTGGCATAGCTAATACATCAATAGGGCTACGAGTCACAATCGACTCTCGATATCACAGACATTACCTGATCATGAGAGCCGTATTTGATCTGAAAATTTTCAAGTATTACACGTCACGAAAGTGTAATTCTGCACGTACATATAGCTCGGTCAGAAGTTGAGCATTTTGTAGTTCGATAAATTTCAGTGCATTTCATCTATTATTATTCAAAACTTGGAAACTTTACGGGTTCAGCTAGAATGTACATGACATTTATACGCACATTTGCATTCGCCATGAACGCATTTGTACCCTAGTAGGTATATCTGTGGACGTGCTATAATATACGATATCTATCGCAGTTCACAAATTCACGGTCCATTCACGTTTGGATCAGGACAGAGTTCATATTTTTTCATATACGTACATACATATGCGCTTTATTTGCTGATTGAGAGCTTCACACCCATTGGATGTATGTCATTCATTCATTCATTCATTCATTCATTCATTCATTCATTCATTCATCAATCAATCATCGTAATATACCTACGCCCACGATTATCTGAAGAGCTTTTATGTCGGATTAAAAAAGCACAACATACAATATGTGGGATTATATTACACGCCAACTTGACCAACCTGCGACTCCGACCATTATTCATTTGCTTGATTTTTTCTCAATTGTTGATAAAGAAGAATTTTAATTAGAATCCAAATTAAATTAATTGAAATTCTGTTAAAAATGGAGCAAAAATCAAGCCACAATCTGCTGTTCCTATAGACGTTTTTCATCCCCCATATATCCGTGTTTTTTGCTTAGAATATAGGTAGTAATTTTTTTTTTCGCACTTGCGGTAATTACATCGAGTAGGTATACGTGATATGTTATACATCGTAATCTTGTTCGTCGTCTGCTACAGCAATCAGAATCATCAGATCCTAGACCCAGTGTGAGAATGATATTTTTCTTGTGACCGTGTCCGGAATCCAGTCACAGTACGACGTATTCTGTGTGTAATTACGTTAACACCCGCGGCATAGAAATAATAATCTCGGATCAAACGACCCAACTTGATAAATGATCCTCGTTAGCAGCAAGTGTTTGGAGATCGTTATTACGTTGGTATAGGAAAAGGTAATTGTATCGGTTCTTTAATTGGCGGTTTTATAGACCTTTTTTCCGATAAACTGTACAACGATAGATGAATTTGTCACGCAGAGACTTAATTTCAGAAAGATTGGCTATAGGATTTATTTGATTCTTTATTTCCTCTAAAATAGACGTAGATATTGATCCCAAGAGAATCTCGATTCTCGACTCTAAACTCTATATTGGCCAGAAATTTGCCGGTAGATCATTTTGCCATAGAGAATTTCTTCTTCTCGAATAGCTCGGACTCTCGATTCTCCTCGACGACTCTCGACTCTTGTAACCCCCTTTTCTGAAAGCCAACTTTTACTGGGTTAATAGCTTTCGGGCTGATAAGAGACTGGGCGGATGCTATTTCTCTCCTATGCCATCTATTATCTGGAGGTATATCTCGACTTCGAGTGTTTGTATCTATACCTACCTACTTCGCCTGAAATCACTACACTCGTGGTATATCCAACGTTGCAATGGCTTTTGCTTCCAAACTAATATAACTTTCTTCACATACGCCTGTACCTGATGGGGTTACCTATATTCGAAATATTTATCATTGTCTGCTTTCTCATTTCTCAAAGAAAAGAATATGTCACTGAACATTGTATACTGTGCATATCGCGTTACTAATGCCATAAGGTCGTAAGCGCCAAAAACGCGATTTTAGTGCCAGAAGGTCGTATAATTTTTTTTTTTTTCTGTAATCGCTTTAGAATCGCCAATTACGAGTAAATCAATTGAAATTGGAAGATTCGAAAATTAAAAGCAGAAGGTCGTATGTGCCGGACACATACGACCCTCTCGCTTTAATTTCACGAAAAAATTGTAAAAGTTAAAGTCAGAAGGTCGTATCCGCCTTTTTTTTTTTTTTTTCGAATCGCCGTGAAATCGACGAAAACGCGTAGATCCATCGAAATTTCCGAAAAAAGACGATTTGGTCGGATACGACCTTCTGGCTTTAGTTTTCCACGTTTTTTCGCAAAGATAAAGCCAGAAGGTCGTATCCGCTGAAAAATTGTTTTTTTTCGGAAATTTCGATGGATCTTTCTTTCGTCGATTTTACGGCGATTTGAAGAGAAAAAAAAAAAAGGCGGATACGACCTTCTGGCTTTATCTTTGCGAAAAAACGTGGAAAACTAAAGCCAGAAGGTCGTATCCGACAAAATCGTCTTTTTTCGGAAATTTTGATGGATCTACGCGTTTCCGTCGATTTCACGGCGATTCGAAAAAAAAAAAAAAAAAGGCGGATACGACCTTCTGGCTTTAATTTTCACGATTTTTTCGCGAAACTAAAGCCATAAGATCGTATCCGACCAAAATTTTTTTTTTCTCATTTCCAGTGGATTTATCCGTTTTCATCGATTTCATGACGATTCCGAGAAAAACAAAAAAATATACGACCTTTTGGTTTTAATTGAACCAGAAGGTCGTATAATGTCGCTTACGACCTTATGGCATTAGTAACGCGATATGGCACATGTGGCGTTTCATGCCAAATCCATTATAAACTAACAATATTTAAATATCTGACGATCACAAATCTGATTCATATTATTGTATTTTCATTTACTTATTCATTTATTCATTTATTTTTTGATGATTCTTTCACCAAATGATTCTGAATGTTCAATAATTTATTTTGAATTTTAATTTGTGTTGAAAAAAAAAAATCTTATATCGGAATTGCGTTTTTCGTACGACGATGATCTGAAAATTCCTAAGTACAAAGGAAACACTGAGATATGAAAATGTGTAAAGAAGAAAAATGGTACATGTGTTTTAAATGTTGAAAAAATGAATATTATGATGAAAACCGTGGAACTGATTCGGGATATTGGGTCAGGGCTGGACGACCGCGCGTTGGTCGAGTTGGCACGGAATGTGCTGTATGTAATCCGAATTCCTGGGTATTTTATTTCTGTATACACGACTACGTCATTTAACTGTTATTCCTAATGTCATCTCTTCCTGGATTGCGTGTTCTTAGATTACCTCTTTCATTGGGGTACATGAAGTAGAGTAAAGATTTGATGTTATGTGACTACATATTGGAGAAGAAGCAGGAAACTATAGGCGCGAGTATGAAATAGCCAGTCGTCGTTATTCCCGCTTCTATATTCGTCGGAAATATTTAAAGCACAATAATTCTTGCCGCAGAATAAGCTGCGGTTTTACCTTTGCATGCCTCTTCTTATCATTCCGCACAGCTTAGAAACAGGCGTAGACGGCTGTAAGCTCCGCGTGGCTGAAACAAGAAATATCACGACCATAAGATCCTCGAAATATAGCAAATACCTCACGGAAGTTGAGCTACAATTCAATGATTAACCTAGAATTGTTGGTTACGAGAAAACGGTCATCCCGGTCATGCTAATATAAGCCTATCACATTTTTCGTATTTATACGCACTGTAGTGAGTAATCGATGATTCATTCATCAAGAAGAAGAAGAAGTAATATTTTACACTCATCGGTTAAGATTGCAACACAATCATTATTAGTATCATAGTCATACATTTTGAAGGAAACAAATTTCTGCAGAATTTTTACTTTTCTTTTTTTTTTTTTTTTATGTTTGTGGTACAGCAGAGAATATTTTACGACAATTCGTGCTTTCAACACCGCTTTAGCTATAAGTAGTCAACATGAATGATAATCGGTATACTTGATATATACATTTTTGCGTGACTAAGTTTTCGCTTTTTTCATAGTGGTGTGTGATTTTTATATAATATTGCCCCAAATATGTGAAAGTTTACTCAGCTCGGAGTGAAGATTTGCTTTTTTGAAGTGAAATTTTATCCTGTTTTTCCGACGTGGCAAGATTTCCTCTAACTAAAAATAATTTTAGATCATCGAAATCTATCGATCCGTTATTGATGTAATTGGTATCGTGAAGTATGAAATTCTTTTCACGGAATATCGTCAGTCATGGAATGAATGACAAACTGAAAATTACGTTTTTGCAGACCAAAAGATTTTTGACAACGATATCAAGTTTTGAATTATATAGTCAGAGACTTTTCCTCGCGGTTAAGGGGACAATCACCATATGAAATAGGGGTGGAATATGTCACTTTGATCGGATAAACACATCTTTCATACGGTAGAAACGATTCTTCACCTCAAGAAATCAACATTACCGTTCGAATTCCGATAAACTTAGATTTCTCTTATCGACATTTAACCCTTGTTGTTCATTACGTAAGTAAACACGAACCCGAAATGACGAAGAACAGAATCTATCAAGAAACTTGTATACTTCCATATTTCATGTAAAAAATTAGAAGCTTATATTGGTGCAATAATAGTGCGGGTATATAATGTTTCCATACATCTATGTATATTTGTGCGCCAGTTGCACTGCAGTGAGGAGAGAAAGCTTTCTATACACAACCACGGTCTCGGTCGGTATGTAGGTAATAATATCTTATTATTTATTGACACCTGACTTGTATGAGGCTAAATGCAGCAACTAGCAGCTATTCGCTTCGCCAGTTGTTCGCTCGCTTGGCACGTTTTATCGATATGTACCTACGTAGGCATATACATACATATGCGGGTACTTTTGACAAAAGTATTGTAAGTACCTACGTATGTAGGTATTAGGTACCTACCTCATACCCATAGGCTATGTGGCAGCTAGTATGAGGCCACATAAGTTAAGCGACCGACACACTACATTTCACTACAAACTCAACTTGCACGCCTCTTTGCTGCACGAACCGTCCATCCGGCTGCTGCAAGCCACAGTATTATACCTCTTACCGGATTTCGTTTACTACTCAAAGCTGTCGACATACGTCAAACCTAATGTTTGTTTCCTCAATCCATACGCATATGTGGCCTCAAAAATATCCCGGTTTTGTACAAGTTTCTTTTTTTTCTCTTTGGCTTGCTGATGCATACATACATATGAATTCCTATATACTGTCGTTCATTCATCCATACCTGACTTGTTCACTTATGTTTAATAAGTGACTTGTATCTTTTCCTATGGCCTGTTATGGGTTTGACTGTTGGGCTTTATATCTCAAATAAATAAATAAATAAATAAATAAATAAATAAATTTATACCCGTACAGAGGTATAATGTATGCGTGTAGTGTATATTGCCGCGATTTTATCCTTTTCTGTTATTACCTCACTATGAAAAAATCGAGTGGTTAATTTTGAAGCGCCACTTTGCACGAGGAATTTAGCGTACGTATGATAGTTATAGGTATACATTGGTTTAAATACTACAATATACACGATCGAGGCGGAAAACATCGCGGAGTTTATTTTTGGGAACCGTTGAATTTTGCGCTACATCGTCTAGGTATATGTATCGTAAATCATCGTATAGATCGCGGCTATCGTACCTAATTGCCCCGATGATCTAAATGTCTAAATTGTTTACTTATAGTTGACGTAGAAATCAACGAGAATCAAATGCCATCACGAATTTTTCACGGCTCGAAATAGCGTGGCATAGAATTGAAAAGTAAGGTACCTACTATATGCCCCTTTTTAAGCCTTAGACTATGTACATAGTTTTGGTAGTTGCGTTTTTTTCATAGGGATTGGTGAGTTTTTTCTATATGCTGTTGGTGACAAAATGACGGTTCTTCATAAGGAACCTACGAAAATCTTGACATTTTTTTTGAAATACCATGAAACGGTGAAATTTTCTTGTAAATTAGTGTACAAATGCGAAAGAGTGGGAATTTTTACCAGAGAGGTGCGAGATGATGAAACGCAGACCTAGAGTACAGAGAGGAATATTAAGTTCGTTTAACCGAATGGTTAAATATTTTTGAAAAATATTCAATTGGCAATTGATTTTAATGAAAGGTCATTTCACTCCGTTAATTAAATCTTCGTTTATAGGTATTTACGAGATTCGGCCGTGTATGAAAAAACTTACATCAGGTATGTTCTGCAATCGTGAATAAGATCGTGAAAAAATCACGCATGCTATAACGTTATGGACAGTGCGCACATGGTAAATACTATAATAAATATTTTCAAGGAAGCTATATTTCCCCATTTTTCCTCATCAGCACTTATTTTGTAAGAATTCGTCATCTCATTAGATCGGTTCAATAATAATTGGAGTAAAATTACAATTACACCTACTTGATCCTGAAATATTCCTGAAAATGTCTGAAAAGACAAGAAATATCTTGGGTAATGCGAAATAATTGCTTCGTGCAGTTAAGCATATGAATAATGAAAAGAATTGGTGAGAAGTGGGATGAGAATGAAAATGAGAGAAGAAAAATAAAAAGTGATAATTATTGACGTGTGAGAACAATGCGCTTGAGTGCAGTCAGTCAGTAGGTTTCTATCGTATGCATATACATATACCCGCAATGTGTGCTTGGCGTGTAGATTTCATATGAGCGCAGGTATGAACGCGGATGAAAAAGAAATCAGAGAAAGCAAACTTGAGAGTAAATGAGACAAGTCTAGAAAACTAATTAAACTACGATCTCGTGATCTTCTTCGGTAGCAAGAGTCTAAACTCTAAATAGCACGAGCAGTTTGCTGCACGCTGCAACGTTTACCTCTCGCCTTATGTAGCTTCATTCTTCCGTAGCTTTAGCTCTATGTCTCGAGTGGTACTATGCTGTACTGTTGCTGTTACTATTACTGCTACTGCTGTTACTGCTACTGCGACATTGCACTGGGCTGCAGCAGCCCAGGTCAAGAGATGTAAGGAGTGAGGGTTGCGCTCTTGCAAGAACTGGGTTAAACAAATAGTGGTTTCCTGGCTCTTTACTGATCTTGACGAGCTTCGCCAAGAATCACTGGTACCTATACCTCGAACAAAAAGTTTTACAAAAATTACGTATTATATGGACTATATGCTTTGGATGTATGTACACATATTGCGAGTTTCGTTAAATCATTATACCGCGTATGACTCAAACGCTGCATTCATGCATGGAAGGTGTGTATAATATCCCGAATTTCAGAGGCTGCGAAAGGTCGCGATTCCGAATTTTTTTACTATACTAGTGACTCACAGTTTTTAGATATAGGTTCAAAATTCCGAAAGCTATAAGCATCCGAAAGGCGAAATTTGCAAATTCTGAACTTGAACGTTTCTAGAAACGCAGAATCGCGTCGCAAATAAATTCGGAATTTTTACCGTTCGGAACTTTTGAAATTCGGAACGTCAATCCCGCCTCTGAAAAACCTTTGCGAGTGACATGATACAAATTTTTAGTTGAAAAGTACATTAATTCTAGTTTTTTTTAAATTACAGAGAAGTTGGACTTCATTAAAAATTTTCAATTTTCCTATACCGATGCGGAAATTAGTAGATATGTTGTATAAGTTCGAGAAATGTATAACCAAAATTAATCCATTTTTCATGTTGATATAATCGTCTGATTCGAAAACACGTATGATACACCAATTGGGGAACACGGGGTCGAAATACGGGTACCTAGTCATCAATCGAGTACTGAAAATGGATTTTTTTTTCTCTGCGTCGAGTTTTGAGCAAGTGAGTAAAAATGGAATGTTACATTTTACGGAAAATGGCCTACAAATCCTATGTGAAATGTTTTTTCCCTCTATTTCATATGTCCCGCTCTAAATTTATGACGATCGAATTTTCCAAACATTTTTCATCGTAGAAAAGTCGAATCAGGCCAACTGTGTACCCATGAATTAAAAATGAAACGATTTCGATTATGTGAAATGAACTCTAGATTTCGAACTACATACATTATTACTTCTCATACCCTCTTTCTTTCAACTCCTCCAATCACAGTAGTACATATGAATGAATGAAATTCATGCTATTGAAAATTGAGGTATAATTATGAGAAATCTGTATAAAAATCGATCATCGTATACTCGACACATTGAAAATCTGAGTTATTGACTCATCGTTGAAGTTATACAGTTCAATACCCTTGTGAATTACCTAAATAATCTTCATGATGGTTGAATTCTCGCTCTTATTTACCCTCGTATTTATACGAGGATGTTACTTCCGGTGGTTGCGTCTGTACGGCGATGATCATAAACACGGTTTTGCCAACCGAAATTCAGGTCGAGAATAGTATATTCGAAGTATATCAAGAGGTGGATAATAATAAGGATAATAATTAATTCTACCACGGGATATTTCAGGGCGTAGGAAATTATTACATATCGCAGGGAAAATACGAGTATTAACGCAGATACGCGAAAAGGGATATTAAATTTCGATCGCGTTGCAAACGGAAGAGGATGAAAAAAAACAAAGTTTCGATCGAGCGAACGCGTGTTCGTCTGCAATGCGAACGTCTCTTTATTATACTGTATCGGTTTGATAACGGTTCATTCCGGCGCGATTAGCGTTGCGCTGCGCTTTGCCTGCTGATCGATGTTAGTTCTCATTTCTTCGTCCCTCTAGCGAAGGTGATCGTTTATTGGCACCCGACGGAAATTTGTTCGAAATTCCATTATTACCGATTGTCGTCACCTCGAAAACGCGAATCGTACTTTTTTTTGATGACTTATACATTGACTACCCAACCAATCCGAATGAACCCTCAACGAATGAATTCAGTTTTTTGGCAGAAAGTTGCCAAGTACGTCACTTGGTAAAAAAAAAAAATCTAATAAGATTTTAATAAAACTCCTATTTTTCATGTTAGTTAGGTTAAGTTGGAAGCGATCTCTACCATACCATATACCTTAAGAAAAATTGTGTTTTCTGTACAAGTTACTCGTTGGCAATCGAACAAGTCGAGTTACATAAAATCCGAAAGCGTTTTCGGGTTTACCTGAGAAATTCCGTCTTCTGTACGGCGTCAGGAGTCTGGAATCTCGCGTACACATAAGCCATTTCCTGATGCATCAAACGGAAATAAATAAGAACAAGTAGAAGGTATAGTTCCCTGCGCGCTTAGCTTGAGATCTCATGCTGGTTATAGCAAGGAAACAAGCAGCAGGCAGGCAGCAGGCCATTTTACTGTGGCGTGGGCAACACATGGTTCTCGTAAACTAAACTGTCGAAGCCATCCGCGCCCCGTCCTGTCGTCTCGGCTCACGTCTGGAACGCAGTTTTAAACTGTGAAAATATTTTTTCAACCCTGCGATTACATTTTTATTGTACGCGTGTTGAAATTTAGAATGGAAACACAGGCTTTTCGTCAAGCCTCTCCTGACCGAGAGACCCAGATTTTTCTTATTGCCTTTTTTACTTTTTTTTTTTTTTTTTTTTTGTCACACGAAATGATATACGTATAGAAGAAAAGTATTGCAGTTTCGTGGCAAAAACCACTCGAGCCTATTCAACGAATTCTCGACTTTCTGAATCCTTATATAACTACATGATGCTTATAGACAAAATTTTGAACATACGTAATCAATGTATGTCTGTCTGTTGGCCTATACAAAATAAATAAGCCGAGTCTTTTGGAAAATGGATGGATAAAAAAATGTCAAACTTGATAGGATTGTATAAATAGCTCGTGCCCAGACGATGAAAAGTTGTCATGTTCCTTTGAGATTGACCCTGCACTGATTTAGCTCGTCCGTAGAAACCATGACGTCGGGATTGAAAAGAAAAAAAAATAATTTCAGGTTTTTTTCATAATTCCTTGACTGCGTGATCCCCGGGAAATACTTAGTATTATACCTACTCACCGAATTGGAATTGGATATCAATTTCCCGCACGACACTCTCGGCGTTTTGTACTATAATATCCTAATACCCTTCCGGATTTCCATCAGCACGCCTGAAAAAAACAGGAAATGGTTTATTTTATCGATATGCTCAACAAGATCTTATCAAACAACAGCCATTTTTTCTGTTTTTTTTTTTCCTTCGTCTATTCACGGTATCGAACAACGCAAGCTGCGATTAGAACTTAACTATATACAAATTTCATTTTCCCTTATTTTCCAAAGATTATTCTACATTCTGTAAAATGTCGGATAATTTGTTCTTCGACAAAAATTTCATCGTAGACTTTTGATAAGATGTATTCCGTTTTTTATTTCCATTTTTTTTCTTTCGTCAGTCGACGGACGTACAGCTGTCGACTGACTAGGCCGAAGAATATAGGACCTAAGACGACGAAGCTGGGTAGTTTTATTGCCAGTGATATATACGAACGTGCCCTAAGGCCGTCATCTCACTGCATGAGCTTATTCGCTCTACCCCGGTTTTTGAAATAATTTAAAAATCCCCGCTGGCAATCATCCTGGCAGTCTCGTATAGCCTCGCAGATGTTGTCACCCGGTGGAGGGTGATCGCGCGTGTCACGGCCCTGATATTAATAACGCCGTACCACATATCGTACAGGCGCGGGGGGAAATTTCAGAATATCAAATATCCATATTCTAGTCGGTTTGGTATCTAGGTTGAATTTCGTTTTCAAATTTTTAATTATTATTTCGATCGACGAATACGCCGTAGGTACTTTGATAAGCATAATCATTTGTTGCACTTGCAATCTACTATACAGGGTGTTGAGGAATTTATTACAAATCGGGGCGGGATCGAAGTCCCGGATACCAAAAGTTTCGAACGGTCGAAATTCCGAATTTATTTGAGACGCGATTCTGAGTTTCTAGAAACGTTAGAGTTCGGAAGTTGGAAATTCCAAAAGGTTCAAATGCAGACAACTCAAAGATCCGAAAGTGAAAAACTCAGAAAGTCCAAAATCCGCAAATTTAAAGGAAGCTCATGACAATGCTGTCAAATAAACGATGTTGCATAATTCGGCTTTTCGGATCTTCAGCTTTCGAAATCTTTAACTTTTAAATTGGCTACGCAGACTTTCGGGGAAATAATTATTCTAAAAACTGTCAGTCGATATAAAAAATTCGGAATTTTGACCTTTCACAGCTTTTGTAACTCGGAATTTCCAACCCGCCTTGACAATTCCTTCACGTGCAGGGTTCATCCTTGCGATATCGAAATCCACATTCTCTTCGGCAGTTTTTTCTTCATGCTTTTTTCTCACTTTTGCAGATCAATAGATTTTCAAAATTCTATTCTCTTCAAAGAACACTCGATTTTAATTAGAGGATCAACATTTCTTCCATATATTTTCGCCTTAATCTTAATTTTAATTTGTATAAAAGTTTCACACTTTTGAGTTTGTCAAATTTTTGTTACATAGAGCAAACCTCTTCGTTATTATTACCTACATTATTATTTTTATTTATTCAATCATTATATAATATAAATATTTTCTTTTCCTTCTGAATTTTTCAATGTTTCCAATCATGAGATACTCGAACAGAAATGTGAAGAGAAATACGATAAAGAGAGAGAGAGAAAAAAAAAAAAAAGAAATGGAGCTGCGTCGTTATTGCCTAATAGAATCAAGTGGCGATGGATAGAAGCCGCACCGCTTCTTGTAATTATGAAACTCAGTTCTCCTCCAGCTCCTCGAGCACTATATAGAACCGGGAGTTAAGTACGTGAAGTTATAAATATACATCGTCACATATGGCCACGAGACACAGTGACATCGCCTTCTTCTTCTCAAACCGTACGACACACGGTTTCTTTTATAATCTCCATTAGGCGCCGTTCAGACTCGAATGCAAACTCCTACGTAGGTATGTAGATACATATACGTATAGGTTTAGGTATAATACATATAGGTACCATACTAAATGTGTATACTGTATGCTATTAAGTAACTCGCTTCCGGTATTGTTTCGCTCGTTGACTAATCTTCCGGAGAAAATTACCTCCTCTTCTTTGCTCCACTCCCAGCTGTGATCATTATTCTTTTTACGATGTATGTATTACACGTTTAGTAGAGTCTATAATGATTGCAGGTATAAACATTATTCATGAATAAGGGCGTAAGTGACATGCTTAAGCCCTTTTGCTAAGACCCTACTGAAATTTCGATAAAAAGCAGTTTCTCAAATTTTAAGTGGCCAGAAAAAATCCAATCAATCTCCTTCGGAGGCCGCTGCGAAAGATTCCCTGCGCAGGAACTTTCATCGCAGAAAATTTGAACTTTTTTTCAAAATATATCCTATATACCATGATCTGAAAATTTACGTCACATTTTTTTGATTGGACTGTTTCTGGCCATTGTGAAAATAAAAAACTGATTTTTACCGAAATTTTAGCAGGATCTTCCCTAAAGTGCAACGGGAGTTTCTTACAGATAACAATGGTTATCCGCATTGTTGTCCAATTGTTATCTGAAGAGACTATCGTGGCACCTTAAAAACAAAAGGGCGTGAATTTTTTTATTTGCTTGTAATCCTATTCGACGAGAAAGGCTTGCCAGTGGTAAGAAAATACGTAAATCTTGAGAAGCCAGAAATTTTTGCGAATACGTAATTCTTTTGCCAATAACTTTATTGACAAAATCATCCCCGCTTATCCGCCAGGAATTCATGTTTTACTGAAAATTAACTTTTCTATGCGGAAATGCTTCTTTATGCCTTATATAAGCGTTCATCTTTCGATAAAACCAAAATTCCGGTAAAATATAGATTTGTGGACGGATACGCCCTTCTGGCATTAGCAGGGGTGATTTTTTCAATAAAGTTAATGCCGTATATATTTACAGCACTTATTACGCCCTTTTGCCATTAAATTTCTGTCTTCGAGAAAAACAGAGGCTTTATTTGGTTCAAACGTTTTCCTATCGAATGGGAAGAGAACAAAAAAAAAAAATAATAATCAAAATTATACTCATTCTTGCCATTTAAATCGCATTTTTCGACGCTTACGCCCTTTTTTTTTTCATCAATCACACGAATTATTCAAACATCGCCGTATGTAGATCGATCGAGAAATTATTTTGAATGATTGTATTCATTCATTAATCATTGATCGATAATACTCGAGGAGAAGTTATAACGAATCTCGTTTATAATTCTGACTGTTTTATTTTGGTTGTTCTAATTATCTCTCCGGCAGGGTAGGCGGCTGGGGTATAATTATGAGATTTTAAAGATCGTTAGGTTAGGTTGCATAGGTACTTGAACTTGTAAATGAGCCTCGAATATAGCCTCGTTGGTTAAGGTTATTCGGTATATTTGAAACGAGTAGGAAGAAGAAGGACTCGAGTGACAGAGAACGTGATAATAACCTACCACGAACCTATACAGAGAAAAGGTAAAGTATACCCATGTATAGATGTATGTACATAATAAAGCGACAAGAGACAACAGCTGCTGTTGCTGCTGCTGCTGCTGATATTTTTCCTCTTTCTTTTTATTTTCTCCCTTTTTCTACTACCAGGGGGGAATCACTATCTAGGAGTTTCTTGTCGCGTTTAGTATATGTTTATATGTATAGAGTTATTACAGCTAGATATGGTATTATGGACTTTTTGCAAAGACTTTGAACTCTGCGGAAAGAAAACGGAAGTCGTGTGTATAGTGATGTATTAAGAAATCTTCGAAATGCCCCGAGGGAGAAGAGAATAGAAATGCTAAGAAACTCGCTCTTCTCTTTCTTATATTCCGTTCCGATCAACTTTCGCGTAAATAAATCGTTAGCTTATATTTACAGCTTTAGGCTTTTACAGCTGCGGGGTAAAAATTTTTCGCAACGCACAGATGCTTAGACACTAATGTGCTTGTATTCAAAAGATGAAATGTACAGCTTTTCATGGATAAGTTGATTGTATTTCTTTCTGAATCAATTTTTCAACTGTTATAATTATTACAAACTTGAACTTGAACTTGAACTTGTACGGTGTAAAATCCATAAATTTTATACAACGACAATTGATTGTATCATCTTGCGTGTCTATCGTACGTCAATGTTTCTGTGATATATTGCCAGTTGACTGCCAGGAGCTCTTTAGCCCTGAGGACAATTGCGCAAATGATAGAATGATTTCAAATTGATTGAAACGATCATTGAATCTAGTCTGTACTTGTTAGATACATACATGTATCGTCGAGACTTGAAGCCAACTGTAGTGCTTTTATAACGCTATGTCGTACGATTGAAATAAAAAGGGCGTAACGTCATCATTCGGATTTTAGCGAAAATTCCAAAATGAACGGAAAAATAAAATAGAAAATGAAGTAGCTGTTTTTCATCTCACGAGCAGAAAGTAATAATATGTGCTGATTTTAAAGCTTATAAATGTTAAAATAACGCAAACCAATCTATAGGTAGGTTATTCATCTAATCTCGTCAATTCTCGATATTTCTGCCGATTTCTCGATATATATAAGGTCAATTTTCGGAAATTTGGTGAAAATGGCAACAATATTCCAGGCTTATAGAAACACATTAACGAATTTTCGGGTAACGAAATTCCCAAAGCTCTCAATGTGTATATATTTACCTGTCTATGTTGTTATTATTATTCTTATTGTCATGAAAATATGCACCTGCATAGACTATAGATGAGTTGGCAGTGCAATTTTTGTCGAAATAATCTATATTACTGTCTACCTATACGTACATAAAATAATATAGGACGTGTAGGTATACATACGTACGTATAGAAATTTACCTATACATACGTAAGCTAGATGGTCGGGAATTTAAATTGTATCGGCCACCCGCAGCGGTGGTCTGCCCTAATGAAACGGGTCTGTTTCACCGTTTTATATTCAAATTTCCTTTCCCACGTACAAGCATATAGGTATACCTATACATATATATATAACGTGTGTAACCATTTCTGCAGCAGTGTGGCGCCAAACTTTTTTCCTTTCGTTTTTTTTTTTCAGTTTTTTTGCGGAAATGTGCAGTAGTCAGGAATCGGATTTCAATATATGTAAATAGAAAAACGTGCGGAGCATATGAGTACATATGAAATTAAAAAATTCGATGACGTTTACTAGACAAGACGATGATTATTATACATGTTCGTATCTATCTGCATGAGATGATAATGCGATTTCTTGATTTGATTTCAAAGATATGATACTTGTACGTAGGTCGTCATTTCGAAGTTGATTTATTATCTGGAATGTAATTATGACTCAATTATTGTACAGTCATTTTGACATGCAGTATGAGTATAGATGTTCGCCGAGAGATAAGAATGACGAGAATTTTCTGCTATCTATCTCTTCGAAACGTTCAGTCTGCATCCGGTACCAAATGCTTTTTATATGTATAATGTATTTATCATGGATGTATTTGTTGCGGTGAAATTTCTAACTATCTTCCTGCCCGCGTTCCGCAAACTTTTCGTATACGTATAATAGTACATGTATATAATAAGTATAATATAACCGCGTCTTTTTCTCGGAAACAGTGTTGTTTTGCATGACCGCGAACATACGAATGAATGAATAATGCTGTGTGCCCGCGCGTGCTTATGAATTAAAGATTCAAAGCTTGCGTGTTTTTGCCAATCTGGGCTTTCTTTTTCACTTTTTTTTTTTTTCTTTCTCTTTCTCTATCTCAGTTTTTTTTTTCTCTTTTTTTTTTTAGGAAAGAAACGTTTCGTTTCCAACAGCCCCTGAAGCTTTTTATCAATACTATCCAACAAGTTTGTCCATACTATACCATCAGTCTTTCGAATCTATAGAATCTAGAAACCATTTTACCAGTAGATATACTACGTTCTGTAAGTAGCCAGAAAACTAAAAATGAGCCTTTACTTCGAAATTTAGTGGAATAAAATTATCCACAGATATGATTTATCGTTCGATTTTACTTAAATTTCGAAATTTGGGAATTATTCCAATTCGTTAAACCACCGTGTGAACACTATACTTTTCGAGATATATGGGTACGCTGAGTCTTTATTTGAGAACAATCAGGTTTTCGGACTTTTTCAAAAAATATGGAAAACATTTAAAGTTACTTCTCAGAGTATCTACTACATCATGCAAAAGTTGTAACAGACGAAAGTTCGAAACTTTATCATAGAAAGTAGAGATTGAGGGAAATATGCTGTGAAAATGGAAGGATCTCCAAAATTGATTGTTCCCTAAATGACCTGTCTACACACGGAGGGTTGATATACATATGAGAGCGAAAGTCAATGGAATACTGAATTTTTTCGATCTTTTATTAGTATTGTTATTGTTATTGATACTAAACAGTATCTAGTCGTAGGAAAAAATGGCAATCTTCTGACGATTGGAATTTCGCCTAAAATTGGTCGATCATATATCCGAGAAAAAAGGATAATGAGAAAAACTTTGTAAAGCTATATGTGCGCAGAATCGTTGGGAAAGTTCGAAAGAACGGAACGACTGGCCGTCGTCTAAACGGCCCAGATTTCCGGTTGAACTAATTTACTTATGTCTGTTGTAAAATTGATCGTTTACTCTGACGGTGGTGGAGACATTCCACAAACGAACTGGTCCAGAATTGCAGAACCTCTCGTCCTCTCCTATACCTTCTCTCCTTCTCTTCCGCTTCGAAAAACAAATTAACGATCTTTGCCTGCCCGTTTGCCCATGCTTGCTTGCTTGCTTGCTTACTTGCTTGTTTGTTGGTATAGCACAAACAAACACGCCACGCAAAACCAAGTTAAAAATTAATTCAGTACACTGGTGTGCAGTTGCACCGCTTCCAAACTTCAGACTTCAACGACATGAATCATTTATTATATTCTGTGAGTAACTGCAACAACTCGCCTTGCATAATTCGCTTTCGAACAATCAGAATCGATGAAAGAGAATTCGAAAACAGGAAGCTTTTTTTCATCATTCTTATTTTTTTTCGTAATTTCTATACAGGAAACATTCTTCAGACGGTAGTAATCCAGAGAAATTTAAGCAAATTTGTTGAAGAGCAAAGAAGGCTGAGGAAAAAGAAAAAAAATCAGCTGGGATTTCGTTACGTTAATCTGGAAAAAGCCTTTCCACGTGTAGAGCTTTAATTTTTCTTTTTGTTTTCTGCAGCGTTGGATGGAGTTCAAAAAGCTTGGCTGAAACTTGGAACCTTCTGTTTTGACGTTAATTCCTCTCTTCACACGTGGGATTCAATTACGTTTTTTTTTTTTTTTTCAAGTCTATCGGCTTTCGTCTTTCCATCTTCCATCTTTGAGTCTTTTCTTCCTTGTATATTGGCTGTTGCTACAGTGTTATGTGCTCGAGAGAAGAGGTAATACATTGGCCTGGTTCCTTCTCTCTCTTTTTCTCGCTCATCTACCAATTTATACTACTTTCCGTTCGTCGGTAGCTCAACTAATTACGGTTAAATAATTTCGACTTTACGATCATTACCACTCCTCGTAAAGACTTCAGAGCATCTCATTAATACTCTGGTATAAGTTTGCTTCTATACGCCTCCTATATAGCCCCCTGTCTGTTAACGAGATATGATTCTTCTTGTTCTGTTACGTTTTTGGTTTCAAGTATTTACCTACATTTTTTGAACAACCCTTTTTTGATTTTTGGAAACATTGAATTGTATACTAAACATGACACTTGAATTATATTGGTCAGATAATGCGGTATGAAGAAGGTCGTATGTGCTGGTGAATACGACTTCTTCAATTTCGGGCCTTGAACTTGTTCATTTCAGCTGATCAATGCGTGAACATGATCTTTGGTGCACAAGCAAGAGAAGAAAATTTTACCCAATTTTGCGACTATAACGATCATTTTTCTAACGGTTTAAAGACGGGGAGCTTTTTACTTAGCTCGATTCTTAACTTTCTTTAGGTTAATCTGTTGACACTGACGTCAGAAATTGGCAAATTTGCATTGCGAATTCATGTAATTTGATCGAGAAAAGTTAGGTCATCAATTTCGTTGAAGAATAAATAGTAGATACGAGCTTTTGCCGTTAACAAGTGTGAAAAAAAAGGAAAAAATTACAAAGCTCTGAAATTGTATCCGACTAACTTCACGAACTTTAGCTTTCACTTTTCGAATTTCATGATTTCGATTAATCCATGCATCTTCTTTATTCCGATAGGAAATGTGAAAGAATCAAAGTTATGCAACCTTTTGACACTATAAAATCGCCTCTTTCGCGCTCACGCGTCCCAACGCCATTAGATACGCGTTGTGATGATTGAAGGTTTCTTTACTTAGAATCGGATTCCACTATTCATTTACTCCATGAATGCATATTGTATATATATATATATATGTATATCTATATCTACGTACGTTTAGTTGCACTCGCCTATAGCTTGGCCGCGTCTTTAACCGTCGTCTCTCATTCCCGACCCGTTTTTCTTACTGCAAATTTTATTGCTCCATAGGTATATGTATATACGTATATATTTATACCAGACTGCAGCGACCAGAGGGCAATGAAAAACTACTAGGCACCGCGTGTGAATTATACAAAATAGCTTTTTTGCGCCAGTTCGCCTCTCTATCTTGTCGTCGTCGCCGTGGTGGCAAAAGTCCCTCAGCTTGCAACACTTCATCCGCCGTTTCTCCAAGTCTGCATGGGGTTATCAGCTGGCTCGTATATATTATTATTTTCAGCAGATATGGGTCGTAATTATTTTTTTACATTCATTTTACTGAAAACTTGAGTAGTACCTATGTAGGTATGTTACGTTGATACAATCTCGATTGAAATTGTAAGTCATGGAATATCAGAGACAAGTCAAAAATTTCGAAGATTTTTTTCATGGAAAACGCACCTCGGAAGGTCAGGGAATTTTACCTATAAGGGTGAATCACGAACAAAAATGCGTACACAATACATCTTTTCCTGAAAATTTCTCTATATATTTCCCCATGGCATATTTGCCAGTATTTTCCGATATTTCCCAACATTTGCTGAAATTTCCTGCTCTTTGTACACCAGTTTTTCCGTATGGTGAACATAATTTCCCAACATTCGCCGATATTTTTTCATATTTTCTCAGATTTTTCAGTATTTCCCAACATTTCCTGACATTTCCCAGTAGCTCTCGACTTTTCCTTTCATTTCCCGGCATTTCCTCACATTTCCCCACATTTTCTGCTCATTGTACACCAGATTTCTCTTCTGATTCACCCATCGAAATTTTATTTTCATCTTCCATAGAGACCCAAAATAAAAATGTTCGTTTTCCAATAAAAATGGTATTTTTTCTACGTACCAAAATCAGGCCTGTTCTGAAAATCGATAGCACAATAGTATGCGTGAAATTCTTCTTTTTATTTTCATTTAGTTATTTCATATTATTTATTCATATAATTTTTTTATTTTCGTTTGTTTTCTCCGGAAAGAAATTAGCATAGAAATTCTTCGGCGCGACTTCAGCATGACATGTTTAGACATAACGTTGAGCTATACGCGTTTCGTGTATAATGTGCGGAACCCTGAACCTTCAAACAATGCAAGGAACTAGCGGCCTATTACAACCGAGGGTATTGTACCGGATGTCTGACACTTTAGACGTAGGCAGACACGCGTAAAGTGCGTGCAGTACGGGTTGCAAGAAGTAAAAAGAAACTGAAAAGTGGGAAAGGAAGAAAAAAAAACAATTAATAGTAGATTAAAAAGAGAAAGAAATTGATACGTTTCGGTAATCGCGTCATCTTTATTGCTATAATGTATCAGAATTTTTCGAAAGGTAAAGTTCGATGATGAGATTTATTAAATTTATAATACACAATAAAAATTAATGAATTTTTAAGCAAATTGCATATAGAATGCGGTTCGCTATTATTGATGATTGCTAAAAATTGCTAAGGATTCACATCGAAGACTATATATTATACCTTGTGAAAAATTAACATCCTCACGCGTATAGGCTACAGTTAATAAAGCTTTTACTGAATGCTTTTAACCTTTAACCTACCTATACCTACCTACCTATACATATCGCATATAATATCCGCTCAAGAGACGGTGAGGTACGCGCCTCGCAGAATTATACCTAGGTACATAATGCGTATCGGATCAATTACGTTTCTCATTGATCTACGTATAACATACGCATATATCTTATATAGGCCTGAGAAACTATAATTGTATTGGAAAATTTGCACTTCATTTATTTTTCACTTTCATGCTGTATAATGTGGCATTTGAGAAATTAAATGGATTAGATGAACGTTGTATTTTTTATTCTCCTCTGATCGCGATCTTTATCATTAATTCATTATAATAACAAATTTTTGCTGTTTTTCTATTTTTTTCGTTCACCACTTGTAGCTCAACAACAATTATCAATAATTCTGAAAATCTTGTCATTTTCACAATTTTTGTTTTAGAATTTTCTTTCCTCTTTCTTCTAAGCTCGCTTCTTTCCCTCTATTAATCGTTGTTAATCAGAAAATTGTCATGTGAACTGATAAAAAAAAAAAAAAAAAAAAAAAAACTTAAAATCGACGTCCAAATTACTTCATCCGGGCAAAAATATTGTATACATTTATAAATAAGAAAAGAGACAACAAAACAAAAACTAAAAAAAAAAATTCCTCCCTTCAGGATTTAACGGAGAAGATTTTAGGGTAATTGATGCACTTCGTCCTGTATTTCGCGTGGATTGGCGCACTTCGCAGTATAGCAGTGAACCAGCGAGGAGGCAAACCAACCCCTCTTATACAGTGATGCGTATATGTATGTATATATGTGTATACGTACATATATAAAGAAAAGCTGTAAGTAGTTAGGTACCGAGTCGTTGAGGGGAAACGCCATTGTTTTACCCAGTATATATACGAATTGTTCAGACTTAAAGCCGCTACTGTACATTTTGTTCGGGAGTATAGGTTGGTGGTACGCGTCTCTCATTTCCTGCTTCCCTTATATATGCCTACCGTCTTTTTATTTTATTTATTTCATTTTTTTTACATATTTTTTTTTTTTTTTTGTCTTTCCTTGTCCTTTCACGCCGTTATATTTTCGTGAAAGCAATTTTTTGTTATATTTTTTGCCCACTCTCTCACTCTCTATCACACACACACACATAAAAGAAATATACAAAAAATACAGTAAATGGAAAATAAGAAAAAAAAATCTAACCACTCTGAAAATCTCAGCATTTGAGACAGAGAGATAGGGTTGTTGGCTGGCTCAATTTGCATAAAACTGTTTAAAACTGTCAGGGGATCAGTTGGCTTTATTTTGTATATGGCGAGTTACATACGTAAAACTGGTTACCCCTATATTTTGCACGTTGTTTTTATTGAATAAAAAAAGTAATGATATCGTGTCTGTCGACTGTACACATATTTGCATGACTTTCATCGGAGATTTTCTACTCTTTTACGTGGAAATATGCGACTACGCCAGGAAGGCCAATTACGAGTTTGTATAACTGAATCAAAAGGGACGTTCGATTAATATTCTATACTTTAATTTAGCGAATTCTCTGAATTTTTTCGAGAGAATAAAGCACTGAAATGTATTTAAGAAGGAATTCTCCACTTCGGAATTAAACATGAGACATTTTTACTGTTTCAGAGTAAAATGTCAGTCTTCATCTGATTCCTGGTTTTTCGTTCGATGATACAAATTAGTTTATCTTTTTTACTAATTTTTTGAGTGATTTGTCACCTGAATCAGAACGAATTTTCATGCGAGGTTGAAGTTCATAACGTTAACGTTACGTTAATAATCGGAACAAAAATCTTCATTTCGTGACTTGAACGGTTAAAAATCAGAAAAAAATAGAGTGCCTAATTTTCCGAAGCGAGTAAAACACACCTACCTTGTCCATTTGGCAAATTTAACCAAATTTGAGTCATGACGTAGTGATTTTTTTCAGAAAATTTCGTTACATTAACGTTACGAACTTAACTCCATAAATTTTCAGAGTGGAAGTGGAGTGGCTCGAAGTGGAAAAGATTTACTTTTCCAAAATGTCGAACTCTTCACTCCGGCTGAATGTTCTCCACTATCTATAAAAGTGTAAAATGAATCTTTTATACAATAGGTAAAAATAAGGTGCCTAATCCAAATGGGTAGTTTGGTGGAAAACTCTTCCTATGTAGTCGCCTTTCCTTGACCTTTTAGGGTGCATACAGTTTTCTCCACATTTTCCGCCCTTGCCCCAACGGCAACGTAAACTTAAAGATCTGGAGAGGTTTTTTCTTCTCCTCGCTCTTCTCTCTCTAGATAGTTTCGAAAAATTCTGAGATGAATTTATACACACCGACCCCTCGCTTAGAGAGAGCAGCTCTGGCAAATCTTACACCCCCGATAATAATGACGGAGGAGTCCAATGCGTCCTAGTCACGGGACGACTACGCGAGATATATTTCAAGGGACAGGCTATACCCTCGATTTATTACCCGCCTTGGCCCTCCTCTTCGCGAAGGGACTTCGTCCTTAATGTGTGAGGTGAAATTTCTTCCTATATGTGGCCAAAACGACGCAGGGAATAATATATCCTTTTCACGTATGACGTTTAGGGAACAAAATATATGGAAAATGATAAGCAAATATGAACAGCTTGTGCAGGGGGGAGAATACGAGGGCAGAGCGCTGCGGATACCTCGGAAAGAAAAATTCCGATTTTTATGACATCAATCCGTGTATTGGCTGTCTATCAATTCAGTAACGAAAGTATAGAAATTCGGCGATATATCTTTCAGTCAGTTATTGATGGGTAACGAATTTCGGAATATCAGTTCCATGACGCCCTCCGAGGACGATTTATGTAGGTATCTGTGATTATTACTCGTCATTCTTCAATGAAAATGATGAAAAAATTATCGATACATCGTGTAAAACTTAGTTTCGATGTTGAATGAAAAGAAATTGCTAGAACACTCATGCTCAATTTTGATGAAACACTAATTTTACGTAGGGAGGATTTCCCATCTGTGGATTTTGGATATTTTTCACTTGAGGACTTCTCCGTCCACAATTCCTTTGACGTTGTTTTTAAAAAAAGCTCGAATTTCCTTCTTGCATACGATCCAAAATCGTAAAAATGTAGGAATCGAAAGATGTGGTTAAAAATTGTCTGCGCAGAATCGGACGTTTCCTTAAATTATTATTTTTTTTTTCTCTGTTTTTCCCGGATTATTTCGCAGTTCTTGATATTTACGAAGATAGAATCCGGTTGCAGAATTGGGCAAACAGGCAAAGGGACAAATGGTAGTAGAAATCCCAGGGGGCTAAGACATGTGTCTGGCTGAGTTTTTTCCTCTCGTTTAGCAAACGTATATATACGGCACATCGGATGGTTAGCAGCAAACCCTGCATCGCAAAGCTGGAGGAAATGTAATAAAGAGAACCGCGATAACCCCAGGCGACATGCAGAGCAAAACTAAAAAAGTTTTCCTCTTCTTTTTTCGTATATATATATATATATATATTTATACGTTTCTTCTTCCTGCACGTGGGAATCGAAGCTATATCGAATTGAATAAACACGTGTGGTGATCAGCTGCGTGTGAATTTGTCACGCAGAAAACCAACCATACGTTGAAAAAATACGAAAAAAATAAAATAAAAAACACAACATTTTTGCTTGCTTTATTTCTAATTAACTCTGACAAATTTAACCACTCTCAAATTTTTTTCCAGTCACGTTGCGTACCTAGTTATACCAACGTAAGTAAATTAAAGGATAAAGAAGAATATAAAACCAAATGAAGGAAAAACATGAAGGATTTCCCAAAAACCAGGGAAAGGCAAAAGAATGATATTTTGTTGAGAAAAAATTATCAAAGTTGTGTGTATTAATATTATTTGAAAATTGATCTCTAAGTTTTGTTTTCTTTTTCTTGTTACAGATGACTGGATATTAAATCGTGGCTGAGTAATACCGGTGAGTGCAGAAATTGATTTTGATATTTCACCGGCGAATCGAGAGGAAAATAATACGTACCTGCATGTATACTTGTAATATGTATACCTACGTCTACATGTTCTTTTCCTTTTTTGATCAATTATTTTAATTTAATTTTTTTCGCTCCAACCGCAGGGATGATTATTACCTGAATCCGCGCTGAGTAATTAAAACAGTACGGCGAAACAAATTTAAAAAAAAAATAAATAAAAAATGAAATCTAGAATCCGAATGCTGCAACTGCGGCTGCTACTTTGCTCGGATTTTTTTTCCCACGGAAGAGCAAAATAAGCAAATACAAAAGAAGAGGAAAAAAAAAGACAAACTAAATAAGAAAAAAAAAACAAGAAAAGTAACTATAGGTACACCGTGTATAAATATATGAAAATTTCTTTCCCAAATTTGGCGTATCGCCCGACTCGGCTTGACTGCAGGAAAATGTTGAAAATGGCAAACGCTTTTCCGCTTCTTGCAGTAGGTAGTATCGATACTTTTCAATCGATACAATATGGGCGAAGATATACTCTACTCTATACACACGTGTATGCTCAACCCGCTCTGATACCGACCTACCACCTCCGACATCTCATATTTCAAATTTTCTATATTTCCCGCGCGGTTGGCTGCGCCTCGGGCAAGGTCTGTACACGTTTACTCGTATCTTCAAACACGATACTTATAATATCTGTGGCTACCCACACATCAGACCTCCGGACCCTCGCCTTGGGCTGCATCTAGGTATTATTCCCATCGCGAAGTAAAAGAGTAGATTTTTGGAGCAGGTATTGCATGTATGTACACTCAACGAGGTGGATTCTGTCACCCCCAAAATATGCAACCGCTTTTACAGGTCAAAATGAATGGCTGTAGGTTGGCAGTACCAGAAGTAATAGTAGGGATCTGCTAGCTTATCGCTGACTGGCGTCTAAAAGTCGATCTACATAACCTCTAACAAGCTCAAACTGTCGAAGTGATTGAGAAAATCCGGATGCTCCGGAGAGTAACGCAATTATCGTAAAATTTTGAAAAGGCGACTCTGGAGCATTTGAAAATTCACTACGATATTACAATTCGTCAGAAAGATAATATTTCTCTTTAACAAGCAATCCTGGTGATATTACATCAAGTCATAGAACAAGATTCCGATCCCAGATTTTCTAAATCACTTGGACAGTTTGAGATGGTTAGAGGTTATGTAGATCGACGGTCAGACGCCGTCAGCAACGAGCTAGCAGATCCCTACTATTACCTCTGGTATTGCCAACCTATACAGTCAATTATTTCCATCTGTAAAAACGGTTGCATATTTTGGGGGACGACAGAATCCAACTCGTTGGGTGTACCGAGAGTGTCCCGCGCCGTGTATGTGCATGTAGGTAGTAGGTAAGGAGGTACAGGTACGGGTTCAATGGGCAAACGTACTCGGATTCGAACATATCTAAAATTCTCAGCACGAGTCTCGTAAGACTCCTTTCCCATGGCACCACTTTGCACCAAGGACTTCCAGAGACCCCGGATGATATTTCTCTCCTTTTCCCTCTCTTTCTCTTTCTCTTTCTCTTTCTTTTTCTCTTCCTCTTTCTCTCTTGTATGTATTTTCTTATTCTCCTAATAGTAAACTACGCTTCGCCTCACACTCGGGAGTATTTCCAACGAAAATATTACTTCTGATTTCATCCAGGATCTGAAAGACTCCCAGGTATATATATTTTGATTTCGAATCCTTGATATTGAGGAAATGCATGACTTCCGAATTTCTCTTTCTCTCTCTTTAACATTTTTTATTTGTTATTTTTATTCTCGTTTATTAGTTAATTTACGTCATTTGTTGGCAATTTTTGGTGAATCCTCAATCCCTTCACCGAGTGCATAAACCATCAGTCAGTGTGTGGCGCTCAAACATGCGGATCTAGAAAAACAAAGAACTATTACCGGTGTTACGATTTTGTACTTCAAAATTGGTATCGGAATTTTTGAATTCAGAATCGCCGATTCAATTATGCGGCAGTCTATAATCGGGAAAATTAGTAGAAATTCTGACGAAAATGGCTGCCTTCAGGTTTTCGAGATCACTGAGTTTGAATACAATATCGGAACTTTTAACTCCAACATGGCGAATAAAACTTTGAAAAAAATTGAGTTTGAGGCCACCATTTTGGACTCGACATTATAAGGTTTCGAATTCCACTGACACATCCCACATTCGGATCTAGTCATTAACCTTGTAAATTTCAATAGCAAAAAATCGCAACACCTCATTCAAGAAAACTTAATTTTTTCCACGAAATTCCACTGCAGGTGCAGGATCGGAATCTCATTTTTACTGCATAGTGAAAGGATTGATTAATTTTTGATTCAATTTTGCAATGCGTTCTTCGCATCGTCTAGGTCTATAAAGATAGTTTGTGAGTACGTCAAACGGATCGAATTTCGTCGATCGAACTGTTAAAAAAAAAAAAGCAAAAATTGGGGGAAAAAAATCAAATAAAATAAGAAAACGATTTGTGGTGCCGGTAGTGTTTTTTTTTTCTATTTTTTTTTTCTCTTCTCAGGGCTCTGCCTACCTCTAGATTTATAACCACTGTAAAGTACATTCGTTTGAGTGGAAGGCGAGGTGAGGAAGTCGTGGTTCCTCCTCGGGAAGGGGATCTCGTTTCCTTATTCCGTTAACTTCGTCCCTTTTTAACAGGCGGGGTTTTATCTTTTCTTTTTTTCTTTCTTTCTATCTTTCGACGATTTATTACTTTTACTCGGCGCTAATACCGCAACAGAGTATTACACGTATATTTGAATAGATATAATGCATACCCACTTGATAAAATACTGACGGCCGTTTAGACGTCACGAATACTGATTCAAATCTCATAAGTTCTCTATTCGTCAAATTATAATCGACAGGTTTTTATCGTATATCAACGTTCGGGGCATACGGTTCGTTAAATTAAACCGCAACGAAGACGTCGAATAAATTGCTTGACTACAGCAGCCAGCAGTAGAGGTAAAAGTATAAGAAGCAGAAGCAGCACCGGTAGACGCCATTAATCTTACCTATGATACGTAATGCGGGATAAGCCTGCATTACTTTGTAATAAAACTTCATATTTGTCAAACGTGAGACGGTAGGCGGTGGTAGGCAATCATATCTCGGATTACAAACCACCGTTTACCCGCTAATTTCTAAAAAAAAAACACAGATAGTACAACAACATCTACAATTTCATTCATTATATCCGCTAAATCTGTCCAAAAATAAAGTAGAAAAAAAAACATAGAGTGAAAATGGGGTGGGATTTAAGGTCCGAATTCCAAAAGTTTCCGAACGGTCAAATTTGCGAATTCATTTGAGACGCGATTCTGAGTTTCTAGAAACGTTAGAGTACAGTATAATTGCAAGTTCCGAAAGGTCGAAATGCAAACAGCTCAAAGATCCGAAAGTGAAAAACTCAGAAAGTCTGAAAATCCGAAAACTTGAAGGAAGCTCACGACTGCGAAGCTGTCAAATAAACGACGTTGCAGATGCGAATATTCCGAGATTCGGATTTTTGAACCTTCGGTGTTTTTCCATTCGGAATTTCTCAAATTGGCTACGCACACTTTCGGGGAAATAATCTTTTTAAAAACTCCGAGTCGGTAGTATAAAAATTCGGAATTTTGACCATTTGCAGCTTTTGAAATTCAGAATTCTAATCTCACCTCATAAAAATGCGTTGTCAAAATCGTTTGACATCTTTTTCAGAGTAGCTGAAGAATGATTTTCGGATTCACGTGGATAACGAAAATTCTATACATACTCATTACTTATTATACCTACTGTTCGCGTTACTCATATAGCCGGTTTATAGAGAAAATGATATTTTATACTGAGCACGTATGTAAGCCGTACGTGAACGAATCGAACGGCATCGAGAGTTCGTAGTAGCAGGTACATCGTGGCATTGAAAGATTCAGAAAGTTTTACGTCTCTTTGAGACAACATGCGGGATGGCGTATAGGACGCGATGAGATTTAACTGCTTACGATCGACAGTATCCTCACGTTTCTCAATTTACAGACGCGTTCTTGCCCTTCGGTTTGACTCTTCTTCGTTCTTTAGGTGGAGTTTTTTTTTTTTTTTTTTTTTTTTTTCTCCTTTCTTTCTTCCTCCCTATTTTGCGTTTTTATTGACAAATGCATTCGGACGATACTAGAATTCATTGTTAATCGAAACTTTTAAAAAATACTCGCATTATATGCTATTTGAATACATTGAGAAATATAAAACGAAAGAAAATTATAATACCCGCTGGGTAAATGAGACTTGTGTAAATTGAAACTGATATCTGATGTGTCAAGACATCATCTTGTACCTCATCATCTTCTTCTTATTCTTCTTCTTCGTCATCACGCCGTTACAAAGGACTGCCCTTGCATAGGTATGTCCCTTGTTCTGTATAAACCACTTGCAAAGTGAAACTGTACAGCGTAGCTTTAGCTTTTGTTAAACTTCCGCCTTGTGCTCCTCGTCAAAAGACTACTACTCTCTTTCTTCCAGAGCCACGGACATTTGACTGTAACGGAAGTCGCTTTTGTCAAGTTTCCGCGTGTTCCTAGAGACCGGGATGTCGAGATGTTTGAAAAATAAAGAAATCTTTCCTCGTCCAATTTCAAATCATGCATTTGTCAATTTTTTTTCTTTTTCTTTTTTTTTCTTACTCATCAAAGTTTCAATTTTAGAGTTCTTCGACTGGAACACATGAATTTCTTCTAATCTCAGTTCGCTCTGGCACTATATACGTAAAATGGCTGATTAATTTTATCCTTTTGGGTGATTTGATACCACGGAGAAGATAGAAGAAAGAAAAAAAAAAAAAAAAAAAAAAATGATCAAGGCGGGAAAGGCGATGAGAAGAAAATAACGGCTAAGACTTAAAAAAAATTAAACTCTTCAAGTTTTACCACTTCTTATATAAGTCGACGGTTTTTCAAACTCGGTTGAATTTCCGCTGGGTGCAATATCCGCCCGTTTGGCTTAAGTATACTTTTTGAAAAGTTGAAAGTAAAAAAGTGAATGCGAAAGTGAAAAAGAAAAAATTGGAAATTTCTTTTTTGTTAGTTTTCAAATATCGCGAATATCCGAAGTCTTTTTTTCGTACCTACAACGAACTTTGTTATCATTATGCCTGTATGTAAGAACTTGAAAATTTTAAGCCCTTTCCTTATTCTTTATATAAACGTTTCAAAGTCTAGACGCTTCATTTACATTTTAATTTCATCGTCAAAAAGTTTTCAAGTCAATATTTCCCTATACCAAACAATTCTTGGTTCCTTCTATACCTACCTCGTCGAGAGGGTATAATATCTTCTCATATAACACAAGCTGGTAGTCCCCGAGTTTAATCGCCTTAACTATACCATATCAATACGTCACGCTCCAACGATTCGTCTATACCATCTTTTTTTTTATCCAATATTTGTGCCAACAAAGGTTTCAGCCATTCTACTTTTTCGGACTTTTACTAGCGCCCGTATACCAATATTACCTATACAATCGTAAAATAATGAAATAATTCGCGATATGCGTACCTACCTATTATCACCTGGTGAAAGTAATTCTATGGATTGGAAAATTCCACGAATTTTCAAGAAAATTAATTCAGACTTTTTTTTCAGTTTTTCGTAAGAAGTAATCATTTTTTTACTATAGGTTAATCTCATCGTCAAATCATCAGATATTTCATAGTTTTTCATAACAAAAGTGTTGATTTTCGTAGTATTTTCTTGATAACGAAATCTTTGTTTTTGTCGACGAAACTGGAATATAATTGAGTTATCATTTCTTACATGAAAAACTACGAAAAGTGTAAATTTCCTTACGGAATTTGTAAAAGGAGAAAAAGAGAAGAAAAATTATCTCTACGGATACGATTCCCTCTATTATAGATGTGAAGTCAATTTTACGAATAATTTTCAACTCCCTTTATCCGGCATACAGGTGTATAGGTAAAACTCTTGAAAACACTGTGTTTCCCAAAACGCAATCTTCGGGATAATCCCACGTCGATTACGCGCGGATTACATACCTAAATACTAATTTCATGTTGTAAGGTATAACGTTTTAATCAACGTGAACATCTTCTATGTTATTATACCAAGATTAGTCCATAAATCAGATTTAAGCTATACATATGCCGCAATAAAGGCTTACTATAATCATCATTAGCATTATCGTTATTATTATTATTATTATTGTTATTATTATTATTAATATTATTGGTATTATTGCTGTTGTTATTATTTTCATTATTATACACATGAGGATTCTACGCCATCACGACCAGCCTGCGCCCCTGACTATAATTTTTGATTAGTTTGATTTTTCTTTCTGATTTTGACCTCATTCTATACATCTGAAGTATCCCAAAATTTTTTCAGAATTTCATGTACAATTTTTGTCGGCTGATAAATGTTCAGAAATTCTTAGTTTTGACACGTCAATGATTTTTCAAAGGACTGTATCTGCGGAGGTGAAAAATTGAAATTTTGTCTCAATTTTAAACAGAATTAGAATTAATTCAATTAAAATTGGAGGAAAATCTGAATTTTTTGCGATACATGTACCTCGAGTTACAGTCCTTCGAAAATTCGTTGACGTGACAAAATAACAAATTTTCGGAAATTCACAAAGCTGAGAACGGGTTCGTATAAAATTCTGAAAAAATTCAAGGATACTTTATTGGATGAGGTCGATTTCAGGAAGAAAATCGAGCAAGTTGAAAATGGTTGGGGTGCCAGGCTGGTTCAGTTGGCGTGGAATATCCCATGTATACACGCATTGAAATGGACATCTATATATGCACGTCTCCCTCTATAACCGACGTTAATTAGGCTCCTTCTTACCTTATAGGGTAGTCCGGTTTGCTTATACGTGCGTTCAGATAATGTGTACATATACATACATGTATAGATATGTATTTGTATGTACTACGTAGAAGTGTGTTAAATTGGGCCGTTCCCACTTCCACAAGCCATTTGTACAGCTATAGGTAGATGTATGTAGTACATATATAGATACTACGCCATTGTTTCAAAGGGGTTGTTATGTTGCTACACCTGAAGACGGCTGATAACAATACACCGCCCAGTTGTTGTTGTTGTTACTGTTGCTGAGACTCGACCATACATATATGTATATCTTATGTCTGTACGTATACTAATGTGTCATTATTTTACACCGCAGTTTTTGTTTTTCGAACTAAAAAAATTCATTGGGTTCTGGGCAAATCACTTATAGCTTTGGTAAAGAAAACAAAACTAAGAAAGTATAACAAATCGTGTTATACTAATCGAAAGTTGAGAATTTTGATCACTCGTCAATTTTGCATGAAATACTAATCATTTTTGCTGTAATTGAACGGGGTAAAGGTCAATTTTAATTCCGCAATCCACAAAATACAAGTTTTCCAGAATTGTTCTCTTCCATCTTGTCATTAATATAAACGCAACCCAGTTTATTTTTTCCTGCCCATACATGTAGCTCCATTTCTATTTTTCTATTCATTTCCTTCTTTCTAGCTATAAGGAATTATCTTCTATTATCATCTACTGTTATAATTATACCTAAGTGTAGGTACCCTTGACGATCAGCAGGGATCGAATTTTGCATTACTGTCGCATTTGGAAATTTTGTCTGAAAAGAAACGATATAAAGATTTATGAAAAGTTTAGTCAATCATGAAATACTCGCGAATATTAACCTTTCGTTATCACCAGGGGGGTCAGTATGACCCCACTCTCAATCTTAGCACTCATTGTAAATAAGTATGAGCTGCTGGGGTTGGATACGGTTGGTGCTACATGTGGCAGCCCTTTGAAATATTTCCCTACACGTTATTAGTGGGCAGGGTCATCACACTTCCCACGTTAGTGTTTTTTAGGATCGCTCACTATCGAGCTATTTTTTTCCTGAAAGTATCACATTTCAAGAGTATCACCCATAAATTTGATAGAAAAATATTCAAAAATGCTGAAGTTATAAATTTTTTAGTTTAACAGTGTCTTTTTGCAAATTTACCTCTTTCTGATTTTTTTTTTTTAATATGTCGTAAATTGATCTTCCACATACGGAATATTACCACACATTAGTTAATGTTCAAAGTATAATCATGAAGTTTTTTGTTCTAATCGGATCGATAGCTTTTATGTGCCTTATACCGTTCAAAGATTGCTATGGGATCAATTTGACCCAGTGTGATAAACGCGAACTTTTGGTATGTGTGACAACGAAGCGATGAAGCTGAAAAATTAGCAGCCGAATGAAATATGTTGATAAACATTAGCCTGCGAAGAACAAGAATCCAAATTTTGTTAAGTTTTCAGCAAAATCAAAGCTTCTATTGAATCATAGACGTAAATCCGAGGTAAATCTGTATTGCATCATCCAAATTTGAGACAAGTTCAGCACATTTGGCTGCTAACTCTAGATACTATAGCTTCAGCTTCATACAAGGAAGGGCTGTTATTGTATATTTAAAAAAAAACAAGACAAAAAAAAACGCCCCGTACGTTTGTACTACATACATGCATAGTCTCTCGAACACATGCATGTAGCACAGTTTAGTTGTATACAGAAGTACCTATTTGAGCTTTTATGAGGTCCTATTGTCGAGTATTGCGCTATTGGTTGCACCTGAATTCATATATTCAAGATTTGGAAAGGCTAGGCGACTGCATTTATGGCTTTTCATAAGCATTAGCATCAGGTACCCCCTTGCTACCCTTATTGGAAGAATTAAAGTTGGAGAAAAATGAAGCTCTATTGATTCACGAATTTACACGTATATTTATACCTTTAACAGGGAGAAAAACAAAGAATTCAGTTAATACAAAGCCGTGTTAATACCTACCTATTGATGAAATAATAATAAACGGTCGAATGAATCGACCAATTGATTAATCAATCAATTAATTGGGTGGCGAGGGTTCGAGTCCTCATATTATACTGCGTACCGGTAGATGAATTTGAAAATTCTTTGAAATTTTTCAACCGTTATATATAAGAGTCCAATTAGGAATCGCGTTCGCATTCTTGATTTTTTAACGCCGTATTCAGTGTGAGCAAGGCTTTATTATACGAGCTGCGTTATCGCCATCTGTTGTGACGTCATCGTCCACGTTTACCACCCTTTTCCGACTTTTCCAACGTTATCTCGCCTCCAGCTTGGCCGCGACGCGCAGACGTTTGTTTCAGTGCGTTACGTTCTGTTCTGTTCCATTCTGTTCCGTTTCGTATACAGTATTATACATATAGCTTTGCGAAACACCCCCTCCCTTTGAAACGACACCCTTGGGTTCTAGGTACCGACAATGCTGCTGCCTACTCTTGAAAACTACGTTGGTACTTTTACTATATATTTGCGCGGAGCTTTTTGCGTCGAAATAAAATTTCTTATATTTTATTCCTACCGTCCAACTTGGTGCAATATCGTTCTCGTTTAACCCTTCGTGGCCGCACCATGGGTAAATTTTACCCACGATTGATTTTGGGTGAAAAATATTCAACAAATACATTAATTACGATTATATTTGCAGATATTATGGTACATTTCTCACAATTATATCTTCCAGATATATCCGCAGTCATTCAATTTTACTCCAAAATCGATCCTCTTCACACGTCGAAATGAATACCTGTTTTTAAACGTGCACTATGCCAGTATTTTTTTCATAGAAGTACCATATCTGATGAGTATTTCAGTTAAAATTTGACTCGAAAATATTGAAAATTCAAAAAGTTATAATTTTTTGATTGAAAAGGTGTATTTTTTTGACAAATTTACCTATTTACGATTTTTTTTTTTTTTCTTTGAACATGTGATTTGAATTTTGACACAACAACTTTTCACACGTGTTTTACAATGTTGAAACTATTTGCAATATTTTTTCGATCCAAATCGGACTGATCTAGTTTTCACACAGCAACCATTTGAAACTTGGCTGGGTAAATTTTACCCTGTAGTGTGGTCACTATAAAGTTATTCTACAGAGGTGTGGCCACGAAGGGTTTAGATATTCGTCGTAGATTATCGTTCGCACTGTACATATGTACACAGGTTTCGAAGAAACACGTCTGTTAGACAAAAAAGTGTACATATACAAGTTTTCCTTTTTCTTCTCGTAACGTGGAAAGGAAACTGATTAATTTTGAATAATGTATATTATATAGGAACAAATCGGGATAAACGGTAAAACTCAGCCGTGAGATTCAGGGTTGTCAAAAGCCAGAGCTGATAGAGAAATTCTAGAGACATTTTTGGAATCAGCGACTTAGGAATTTCCCAATAATATAATCAAAAACTTTTCAAGAAATTTTGTCCGCAGTGATAATATGATGGTTTTTACTTATTTTTTTGTTTTTTAAGTTTCTTTCATTTAATTTGATTTTTTGTTTTGTTCAAAAGAAATTATAAAAATTTACATATACCCGCACATATAGACACATGAAAAGTTTCGCTACGTTTGAGCCCGAGCTTTGTTCACGGGAAAGAAGCATGTGACTCAGAAAAGCATTGCGCGAAGTATGTGAAAGGAGAAAATAAAGGAGAAAAAGTATAAGAAAAAGAAAATGTAAAACAAAAAAAATCAGAAAAAAGACGGGAAAACTTAGAAAAGTTTTATCCTCTTCGCGGAACGCGTTTTCATGCAAACGACATGTAGCATTTTCTCGCTAAGGTATATAGGTATACTAGTCTCGCGTCGTACACCTATATAGGTATATATTTATACCTATGTATCTGTACGTATGCAGTATGTATTATATACATGTGTACATACATATACGCTACTCGCTAATACCTCTTGAAAGAACAGGAAAACTTTTATATTTAGATGAAAATTGTCGCACAAGTTGTGAAATATACAGAAGGTAAAACTATTTCCTTGTACTTTTACCCACCTATCGATCGATGAATTCTTCGAATTTCTCAGTTTATCTAATCGCGATATTATCCTACGGTACATACTTTTTGATTGAGAAAAATTAGGAAGTATAATTTTTTTGTTTGTTTAAATTACGTAGTAATTAACTACTAAACAAATGATGAAATTCTTTCATACATGCGATTATAGATAACCGTATATATTTATTAAGAGTTGAAATATGTTCTGCAGAATTATATAAGGAATGTTTGTATAAGGAATGTTAAAATTGGCAGATGAAAATATTTTGCAATCAGATTTGCGTCGTTCTATACGTATATTACAACTTACTCTTACTCCTGTAGGTATAAAGTAATAAAGAGTGAGATTTAGTACAACGCGAAATGCTTTCGAATGTAATTAAAATTCTCGTTTATAATTGTAGCTCGAGGTTTTTCACCTCGTGGAAAATCTTTCCGTAATATTCGCAGTAGACGTGGATGTAACTTCCGGCCGGATAAAGCTCCGGGAAAATCTTATTTGAAGTTATAGCGAAAGAGAAATGAAAATTGTCCCTACCGCCGAGCCTACTATATACCTATCCTATATCTATACTGTATACACCACCTACTACTGGAAAAGAAAAACGGCTTAGCTACACGGCCGGATAAGAAGGGCGGAAAATAAAATGTACCCCCAGTCAGAGGACGACGACGACGACGACGAAGACGACGGTAGGAAAATTGAGTTTATTTTGTCGTTCTAATTCCTCACTGCGTTTCTTGTTATTATTATTATTAATATTTTTTATCCCGTTTCAGATACTGGATTTTCTTTATTAGAACAAAATTATTCGACGAATATATAATATAATTTTGAAAATGAACTCCTTTTATTTCTTGAAAAGAACTCACGTTTCAATCGGGTTAATAAATTTCATTATTTTACTCCGAAATGGCGAAATAGAATAAAATACGATATAATTTATTATTATTTGATCGGTTATCATTCCGTCGATGAGAAATTTTGTTTATAAATATTAGGAATTCACGGGGTGAGACATCTTCAAAATTTTAAAAAGAAGGGGCGGACCGGACGATTCTTTGTCCGATGAGAACGAGTCCACAAATTTTGATGAGATATTGGTCTGAATCGATGCGGTTTTTACTAAGTTAGGGCTGATATGAATTTTGAATTTAACCCTCCGTTAATTGACCCACCTTCCAACTTTGGGTCTGAGTATCTGTATGTGGATGACTTCACATGGATTTCTACCTATCATATGTAGAATGTGTAATACGTTCTATTTCAACTCGAAGATATACCCTTTCTATAACTTTCACGATTGAGTTAATTATTTTTTCTTATCAAAGTACCATGTGTTGTGAATATCGCCCAGAATTTTGATGGAGAAAATTGAAAAACGAATAAGTTAGGAATATTTCACTGGAAAAGTGCATTTTTTGAATACTCACATCTTTGCCAATTTTTTTAGACACATTGACATTTGATTTTTGTCAGATTGACCTTTGGTAGGTATTTTTGACCATGTTCAAAGTATGTGTTCCATAATTTTTTGTTAAAAATTGGCCGGATACTTTTCGTACGGTAGCTGATTGAAAATCAGTCGGGTCGATTTGACCCAGTGTGACCACCACGTGATTCTAGAAAGGTATGGCTACCGAGGGTTAATCGGCTTGGTGGTTTTTGAGTAATTTAAGATACAAAATTTTGAGAAAGAGGATCCTAATCGATATAATATCTCAAGAGCGGATCGATGGATTTTTATAATCGCAGTTTCAATCGATAAGATTGACTTCGAATTCAATCATATTGAATCTTTTCATCGATCAAATCGATATACAGCTGATGTGCACTCGTTGTGTTCTTGCACTCATGTTTCTCGGATTCTATATCATCGAGGGAATATTCGGATAGTTGATTAGTAAAACGCATTCAGAGATTCCCAATTCTGGCCCATCGCATCGTAGTAAGCTAACTTTATCTGTTTGTTATTTATACACACGTATGTACGTTTGAGATTATTTCATGTATGTATAGGTGAAACATTATTCGACGCCAACACGCGTCTTTATCGGCTTTTATTCGACCCAATTTCAAACCCGCGGGATGCAAGAAAAGTTTCAACGAATATTTTCCCAATGATAACGACCACCTTCACATCACTTGGCGTTTCCGGGTGACCACAGATAACAAGTCTGTCACCACTTCCGGCCTTCTATCCGACGTCCGTTGCCATTGGAGGCGGAAAGTCCCCTTTTTGTATGTATCATGTATACGTATGTATGTATATATACATACCAAAGACGACAAAAGAATGAAGGAAAGAGATACTGGATCGGTAACAGACAGTCAGATCCTTTGTACCTTCGTTCTATGGTCTAATGGCCACTGTGGCACGTGTAACGAGCTGTGTAACTACATTTTCCTCCATTTTTACTATATAATACACGCCGATGACAAATTTATACTAGCAACAATTTCCGGCGTACAATCATCGCTGATGTCAAATTTTTACCGAAATCATATCAGGATCTAATCTTCACTTCCAAAATAGTAAATGATGCAGAACAGAAATTAAATGCTCTGGAACCAAAAAAAAACATTTGTCTGATTCATTTCTTGTCATGAATATTATCGCCGTCTTATTTCCTCTGTAAAAGTCCGTGATATTTTTAGTCAAAGATTATACCGTGCGGATTTTATAGTTAGAAAAAAAAAAAAAAAAAGAAATCGCGAGTAACATACTATACCATTTTTCATTCGTTTGGTATACCTTGAACGTGTCTGATCAATTTTCATATGTATTTTTACGTTTTTTTTTTTTTTTCTTAGGTATAAGAAAACCAATTTTGGAATCTCGGTTTTCTCGTCGGTATAAAATAGTCAAGTTTTGGGGTCTGGAATAAGGGGTATGCAGGGTGAGTTTCTGCGCAAATCCGAGGATCAGCGATATTTATTTAAGGGTTTGATCTTGGGTTTGGCTTGGGTCCTTAATTTACCCGGTGAAATCCCTTCATGGTACCTCGTTGAGCCCTCCCGTGTCGCGTTATCTCTTTTCGGCCTCGGTCTCTGTAGGCTATTTTCGTACGAGCAAAGCGAACTGAAATTGGTTTTTCCATTGACCACCATTCTACGGAAGTTTTTTTTTTTTTTTATTTTCTTTTTTTTTTTCTTATTCTTTTCTCGATTTTATTGAAATTGATATCGAGTGTATGTACACAGTAGAGATTTTTACGGGAACGTGAATTTGAAGGAAATAATATAATAATGCGTAACGTTGAACACGCATATTGTATAACGATATATAATATAATGAGGGTGAATGTGTGTCCAGAGCGAGGCTTTGTTCCATTTATATTATTATGTATACCATGTTTATGCATATCCGTATGTACATGTACATATATCTCTACATACGTGTGTATATGAATTTATGTGCTAGTGTATGATATACTACGTATATCTATCTATGTATGTGCCAGAGACTCGAGGCTGACTTGCCAGTTGCAGTATAATGTACGGGAAATTGGATGACAGTTCACAACTGTCACTTCCGGGCATTAATTTATGCATAGCCTAAAGCTTCCCGATTACCGACGTTTCCATAATGATTATTCAATCGCGATTTGTATGAAGAAATGAAATCAATTAACCAAACTTAGGTACCCATGTATGCACTGCGTCTGTCGACTGGTCAAATGGGTATACCTAAATCCTTGTGATATTCCTACGGATTTATTCTCCTCAAAGGGTGGCGTGGAATTAATTGGAAATATCGAAACTTTTTTGATCAATTATCAATAATAACGTTCGTTTGTATCTTACTTTTTAACCCTTTGTGGTCACATCTTTGTAGAATAATTTACAAGTAGTGGTCACACTGCAGGGTAACACTTACCCACCCAGCCAAGTTTCAAATGGTTTCTGTGTGAAAATTATCAGTCCGATCAGGATCGAAAAAATACTGAAAATACTTTGAACATTCTAAAACATGTGTGAAAAATTGTTATGTCAAAACTCAAATCGCAATATATTAAAAAAAAAAAAAAAAAATCGCAAATGGATAAATTGGTCAAACAATACACCTTTTTACTAAAAAAAAATCATAACTTTCGAATGTTCAATCATTTCAAATCAAATTTTAACTGGAGCACTTTATGTGGTACTTCTATGAAAAAAATAGTGGCATAGTGCACATTTGGAAATAGGTATTTATTTCGTCATTTCGACGTGTGAAAAGGATCGATTTTGGAGTAGAAATAAATGCGAACTTATGTGGAAGATATAAGTGCAAAAAATGCGCCATTTCTTAAATAATTTTTACCCCAAATGAGGCCTGGGTAAAATTTACATATGGTAGCCACGAAGGGTGGATTGGTCAGAAAACAATGTTCTCTGCTCTATAATCCGTACAAAAGGAAATTTTGAAAGAGTTTTCCGTGAAATTCCTATGGTCGATCGATTTTATCGAAATTTTATTCACAGCTCTATTGAACAATTTTTAGATCGAATATTGAATTCCAGCGAAAAAACGGTCGAGAGGTTTTTGCGGAGGGTAGCTGAAACGGGATTTAAAAAATGAAAAAAGAAGCAGTAGTATATATCTCTGCAATGCCGTTCGTCCGGTTTGGATAGAATTTTTTTAGCCTGTACTTATCGAGGCACCGAGATTTTTTTCCCCCAAATATGGGCAGGTATCACGATTTGTGAATCACGTGTGGGAGGGACGTGTACTACACCAGTTTGAAATTTCATCGCGTTATATGTATAGTTCAATAAATATTTCAACTATATCAGCGAAATATTTCAATACCGTACGAAGTTCTGAGTGTAAAAAAATTCGATTTCATTGCCAGAAGGTCGTATACCGATTTTTTTTTTCCTCTGAAGTGACTTCGCAATTGAAAAGTGGGAAGGTTCTACGTCCTGAAAGAAAATCTCCTGATTTCTTATATATTTGCTAAAATGATGGCCAGAAATTTGCATCCCTAAAAATATTCATTTTTCTTTTTAGATTTCGATGGATTTCTGTCCAACGTGAAAATCAAATATTTCATTCAATAATCCGTCACGCATTAATAATGCATAATACATAATTGAACTCGTTTCAGAATTTGACGGATTGTGCAATTGCATTTTCAATCAAAATTTTCACTATAAACTGGCGTACAGCAAGCTTGACATTTTCTCGATAAGTTGTAACTCGACGGTGTAATTCTCCATAGAGTTGTACTTACTTACTTACTTACTTACTTACTTACTACTACAACAACAACTACCACCGACTTAGATGAAATGACATTTTAATCTAAAACACCGGCTGTCTCGTAACTTAATCTGACAGATGCAGGACTTAATATACGAGAAAGTCTGATGGAGGAAACACACATCGTGTTTTTCCAACTCTTTCATACGTATACATATATACGTGGCTCCTTTCGCCGGTACGATCTGATTACACGCGTTCCTAACCACAGCAGCCAGCTCAGAACTCAGCTCCGTTTCTGAAGAAGTTGCGGTTTTGAACGTCTGTCGATTCGGAAGATCCGAAGTCCTGAATGGATTCAACGGATTTGAACAGCTGTTAAACCAATGAATGATATAGTAGAATATCTCGGTAAATATATACTTTCTTCAATCGCGTGTTTAATAGAAGATTCTTTGAAACTTGATGTTCTTTCCTACATCCCAGAAGACAAACACAAGTATATTCGAAAACAAATCCGATGATAGTAAACGATTGTTTTAACCACAGCTTCCGTCAGATGAGATCTAAAATTTTACATGAATGAAGTACAAATCGTATCTTTCTTGGAATTATTTTTCCAGAGATCATGAAAGAAAACGCAGTGTGGAAATTATACATACTCTTATCATTATTTCTTTTCCGAATTGGTGTTCCAAACTTTACCTCTGCATCGAGTTCTCCGTACTTTTCGACTTTTTATCTAACTAAGAGCGTTTGCCATTTAATGAAATTGGCAAAACCTCTCAATGAAATTATTTTTATCTGTATGTATTCGACTTTCCTGCATTGATATTCCATAAACCAGATAATACAGAACCGGAAAGACGTCGAGAAAACGTCTCGATAAAAAAAAAGCTTCTTCTGGGACTAAAAGACGTCTCATTAGCCAGAAGTCATCGAAGGCATTTTTCTTCGACGTCCTTCACGACCTCTTTCTGGTTTTGTGTTTAATCGAAAACTGTGAGCTTGTCATGATCGCACGAAAGTTCGACGGATAGCAAGTCAAATTAGTCATATCTAGAATTCTTATAAAACGGAATTGAGTCGCAATCACCTCCATATCTTGGTCGCCATTCTGTGCCGAAGTGGAATTGAAGAAAGTTTCAAACAAATCTATAAGGAAGTCGTACCGTTGATAATAACATCTTTAGTCAACGAATAATGAATAGATGAATTACACGCTCTGTCTTGACTGCATGTTTTTAATCTTCGATATTTTATCTGTGAAAAGATAATGCGAGAAATTACCGTATAGGATCTTCGTGAAAAAACGTCATTTAACACTAACCTGTACGAAACACTGTTTACCTACTATGACAAAAATGATTGTTCATTATATATTTATTATTTAGGTTTTTTTATATTCAAAAATTTGGGGGACTCTGCTATTATGTGCCAAAGTTTTAACAGCCAAAAACCGAATCATCGATTAGCTGAACTCTGTGTAATAAAGGAACTCTAGTTACACCTAGAATTCGAAAGATGCGAAAATACATGTTCAACGCCGTATGAGTAGCGATTTTTATGTTTTTTTATCGTTTTTGTTCGTGTTATAGTTTCCGGCTATGATTGAACAGGTTGTGTTTTACAAATAGAACGCACGCGGGTATGTATATTATGAACTAATAAGGCCGTTGAAAACATGAACCTATAATAACTGACCTACATCTACAACTCTACGATTTCTATATCATCAGCAAGGTGTACCCCATTCGTTTGTTTTAATTTTACCTCATCATCATTCCTTTCGCCGGATATACGAAAACCTTTCTCTTTTACACGCAGGCCAGTAATTGTAATTGTAATTGTAATTGTTACATCGGTTCCAACGACCCGTAGCACTCACAAACATTCATCAATTATTTCTCCGAACGAAAAACAGAGTAACTCTAAATCACAATTTTTTTCTAATTTCCATCATACGACTGAAGAAAAAAAAAAGAAGAAGAAAAAAAAAGAAGAAGATGTGGTGAAATCGGAGCTCTAGATCTATAAAGATCACTTTTTTCGGTAAGATCGTTAATCATAGGACATCGTTTAAAATTGGAACAGATCCATTTACAAAAAAAAAAAAAAAAATTAGGTACGGCCTGACTTTGAATCATCCGTATACTCCGATATATCTGTTCTTCTAAACATACTGCTTTGCGCAATTGCGTTCGATTTATGAACCGCTATAAAGTGATCGACGACTTAATATCTGTAAATTCCGCGTTTATTGAATCTGCTTTATTTTTATGTTTTTGACTCGATATTTATGAAACTAATTTTCATTCGGTATGCCTCTGTGTTGTATTTTTATATATCGCATGAAGGAATTATACGATAATTTACAAGCAATTTATGTACTAGTAAAAACGGTCATTAAAATTCTTGAAAACGGAGAAAATACCGATTTATACCTACTATATCGTGAGGTGAATAAGCGAGTTATCGCGAACGGCCAACCTATACATTCCGTCACTGCATTTCTTGAGTTCCTTCAACCAACATTTCATAATAATTATATACAGCTACCACAATGTTTCGAGGAAAAGCCACAACTTCCTATTATAGATATAATCAAGGCGTTTGTTGTCGGAGACTGCCTTATCGATGCATTCGAGAATCGGTGGGATACATTGAATTACGTTATGCACAATGGTTCTGCATGCTATTATGCACGTAAATTTTACCTATGTTTGTACAAGTCTTCTGTTTTATAGAGTGATATACCAGAGAAATGCAATTTTTTTTTTCTTATGTCCTCGAGCTTGAAACAATGCCCTCAGGCAAACTTAGCCTACAACACGTACATGCTGAAAATCTCATGTTGATTGTATGGACTAAAGCGAAACAATCAAGGGATAAAAACAGTTTTCTGTCCGTTTTGTTTTGTCGTACTTGTACATCATCTCCATACAAACCCGAGAGGAAAATAATTGCAGAAACCTGGATCGACAGACACATCAATTTTTTAGTTTGAATTAATTCGCCTTAGTGTTTTTAGTTTATTTCAATTTTATTGCAATTCGAATGAATTCGTTAATCCTGGATGAATTTCTAATAATTCACGGTAGTGAAATACTTAGTCCGCGATGATTGACATCATTTTGTGTTCGTAAATAGTACGAATCAAATTGGGGCTCAAATTCTTGGGTAATTCAGAATAAATTCGTTCAATGCCAATATACATTTTCTACGTCACCGTTAAATAATGACAAGTAATGTCTACCTTACTAATACTTGAGTCGCTGGTTTCTTCACTTTCTGAACTCCATTATTTCTTCCTCGAAGCCCCGCTTCAGCCTGGAGCTGAGAATGGATATAAAAGAACAGTGACTGAACGGGCAGATAAAATATCAACCCCTGCTAAGCATATCCATCAACCTCTCTCTTCTATTGAGATGTCAGCTCGCGAAAGCCTGCTGCAGCATTCGTCTATCTTCTATACGGCCACATTGTATTCGAAGGACTATACGATTTTCTCTCTCCTATTTTTTTACTTTTATTATTCAACTTTTTTCCTTATCTTTTATCCTTTCCTATACGTCGAGCAATATGGAGCAAATTTATTTTTGCCTGAAGGAATTAGAACATATATTCACACGATCATCTCTTTCTATAAAAATTACAAATATGTACTTCGACAAAAGCTAACGAGCGAGTCATACAGCAGCTATTGTCGTTTTTACAAAGAATAATAGTCCATGAATTCTTTTGCTCTATACATACGCGACTGTGGTAGACTTTTTTAAATTGAACAGAAAATTTTTTTCCCCCGTATATAGTTAACCTTCGGTGTTAATTATCCAAGAAACGACGACGTACCACTATTTGAACAGACCACGAACGTCTGTCCCGAATTATACATGAAGTTCGTAACGTTAACTTAGGATAATTCGCGGAAAACATTCAGTACTATTATATATTTCATGATTCAAATTTTGTTAGAGTTGACAACAACTATAGTATAGAGGCAGATGTGTTTCTTCAGTAAATTTGTATAAAATGATGATGCACCAAAATTAATAAATTTGTAAAACTATATGCCCAAGTTATATGGAATCGAAAATTTCAATCAATTAAATTTTTGTTGCGTTAAAGTTACGAATTTCAACCTCATAATTATACATGTAGGCATTCTTCATCTATCAGAAACAACGCCGTTTCCAGAAATCTGCAGTAATTTCAAGGGATGCTGGTTCCTCAAGGGTGAGTTCCACGGTGTGCGGGCGGCTTGGGGGTTAATGCAGGCATTAATTATTTTCAGGGTCATTACGAGCGCTCTTCAAAGGGACACGTTCTCCAAACTATTCGTATAATAGGTATTCACGTTCGTGTAGATTCAGTTTACGCTCGGCTAGATAGGCAATAGGCATACATAGGCAGACAGGGTTGAAAGTTTTTGTGGTTTTTTTATTTTTTTGTTTTTTCAAATTTGTATTTCAATTCATTTGATATTCTTCTATCAGTTTCTACCCGCAGTAGCCGTGGAAATGAAATAATTCTTTCTCGGTTTTCCACGGGAAATTTAATATGTATATATGTGAATGTAGGTATACATATAACGGTGCTATGTGTTGTGTCAACCGCAGTAGCAGACAAACTTTTGTAATGTTAAAACAATATACGAATCGCTGAAGTATAATATAGAAATGAAATTTCATCACGGTTTGTTTCAATATAACGCAGAGAACAAAGCTTCGTGTCCGTGACGTTCCCAATTCCATTAAAGGACAATACTTCGTAAATAAAATGAAATAAAATTGGGAAAAATGTCTATAGATGAGGCACGTGGTGTATAGGTGGTGGTTTTTATATTTTGTCATTTTTATTTCGAATTCGATATGAAGATTGTGTATGTATTGTATAATATGTATAAATAAATGTACATACGTTTGCGCGATGTATAAAATGAGAATTTGTTGGCCTGAGGGTAGATGTTCGGTTTGGGACGATAAATATTGAGAAAGCAAACCCTTATTATACCCATTCAAGAGAAAACAGCTCCTTTATATGCGAAAACTCAACCTCTAACTGCCGGCCGGCTGCCAGACCATCCGACTACTTTATTCCAAACTCAACCCTCTTACTAGAAAATTTATTTTCTTAAGGGAGCCTGAAATTTCTTGTACCTAGACGCTCTTCTTTTTAGAAATTCTCACAAAATTCTAAAGACTCGAAATTCTACGCCTTCTTCTTCTTCTTCTTCTTCTGCTTTTTCTTTTTAGGATATACGCCCTGTACCTACATACATAGGTAATAAACTTCCTATTCGTTCCGCAATAAATAAATTTCGAAATAAATTTAACACGCCCTACCGCCTCGGTATAAAACATCTATAGAAACAAGAAAAATTGTTTATATGAAGAAGAAGAAGAAGAAGAAAAAAAAAAAACCAAAATCGTACGGATGTCTAGTCTGTTTTTCATTTTTCAACAAACAATATTGTGTCTTGTAGCTAGCTGTACACACTTTACGACAAACCTTGGCAAACGAATATTCCAGTTAGATTTCTAGTCACATACCAGCAACGACGTCGTTCCGTGGAAAAGTTTTAAAACTTTTTTCACAAAATACGAGCAGTTTTAAGGCTGTAAACTCTATTCGATACAAGTTTTACCAGTGATTCAGTTCATCGGGGGTTTTCGTTGTTCGAAAATAAAAATACAAGAGGACAAACTTGAGAAAGAGATTCGGAAAAATTATTCTTTCGAAAATCAAATTTTTTCTCTTAACTTTATAAACAGAATAAAGAAAGAAAATCTTGAAAGAAAATCATAACTTAATAACCTGACGTTGGAGTATTAAATATTCAATTAATTACGTCAAAGATCTTAAATATGATGAATGAATCTTTTCATAACGCGTTTAAGAAGTAAGAAGCTGAAAGCTCTTCCCTCTTTTTCAATAGAATCAATTCCATTCGACGCTCGTTAATTGTAGATATTTGAAAATAAAAACTGACGAAGGATGGTGAGACGGTGACGTCATATCCCGTTGAATTATATCCTTTTGAAAAATGTTATAGAGGGGAAAAATTTCGGAAATTTCTCTACAAACTCTCGCGTTCGGTCAACCCCGAACCTCTCTTTTACATGGGGGTACGTGACCTAGAACTAGAAGAGGGTTCTCCAGCCCGAACGACGCTTCTTGGGTGTCAATGGATTACGGTTGCTACCGTTGCTGTTCTTGGTCCCCAATTTTATGGCCAGGAGCCAAGATGTTGCCTAACCTTTTCCACCCGCACCGCGGGTTTATAAGCCACGGTTCAAAACCGTCGAAACTCTGCTCTCTCGCTGCTCTACTTCTATATACCTACGTATACGAGTATATATATATATATATACGTATATCGAAAGCGTAAAGGCTTAGGAGTTTAGAGTTAGGCTATACATAAACTCGTTCAAACCCTCGTAAGGCCTAACGCGAATCTCACCACGTGCTGCTTAAGATTTTCTCACTCCTTGTTCGGTGGTTTCAAATCCTAACACTCTTCGAGAGTAGGTATAAAAATCAAATAAAAAATAAATAAATAAAAGTAAAATTTACTGGCTTGGCCAAGAAGCTCCGCTTTTTTCCACCGGGCACCATTGTGGTTCGTCATCCATTAATCCAAGTATAATTATTCGCAGCTTGGCTGTTGTTTGTACATCAAAATTCATGAAATTATAACTGAAAACAAGCAGGTAAATCGACTGACCACGATGAGCCAGCTCCAAAACTTCCCGTGCATTTCTTTCAAGTTTGAGCAATAGAAAACTACCGCATCAACCTGTTTCGAATTCAGTCATTCCTGAGTTGGAGCGAATGCTATCGATGAATATCAAAATCATACAGATCCGTTGTTTCGTTCTTGAGTTATGACTTATTTGAAATTTTTTTGGTAAAATTTTGTTCGCTCAATTACTCAAAAACTAGATGATCGGTTGAATCTAAAATGTAATCGGTTCTGAGTTACGAAAAACTGCATCGAGTGAGACCAAAATCATTGAAATCCGTCGATTCGTTTTCAAGATATCGTCGGATATAAAATCGATCGGAAACACACCTGGACTTCTATCCAAAAATGGTCGGAGGTGATTTTATGGACCTCAAAACTCAGAGATCTTGCGAAGACTCAACTTTTCAATTGCAGGGTGATTATAACAACTTCCCCTTTTTTTCAAGCGAGAAGTTAAAAACTAAAGTTGTAGTGCAGGACCTGATGATGCAAAACATGTTATCAAATTGCCTTCCCGGTTGCTCAAGAATCATAGAGAAATGATCTGCAATTCTTGAAAAAATTAATAGACGAATTAGAAGTTTTGGAAAAATGTTGTCAAGGTAGAAATAATAAAACTGAAGAAATCCAAAAGTTACAAATCTTTATAAAGTTTTATATTTAGCCATTTTTAAACTGGGAGTGGTTCAAGCCTGAAAATGTTACGGGCACATGTCGGAGGAATAAAATAAATTTCCTCTACAAATTTCATTCGAATCGCTTACACTGTGCGTTGGTCTGGAATTGTATATGGATACGAAATGCGCATGTTTGAAAGTTGATTCGAAGATCCTGTGACGATTTGACGTTTTTCGCGATAGTGAATGGGCCTTAAAAGGCAGAATCGTAGGGGTCCAAATTCGTATATAGGCCTACAAGATTGAAAAGAAAAATAAGTAGAACCCACATCCTGCGACCAATCAGTTTGACTAACAATTAAGAAAGCGTTGCGTGACAGATGAGATAATATAAATGCCTACGGCGCTTTTTTCATCTAGGAAAACGTCAAAGCAACTTGATGGATGACTCCGTCAAGTGACGCATTAACACTACGCCCGTGTGTATCTGCAGCCCTCGCGATCTTGTTCGTTTTATTTATTTGGTCACAACCCCCACCGGCTCTTATCGTAAGGGATGTTAGTTCATGCGCTTGAGACGTTTTTTTTTTTTTGTCAAGCATTTGAGGGTGACATACGCAAATCTTGCAATATTTTCATTCATTTATTTATTTATTTATTTATTAGTTTTGAGATAGGGATACCATAATTTTGAAACTGTCTCAATAACTATACGAGAAAAATTACCATAAGGTTCATTCGTTGGGACATATTCACCCTATAGAGTTGTAATTTGGTAGTATATTTTGTTGTTTTTTTTTCTACTGTTTGCTATTTCACTTTACTGGTCTCTTGTTGAAAAAAAAAATTCATAAGATTTTCGTACCAAACGCGAAGATAATGCAGCCCGGCTGTGACGTCAGGATTGAAGGATACTTCAGCCGTCCTTCCTGCAAGCTATACCACGATGGAAATCGGAACAGGAAGTCCTTCGGGATTAAGTGGCTCAGCTAAGAAAGCGTTTTCGATTACCTTGGATCTTGAACTGATCCTTGGCATTCTCACGAACGTGATGTACTAAAGTCTCAAAGACCTGAATTATATGTTTCATAGACATACTTGTATATGGGGAATTCCAGCCCAACTGGGACAGCTTTTGACCCTCACCCCTCTCGATTTTTTTCATTTTTTTTTCTGATATTTGGTAGACTGAAAGAAGTGCTTGTGATTTATTTCAAATTTTTATCTCAATTCGTTTTCGATTTACATATTTTTGAAAATTCGCAATTCCCGATGATCGTCAAACGTTTAAACGCCTGTATCTCTGAATCTATCAGTCGGATTACAAAATGTGAGTATATGAAATTCATCGGAAAGAAGTGTACTTTTCGAAAAATATATTTCTGGATAATTGTGCCTCGTCCTTCATAGTGAAATCTTCGTTTAAACATGAAAAATCGATTTTTCTCAAAGTATGACATAATTCAAAATTTTCAAAAAATTCTCAAAAATACTTCGAGAAAAGACAAAATTTTTCAGCTATGGCTGATCGTGGGCCTCGACTGCTTTCTATTTTTAACAGAATTTTAATCGAAATTTTAATTAAATTTATCAAAATTATATTGAAAATTGGAAAAAAAAAAAATTCAATCAATCAAAATTCTGTTGAAAATTGATTTCTTAATTTTTTCTCAATTTTCAACAGAATTTCAAAATAAATTTTAAATTGAATCAATTAAAATTCTATCAAAAATTTGAGAAAAAATTCAAAATAATCGATTAAAATTCTGTTAAAAATAGAAAGCAGCCGAGGCCCACGATCAGCCATAGCTCAAAAATTTTGTCTTTTCTCGAAGTATTTTGGAGAATTTTTTGAAAATTTTGAATTATGTCATACTTTGAGAAAAATCGATTTTTCATGTTTAAACGAAGATTTCACCATGAAGGACGAGACACAATTATCCAGAAATATTTTTTTCGAAAAGTACACTTCTTTCCGATGAATTTCATATACTCACATTTCGTAATCCGACTGATAGATTCAGAGATACAGGCGTTTAAACGTTTGACGATCATCGGGAATCGCGAATTTTCAAAAATATGTAAACCGAAAATGAATTGAGATAAAAATTTGAAATAAATCACAAGCACTCCTTTCAGTCTACCGAATATCAGGAAAAAAAATGAAAAAAATCGAGAGGGGTGAGGGTCAAAAGCTGTCCCAGTTGGGCTGGAATTCCCCATATCTATGTATTATATATAAATATATGTGTATGTATATGACAATCTGGTTGCTTCTAAATTTCGGATGAATACGTAAAAATGTTGTTTTTTTTATACAGAATAGTATAATTCTCGCCTCGAGAATGATTTTTTTTCAAATCCCTGTTACGTGCTGAAGAAATATTCAATTGACTTGGTGTTCCTACAGATGGTTATACAAGTATTTTGAAAATTGATGCTATGGAAGAAAAAGTGATCGATGTAAGGTGCGATTTGCTAATGTTATAAGTGAGCAGCATTTGATACCTTTTTTTCTCAACGTTTATAGAACAAAATAAATTAGGATTAGAAACTTTCGTATACAGCAACTAGATTTATCGTATATCATTGGCTTTCCTTGAAACTATACATCAATTCAGAATATAATTATGAATTTGAGGGGTTTTTGGAGAACGTTGTGACCTGCACTCTGCGAGAAGTACTTTTTCTTTGGTAAATAAAATGTACGTGAAGTGAAGTTCATAAAAAGTAAAATAATTTTAAATGATACGTTGAGGTACTAGTAATCTAGTGTGACAGTGAAAAACTGAGCCGCGAAATATTTCTATAAAGCGCACTCGAGCGAATTGAATGCAACTTTAGAAAGTCACTCTAAGGTTTAGTGATACATTTCTACAGCCAAGTCACCAAATAGTTTCGAAGACGCTTCAATAATAGATTTTACCGATATACGAACTTGAAAGTATCGCTTCCAGTACATCTACTACGTACTGGAATCAGTTTTGCTATGGATCAGCTTGAAATTTTCTTGAAAACTAGAAACGGTTCGAAGAACAAAATTTTTTACGAGAAAATCTTATTCCACGATATCTTGAGAATAGATCACCGGATTTCGACGATCTTTGTCTTTATCGATTGGATTGGCTCCAACTTGAATTCCTGTATAATTTTTCCAATCAATCGATTCAGTAGTTAGTAAGTTGAGAGAAACATTTGGAAACTTTTTTCTTAATGTACAGTTTTAACTCAAAACACCTTGACAGAAAGTCGTAACTTACGGGCCAAAATTACATCATAGTTCAAAATTACGTGAGTCGAACCGTATTTCGGGTTTTCTAGATGAAGAATCATTCTGAAGTCTTAACTAAGAACTGAGGGTTGTTCTTTAATCCTAGATTCTGAGAGTATAATATTTTCTATGCGATTCTTGAAACGAAGTTCTCCTCGTCGCGGCGTGTAATAAATTACGGTGCGCGTGAGGAACACGCGATTCAACTTGAGTCGCAAGACGTAGTGAAATTCTTTAGCTGTTTTTCAATCGACCCACGCTTTAGCTTATTAATAAAACTTGAGTAGTTCGTTCAAAAGAATGTCCAAAACACCTGTCGTTTCTCGACCATCGGTCATTATTATTAGGCTCGATTCAGTATTCTGTCATAAGTGGATACCTACAATTCAGGCATTTATAAAAATGTCAAGCGTTTCTGCTGATGCCGAATTTCAACTTTGAACCTTATATAGTATAAATGGAATAAGCAAACACGGAGTCATTAGAGATTTGTTCAAATGTTGATTTATTTACTCACAATATCTAGTTGACAAATAACGACAAACGAGTGTAACAATTCTCTCTGACTATCGTCAATAATCGTGGTTTATTGAACTTCTCGTTCGTATATAAAACTCTCCTACAAATTGTCAAATGAAAGATATATTTGAATTGGGGAGACGGATTACCGCAATTACGTATTTTATATGGAACGTGTGTTATTTCACGGCTTTTATCACGATTCCTCTTCTAGAGTACCTACTTCAACGTGACAATGAAGCTGAAGCCAGCAGTCCGAGTTAGCAGCCAAACGAAGTAATCGTTTTCCAAATAGGATGATGCAGTACAGATTTATGACTTTTTTTTGTCAAATTCATTCACGTTTCATAAAACATAGCGAAATGTAGAATTTTTGAATTTTGCTGCCTCATTTTCACCAACTATAAATCGTTGGGCTGCTGATTCTGGCTGGTAGCTTCAGCTTCATAACTTTACAATACCTCCTTATAATGTTCTAAAATAACTCACACTGCTTCAAATCGAACGGTAAATCAATCGAAATTGGACAAATGGAAAATTATAATGTCACTCACGACCTTATGGCATTAGTAACGCGATATTATCTGTACCTTCATTAGTAGAAGTTGAAATTAGCGTTCGGACACTCCTTTGTACAAACATTTCTAATCGTAGCAATCCGCGGAGAGCTATTATCTCTATTGGCCAATTTTTTATATTTTTAACCAACATCGTCATAGGTTTGAAATGTGAAAAATCATTTCTGATCTTCTGCAAATTATCATTTGCGATGATGTTGACAACAATTTATCGTTTGAAGTGATGATTTCTTGTTTATCTAGTTTATGGGTATTATTAAGATCATTTGATTAGTTTGTAAATTGATTTTGATTGAAGTATTTTGACTTTGAATCATTTTTCTTCTTGATGTTTCAGGTTCGAAGAGTTAGCTGCGGCCATTATCAGTCTGCATTCAAAATTTCGAGGTGAGTTAAGATATAAGAATTATAAGCCATGTCTGCATCATATTTGTAAGAATAAAGCGAAATTTTCTATAAAAATCTAACGCCGAAAGTGTCTAACAAAAAACATAACAAAATTTTATTGGCGCCGCGCCGTTCGTTCTTCTGCTTATTTCGCCAAGCGAAACCTGTTTGCCACTACGTTACTTCTTATATAGCTTATGTGTTCTCGACCTGCATCTTTTCCTTTGCCCCAGTATACCTACACGCAATTCAACGCAACGCAACGTAATGCAGCGCGAGATACGCCTGCAGTCGAATCATTGTCTTACATATACGTATATTTATACATATATATATATTTATATTACGATCGTAATATGCCTCGACTTTCGCTTACATGGCTTCGAAGTAAATATGCCTATTGCAGCAGATTTTTATTGCCAGAATAAACGCATGTCTCATTAAAATTTGGAGAGTAAATTCATTTATTTTGTTTGTATAATCTTATCTCGTCACTATAAATGCTGTGAGATGGTGACTCGCAGATTTTGCGACATTTTTCTGATCTGATTCGAATCAGAAGGTTTTATAGTTTTGATTTTTATGCGAATTCTTGGCTTCAAAGTAGATATATTAATCGAAATTGAAAAAATCACGAATGCTCAAGGATTCGTCCTTCTAGTTTCAATTTGAGGAACGAAAATGGGGTGGAATTAAAATTCAGAATTTCAAAAGCTGCCTGCAAAGGTAAAAATTTCGACTTTTTCTACTACTGACTCAGAGTTTTTGGAAAGATTATTCCTCCAAAAATTTACGTAACCAAAATGAAAAACTCGATCCGAATCGAAAAACACCGGAGGTTCAAAATTCCAAAGGCCAAAGATCCGAAGGGCCGAAACTCGGAACCTCTGAATTCGATTATTACAATTTCGTTTATTCGACGGCTTTGTCATGAGCTTCCCTTAATTTTTGGATGAATTTTTGAATTTTTGGACTTTCTGAGTTTTTAACTTTCGGATCTTTGAACTGTCTGCGTTTCGACCTTTAGGAATTTTCGAGTTCTGAACTCTAACGTTATTAAAAACTCAGAATCGCATCTCAAATAAATTCAGAATCTTTACCCTTCGTCCCCAAAAAATCACTAAAATCAGAGACAACAGGTCTTAGAGTCTCTGCAAACATAACATTTTACTATGAGATTTTGATTTTTTTCCATTCCCAATCGAGTCACACAATCATATTTGTTCATCAATCCTGCAGAGCTAATTCCGCGAAAGAAAAATTATAATCGAATTCTCGATGCTTACGACCTCACGGTATTATGAACGCCATATATTTTTGTGACACATGTGTGAAGTTAGGAATTCTCTGTAGTAAAAAGAAAAAAAAAGGAACAGAAAAATAGGTTTATTAGCCTCGATGAACTCTCCAGTCGCATTCTTTCGAATAACTGGAACAAAACTATTTCAATTAAATAGAGCTGCAGCACAGAATGACGTGAAGTAATTTTTCCACATATTTTCTCATCGCGC